>CM035135.1:84757779-85957779 GCA_020205605.1 Panax ginseng | reverse complement strand
TCCTATTAATCAATACACAATGTTCAATTTGATTGTGTTAACTTTAGACTTAACTCACTATATTCTTCTTAGTCAAACTCGAAGTTCATTCAAGTGCTTAAGTCTTGCTAGGACTACTTATTGGTTTTATATTAAATCCATTACATATCTTATAACACTCATTTCAATTGAATTGAAACACTTTTTAAGTTCATTAACACTTGGCACGGCGTTTCGACGATCATTCGTCACACACCCGATTCGTCTCTCTTGTGTGTGCTTAGTATGCGTATACAACTTATCCAATACATCATTTATTAATGTTAAGCATCATTATATTTACTAATATTCATGTTTTATAACTTAGGAAAATATCTTTTATCATCAAGAGCACTACATTTGCATATATGCATTCCCGACGCCCTCCGATTGCCTCCTAATACATATCAGTCCCACAAATGACCATTTTGACCCCTGTTCCTGTCCTCAAATTTACAAACTTAAAGAACAAAAGTTTTAGGTCTATTCGTCCTCGTTCCGGATCATCTTGAATCACCTCAATCGGAGTTCGTATGAAAACATTATGGCTGTTTTACTACAGGAGGTCAAAATTGTCCTACCCAAACTACTATTAATCATTTGCATTGCATGAGAGAACTAAGTCAGCAATGGCTACCAGCGTGAAATTGGCGCTATGGTGCTGATTTTTGGGTAGCGACATGGAGGTCTGGGTTGCTGTAACGATCGAAAAAATTGTAATTTAATTTAAATAATTATGAAATTAAATAAATATTTAAAATAATTCATTTATTGAGGAAAATAAATATTTGATGAATTGTCATCAATTAATTTAGTAGCTAAATTAATTAATGTTAATTAAATTGAGTAGTGATAATTTTATTTGAAGGCTTTAATTTAAGAAAATAATTAAATTAAATCAATTGCTTAATATTTAAGAAAATAATTAAGCTAAATAAAGTATTTAATTTAATGGAAAAAATAAATTAAATAAAATGATGTGTCTAATTAAATTAGATATATAAAATTATTTATTAATTATAAGGTATAATGATAATAAGCATTTTATTAATATTATAAGCTAAAATAGTAAGGTGTGACACATGAAAACTATGTAATATAAATAATATAATAATAAACTAGTTTGGGATTATTGTGGTAGCCAAACAAGGCCTTGTGGACTTTGGCATTATTCCATCTAACGAGTCTTTTTATTTTTCTAACGTAAAGGAGCGTGGGAGTGGTTATATTTTTCCTACGCGTATTGTTTTCTAAGGCTTGCTAACAGAGGAAGAGAGAATTACTGAGTTTTGAGGGTGAGGAATTGAGAGAATAATCTTTGTGAGTTTGTCAAGGGAAGGAAGAGACTCACCATCTTGTGCTAATAAAGAAGATTAAGGTATAATTAACTCCTAAATCTCTAAATTTTAGTTTTATCTGAGTTCTTTGTAAATTCATTTTGTTGAATTGTTGTTTTAAACGTGATTATGTGATATTGGTTATATTGTATAATTTGTTGTCATCATGTATCAGTGTTGTATCAGTTATTCAATTTGTGAGAATTGGGTTTATAGGAGGGAATTGAAATATCAGTGTTATGTTCGTATAAAATGGCTTTAGAAAGTACCAAATTTCTTGTCCAATGTGTGTAGTAATCTGTAAATTGATGCTTGTGTATGGTAGTTCATTGAGATACGAACATAACTTAATTTGAATGGAATGATTTGGTCAAGTAATGAGTTCACAGTGATGATGTAGCGTCCCCCGAATCCGGGCCCCAAATCGCCGCGGATTCGGTTTGCTAATCTTTCTATAACTGTTTGCGGAAGATATAAACATAAATTGTTTATACATTACATTACACACTATTCCCCAAGGTCGAGTAACCTTTACTTATTACACAATCATAAATGATCTAACATTTATCACATTTATCAAACTATACTATTACAAAATAGCCGCACAATTTATCCCAAGTTGAACTTGGCATTATCTTTTCTCAGTATCCGAACGCATTTGCCTTATACGCAATGTTTTATCATGATATAGCAAGGGTGAGCATGAAAATTGCCCAGCAAGTTTAAATACAACAATATAAGGATATATCATGATTGAAGAGTATGAATAATAAGCGGGCTATAATTCATCAATATAATTGAGAACTAGCGGGAACAAACTTTTGACTGAACAAGTTTTAAACATGAACAAACATTTCTGAATCAACTGGTAATGAAGGTGATCAGCCTTTCATACCTGACTTATACATGCAAGATGTACAGAGTACAATTTTCATGGCAATCAGCAATGATTTAACCATAAGCTTGAATAAAACACTCTTATTAGAGTTAAGTAAGAACAAACTTGTTCGAGCTGGGTTGATTACAAGAACGCAATTTATAACGCTTTACAAGACCTAATATTAATAATATAGATCTCCAATATTAGAATAATATCATCACAAAGATAATAACGCTATATTTATATATACGAATAACCTAAACACATAACACATAACCCCGCTACCATACAAAGACATAAGACTTAATATCAGGTCAAACTATTTCAGTCTGACTTAAAACTGACACTATCCTTTCATCCCGACGATCTAGTCGGACAATACTCGAGTTTAAGTTCAGTTAAACTCTGCCTAACCTTTAACAATTATCACAGATAATTTTCTTAGCAGTCAAAACATTTTTCCTAGGCTCGTAATAATTTTCAGATAATTATTACCATTTATCATGATTTTCCAATCATTAATATCGTATTTAAATGAATTAAATACCACATAATTCCTTAATCATTAATATTCATTTAATATAAAATATTAATGAAAATTCTTACATAATATTATAATGTACTTATAATATTTCAAAATATTTTAATACCTTAAAAATCATAATTATTTGATTTTTAAACACTTAAATCCATTATCCGATAATTAATATTAATATTAAAATATTAATATTTCCATGCCAAAATATCAAAAGTTATATTTTATAACTTAAAATATTTTATAACACTTAAATCATTTTTAAATGATTTTTAAAACATTAATTCTATTTTTCCTTAATTTATTTAATATATTTAGTAAATAAATTAATTACCATTAATATTAAAATATTAATGAAATTTATCATAAAATATTAAAAGTTATCAAAAATAACTTCAAATATTTTCTAACACCATAAAATAATTTTTCATGATTTATCATGAATTAAAAACTATTTTTCATAATTTATTTAATATTATAATTAAATAAATAAATACCTTTTATATTCCCAAAAATATTAAATATTTTTGAAATATATCCAAAATAATTAAAAACTATTTTTCATACTTAAAAATAATTTTCCAGAATTTATTATGTATTTTTAATAATTAAAAACCATTTTTTCTATTTTTAATTCATTTTCTGCATTTTCTGAAAATAAGTGTCGCTAAAGGGTCCTTAGGCGACAAAAGTGTCGCTAATTGTGTTCTTGGTGTTCTTGGCCAATTTCTAGATCTTCATGTCAGAATTCGAGTGAGCATGTTTGACTACTTGCCATTTTCGATCTAAACAGTTTCTGGGAAATCGTTAAGCACGAACTTGTTGAGTTTATATAACACTACAAGAATTAATAACAATATAAGTAATATCACAAAACACTATCAAGATCCAAGCCCCTAAAGTCACTGACAACGTGACCTGGGAATTTTCTGGGCATGAGCAGTTCGAGTTGCCATATTCAAGCTCGGTTTAAGCTATGTTCTAGTCTTATTTTAAGTCGTTTGATGGCTCAAAGTTATAGTACTAGTGTCAAGGTACATTAATAAAACATAAACTCAGGTTATCATCAACAGAATCAACCTACAAGGCACGGTCAAAGTATGTCAGACAGCTCGTTGCCCAGAATTCTGGGTTTTACCCAGATTTTCAAAATCTGCTTGAGACGCCTACTTTGACCAAATATTCTGAGCAATCTAAAGCAGTTATAAGCGTTCTATGAACCCAGATCTATAGCCCACACTACTAGCTACAATATCTACCAATTAACAACAACAAAAGCTACACCTACTGACAGATCTAAGAACACAAAGTTCTTCATCGACGCGTGTTTTAAAGTTCGGGCTTGCCCGATTTTTGTTTCAGTTAATCCCGGTCAAGCTGGATTTGATTGATTAATATGTCATGATCTATCTATTCAATTGCTATTCTACCACTTGGAGATGAAAGACAGCATATCAAGCTACAATTAACAAGCTTAAAAAAAACACAAATCATGAACACATAAAGATCTAGAGCGCCTGACATTCCTTGTCAGACCGAAATGTTTTCTTAAGAACAGATTTTTGAAAAATCATTTTTCACCCACCTTGATGTTATGGATCCATCATGGATCATTATATAACAACTAAAAACATCCTATTACATAATAATAAACACAAAAACACCAAATTTTCTTAAGCATCAAAGATCAAAATTAAGAAATTTGGTTATACCTTTTTGATTGCGATTTTTGATCTATGGATTCTGATTTTGGTTTGCTGATTCTTGATCATGGCTTTGATTCTTACTCTCTCTCACACTAAAACCCGAATTTCTAGAGAGAGAATGGGCTTGGACAAAAATGAAAATAAAGTGAACCTTTTCTCTTTCTTAATCTATTTATATTATGTAATAATGCAAGGTATGTGGCTGGCTATATGGCTGATTGCTGGTAATATGTCAAATGCTATGCTAGGTTTAGGCTAGGGTTGGTGAACAACCAAAGATAAGGCAAGATGCACAAGTTACTTAATAAATAAAAATGTAAAAAGGGGCATTTTTGTCATTTCAAAAATATAATTAATGGCATTCTTGTAATTTTTACAAACCCTTAGGGTTTAGGGTTTGTTAGGGTTTAGGGTTTGGAGCATTTAGGGTTTAAGTTTTAACCCTTAACTTCCAAATTAGTTTCTAATTAACATTTTCCGAGTTTCGGTTTTTCAAAAATAAAAATTTAATATTTCTAAATTATAATTAGAATTTTCTAATTATATTACAATTTCTTAATTACACTTTAAATCTTACTAACTAGGATTAATAATTCCTAATTAAAATTGCTAATTACGCAAGTAGGGTCAAAATGGTCATTAGGGTTTTCAACCCACAATTTAGGGTTTCTAAATAGAAAATTTTTTCTAAAATAGAAAATAAATATTCGTAATTAGATTAGGGTTTTCTAATTACTTAACATTAAATTAGAATTAATATATCCTAATTAACATTAAAATATTCAATTAACACTTTCATTTTTCCTAATTATAAATTAGGGTTTCAAATCCATCATTAGGGTTCCTGACGGAAAAGTTTAAGTTCGATAATTTGAAATTAGGGTTTGCTAATTAATTAAGCGTTACCCTAATTAATATATACTTAATAGCAGTAGAGCATTATAATTCTCCATTAATTTCCCAGAGGGCTTCAACTTATCGTAATCAAACTAGGGTTTTTGGATCAAGTATTAGGTTTTGATTTGGAATTAGGGTTTTGTAATCAATTTGTTAAGATTAACCCTAATTAATCTTATAGTTATTTACGCTTATGCCATTAAGTTCCCGATTTAGGGTTTCATGCACCGAATTAGGATTTTGATTCGGAATGAAACTAGGTTTTCGTAACCGGATTTCTAGGGTTTCTTATCAAACGTTAGGGTTTTCTAACTGAACGTTGTTGTTCTTAATATATTCTTAGGGTTTGCCACAGATATAATTTATCTGGTCAACCCTTGACCATTAACCACATTCTGTACACATACATAACCATATTCACAGAACTTAATCACAAAAATCCTTAATCCTGAATAATTCACCTATAAGCCTTTCACTTAAATTTTGAAATCCTCAAAATTCCATCCTAATAACATCAAATGCATACACTTATTTTCTGTCTAGGTCTAATATTTGACCTTAAATCAATCATTTAAGATTTTAATAAATGGTCTAAATTCTCGGGTTGTCACAGATGATTTTTGGACAAACTATCAAAAATGGAGTTTTATGTGAAAAACATGAAAATTGAGAAATTAAAATAGTTCTAGTTGTTGTTAAATTATGCTAAGTGGCTGAATATGTTAGCAATCATGATATGATAGTTGTATAATTATTTTACATGTTGTTATCGTCGTTTGATGGGTGAATTTCGTGTTAGTTGAGCAAAAAGCAGCTCTTGTTCACTTCGCCATCTCTCGTCTGTCTGTTCGAAATTTCAAGCAATTTACCGCAAGTGCCAAGGCAAAAAATGGCACAGCTGCACCGGTCCCAAGCCTAAGTGTGGCGCACCCTGAACTGAGACAGTGAGGTCTGCTTATTGGCAGATCATGCGTAGTGGACTTATAATTAGTTTAGCATGCATGTTAATGATGTTGAGGCATAATATAAACCACAATAACAGATTGTCATGCGTTGTTATATAAAATGTAAAAGAATTTATGTGATTAGTTGAATAAGTTATGTAATGAACCAAATGTGATGTTTTCAAAAGTTGAATATAAATGATAAGGTTTATAGTGTGATTTCAGAATCGTTAAGGTGTTAACTAACGTGGTTAGGTGATAGGTTAGGGTTATGACCTAAATGATGGTTTAAACCCTAAAAGGTAATATTCATGCAATTAATTATTGTGGCGATTTCTATGATATGTGTAGGATAATTGGAGATTATTTTACATTTGTGTAGCTTACAATCAAGGAAAGTTTTCTAACCCTACTTTTATAATTATGCAAGTTTCTAAACCTTATCTCCTTACGATTGAGCAAGTTTTCTAACTATACCTTGTTATTATTGAGCAAGTTATTAAACCTTAACTCTTTACATTGAGCAATCTTTCTAACTTCATTCTTTTCATATTGAATGCAAGTTCCAATTCTTAAATTATTATTGTGCAAGTTTCTAACACTCTTTATAAAGTTGAGCAAGCTTAACCTATCTTACGTATGTTTGTACAAGCTTATGTAACCTAATTCATTACATCGAGCGAGTTTTACTTTCCTTATTATCATTTGAAGCATATATTTTTCTAGTACATTGATTCATAGAAGATTGTTCTAAACTCCTTTGAATATAGCACTTTACATGTATATCATGTTATTCAGTTATAATTATTGTTGATATCCGATCTTTAGCTTTGATAGCCTTGATCAGTTATACATTCGTGTATTAAACCTGTATTGATGTAAATCGAACAATGTTCTAAAATTCTAGAAACACTGATAAGTTAGTTCCAAACTAAACTTTCTTTAGTACGGAAAATTATAAATTCAAATTGAGACGAACAACCCTAACATAGGGGATTTTGTACGTGTAACGTTTAGATGTTTGTACACAATACATGGTACAAAGTACTGATCCCCTTAGGTACGTTAAGAAGGGTCCGTATAGTCTAAATGACTGTTAAGGTTGGGTAATAATACCTAAGTACCGGGGACATAGTTCATGATCTTAAGACCCTCAGATAATTAAAGTTCTAACTTGTTTTCTATTTTGAATTGCAGAACAAGTTCCTTATTGTTCAGCTTTCGTTGTTCACTCTCATGTTATTATCATGCTACATTCTATAATAGTGAGTATTTGTTTGCTTACTCTTGCAATTAACACTGCAGCTAAAGTGCAGAAAGTTGAGGAGCCGTCGACTAGCAAAGGCAAGGGCAAGACGTCCAAATGATGAAGACTTGTGATAATTTTATTTTAATGAATTATGTTAAAGACTTGTTTTATTTTATGACGTATTCCGCAAATTGATGTAATAAATTTTAAGGTTAGATTACCTGGGATTTAATTTGAGATGATGATGTAACCCTTTAATGGGAGAGATTATTGTTTAAGTTATTTAAATAATGTCTTTATCCTTTATTGATGGGTAGTTAGATGTCTTTATCCTGTGGGAATGAAGTACCCAGATTTGGGGGTGTCACAGGTTGGTATCAAAGCTTTAGGTTATGAACCTTAGGTGGGGAAACCTTAGGAAGTAACCTTTAAGGAAATAGAAAACATAGAGGTGTTCAACTCTTATCAAGTTTTAAGAAATGGATTAAGGTATCCATTGAAGTTAAATAATAAAAGACATTATGTGCTATGTGTTAATAACTTATGTGCTCGCGAGTATCGAAAAATGTTAAGTAAAACTTAAAATATTTTGTTGTTAGGATGTCTAGCGAAGGAGGATCCAGTCCAGCTAGAGAGGTAATACCTCAGATACCTATAGATGATGAGTCCCAGGATATTCACGTAGTGTGGGAGCAGTTGATCCAAAAGGATGTGTCTGTGACCGATCCCGAGGAGGATAGTTTTGAGGAGGTAGAAGAGGATGATGAGGAGGAGGATCCTGAGGAGTTTCCACCAAAATCCATATCGGCCGAGATGTATGATGCTTTGTATGACCGTAACATAGAGTTACATGATGAGGTTGAGGAGCTGAAGGAAATGGTTGAGATGCATCACGCTTCGATGGAGCAAAAGGATGCAGAGATTCAGGAACTTGATTCAAAACTTGGAAACACGGAGTGTGATCTGGTTCATACAAAGGGTCAGCATGAAGACCTGTTGGCAGTGCACGAGAAGATGAAGACTGACATGGAGAAATTGAAGGATGATTTCAAGAGCGGAGGATGCGTGGATGAAGGCGACTCAACGTGCAGATCGTGCTGAGGCTAAGCTCCAAGTGAAGAAAGCCAAAATGAAAGAGATGGATTATGCTTTTAATTCGGCGATTGATAGGGCCCAAGACCGAGTCTACTATTATCCACCTTAGTTTGAGAATTCTCCGTGGTTCGTGATGGGTCGTAGAATGGCATATCGTATCATGGAGGAAGAACGTCGGGAAGCCTTACGACGTCTTAATATGCCTAGATAGAATAAGATAGAGAATAATATGAGGTTAATTATGTGAATAAATAAATTGTGAATCCCTTATTTTTAGATAAATAAAGGGATAGTATGAGTATGTAATCCTAAAACGTGTTTAGTTCAGGAAAGTGAATATTTATAGCAGTTATGCTATTTTGAGTATGTTCTAAAACTTTATGAATGAATAAAATATTAGAGTTTATTTGAAATGTTGTGTGTTAAAGCTTTAATCTTGGAATGTTTAAGTTAGACTTTAAATACACAAGAAGTTGAGTAATGAGCTAATTAGCGTATATTTTAACAAAAAATGCCTCCTAGAAGAAGTCAACCACGTCAACAAGCACCTCCGGAGGGGTCTACTAATAATAACAACGAGACCAACGCTAATCCAGTTCAGCAGCTGGTAGCTATGTTGATGGGTGCACTTGCGAATCAACCGCAAGCTCAAATCACGACATTCAAGGAGTTCAAAGCGGTTGGACCGCCAGAATTTCAAAGGGTCTATGAATCCAGTGGAAGCACAAACCTAGATCATGAAAATGGAGAAGGTGTTCGTCGTTGCTAGAGTTAACGAAGATCAAAAGACTGCGTTCGTAACGTTTATGCTGAAGTCTAAAGCTAGCTACTGGTGGCAAGCAAACAAGGTTCATGGAGGACAAGGAGTGATAGCGTGGGATAGATTTAAGGAGATGTTCTTTGAAATGTACTTTCCAGCGAGTTCTCGAAATCAGCTGGAAGTGCAATTTCTTGAGTTGAAGCAAGGAACTATGACGGTGCTGGAATATGCTGCAAAGTTTAACGAGTTGGCAAGGTTTGCCACTCATCAAGTCAATAATGACGAATATAAAGCAAGAAGATTCGAACAAGGATTGAAGCCCTGGCTTTACAGCAAGGTTTCGATGTTCCAGCTAAACACATTTGCTGCTGTACTAGAGAAGGCAATTATCGCGGAATGTGGAAGCGATGCTTTGACCAAGTACAACCAAGAACAAAAGAAGAGGAAGAGTGAAAATGAGAATAAGGCGGGTGGAAGTAATGTTGGAAGTAATAATCAGAAGAGGATGTTGTACAATCTAAGGATGTGGTGTCAGGTATCATTCCGATTAATGGTATTAATGCTTATGTACTATTTGATTCGAGTGCTACTTGTTCATTTATATCTGATGAATTTGCTCAGAACTTAGATTTGTCTTAGGGAAGAATTAGAATTTCCCTTAAGTATAGAGATTGCGAATAGGGAAGTGATTCCTGTTAAATTCATATATAGGAATTGTAGAGTGGTTATAAAAGGTCATGAGATGATGGTAGATTTGATACAAATTAGACTTGGTGAATATTATGTTATATTGGGAATGGATTGGTTATTCAATTACGGAGCAGTAATTGATCACCAAAGGAAGTGTGTTAACCTTATGACTCCGTCAAAGGTTTTGTTCTTCGGTAGCAAGTTGTCTGACGGTGATGCGAGCCAAGAAGTTGTTGAGGCAAGGATGTGTAGGATACTTAGCCTACATTGTCGATACACAGAAGAAGAGTGCGAAGCTGGAAGAGATATCGATCATAAGAGATTTTGCAGATGTATTTCCAGACGATTTGCCGGGTCTTCCGTCGAATCGACAAATCGAGTTCGTGACTGATTTACTATCAGGAACGGCCCCAATATCTAAGGCACCATATAGAATGGCCCCGATAGAGATGAAAAAGTTGATGGTGCAATTACAAGAGTTGCTTGATACAAAGTATATTAAGCCGAGTGTTTCGCCATGGGGAGCACCGATGTTGTTTGTTAAGAAGAAAGACGAATCAATGCGGCTCTACATTGACTATCGAGAATTGAATAAGGTCACAATTAAAAATATGTATCCATTACCTAGAATTGATGACCTGTTCGATCAGTTGAAAGGAGCGAGGTATTTCTCGAGGATAGACCTGAGAAGTGGTTATCATCAGTTGAAGGTGAAGCTGAAGGATGTGCCGAAGACGGCGTTCAGAACTAGTATGGTCATTACGAGTTTCTGGTTATGTCTTTTGGTTTAACTAACACACCTGCAGCGTTCATGGACTTGATGAACAGGATGTTTAAACCATTCTTAGACAAGTTTGTGGTGGTGTTTATTGATGATATACTGGTATATTCCAAAACCAAAGAAGAACATATGGAACATTTAAGGGTGACGTTGGAGACGTTGAGAAAAGAGAAGTTGTACGCTAAGTTCTCAAAATGTGAAATTTTGGTTGGAACGATATGTCGATTTCTCAGCAAAGACGTTATTGATAAGGACAGAATTTTGGTAGATCCATCAAAGGTGGAAGCTGTAATAAACTGGGATCAGCCGAAGACACCATCAGAAGTGAGGAGTTTTTTAGGATTGGCAGGTTACTATCGGCATTTTATTTAATACTTTTCCAAGATCACGACTCCGTTGATAAATTTAACTAGAAAAGCGATTAAGTTTGTTTGGACAGAGAAGTGTGAGGAAAGTTTTCGAGAATTGAAGAAGAGGTTGAGTTCAGCACCTGTGTTGTCGTTGCATGATGATACAAGAAATTTTGTGGTGTATAGTGACGCATCGCATAAAGGACTAGGTTGTGTGCTTATGCAGAATGGCAGAGTTATTGCGTATGCATCACGTCAGTTGAAAGATTACGAGAAAGTGTTTCCAACTCATGACTTAGAGTTGGCAGCAGTGATGTTTGCCCTGAAAATTTGGAGACATTATCTTTATGGAGAGAGGTGTGAGATATATACCGACCATAAAAGTCTGAAGTATATCTTTACACAAAAAGATTTGAACATGCGACAAAGAAGATGGTTGGAGCTGATCAAAGATTATGATTGCGAGATTTTCTATCATCCCGGAAAGGCGAATGTTGTTGCTGATGCCTTAAGTAGGAAGGGACGGGAGAAGTTAATGATATTAACTGATCAAGAGAAGCTAGTGTCGGAAATAGCTAAGATGGAGTTGGAAATAAAATATCCGACAGAATCCGATGAAAAGTTATTCTAGATGGGAAATAGTTCAACATTGGTGGTTAAAGTGAAAAATACACAACTTCACGATGGAGACTCCGAAAAGATAAAACAGAGGATATCTGAAGGTGAGAAAACAAATTCAAAATCGATTTGGAAGGGTTACTTCGATTCGAAGGGAGAATTTGGGTTCCGCATGTAACAGATGTTAAAGAAGAAATTCTTAATGAAGCTCACAACTCTAGATATTCAATTCACCCTAGGAGTACAAAGATGTACCAGGATCTTAAACATCATTTTTGGTGGCCAAATATGAAGAGGGATGTGGCTGAGTGTGTGGAAAAATGCTTAACGTGTCAAAAAGTCAAAGCTGAACATCAAAGGCCAAGCGGATTATTACAACCGTTAGAGATACCAGAATGGAAGTGGGAGCATATCACAATGGATTTTGTGGTAGGTCTTCCAACGACTCAGCATGGTTACGATGCCATCTGGGTGATTGTCGATCGATTGACGAAGTCAGCACACTTTTTGCCAATCAAGATTCGATTTACTCTAGATCGGTTAGAAAAACTGTACGTGAAAGAGATTGTGTCAAGACACGGTGTACCTGTGTCTATTGTATCAGACAGAGATCCACGTTTCACATCTAATTTTTGGAAACGATTACAAGAATGTTTGAGGACACAGCTGAGAATGAGCACAGCGTACCATCCTTAGACCGACGGACAGAGTGAGAGAACCATCCAAACACTAGAAGATATGCTCAGAGCATGTATCATGGATTTCAAGGGAAATTGGGATGACCATTTGCCATTGGTGGAGTTTGCTTACAATAATAGTTATAACGCGAGTATTGGTATGCCGCCTTACGAAGCGTTATACGACAGGAAATATAGAACTCCATTATGTTGGGACGAGGTTAGTGAACGTCAGCTATTGGGTCCAGAATTGGTACAACAGACTGTCAAGATCATCAAGGTTATTCAAGCTAGATTGATCGCAACACAAGATAAACAAAAGAAATATGCCGATCAACATCGACAAAATCAGGAATTCGATGTCGGTAGATATGTTTTCTTGAAAGTGTCTCCCTGGAAGGGGAAAATTCGATTTGGCAAGAAAGGAAAATTGAGCCCTAGATTTATAGGACCTTTCAAAGTGCTTCGACGAGTTGGCGAAGTGGCGTACGAGGTAGCATTACCTTCGGAGTTAGAGCATATTCATAATGTTTTCCATGTTTTGGTATTGAGACAATATAAGCTAGATTATAAGCATGTTATAGAATATGAGCCCTTACAGTTTGAGAAGGATTTGTCATATGAAGAAGTCCCTGTTCAAATTGTTGATAGAAAAGAGCAAGTACTGAGGAATAAGGTAATACCTTCTGTTAAGGTAATTTGGAGAAACCACAATGCCGAGGAAGCTACGTGGGAACTTGAAAGCGTTATGTTGAAGAATTATCCTCAGTTGTTTGCTTGATTTTGTATAGCGATTCTGGGGACAGAATTTTGTTAAGGAGGGAAGAATGTAGCGAATAAATTTTTTGAATTGTGATTCTGGGGACAGAATCCTTTTAAGGAGGGAAGGATGTAACGATCGAGAAATTTATAATTTAATTTAAATATTTATGAAATTAAATAAATATTTAAAATAATTCATTTATTGAGGAAAATAAATATTTGATGAATTGTCCTGAATTAATTTAGTAGCTAAATTAATTAATGTTAATTATGTGACGCCCCCAAAATAGGTATACAACACCCATTCTGAGTCACCAAATACATGGTACAGAAAGCAAACTACAACTTCAATAATACAATTGTCGTGCAAAATACGACAACACATAGTGTGAGTTTAAATACAAATATTGTCTTCTAGACAATATCCACACCCAAATAAGTCCTCATTACAATTATTCATACATTATTTTACAGAAATAGCAAGCACAACTAAAACATCTTTCTAGAACCATCACTCCATACCCCGACTCGATCCTGCTATGTTCTCACCTCCTGAGAAGAAAAATGGAACAAAAAGGAAAAGGGTGAGCTCAACTAGCCTAGTAAAGAATATTATGACTAAGATAATATACAACAAATTATCATTAGTCTTCAACAGGGAAAAATCTGATAGAATATACTAGATAACAAGTTTTAGATCAATATTCTGCAGCGGAAATAGCAATCTATTAGAAGAGTCGCGTAGAGAATGAATTCTACTATCTTCTAAGATTTAAAAGTTCATCATCAATATTTTATCCCTGTAACAACAATCAATATACATCTTTAATCAAATATTCATCTTTGCACTACAGGCCAAAGATATTCATTTGTATCACCAGTTGGTCATGTTCATCTCAACACATGTTCATCTTTGCACTACGATCCAAAGATATCCATCAGTTAATCATTCATCTTTGCACTACAGGCCAAAGATATTCAGTAATATCATCATTTATGACTAAGGATGATGAAAAATATTTTTTTTAAAAAGAAACGAATCCAGTGAGACAGAAGGACAATATTAGGGATTCGTATAACAGTTTATCCAAGATCAATAATACTTCATAATAACCAATTGTGAAGCAGAATTCAAAGATAACGATCAAAACATGGATACAATCAAAGATAGTAGCCAAAATAGACATCTCGGACAAAAAAGAAAATTTTTATTTTTCGGTGAATAGTGTCATATTCTTGAATAGTGTTGTATACATGAATAGTGTCGTATACGTGAATAGTAACCCCGACACAAAGTTCCAAATTTGATTAAAACGTTCACCAATATTTTGACATAATTATATTGAAGAAAATAATATTATTTAAGAAGAAAATAACATCTCTTACCTCAAAATAAGCAGTTTCCGATCGGAATATCGATAGAAAGTCGAAGGAAATTTTGTCTTCTAACAAAGAACTCCCAAAGTATCAAAATACTCACAAAAATACGCTCGAGAATCTAGAGAGAAAGAAAATTTGTTTCTGGTGTAATTTTCCGTTCTAACCTAAGCGTCTATTTATAGGAAAATGCTAGAATGTCATAGGAGACTAAAATAATAAAATATATTATTTCTTTTTCTTTCTTCCATGCATGTGCTAAGTTGAAAATCTAGACCATCCATCTTTGAACCAAATTGGCAGCCCACATGTTGTAAAACAAAAGTGGGTCCCACTCATAATTTAATAAAAATTATTTTATTTTTTGAAACTTTAATAATTCATAGAAAATAGCCCGTTTATTAGAAAAATACGAATTTTATGTTCATTCTGCCTGAAATCGAATTCTCTACAACTTTGTAGCTTTGAGTTTTTCCAAATTCCAAACAAAAAATATCCGAAATTCACAAACGGATGATTTTTAATACTTCTACTCCGACAAAATACTGATAAAACATCTTAACATTAATTCCTTCATTTATAACCATATAAAACAAAATAAATCCATTATCAAATAAATGTTTTCTTATCATATAAATTAATAATTAATTATTCACAAATAATATTACAGAATCACACTTATGACTAATGTGCGGTTCCTAAGAAAGAGGGGCTTTCAATAAGGATTTCTCCTCATCAAGCGCCGCAATTAGGTGACCAAACCTCTCCTTGATGTAACTTTCTAGACATTGCCAATAATGCTATCTAATAATATTATTCAAATAATATGAATTATTGATCCGATAATGGGAAATCTTGGCAATGACAATTATTGAAACAACAATAATATAAACTATCAACGCAAGCAATTATTGAATCAATAAAATAAAATATTGACAAGAACTCATCGTAATAATTATTGAGAAAAGTGCCTTCTTACACGCAAGAATCAATAATTCAACAATATCTTTGTAATACTGGTGCTATCTTGTGCAACCACGCATATTACTGTATTTTAACCACTAGGTAACCCAACAGTGTTAACGGTAACAATTACGCCGTTATTTATAAAAACTCATACTTTTTCGTTTTCCTTCATCCAACCGTTTTCCGTTATGGGACCCACAAATGGCTGCGCCGTCCTACGAATATTCCCCGACAACAAGAATATTTCACGACCAAACGAATATTCCCCGACAGAAATAAATATTTTATAACCACTTGCTTATTTTGCAAAACTTGCACATTTCACCCATAACCAAAGCATTATATCAAATTAACACCTTATTAATTTAGAATAATGAATAGAAGAAAATTCAATTTTATTATAATAAGTTGGGGTCTTACAAATTAAATTGAGTAGTGATAATTTTATTTGAAGGATTTAATTTAAGGAAATAATTAAATTAAATCAATTGCTTAATATTTAAGAAAATAATTAAGCTAAATAAAGTATTTAATTTAATGGAAATAAATAAATTAAATAAAATGATGTGTCTAATTAAATTAGATATATAAAATTATTTATTAATTATAAGGTATAATGATAATAAGAATTTTATTACTATTATAAGCTAAAATCAAAGTTATTTAATTAATTTAAGTAAGGTGTGACACATGAAAACTATGTAATATAAATAATATAATAATAAACTAGTTTAGGATTATTGTGGTAGCCAAACAAGGCCTTGTGGCCTTTGGCATTATTCCAACTGACGAGTCTTTTTATTTTTCTAACGTAAGGGAGCGTGGGAGTGGTTATATTTTTCCTACGCGTATTGTTTTCTAAGGCTTGCTAACAGAGGAAGAGAGAATTGCTGAGTATTGAGGGTGAGGAATTGAGAGAATAATCTTTGTGAGTTTGTCAAGGGAAGGAAGAGACTCACCATCTTGTGCTAATCAAGAAGATTAAGGTATAATTAACTCCTAAATCTCTAAATTTTAGTTTTATTTGAGTTATCTGTAAATTGATTTTGTTGAATTGTTGTTTCAAACGTGATTATGTGATATTGGTTATATTGTATAATCTGTTGTCATCATGTATCAGTGTTGTATCAGTTATTCAATTTATGAGAATTGGGTTTATAGGAGGGAATTGAAATATCAGTGTTATGTTCGTATAAAATGGCTTTAGAAAGTTGTGAGACCCAGATTTTATGAATAAAGATTTAAATTTCTTGAAATATTTTTTTTAATATTAAGGTGTGGATTTGATATAATGTTATAGTTGTGGGTAATATTTATAAATTTTTCAAAGTATGCAAGTTGTTAGATAATATTCGATTGGTCGGGGAATATTCGTTTTAAAAGGGAATATTTGTACGACGGCACAAGCATTGGTGGACCACACAACGGAAGTATTGTCGTAGTTAGAAAACGACAGAATTATATTTTATAAAAATAATGGCGAAAGTGTTACCGTTAAAACTGTTAAACTACTTGGTAGTAAAAGTACAGTAATACGCGTGGTTTCATAGTAGCACATATTGATTATTGATGCTTATGTGAAAAGTCACTCAGTTATATTCAATTATTGCTATAGTAATTGCTGCGTCATATCTCTCATATTATTGATTCAATTATTGTCACATTATCATCTGCATTATATGATATATTATTAAATCAATAATTGAGACGACAAAGTTATTCATATTATTAAATTGCAATATTTACAATTTCTAGAAGTTCTGTCAAGGAGAGGTTTGGTCACCTAATTGCGCGCCAATAAGGAGATATCCTTATCGGAAAGCCCCCTCTTTCCTTGAAATGACCTGGTTGTTAAATATTGTGAGTTATGATATTAATGATGAATAAGTTCGTGTTGATTAAAGATGAATTTGATAGTTCCATTGTGTTGGGATTATTGGTGTTAGTTGAAATTGACATCTATTCCGATGATAATTGATGTCTGGGGGTTATATTGATAAATCGGGTAATTTATCGGATAAATGAGCAATTTATTGCTACTAATTCACATGCTTATATAACTATTTATTCACATGTGTGTACTATTGATTCACATTATTTACTATTAGGGGAGTTGTTGCATGATTGATAATACTTGCATGATTAAATTAAAGAAGGAGGTATAGATGGAGGTACTATACTATAATTCGTATATTCACATGTTTAGAACTATTTGTTCACATGATTTACTATTGAATCACATTATTTACTATTAGGGGAGGTGGTGCAAGTTTGATAATACTTGCAGGACTAAATTAAAAAGGAAGAAAAAGAGGAAGGTATTAGAATGTAATATTTCGAGCCCCAAAACGTGCAATTATTGAAACTATATTTTTCTATAAATAGAAGCTCATTCTTCTTTCATATCTCACCAATTCACAAAAGCTATAGAGCAATTATTATAGAGAGAAATTATAGAGAGAAAGAAGAAGAGAAATCTGCTACATTTCTATTCCAGTATCCAGCTTTATTCTAAGGTAAGGGGTATTATTTCTTTCGTATTCATAAAGAGAGCTATTGTTATTCCATTCCTTATTATTTCGTTGGAATAACTTTGTATATCTAATACCGCATACATGGTGAAATTCTTCTGTTATTCCATTCTTTTTTATTATGTTGGAATAACTCAGATATGCAAAGTACCGCATACATGGTGAAATTCTTCTATTATTCCGATCTTTATTATTTTCGCCGAGAATATCACATACATGCGTTTATGCCTGGGATTCTGGTTCCATTATTTATTATTACGTTTAATATCTTATACATGCATTTATGCGGACTGGTTCCATTATTTACTATTCTCGCCGAATATCTTATGCGTGTGTTTACGCATAACTTTGGTTCCATTATTTATTATTCATTGGGAATAACACATGTCTGCGGCGTCTATCGCACGCATGGTGAATCCTTCTGTTATTTAATTCTTTATTATTCTGTTGGAATAACCTGTCTATGTGGATTACCACATCCATGGTGAGTGACCTTTCGTATTCATTCTTTATTAAATTGTGGAAAGATCTGTTTACGTAGATTACCGCATGGCGGATGAAAATCCATTTGCAGTTTTGTATATTCTATTATACTCATATGAGATATCATTTCTTTTGTACTCGTCATGAAATATCATTTTATTTGGTATTTTCTGTTACGATTTACTATTCACGGATTACTATTCACCCGGTTACTATTCACTCTAGTATTATTCACTCGGATATTCGGGGTACTTTTCATGCCGGAATACTATTCACGAGTTACTATTCACCCAAATTATTATTCACCCGAATATTATTCACTCGGGTATTTGGAGTACTTTTCTTGTCGGGGTACTATTCACAAGGTACTATTCCCGAAATACTATTCACGAGGGTACTATCCACTCGGGTATTTTGAGTACTTTTCTTGAACATATTTTATTGAATTATTATGTAATTGTCATCATCCTCATGTTTATATTATGTTGAAAGTCATCTTTGGCTTACGTGCATAGATGAACTTGGTATGAGTATGACCAGGGATTATTCGGTATAATCATGACCGTAATGTGACGAATGATGTGGTAAAAGTCCTCACTGGCCTGTAGTGCATTGATGGACAGTTTTTGGTATGATTATGACCACGGATTATTCGGTATAGTCATGACCATTGATGATTTAATGAATATCCTTGGCCGTATTGCAGGGATGATTCGATGATGTGGTTTATTTATTAAGCTGAGTCTCAGAGATAAAAATTGATGAAAACATTTTTAAATTATAGAAAGTAGTAGATTTTATGCTCTACTTGACTCTTCTAATGGATTGCTTCTTCCGTTGCAGTTAAATTTGATGTCTATTGTATTTTATCAGTTTAACATTGTTAAAGACTAATGATAATTTATTCTGCATTATCTTAGTCATAATATTTCTTACTGGGCTAGTTGAGCTCACCCTTTCCTTCACTGTTCTCTTTAGGAAATGATAATATAGCTGGGACAAGTCGGGGAATAGAGTGACGGTCCAGATGATAGCATTAGTAGTCCTCAGTATTCTGTTAAATAGTGTGACAATAAATGTAATGAGGACTCCATTGAGTGTGGATATTGTCTAGATGACAATATTCTTATTAAAACTCTCAGTTTATGTTTTGTCGTATTTTACACGATAGTTGTATTATTAAGTTGTATTTTTATTTTTGTACCATGTATTTTGTGACTCAATATGGGTGATGTATACATGTTTTGGGGGCATCACAGTTGGTATCAAAGCTTAGGGATATGATCCCTGGCTGAGATGTGATACAAGAACTAGGAGGGGAGAGACGGGGAATTCCTTTGCTAGTATGACCTACCTAAGTTTATTTGATATTTAATTTGTTGGTCAGAGTATAGGGATAATAAGTGATATGTTAATTAACCCTTATTTTGTGACAATGTTTGTATTCAGATGTTGTGAATAGGGCTCAGTTATCGGAGCGCGATAATGAGTCAGCACAACCAAAAGGCAATGAGCAACAACACGATAATAATCGTACCGGTGGTAACGGCCATCGGAACAATGATAACCATCGTGGGGGAAATTATCATGCCAAGAATGGTATCCACTTCGGTGGTAATCATGGCCAAGATAATAGAAGTGGAAATTTCAAGAAAAGAAGGTCATCTAGCCAAATTTTGTCGTGCACCAAAGTCAAGTCCAGCTGGGACGGTGGCACCAAAGGCGGATACGGAAAAAACAAAGTCGGTGGTTTCAGGAAGAGCGTTTTTTGTGATTTCTCAAAAAGTGAATAACCCGAACGAAGTTAGCACGGGTTAGTTAATTATAAATTTTTGCGAAGTCTATACCATATTAGATACCAGTTCTACCGGTTCTTTTATCTCTCTTGCTTGCGCTCAACGTTTAAATTTGACTCCGAAGAAATTAGACTTTGACTTATCGGTTGAAACTTCGTTAGGAGAAACCTTCATTACATGTGTTGTCCAAGTCTTGGATGAGAGTTACAGTTTTGAATGATATTTCTATTGTTAATAAATTTTCTGATGTATTCTTGAAGACTTCTTAGCCTACCCCAGAATGTGAAATTGAATTTTATATTGACCCCAGTACAAAACCCATTTCTTCAACCCTTAAATATTTCTTCACCCAAAACGAACGTATAATGCTCCAAAGACGATGTCTCGAGCTGTTCAAGGTTACGACCATTCAATATCATCGTGGAAGAGCGAACGTGGTAGCTGACGCGTTGAGTGGAAGATCGTATGCGTTTATGAGTGCGATGTTGTTAACACAAAGACCCATTTCGTATAACTTACAAATGATGAAGATAGAGTTAAATACTCTAGGGACCCACGTGAAGATAACGAATATACGAGTAGAATCGACTTTAATCGATAAAGTTAAAGCCGCTCAATCTACACACTCAAATCTGATGAATGTAAAGAAGAAGGTTCAAGAGGGCGTTATTCTAGAAGCAAGAGTCGATGAAGAGAAGAAATCTCAACCCTCGATTTAATTGGCCCATTTCAAATACTTGATCGAGTAGGAAATGTGGCCTATAGACTCGTTTTACCGCCAAGTATGTCGTGTGTTCATAACGTTTTTCACGTATCGATGTTACGTAAATATGTGGACGACCCGAACAACATTATTAAATTAGAACTAAACTAGATAGCAGAAGATTTAATGTATGAGGTGATACGTGTTAAAATCTTGGATAAGAAGGATCGTATTCAACACTCAAAGGTTATACCTCAAGAGTTAGAATCTGACGAGGTATCCTCACCTCTTCGGCATACCAGGTACGTACGTAAATTTTGAGGGCGAAATTTCATAAGGAGGAGAGATTGTGAGACCCTAGATTTTATGAATAAAGATTTAAATTTCTCGAAATATTTTTTTTAATATTAAGGTCTAGATTTGATATAATGTTATTGTTGTGGGTAATATTTATAAACTTTTCAAAGTATGCAAGTTGTTAGATAATATTCGATTGGTCGGGGAATATTCGTTTTAACAGGGAATATTCGTACGATGGCACAATCATTGGTGGACCCCACAACGAAAGTATTGTCGTAGTTAGAAAACAACAAAATTATTTTTTATAAAAATAACGGCGAAAATATTACCATTAAAACTGTTGAACTACTCGGTACTAAAAGTACAGTAATACGCGTGGTTATATAGTAGCACACGGTATTGATTATTGATGCTTACGTGAAAAGTCACTCAGTTATATTCAATTATTGCTATAGTAATTGCTGCATCATATCTCTCATATTATTGATTCAATTATTGTCACATTATCATCTGCATTATATGATATATTATTAAATCAATAATTGAGACGACAAAGTTATTCATATTATTAAATTGCAATATTTACAATGTCAAGAAGTTCTGTGAAGGAGAGGTTTGGTCACCAAATTGCATGACAATAAGGAGAAATCCTTATCGGAAAGCCCCCTCTTTCATGGGAACGACCTGGTTGTTAAATATTGTGAGTTATGATATTAATGATGAATAAGTTCGTGTTAATTAAAGATGAATTTGATAGTTCCATTGTGTTGGGATTATTGGTGTTAGTTGAAATTGACATCTATTCCGATGATAATTGATGTCTGGGGGTTATATTGATAAATCGGGTAATTTATCTGATAAATGAGCAATTAATTGCTACTAATTCACATGCTTATATAACTATTTGTTCACATGTGTGTATTATTGATTCACATTATTTACTATTAGGGGAGTTGGTGCAAGATTGATAATACTTGCATGATTAAATTAAAGATAGAGGTATAGATGGAGGTACTATACTGTAATTTGTATATTCACATGTTTAGAACTATTTGTTCACATGATTTACTATTGAATCACATTATTTACTATTAGGGGAGGTGGTGCAAGTTTGATAATACTTGCAGGACTAAATTAAAAAGGAAGAAAAAGCGGAAGGTATTAGAATGTAATATTTCGAGCCCCAAAACGTGCAATTATTGAAACTATATTTTTCTATAAATAGAAGCTCATTCTTCTTTCATATCTCACCAATTCACAAAAGCTATAGAGCAATTATTATAGAGAGAAATTATAGAGAGAAAGAAGAAGAGAAATCTGCTACATTTCTATTCCAGTATCCAGCTTTATTCTAAGGTAAGGGGTATTATTTCTTTCGTATTCATAAAGAGAGCTATTGTTATTCCATTCCTTATTATTTCGTTGAATAACTCAGATATATATCAAATACCGCATACATGGTGAAATTCTTCTGTTATTCCATTCTTTATTATTATGTTGGAATAACCTGTATATGCAAAGTACCGCATACATGGTGAAATTCTTCTATTATTCCGATCTTTATTATTCTCGCCGAATATCACATGCATGCGTTTACGTGGGAATTCGGTTCCATTATTTATTATTCTATCGGAATATCCTATCTGTGCGTTTACAACGGACCTGGTTCCATTATTTACTATTCTGTCAGAATATCCTATCTGTGCGTTTATGCATGACCTGGTTCCATTATTTATTATTCTGTTGGGAATAACACATGCATGCAAATCTATCGTGACGCATGGTGAATCCTACGTTATTCCATTCTTTATTATTCTATTGGAATAACCTGTCTATGTGGATTACCACATGCATGGTGAATGACCTTTCGTATTCATTCTTTATTAAATTGTCGAAATGATCTATTTACGTGGATTACCGCATGGCGGATGAAAATCCATTTGCAGTTTCGTATATTCTATTATACTCATATGAGTTATCATTTCTTTTGTACTCGTCATGAAATATCATTTTATTTGGTATTTTTTGTTATGAGTTACTATCCACGGGTTACTATTCACCCGGTTACTATTCACTCTAGTATTATTCACTCGGGTATTCGGGGAACTTTTCATGTCGGAATACTATTCACGGGTTACTATTCACCCAAATTACTATTCACCCGAATATTATTCACTCGGGTATTTGGAGTACTTTTCTTGTCGGGGTACTATTCACAAGGTACTATTCCCGAAGTACTATTCACGGGGTACTATTCACAACAAAAAATTGATTCTTTTCTATCCAAATTATTTTTGGTGCATGAATATTATTATTGAATTTTACTCCACAAAGAAGTATCATGTTGACAATTTGGACGTTATTCAGTTCAGGATAAATTATTATGTAATTGTCATCATCCTCATGTTTATATTATGTTGAAAGTCATCTTTGGCTTACGTGCATAGATGGACGTGGTATGATTATGACCAGGGATTATTCGGTATAATCATGACCGTTATGTGACGAATGATGTGGTAAAAGTCCTCAGTGGCCTGTAGTGCATTGATGGACAGTTTTTGGTATGATTATGACCAAGGATTATTCGGTATAGTCATGACCATTGATGATTTAATGAATATCCTTGGTCGTAGTGCAGGGATGATTCGATGATGTGGTTTATTTATTAAGCTGAGTCTCAGCGATAAAAATTGATGAAAACATTTTTAAATTATAGAAGATAGTAGATTTTATGCTCTACTTGACTCTTCTAAAGGATTGCTTATTCCGCTGCAGTTAAACTTGATTTCTATTGTATTTTATCAGTTTAACATACATTGTTGAAGACTAATGATAATTTATTCTGCATTATCTTAGTCATAATATTTCTTACTGAGCTAGTTGAGCTCACCCTTTCCTTCACTGTTCTCTTTAGAAAATGAGAATATAGCTGGGACAAGTTGGGGAACGAAGTGACGGTCCAGATGATAGCATTAATAGTCCTCACTATTCTGTTAAATAGTGTGACAATAAATGTAATGAGGACTCCATTGAGTGTGGATATTGTCTAGATGACAATATTCTTATTAAAACTCTCAGTTTATATTTTGTCGTATTTTACACGACAGTTGTATTATTAAGTTGTATTTGTATTTTTGTACTATGTATTTGGCGACTCAAGATGGGTGATGTATACCTGTTTTGGGGGGTCACAAAAGTACCAAATTTCTTGTCCAATGTGTGTAGTAATCTGTAAATTGATGCTTGTATATGGTAGTTCATTGAGATACGAGCATAACGTAATTTGAATGGAATGATTTGGTCAAGTGACGAGTTCACAGTGATGATTTTTGGACAGACTATCAAAAATGGAGTTTTATGTGAAAAACATGAAAATTGAGAAATTAAAATAGTTCTAGTTGTTGTTAAATTGTGCTAAGTGGCTGAATATGTTAGCAATCATGATATGATAGTTGTATAATTATTTTACATGTTGTTATCATCGTTTGATGGGTGAATTTCGTGTTAGTTGGGAAAAAAAATGGCTCTTTATTCCTTTTCTTAGTCTCTGCGTTTGTCTCGAACATCGGCAAATTTGCTTGGCGGTGCAAAAACAAAAGCAAGAAATTGCATACGCAGTGCAAGCTTCTAAGGTGGAGCACCTGAGGCTCGAGACAATGAGGTCTGCTTATTGGCAGATCATGTGTAGTGGACTTATAATTAGTTTAGCCTGCATGTTAATGATGTTGAGGCATAATATAAACCACAGTAATAGATTGTCATGCGTTGTTATATAAAGTGTAAAAGAATTTAAGTGATTACTTGAATAAGGTATGTAATGAACCAAATGTGATGTTTTCAAAAGTTGAATATAAATGATAAGGTTTATAGTGTGATTTCAGAATCGTTAAGGTGTTAACTAATGTGGTTAGGTGCTATGTTAGGGTTATGACCTAAATAATGGTTTAAACCCTAAAAGCTAATAATCATACAATTAATTATTGTGGCAATTTCTATGATATGTGTAGGATAATTGGAGATTATTTTACATTTGTGTAGCTTACAATCAAGGAAAGTTCTCTAACCCTACTTTTATAATTGTGCAAGTTTCTAAACCTTATCTCCTTATGGTTGAGCAAGTTTTCTAACTATACCTTGTTATTATTGAACAAGTTCTTAAACCTTAACTCTTTACATTGAGCAATCTTTCTAACTTCATTCTTTTCATATTGAATGCAAGTTCCCATTCTTAAATTATTATTGTGCAAGTTTCTAGCACTCTTTATAAATTTGAGCAAGCTAAACCTATCTTACGTATGTTTGTACAAGCTTATGTAACCTAATTCGTTACATCGAACGAGTTTTACTTTCCTTATTATCATTTGAAGCATATATTGTTCTAGTACATTGATTCATAGAAGATTGTTCTAAACTCCTTTGAATATAGCACTCTGCATGTATATCATGTTATTCAGTTATAATTATTGCTGATATCTTATCTTTAACTTTGATAGCCTTGATCAGTTATACATTCTTGTATTAAACCTTTACTGATGTAAATCGAACAGTGTTCTAAAATTCAGAAACACTGGTAAGTTAGTTCCAAACTAAACTTTCTTTAGTGCGGAAAATTTTAAATTTAAACTGAGACGAACAACCCTAACATAGGGGATTTTGTACGTGTAACGTTTAGATATTTGTACACAATACATGGTACAAAGGGCTGATCCCCCTAAGTACGTTAAGAAGGATTCGTATAGTCTAAATGACTGTTAAGGTTGGGTAATAATACCTAATTACCGGGGACATAGTTCATTGTCTTAAGACCCTCAGATAAGTAAAGTTCAAACTTGTTTTCTATTTTGAATTGTAGAACAAGTTCCTTATTGTTCAGCTTTCGTTGTTCACTCTCATGTTATTATCATGCTACGTTCTATATTAGTGAGCATTTGTTTGCTCACTCTTGCAATTAACACTGCAGCTAAAGTGGAGAAAGTTGAGGAGCCGTCGACTAGCAAAGGCAAGGGCAAGACGTCCAAATGATGAAGACTTATGAAAATTTTATTTTAATGAATTATGTTAAAGACTTGTTTTATTTTATGACGTATTCCGCAAACTGATGTAATAAATTTTAAGGTTAGATTACCTGGGATTTAATTTGAGATGATGATGTAACCCTTTAATAGGAGAGATTATTGTTTAAGTTATTTAAATTATGTCTTTATCCTTTATTGATGGGTAGTTAGATGTAATAGTTTTGATAAGTGAACACCAAATCCTGTGGGAATGAAGTACCTGAATTTGGGAGTGTCACAGTTGCGGCTCTGATTTTTGGCGCTGAGGCGCCAAAACTTACAGAAACCGTACACGAAGAACATAACACAGCAATTCTTAAAGGTTTAATGGCTTCTAGCAGCTAAATTAACATATATAATTTATGTAAATCACACATAACATTAACAAGCATGCATATACTAATTTAGCACAACTTAAACAATAATTTAAGGGAAGTTAAATCCTTGAAACACTATTTTAAAACAAAACTCCATTGTTGACGTTGTTTTACAAGGTTTAACACTGTAAACCACAATTATCCAACGAATTCATTCCTTTGAACTACGTTCTCATTAATTCCTTACCCAATTAACATACATAAGGTTCAATTTCACAATTAGCATACAATCACATACTAATTTTGTTATCCTACAAAACATGTTCATGTACATGTAATCACTTTAAAACCATTTTTCTTATTTTTGAACGTACATGTAAACTACAGTCATATATCTATGCTAGTTATTACCAAAACACATGATTCCATAATCAATTAGTAAAACATATGGATTATAGACACTTTTTGTAAAGAATTTTTTATACTACAGTCAAATTTAGAAACACAGAGAATCAAATTCATAGTAAATTTGGCGTAAAACATATATGATAAAGATATACCTTTAATTTACTCAGACAATCTTTGTTAAACACCACAGATGACTATTTGAAAGTCTCAGGAAGTCTCTCTTGCTTTTCTCTCAAAACTCTCTGAATTTTTCTTTTTCTTTCTGAGGCTTAAGTTTAGACAAATACGTAAACTAAAAATCCAACTGATAATCTATGCGTACTCTAAAATTTATAAGCCCACGTAAAATAAAAGAAACGCATATGGTCATTATAAACCTAATAAATACTATCAGTTACCAATATAACGCTTAAATTATAAATATATTTTATTTATATTTAATTTATTTTATTAATAATTCAATTTTTTTAAAAAATCCAAAAGCCATAAAGCTCCGTTTGGCAAAACTCTTTAAAAATTAAAGACTTAATATATTTAAGCCTTATTTGGCAAAACTAAATTAAACTCCTTTAATTTATTTTAATAACTCCTTTATAATACAGTTATTTATCACACTTTATTTAATTAAGTTTTCATACTTAATTTAATTAATTCTAATAACAAATTATTGAATAAATCATTTAATCATTATAAACTCTCTAACTTAATTATTAAATTAAATTAGAATATTATCTCATAACAATTAATTTCTTAACCCATTAATTATTTATTAAACAAATAATTAACCAAATCAAATTAAACAAATATTTATTCAACAATAAACACATCCATTAAATATTTATATAATTCAATAAATATTTATAATTACAATTAAAATTATGGATTGTTACATTAATCACATCGTAATACGAATTTCAATTATTAAATTTTTATTTTATTAACTTATAAAAATTCGGGTTGTCACATCCTTTCCTCCTTATAAGGATTCCGTCCTCGGAATCAAAGAAACCTCCTTTACTCGGTTTTTAACAAGTCTTGTTTCAAAAATTTATCGTTGAATATCTTCAACACATTACCTTAATATAGATTTTATATTTCCTACTACATTCATTACTTCAACAAATTCTAGGTTTTATTTTATAACTTTCACTTGAACTCAATTATATTTTGAGTATTATATACTCTTTAACCCATTCATTTCATTTGCTTAGGATCGTTATCATAAACACTCAGGATATTACATTCACCCATTCTTCTAAGAATTTCGTCCTCAAAATTTTATCTATTAATCTTTATTCATTCAATCTATCAAAATAGATTTTACATTAATACTTTATTCATTCATTGGGTTCTACAACCAATTTCTTTCTCTAAGGATATTTCTAATATCATCATATTCCTCACCTCTTCCTCTTCTAAGAGTTTCATATTTCTCTTCTTTCTGGAGTTTCAATTCTTTCTTGAAATTATTATATTTTGCTTAATTATTATATTTCTGGCAAAACTTCTCAAGAAACATTTGAATTTCACGAACATCTTACAATAATCGTCTAGCTGAATCAAATAGCATAGACTTCTACAACAATTCAGACATCAATCAATATATATATATATATATATATATATATATATATATATATATATCTCAAAGAAATCTCAAAATCTTTTTATGGCGTCATGATTATGACGTTGTCATACTACATCTTACCATAGTGGGCTGACGATCATATGATCACATCCAACACCAGGTTCCATTGCATTCATGACTCCATCGTTTATTATATCACCCATTGCATATAGTTAAAATATATTTTGAAAATTTAAAAATCATTTTTTTATCTAGCCGAAACAATCAGCATAGATACGCGAATAATAGCACTATTTTAATAATTCTTTGGTTTACTAATGTGATCCAACATTTTTCAAAAATCAAAAGTACAACCATCGGCACGAAGTTAATAAATCTCGAAAGTCTAGCATAGCTAGTAGATTTAGAATATCCAGGTATCCATCAAGTTCAATCTTTACTTCATTACTTAACCATTCTATCAATCTTCAACTTCATCAATGATCTCTATACTATAACCATTTTCTACCCAAAATAGTTCATCAAACTTACCGCACATTGGAAGTTCAGGAACTTTCCACAATAATATGAGATTAAGAACTTATCCTAGTCAGACCATAGGCGTCCATTCGTTGAGGGGTTCAAAACATACCATATTATTATGAGTCATGAACTTAGCATATGCATTAGTTTTAAGAATCGAACCTAATCCTAATAATATCTGACTAATCGTAATAGTTTCTAACTATCAAATATACACATGAGAAAAGAATCACCTTTTCACCACACATACATTGATAGTGCGACACCGACATTCCAATGATTATCAATGTAATAAACTAAGTGCAAGCACAAAACCCTCGCCCATACAAAGGTTTGTACAACTCAGCCGTCACATGAGTCCTCAATTGAAATTCCATCTAACTCTATCTTACTCTTGACAACTTACCCTTAACTTGTTCAATACGAATTCCTCGTATCACATTATCTATAACTCCTCGTGAGTTTATCTTGTACTATATCATAGTACATTATCTTCTTAGCATCAAGCTATAATTATTCAAACATTACTGACCATCTTCCTTTTATAACTTAAATAGATCACGTCCTAATCTTATTCTATAATCATCTCCCTTAAAATTCTTGTCTGAACTCGTGATTATTTTGTTTTACGATCATATTTATTTCCTTATCCATCATTTACGATTTCATTTATGCTTTTAATCTTCCAGATTCTGTGTATTCATCATTATTCGTTTCCTTAGCTATTGGAGTTAGGTAACTCCCATTCCTTATCTTTATATCTCTTCAAGATTCTTCTTTGAATTCTCTTGTTTATAAAACAATTCTTCCTTTAAGAATTTCTAACTTCGTTTACATTGCTAAACATTTCATTCGAGTTCCACATTTTCATCATACGTATCCACTTTCTATACTTGGTACACATTGAGTCTCTAACAGTTTCAATATGGTACGCTGAGTGGTTTCCCACAAACAACCAACAAACTAGGTTCTGAGTTGCTAGTTCGTATATATCTCCGCTCTAAGAAGGAATCGTTTAGCCTAGATACCATACATCAACTATTAAAGAGTACAATTATACCAAACTTAAATATAACTTTTTATTCTGAACTTCTTTACCATTCTCTTTGTATAGACATTGTCTATTTATTATCACCTTACATCCTTATTATTGGAGTTGGATAACCCCACATTCAAATTCCTTATAACTCTGCGAGATTCTTCTTTGAATCCTCTTACGCATGTTTTAATCCCTTCTTTTAAAATTTCTTAAAGTACTCCTTATTGTTCAAACTCTATTTGAGCTTATTCGTTCATTATCTTCACCTCTCTTCTCTAAGGTTATAGCCTAAGGTACTCTTACCTAAGGTTTCTAACCTATCAGCTTTGATAGCAACTGTAACGTCCCCAAAAATTCATACAATAATTCTCAACTTCGGTCATTAACAATACATTCTACCTCTAATTTTACATCATTAAACGATAATACAACCATTGAAATTTGCAGAATAATTAAAAATTTTTATTACAATTAAAATTTTCTATCACAAACTATTCTCATTCCCAGAACTTTTAACCTTTACATCTAAATATCTCAGAATCATTTTAATACTACAAGAATTTACATCGCAAAACGATATTACAATTCAACATTAATACATTATTCTGAACCTTAAACATGGTTCAAATAATGATAACTCGGCGAAAGTATATAAATCTTCAAGTATCACATCTGATTCATATCTTTCAAGTAGCACATACTTTACCTTAAATCTATAACCTGCAAAAGTGGTTATTTGCAAGGTTGAGCTCAACAACCCAGCAAAATCTAACAGTTTTTATGCATCACATAGCACATAATAACATGCTCGATATACATCTCATAAACATTGGACTAATATAACATAAATGTTGTAGTTCATATAACAAGTATAAAGATTGAGTTCCTTACTCAATCAACGTAGTCATAAATTGACTTTAACATTTCATACTTTCAACTTTAATATAACACACCATGCTATTTGCAATAATGATTTCAAACAGTTCATCATCAAATTCACATAGAAAATAGGAATTGAAAGACTTTCCTTGATCGTTGTTTACCAATAACAGTTTAACAGCTTACAGTTATCTGTACTTCATGTGCCCTACACAATTATATAATTATTCACATCAACTATTAGTCACATAGCAATGCATAGTAGTTGTAATGTAAACTTTAATCTACATCCTATAAATCTTCCTATTAATCAATACACAATGTTCAATTTGATTGTGTTAACTTTAGACTTAACTCACTATATTTTTCTTAGTCAAACTCGAAGTTCATTCAAGTTCTTAAGTCTTACTAGGACTACTTATTGATTTTATATTAAATCTATTCCATATCTTATAATATTCATTTCAATTGAATTGAAACACTTTTTAAGTTCATTAACACTTGGCACGCTGTAGATTTTCGACGTTCATTAAATCACACACTTGGATTCGTCTCTCTTGTGTGTGCTTAGTATGCTTATAAAACTTATCTAATACATCATTTATTAATGTTAAGCATCATTATATTTACTAATATTTATGTCTTATAACTTAGGACAACATCTTTTATCGTCAGGAGCACTACATTTGCATATGTACATTCCCGACGCCCTCCGATTGACTCCTAATACATATCCATCCCACACATGACCATATTGACCCATGTTCCTGACCTCAAATTGACAAACTTAAAGAAAAAAAGTTTTAGGTCTATTCATCCTTGTTCCGGATCATCTTGAATTACCTCAATCGGAGTTTGTATGAAAACGTTATGGATGTTTTACTACAGGAGGTCAAAACTGTCCGACCCATACTACTATTCTGGCGCCGCGGCGAGAGAACTAAGTCAGGTAGTGGCGCTATAGTATGAAATTGGTGCTATGGCACTGATTTGATCTTTATTCTGTGAGTTCGGTCATGCTTTGATTTTTGGCTACCGAGGCGCTTAAAACTTCTGTAAACCGTATACCACAAAGAACAAGACACATCAATTCTTAACGGTTTAATGGCTTCTAGCAGCTAAATTAACATATATAATTTATGTAAATCATACATAACATTAAGAAGCATACATATACTAATTTAGCACAACTTAAACAATAATTTAAGGGAAGTTAAATCCTTGAAACACTATTTTAAAACAAAACTCCATTGTTGACGTTGTTTTACAAGGTTTAACACTGTAAACCACAATTATCCAACGAATTCATTCCTTTGAACTACGTTCTCATTAAGTCCTTACCCAATTAACATACATAAGGTTCAATTTCACAATTAGCATACAATCACATACTAATTTTGTTATCCTACAAAACATGTTCATGTACATGTAATCACTTTAAAACCATTTTTCTTATTTTTGAACGTACATGTAAACTACAGTCATATATCTATGCTAGTTATTACCAAAACACATGATTCCATAATCAATTAGTAAAACATATTGGTTACAGACACTTTGTAAAGAATTTTTTATACTACAGACAAATTTAGAAACACGTAGAATCAAATTCATAGTAAATTTTGCGTAAAACATATATGGTAAAGACATACCTTCAATTTGCTCAGACAATCTTTGTTAAACACAGCAGACGACTATTTGAAAGTCTCAAGAAGTCTCTCTTGCTTTTCTCTCAGACTCTCTCAAAACTCTCTGAATTTTTCTTTTTCTTTCTTATGCTTAAGTTTAGACAAATACGTAAACTAAAAAGCCAACTGATAATCTATGCGTACTCTAAAACTGATAAGCCCACGTAAAATAAAAGAAACGCATATGGTCATTATAAACCGAATAAATACTATCAGTTACCAATATAACGCTTAAATTATAAATATATTTTATTTATTTTATTAATAATTAAAATATTTTAAAAAATCCAAAATTCATAAGGCTCCGTTTGGCAAAACTCTTTAAAAATTAAAGACTTAATATATTTAAGCCTTATTTGGCAAAACTAAATTAAACTCCTTTAATTTATTTTAATAACTCCTTTATAATACAGTTATTTATCACACTTTATTTAATTAAGTTTTCATACTTAATTTAATTAATTCTAATAACAATTTATTGAATAAATCATTTAATCATTATAAACTCTCTAACTTAATTATTAAATTAAATTAGAATATTATCTCATAACAATTAATTTCTTAACCCGTTAATTATTTATTAAACAAATAATTAACCAAATCAAATCAAATCAAATTAAACAAATATTTATTCAACAATAAACACATCCATTAAATATTTATATAATTCAATAAATATTTATAATTACAATTAAAATTCTGGATTGTTACATTAATCACATCGTAATAAGAATTTCAATTATTAAATTCTTATTTTAATAACTTATGAAAATTCGGGTTGTCACAATTCCTATTGATAGGCAAGTAAAACTCCATTAGGTATTCCTTAGCGAGTCACGTTCAGTGAACTTATTCTCTAATAAACACCTACATACTTGCTTTAGTGTCTCCACACAAATGATCACGAGATCAATCATCCTCATCCGATGAGAAAGCAACGTATGTATCAATCTATCCGGATTCACTAATCCCCAATTTAGTAATCCAACGATTGGGAACTATTTTAGTTTTAAGCTTTCTAAGAATTTAGATCTCATTAGAATGATCATCATCATTATTCTAAAAGCATTGCTTAAAACTATGACTTTATCACATATTATAAAGCAGCATCATGTAGATAATTAAAAGCCTTTAATAAATTAATACTTTTTATTAATAAATGAATAAGATTGTTATAAAGTATATGCTTCATCATCAAACATGATTGGCTTGTGTGCATACTACTTTCATTTAGGTCCTAGCATTCGGTGTTCTCCCACCTCGTTCCAACACAATGGTGTTCTGCACTTCCTTCCGTACAAGGCTTCGTAAGGCAGCATGTCCATGCTTGCATGATAATTGTTGTTATATGCAAACTCTACTAATGGTAGGTGATCATCCCAACTACCCTTGAAATCCATGACGGAAGATCTCAACATATCTTCTAGCCTCTGAATTGTCCTTTCACTCTGTCCATCGGTTTGTGGATAATAAAATGTACTTAACTTCAACTGCGTTCCCAACTATTCTTGTAGACTTCTCCAAAAGTTTGATGTGAATCGTGGGTCACGATCTGACACTATCGAAACTAGTACTCCATGTCTGGAAATAATTTTCTTAACATAAAGTTTAGCTAACTGATCTAAGTTAAACTTGACCCTTATTGGCAATAAGTGAGCCGACTTTGTCAATCGGTCCACTATTACCCAAATAGAGTCGTTCCCTTTCTGTGTAATCGGAAGTCCCACCACAAAGTCCATCGTGATATGCTCCCACTTCCTCCAGAATCTCCAATGACTGTAACAAGCCACTTGGTTGTTGATGTTTGGCCTTAACTTTCTAACAAGTTAGGCACCTACTCACGTATTCTGTTATCTCTCTCTTTATATCCGGCCACCAAAAACTCTATCGAAGGTCTTGATACATCTTAGTACAACCAGGATGAATCAAGTACCTCGAACTATGAGCTTCTAGTAACACTTCCTCCTTTAATTACATCTCATTCGGAACCCAAATTCTTCCTTTAAATCTTAATAATCCTTTATTATCAAGACTATACTTATATCTTTTTCATTTGCTAGTCGCTTCTTCATCTAGTCACACTCATCGTTTCTGAGCTGTACCTCCTTGACTCTCTCTAAAATAGTAGATCGAATCTCTGTTGTAAACAATATATGTCCGGACTCACTCGATAACTTCACCTCCAACTCCATTCTAACCATCTCTATTATTAACTTAGTTTGAGCCATTAACATCGACAACTTTTCCTGACCCTCCCTACTCAAGGCGTCGACCACTATATTGGCTTTTCTGGGGTGATACAGGATATCACAATCATAATCTTTATCAACTCCAGCCATCTCCTTACTATTCATTTCTTGGTCACCACACATCTTATCTCTTGCTTGGCCACCACACATGGCTAGCCATGACTCGCCTATGGGGCCCAAATGAGTTGCCCCATGGGTTTTCTTACCTGTTTACCCATCGGTTCGATCCACGGATCTGGTTCTTGGTTTGGGCTTAAGTTTTAATAACTTTAGCTTAACATTTGGGCTTTCATTTCATATCATTGGGCTTTAACATTATTCCATTTGGGCTTGTAAAATTTGTACATAAATCCTACAAGTCCATTATAATTATCTTTAATCCTTTTAATGTATAGTCTACGTATTCTTCTCGTACGGTAATTTGTATACTCATTCATCATATACGTCATACCATCATTCATACATACTCATATAATACCTCGTATCATACTCGTATTCATTACCTCGTACAATACTTGTGTATCATACAATAGTTTATTCATTAACACTTCATTTTCCCTAACATGATTGATCTTAGTACGCAGGCGAAAAATTGTGTTTGTCATACTTGAATTATTATTACATAATCCATCCTTCCTTGTTATTCTATCGTTATGTATTTCTCAGAAGTTCAAAAATAATTCCCGAGCAGATATTGATGAATAGTGTTTTTCAGAAAATTTCTCGGAAAACTTTTATTTTCATAGAGTGTAATGTTAATTAGGAAGCTTTAACCCTAATTAGCAAGCTTGAATAAGATTAGTAAGCTTACTGTAATTAGGGAACCCTAATCAAAGAAACTAAGATTTCCATATTTGCCCTTAATACACAACTATATATTTAGAGCTTATAAAACCCTAGGGTCAAACCCTAAGGGTTAAAACCTAATAAGTGTGAGAAGTTATCAAAGTACCATGCACTTTATGAGCCAAATGACCAAAATGCCCTTTTAGCATTATTTAATAAGATAACTTGTGTAGGTTGCCATAACTTTAGTTGGTGACCAACCTTTGTTAGGCATGCGGTCTATGTGCTAGCCTTTAATCATCAACCATCAACCATCTAGCATCCTATAAATACATTGGACCTAAGATCAAAGTTCAAAAGTAAGCAAAATTCACTTACTTTACTTTTTCAAGCTAGCCAAACCTTCTCTCTCTCTCCCATCCAAAATTATAGAGTGAGAGTGACTAATAAGCTAAGCCAAGATCATGTGTTAGCTTGCCAATATCAAACACCAAAGATCATATTCAAAAATTGAGCATTTATGAGGTATAAACCCTAATTCTAGAAATCCTTAGATCTGTTGTTAGATGTTATGATTTTATGTTTAAATGTGTAGTATGTTGTATATATTAGTGATCTGGGTTGTAATATCACAGATCCATAACACTTAGATGCTCGAAATTGATGTTTTTAGAAATCTAAAAATCTGGAAAAAAAGTGGCCTGACAGCCGAATGTCAGAGCCCATAGATTCATATGTGTTAATTGTTTGTTGTGTTTTATGTTATAGATCTGTTCTCTGTTATATATGGCCTTTACACTAGAATGGGAATGAAGCCTAGATGATGTCTAGATCAGAAGTTACAAGCGGTCAAAGTCCGTTGACCAAACACAAAACCATTTTCTGGGCAGCCCAGATTTTTAGATCTCGCCTGACAATGATTTTCAAGGCCATGGATCTTGTTGTTGTTTACTTGTTTGGTCATGTTGTTTCTTTAGGGTTGTAGACTGACATCTATAGAACACATGTATGTCTTCAGATCACCTTGATTAACAACAGAATCGTAGATAATCACGGTCAAACAACCGTTGACCACCAGTCTTGAACGAAATTTGGAAAACCCATAAATCGTGAAGAACAGTCTTGACCCCTAGTTTGACTGGTCCAGATCTCTCAGTTCTGATGTTGTTATGTTGATGTAGTGTAATAAAATTGTACCCTGTCATGTGTTCTACAAGATGCAACCACTAGATCACACCAAACGAGCCCAGAATGCTAAGATTCAAGGCTTCAAACTAGCACCCTCACACTGCTCAAGTTTCTGGAAAAACCCAAAACTCAAGAAAGCTTCTGACAAGCATTTTGATCAATTATATCTTACTGTTGTGATAAGATTTGGCAATAATTCTTCTTTGTTGTTGTAGAGCTACATTAGTACTATAGTTAGAACCAAATTGAAAGCCCAGAAGTGTTATAACCAAAAAATTTCATTCGGTCAAACTACCCATCTCGGCCTCTGTTATGAAATCTGGGTTTGTGATGAAGAACACCTATAGCGATGGTTCTGTCGCTATAGGGCCCTTTAGCGACGCTTATTTTCGGAAAATAGATTATTTTATTTAATAAATAGAAAAAAAATGATTTTTAATTATTAAAAATACATAATAAATTCTGAAAAATTATTTTAAAGCCTAAAAAATAGTTTTTAATTATTTGAGTATATTTCAAAAATATTTAATATTTTGGAATATAAATGGTATTTATTTATTTAATTATAATATTAGATAAATTATTTAAAATGGTTTTAATTCATGAAAAATCATGAAAAAATTATATTATGATGTTAGAAAATATTTTAAGTTATTTTTGATGACTTTTGATATTTTGTGATGAATTTCATTAATATTTATTATTATTGGTAATTAGTTTATTTAATAAATATATTAGATAAATTATGGAAAAATAGAATTAATGATTTAAAAATCATATAAAATGATTTAAGTGTTATAAAAATATTTTAAGTTATAATATATAACTTTTGATATTTTTCATGGAAATATTAATATTTTCATATTTATAGCAATTTATCGGATCATGGATTTGATTGTTTAAAAATCATAGAAATATGATTTTAGGGTATTAAAAATACTTTGTGATGTTATAATTATATTATAATATTATGTTATGATTTTTATTGATATTTAGTATTAAATTAATATTAATGATTAAAGAATTATGGGGTATTTAATTCATTTAAATGCGGTGTAAGTGATTGAAATTACGATAATGATATTAATTATCTGAAAATTATTGCAAAAAAAATGTTTTGACTGATAATATGATTATCTAAGATATTTTTTAGTGTTTAGGCAGAGTTTAATGGAACTTAAACTCGATATTTTTCCGATTAGGACGTAAGTCGGGATGATTGAATTGTGTTTGGTTTCAACTCTCGGACTTTAAATAGTCCGATTTGATGCTAAGTCTTATGTGTTGTATGATCGATAGGATTATGTGATAATGTGTTTAGGTTATTTTATCTTGTGATGATATTATTCTAATATTTAGAGATCAAGATTATCTCGTATTAGTCTTCTTGGATAAAGCTAAGTTATATTTCGTATCGGTAATCAAGCTGATTCTCGTGCAAGTTTGTTTTTCTTAAATTTATTAAGAGTGTTTCATTCAGTTATGTTTATGGTTAATCATTACTGATTGCCATGTAGAATTGTACTCTGTACATCTTGTATGTATAAGTTAGGTATGAAAGGCTGATCACCTTCATTTCCAGTTGGTCCAGATATATATTGTTCATATGTAATACTTGTTCAGTCAAAAGTTTGTTCATGCTAATTCACAACTACATTGGGAATTATAGCCAGCTTATTATTCTAAATCTTTCAATCATGATATATCCTTAAATTGTATTTAAACTTGCTGGGCAACTTTCATGCTCACCCTTGCTATATCATGATAAAACATTACAGATTAAGGTGAATGCGTCGGATACAAGGAAAGTTAAAGACAGTTCCAAAGATAAAGTTAATGTCTTGTGATTAGTTTTGTAATAGTCTTGTATGATAATGATGTCATGTGTTAGATAAGTTATGAATTGTGTATAAGTTATGGTTACTCGACCTTGGGGATAGAGTATAATGTTTAATGTATAAATAATTTATGTTTATATCTTCCGCAATAGTAGTAGAATGATTGAACCGGATCCGCGGTGATTTGGGGCCCGGATTTGGGGCTCTCACAGAAGGTAATCAGCCTTTCATACCTGACTTATACATGCAATATGTACAGAGTACAATTCTACATGGCAATCAGCAATGATTAACCATAAGCATATCTGAATGAAACAACTCTTAGTAGAGTTAAGAAAAACTTGCTTGAACCGTTGATTACCGTTACGCATTCTATATTGCTTTATTCGAAGACCTAATATTAGTAATATGGATCTCCAATATTAGAATAATATCATCACAATATAATACTATTATATATATATATATGTATATACATATAGAATAACCTAAACACATAACCCTATCAGTCTATAACACACATAAGACATAGCATCAAGTCAAACTATTTCAGTTTGAGTTAAAATCGACACAATTTTATCATCCCGACGGTCTAGTCGGACAAATATCGAGTTTAAATTCAATTAAACTCTTCCTAAACGCTTAACAATATCTTAGATAATTTTTTTATCAATCAAAACATTTTTCATAGGCTTGTAATAATTTTTCGATAATTATTACCATTTATCATGATTTTTGAATCATTTATATCGTATTCATATAATATAAATACCACAATATTCTATTATCATTAATATTTATTTATTATTAAATATTAATTAAAATCATTACATAATATTATAATATTTTATAATATTACAAAATATTTTAATACTTTAAAATCATATTTATATGATTTTAAAAACTACATCCATTATCCGATAATTGCTATTAATATTAAAATATTAATATTTTCATGACTAAATAGCAAAAGTTATATTTTATAACTTAAAATATTTTTATCACACTTAAATCATTTTTATATGATTTTAAATCCTTAATTCTATTTTTCCATAATTTATTTAATATATTTATTAAATAAATTAATTACCATTAATAATAAATTATTAAAGAAATTCATCACAAAAATATTAAAAGTCATCAAAAATAACTTCAAAAATTTTCTAATATCATAATATAATTTTTCATGATTTTCATGAATTAAAACTATTTTTAAATAATTTATTTAATAATATTATTAAATAAATTAAATACCTTTTATATTCCAAAAATATTAAATATTTTTGAAATATACTCAAATTAATTAAAAACTATTTTTCAGGCTTTAAAATAATTTTTAGCAACTTATATTGTATTTTTAATAATTAAAATCCATTTAATACTAATTATTTATTAAAAATAATAATTTTGGAAAATAAACTGTTGCTAAAGGGCCCTATAGCGACAGAACCGTCGCTATAGGTGTTATTGGTGTTCTTGAGCCTAAACCCAGATTTATTGGTAGTGTATAAGGTAGGTAGTTTGACCGAATGTAATTATTTGTTCAAGCATGTTCTGTCCAATCTACAACTTAGATCTTGTAGTGTTTGTGTAGAACTACAAGTTTCAATTCTCAGTTTGATAATACAACAACATAACATGATGATCGTGCCTTCAAAGTCCTTGTCAGACGGTTTCTGGGTTTTCCCAGAAATCCAGCAGTCCGAGTGACCACTTTCTAGATAAATTTTCTATACGTTCCAGTCATTATACATGTAATATAATGGTTCCAATATGAAGTCCTTATGTCATAGAACATTCCCAAAGCAACATATCAGTTTAACAACAACAGATCTACAAGATATGACTCGGTCAAACCCTATCAGAGGGCTGTTCATCTGGTTTTTTGGAAATTCCAGAAAACAACCATAAATCTACAATCGATCTATGGAGTGTTTAAGCGTTCTAAGTCCAGGGATCTAGAGTCCACACAATAAGCTACAATCTTAATATAACAACAACATCATAACACTATAAACCTGACAGATCTGGTCATTACAAAACGTTGTTAGACTCAGTTTTTAAATTTCTGGGTTGCCCAGATTTTAACTGGTCATACCCAGTCAACGGGTTTTGACCTAGAATAAATTCAAATCTAAACATCCACTAACTGTGATACCACTTTCAGATTAAATACCACATATCAAGCTATAGATCCAAACAATAAAACATCAAAAATCAAAAACACACAAGAATATGTGGTTCCTGACATTTGATTGTCAGACCACATAAGTGTTCTTGGGCAGTTTTGTAAAACTTTAATTTTAAAGCAATTTGATGCTATGGATCTATGTTATATCAACATAGATCATCATAAAACATCATCTAGCAAAGATCTAAACACATAAACACAAAATTTTACAAAGCATACAAGATCAAAATGAAACTTAGCGTTTATACCTTTATGTTCTAGATTTTGTTCTTTGATATCCAATATGTTCTTGGATGATCTAAGGGCTGATAATGTGATTGATACACTTGTTTAATTCAGAGGTGTTGAGAGAGAATGAGTTGGTGAGAGCTAGGTTGAAAAATGACCAAGTTTAGTGAACTTTCTATCTCTAATTCTCTTATATATGATCATATAATGCAATGGATGATATAATGGACGAATTTTGCTGGATATTTTTAGCCCCAAAGTCAATATAGTTTGTTACCAACTCTAATATTTGCTAGATTTGCAAGCTAGCCTATTAAAGAATGAAAAGGGCATTTTAGTCATTTGTATTTTAATTTTAATGGCATACTAGACAATGTCAAAACCCTTAGGGTTTAACACTAAGGTTCTAACATTTAGGTTTTAAAACACTAACTTTCCAGGATTTTCTAAATTAGGGTTTTAAATTAGAAAATTAAAAGTTTAAAACTAAAATTAGGGTTTCCTAATTAAATTACTTTTTCCTAATCATATTAGTGTTTATTAAACACATTATGCTCGCCAAATAGGATTTGGGTTTCCTAATTAGGCTTTAAGATTCCCTCATTTAGAATTAGGGCTTCCCAGCATACAATTAGGGTTTGCTAATTAATTAAGTTTTACCCGAATTAATATTATAATTAATATCACTTAAGCATTATAATCATCCTCTAAATTCCCAGATTAGGGTTTTAAATTTCTAAATTAGGGTTTTGAATTCCTAGAACTGAAATTAGGGTTTCCAGAACCGGGTTCTAGGGTTTCTTATCAGACGTTAGGGTTTTCTAACAGAACGTTGAAGTTCTTAATATAATACTAGAGTTTGACACTGATAAAATTTATCTAGTCAACCCTTGACCCTTAACCATATATTCTGAACACATGTAATACCATATACACAACACATATACACTTAATCCTGAATAACTCACCAAAATCCTACACAGAATTTTGAAATCCTCAAAATTCCTTCCCAAAAATATCAAACGCATACACTTATTTTCTATCTAGGTCTAGTATTTGACCTTAAATCCATCATTTAAGATTTTAATAAATTGTCTAATTTCTCGGGTTGTCACATTCACCCCTTCTTCTAAGAATTTTGTTCTCGAAATTCACCTTGCACCTTACACCATTCATACACATCATCACATACTACCCAATACACCACTCACAATAGTAAAAATGTTTTCAAATTATGCTGAGGGGTCATATAGACCATGAACCCATAGTTTTAACGGTATTCATACCGCAAAACTATACATTACTTGGTATGTTTACAATCACAAAGAAGGTAAACTACCGTTGCTAGTACTTTAGGTGATTAGTCTATCGTACTCTTACATCATGCATAACGTATTAATCATGTCTAGCGAATATTTACGCTACTTGATTGGATTATTTATCCAAACAACATAGTTCACCTCAGTCTTATCATAGGATTCCGCACCAAAACAATTTGGTTCGGGAAATTTCTTTCAATGAACACTTAGAATTTTCATAACATTAGTCTAGATGAATCAAATAACATAGACTTATATCAATAATTCAATTCAATTGAATTATTTAGGTGTAGCCAAACCCCATTGGCAACTTAAAATTTTTGATAATATTTTTGAGAATGACGTCATGATTCCATACTGTATTAATAGTCCATTTGAGGATGCCATCATCGTATGACTTTGTCATAACACATCATACAATAGTGGAATAGCGATTTTAGATCAAATTCACACTAAGTATTCTTGTATTTACAACTCCATCACCTTTTTATCATCTCTGCACCAGGTTACATGGTACATAAGTGATAAATAAAATATATTTTGATATTTCAAATCATTTGCATCTAGCCGAAATAAGTAGCATAGACTATACTTTAAACCGTTTCAAAAATGATTACAAGTCTACATATTTTTTTTTTAAAAAGCACATAGTGCGTATTTAGGTTGATGTCAAAATTTCGAAGTCTAGCATAGCCAGGAGTTTTGAAAAACTTATGTCTCCACTAATAATCATTTGCTTAACAATCTATATGTTCCTATAATCCTCAATTCTCCATTCACACACAACTATACCTAGTTCGTCAAACCACACTTATGATTTCAAAAACATGCCACAATCATATGAGTTTAAGAACTTACCCTAGTTAAACCTTTGGCGCCCATTCGCTGAGAGGTTCATAAACATTTCATATAACTATGAGTCAAGAATGTCACATATGTATGAGTTTTAAGAACTCGTACTTAACCTTATATTCTCTACCTATGACCTATCTATCTATTATACACATGAAAAAGGAATCACCCTCTTAACATGCATATAGGAAATAGCGCTACATAAACATTTCAATAATTATCAGTGCTAGAAACTAAGTGGTTTTTACACCAAGTACAATTCCCCGCCCATATAAGGAATCATACAACTCAGCTGCCGACATGAGTCCTCAATTGAAATCCCCACCTAATCTTAACACCCTTTTCAATACGAATTTCATTTAATCCGTATTCATAATCCTTTCCTGAATCTGTACCAATTTATAGTACAACTTGCACACAACATTCTTGCTGTAAACTTTCCAATCATCAGATTGATTCTTTTCCTATATTATAACCTTATCAGATCACGGGGTCATCTCATCGTATATATTACGATTCATTTCTATGTCTTGATCATTTTGTTTTACGATCTCCTATCCCTGTACTTTCAGTCTTTTAGACTCGATCTATTCATCATTACTGTTCAACTTTTTTATTAGAGTTAGGGAACTCCGTATCTTAACAACTCGCCGAGATTCGTCTTTGAATCTTACCGACCAACTAACTCTATGTGAGTTAGATCTTATCCTAATCACTACGGTTATTGGTCTCAAGTATTCCTACCTAAGGTTCATAACCAACAACCTTGATACCAACTGTGAAAGCCTCAAATTTGGGTCCCGGATCTGGTACAATCATTCTATAACTATTTGCGGAAGATATAAACATAAATTATTTATACAATACTACACTTTACACACTATTCCCCAAAATCGAGTAACCTTAAGTTATACACAATTCATAAACTATCTAACATATAACATTATTATCAAACTATACTATTACAAATTAGCTGCACATTTTATCCCAAGCTGAACATGGCATTATCCTTTTCCTGTATCCAAACGTATTCACCTTATCTGCAATTTTTTAACATGATATAGCAAGGGTGAGCATGAAAGTTGCCCAGCAAGTTAAAATTTTATTTAAGGATATATCATGATTGAAAGAGTCTGAATAATAAGCTGGCTATAAATCATCAATATAATTGAGAACTAGCACGAACAAACTTTTGACTGAATAAGTATTAAACATGAACAAATTTATCTGAACCGATTGGTAATGAAGGTGATCAGCCTTTCATACCTGACTTATACATGCAATATGTACAGAGTACAATTCTACATGGCAATCAGCAATGATTAACCATAAGCATATCTGAATGAAACAACTCTTAGTAGAGTTAAGAAAAACTTGCTTGAACCGTTGATTACCGTTACGCATTCTATATTGCTTTATTCGAAGACCTAATATTAGTAATATGGATCTCCAATATTAGAATAATATCATCACAATATAATACTATTATATATATATATGTATATACATATAGAATAACCTAAACACATAACCCTATCAGTCTATAACACACATAAGACATAGCATCAAGTCAAACTATTTCAGTTTGAGTTAAAATCGACACAATTCTATCATCCCGACGGTCTAGTCGGACAAATATCGAGTTTAAATTCAATTAAACTCTTCCTAAACGCTTAACAATATCTTAGATAATTTTTTATCAATCAAAACATTTTTCATAGCTTGTAATAATTTTTCGATAATTATTACCATTTATCATGATTTTTGAATCATTTATATCGTATTCATATAATATAAATACCACAATATTCTATTATCATTAATATTTATTTATTATTAAATATTAATTAAAATCATTACATAATATTATAATATTTTTATAATATTACAAAGTATTTTAATACTTTAAAATCATATTTATATGATTTTTAAACAAATTACATCCATTATCCGATAATTGCTATTAATATTAAAATATTAATATTTTCATGACTAAATAGCAAAAGTTATATTTTATAACTTAAAATATTTTTATCACACTTAAATCATTTTTATATGATTTTTAAATCCTTAATTTATTTTTCCATAATTTATTTAATATATTTATTAAATAAATTAATTACCATTAATAATAAATTATTAAAGAAATTCATCACAAAAATATTAAAAGTCATCAAAAATAACTTCAAAAATTTTCTAATATCATAATATAATTTTTCATGATTTTCATGAATTAAAACTATTTTTAAATAATTTATTTAATAATATTATTAAATAAATTAAATATTTTTATATTCCAAAAATATTAAATATTTTTGAAATGTACTCAAATTAATTAAAACTATTTTTAGGGCTTTAAAATAATTTTTAGCAACTTATATTGTATTTTAATAATTAAAATCCATTTAATACTAATTATTTATTAAAATAATAATTTTGGAAAATAAACTGTTGTTATATTCTATAGCGGCAGGTAACCGTCTGCTATAGGTGTTATTGGTGTTCTTGAGCCTAAACCCACATTTATTGTCTGAGTGTATAAGGTAGGTAGTTTGACCGAATGTAATTATTTGTTCAAGCATGTTCTGTCCAATCTACAACTTAGATCTTGTAGTGTTTGTGTAGAACTACAAGTTTCAATTCTCAGTTTGATAATACAACAACATAACAAGACGATCTATGCCTTCAAAGTCCTTGTCAGACGGTTTCTGGGTTTTCCCAGAAATCCAGCAGTCCGAGTGACCACTTTCTAGATAAATTTTCTATACGTTCCAGTCATTATACATGTAATATAATGGTTCCAATATGAAGTCCTTATGTCATAGAACATTCCCAAAGCAACATATCAGTTTAACAACAACAGATCTACAAGATATGACTCGGTCAAACCCTATCAGAGGGCTGTTCATCTGGTTTTTTGGAAATTCCAGAAAACAACCATAAATCTACAATCGATCTATGGAGTGTTTAAGCGTTCTAAGTCCAGGGATCTAGAGTCCACACAATAAGCTACAATCTTAATATAACAACAACATCATAACACTATAAACCTGACAGATCTGGTCATTACAAAACGTTGTTAGACTCAGTTTTTAAATTTCTGGGTTGCCCAGATTTTAACTGGTCATACCCAGTCAACGGGTTTTGACCTAGAATAAATTCAAATCTAAACATCCACTAACTGTGATACCACTTTCAGATTAAATACCACATATCAAGCTATAGATCCAAACAATAAAACATCAAAAATCAAAAACACACAAGAATATGTGGTTCCTGACATTTGATTGTCAGACCACATAAGTGTTCTTGGGCAGTTTTGTAAAACTTTAATTTTAAAGCAATTTGATGCTATGGATCTATGTTATATCAACATAGATCATCATAAAACATCATCTAGCAAAGATCTAAACACATAAACACAAAATTTTACAAAGCATACAAGATCAAAATGAAACTTAGCGTTTATACCTTTATGTTCTAGATTTTGTTCTTTGATATCCAATATGTTCTTGGATGATCTAAGGGCTGATAATGTGATTGATACACTTGTTTAATTCAGAGGTGTTGAGAGAGAATGAGTTGGTGAGAGCTAGGTTGAAAAATGACCAAGTTTAGTGAACTTTCTATCTCTAATTCTCTTATATATGATCATATATAATGCAATGGATGATATAATGGACTTAATTTTCTTTGGATATTTTAGCCCCAAAGTCAATATAGTTTGTTACCAACTCTAATATTTGCTAGATTTGCAAGCTAGCCTATTAAAGAATGAAAAGGGCATTTTAGTCATTTGTATTTTAATTTTAATGGCATACTTTAGACAATGTCAAAACCCTTAGGGTTTAACACTAAGGTTCTAACATTTAGGTTTTAAAACACTAACTTTCCAGGATTTTCTAAATTAGGGTTTTAAATTAGAAAATTAAAAGTTTAAAACTAAAATTAGGGTTTCCTAATTAAATTACTTTTTCCTAATCATATTAGTGTTTATTAAACACATTATGCTCGCCAAATAGGATTTGGGTTTCCTAATTAGGGTTTAAGATTCTCGAATTTAGAATTAGGGTTTCCCGTCATACAATTAGGGTTTGCTAATTAATTAAGTTTTACCCTAATTAATATTATAATTAATATCACTTAAACATCCTCCAAATTCCCAGATTAGGGTTTTAAATTTCTAAATTAGGATTTCGAATTCCCAGAACTAAAATTAGGGTTTCCAGAACCGAGTTCTAGGGTTTCTTATCAGACGTTAGGGTTTTCTAACAGAACGTTGAAGTTCTTAATATAATACTAGAGTTTGACACTGATAAAATTTATCTAGTCAACCCTTGACCCTTAACCACATATTCTGAACACATATAATACCATATACACAACACATATACACATATACACTTAATCCTGAATAACTCACCAAAATCCTACACAGAATTTTGAAATCCTCAAAATTCCTTCCCAAAAATATTAAACGCATACACTTATTTTCTGTCTAGGTCTAGTATTTGGCCTTAAATCCATTATTTAAGATTTTAATAAATTGTTTAATTTCTCGGGTTGTCACATTCACCCCTTCTTCTAAGAATTTCGTCCCCGAAATTCACCTTACACCTTACACCTTACACCATTCATACACAACATCACATACTACCCAATACACCACTCACAATAGTAAAAGTTTTCAAATTTTTTTGAGGGGTAATATAGACCATGAACCCATAGTTTTAACGGTATTCATACCGCAAAACTATACATTACTTGGTATGTTTACAATCACAAAGAAGGTAAACTACCGTTGCTAGTACTTTAGGTGATTAGCCTATCGTACTTTCTTATGTCATGCATAACGATTAATCATGTTCAGCTTAATATTTACGCTTACTTGATTGGATTATTTATCCAAACAACATAGTTCACCTCAGTCTTATCATAGGATTCCGCACCAAAACAATTTGGTTCGGGAAATTTCTTTCAATGAACACTTAGAGTTTTCATAACATTAGTCTAGCTGAATTAAATAACATAGACTCATATCAATAATTCAATTCAATTGAATTATTTAGGTGTAGCCAAACCCCATTGGCAACTTAAAATTTTTGAAAATATAATGGTTAAAACATAGATCATAAACACATAAACACAAAATTTTACAAAGCATACAAGATCAAAATGAAACTTAGGGTTTATACCTTTATGTTCTAGATTTTGTTCTTTGATATCCAATATGTTCTTAGATGATCTAAGGGCTGATAATGTGATTGATACACTTGTTTAATTCAGAGGTGTTGAGAGAAAATGAATTGGTGAGAGCTAGGTTGAAAAATTACCAAGTTTAGTGAACTTTCTCTCTCTAATTCTCTTATATATGATCATATAATGCAATGGATGATATAATGGACGAATTTTGCTGGATATTTTTAGCCCCAAAGTCAATATAGTTGGTTACCAACTCCAATATTTGCTAGATTTGCAAGCTAGCTTATTAAAGAATGAAAAAGGGCATTTTAGTCATCTATATTTTAATTTTAATGGCATACTAGACAATGTCCAAACCCTTAGGGTTTAACCCTAAGGTTCTAACCCTTAGGTTTTAAAACACTAACTTTCTAGGATTTTCTAAATTAGAGTTTTAAATTAGAATATTAAAAGTTTAAAACTAAAATTAGGGTTTCCTAATTAAATTAGGGTTTCCTAATTTAATTAGTTTTTCCTAATCATATTAGTGTTTATTAAGCACATTATGCTCGCCAATTAGGATTAGGGTTTCCTAATTAGGGTTTAGGATTCCCAGATTTAGAATTAGAGTTTCCCGTCATACAATTAGGGTTTTCTGATTAATTAAGTTTTACCCTAATTAATATTATAATTAATATCACTTAAGCATTATAATTATCCTCTAAATTGCCATATTAGGGTTTCAAATTTCTGAATTAGGGTTTCGAATTCCCGGAACTGAAATTAGAGTTTCCAGAACTGGGTTCTAGAGTTTCTTATCAGACGTTAAGGTTTTCTAACAAAACGTTGAAGTTCTTAATATAATACTAAGGTTTGACACTAATAAAATTTAGCTGGTCAACCCTTGACCCTTAACCACATATTCTGAATACATATAATACCATACACAGCACATATACACATATACACTTAATCCTGAATAACCCACCAAAATCCTACACAATTTTGAAATCCTCAAAATTCCTTCCCAAAATTATCAAACGCATACGCTAATTTTCTGTCTAGGTCTAGTATTTGACCTTAAATCCATCATTAAAGATTTTAATAAATTATCTAATTTCTCGGGTTGTCACAGCTGCAGACCTTGGGATACCTCTATAACTTGGTTTAAGGTTACACTAATGTGTCAAGTATGTAGTAGGAAGGTTAAAACAGAACCATGATCTGTAATTGATAAATTCAAAGTTGTAAAAATAGTTAGTAAGTTATGAACGCGTTATGTTATGACATGTTGTAATTTTATTAAGCATTATGAATAGTAAACAGATGTTGTGAAGGCTAACACTTATGAATTTCTGATATTTGTATAGTAGCAAAAGACTTGTGCTAAAATAACATGTCTAACTAGAAGAAAGTGTTACTTTGATACGTGAATGTTAGTATATCTAATAGATTGTGGTTCTAAACCTATGTGTAGGTGAACATGAGTTTAACTTGTTATCTAGCATGCAAGTGTACATATTCTGATATATTAATGAACAAGTTTTATCGTTTAAATTACTATTTGTTATGCATGCTAGTACTCAATTCTAAATAACCTTGGCTTAATATTGTTCAACCAAGGTACGTTATGATTATTCGATGTTTATGCTATTACTTTATTCCCAAAGCATGATCTTAATTTACAATGTCGATTCAGTTGTGATTATTCCATAGCATGGATTTATCAATACTGTATTCAACTAATCCTTAGTTGATGACCGTTGAATTCTAAATTACCCTTGAATTGTATCCAAACCAAACTTACATTGGTGAGGACTTGTACTCTAAATACTAAGATGAACAACCCTATTATTAGGGGATAATTTACGCTTAGCGTTGAAATATATGTGCACAATACATTGTACGAAGGGCTGATCCCCCTAAGTACGAGGAGTCCTTATAGTCTTATGACTATTAAAGTTTAAGTTGAAAGATTACTTACAATTGTGGACATAGTTCGTGGTGTTATGACCCTCAGATATATTTCTTATTTCGATTCCAATTTTTGGTTATCATTGGTAGAGTATCATTTAGTTTTGATGAGCCTATTCATTGGCAGTTATTATATTCATGTTGATTCATTGCTATATCCAGTGATCATTTGTTTTGCTCACTCTTGCATAAATATAATCATTACAGCTAAAGTTGAGAAGGTAGACGAACCTACAACTAACAAAGGAAAGGGAAAAATGTACAAGTGATGAAGACTTGTAATTTTATTTTATTGTTATGATGAAAGACTTTTAATTAATGATGTGATGTAATAATTTTATTTCCGCACTTGTATGATGTTTAAGGTTAGACAACCTAGGAAGATTTTTAGTTAATGATGTAACCCTATTTAAATGGAGGATTTATGATTTAATTTTATCATATTTGGGTAGATAGATATGAATGAGTGGAAAGTGAACACCAAATCTTGTGGGAATGAAGTACCTTGATTTGGGGGTGTCACACGTTCGTATCAAAGCTTTAGGTTATGAACCTTAGGTGGGGAAAAGCCTTAGGACGTAACCTTTGAAAAGATAGTGGTAATAAACTCTTATCGAGTTTTAGGAAAGAAAAAGTAATTAAACACTCATGTGCTTATGTGGTTACAACTTATGTGCTCGTGAGTGTCGAGTAGAAATGATTAGTAATTAAAACTTAAAATTTGGTTGACAAGATGACTAATGTAGGAGAATCTAGTCAGGCTAGGGCGGAAGGATCTCAGATGCCTAGAGAGGAGGAGCCTCGGGATATTCAGGTGGTTTGGGAACAACTACTGCCACGGGAAACAACCCCATTGGTCATAGTAGTTGAGCCGGAGAGAATACTTGATGAGGATGATGAGATAGAGACGGACGAGGAGGACCCTGTTGAGCTGCCACAATCAGATGAGGAGGACGAGGAGGAAGAGATTCCACTTAACTCAATAGCTTCCCGTATGTATGATGAAGTATACAATCGCAATGTAAAACTTCGGGATACTGTCGAGGAGTTACAAGAGATAGTAGCTGAATAGCAGACCTCGATGGCACAGAAGGACGACGAGATCCATGATCGAGAAAAAACGTCTGAAAAATGTTGAAGAGAAGCTGGTCCACACTGAAGAAGAGAAAGAACAAATGACAGCGGAGATTGCAGAGTTGAAGAACAAGTTGAAAGAGGAATCTATTAAGAGGGCAAGAGCCGAAGACGCGTACGAGGAAGCTTATCAACGAGCCGGAATAACAGAGAGAGACGCACAAGTAAAGAGGATGAAGATGAAAGAGATGAATAATGTATTCAACACCGTGATTAATCGAGCTCAACATCGGGTCATGTGTTATCCTATTCAGTTCGAGACGCTGCCATCGTACATACTAGATCGCCGAACAATGTTCCGAATTATGGAGGAGGAACGTCGTAAGGCTATGCAACATTTTAATAGGACGTTATAAATGTAATCATTATGTGATTAGTGAGTAAATAAGATGTAAGTCCCGGGTATGATATAACCAATGGGATATGATGATGATGAAGTTATCCTGAAACTTTTGTCATTTAGGAAAGTAATGTAAATAGCAGTGATGCTATTGTTTTGATGCTTTTTTTTAAAAAGATTATGAATGAATAAAAGTTATTATTCTATTCAAAGTGTTATTTGTTACTTGATGATGCTAATTAAGTAGAAAATACTTAAAGAAATTGAGTAATAGTCTAAGGGTGTATTTTAACAGAAAATGCCTCCAAGACGTCAACCACGATAGAGGACCCCTAAGAATAACAACAATGCTGAGGCTAATCCAGTTCAGCAATTCGTAATGCTATTGACGGGAGCATTACAGAATCATCCACAGAGTCAAGTTACAACATTTAAGGACTTCAAGGCGGTTGAGCCACCAGGATTCCATGGGTCCATGAATCCAGTTGAGGAACACACCTGGATCATGGAAATAGAAAAGGTTTTCGATGTTTCTAGGGTAGGGGATAACCAGAAGACTGCATTTGCAACATTCATGTTGAAAGCAGAGGCTAGTTATTGGTGGTAAGCCAATAAAACCCGAGGAGGTCAAGGGGTGATGACATGGGATAGGTTTAAGGAGATATTCTTCAAGACCTATTTCCCAGAAAGCTCAAAGAATCAGATGGAGGTGCAGTTTCTAGAGCTGAAGCAGGGTACAATGTCGGTGTTGGAGTATGACGCGAAATTCAATGAGTTATCAAGGTCTGCGCCATATCAAGTGAATACGGATGAGCGCAAGGCAAGGAGATTTGAGCAGGGACTAAAGCCATGGTTTTACAACAGACTCTCCATGTTCCAGTTAAAGACGTTTACAGCAGTGCTCGAGAAGGAAATTCTCATTGAGAGTGGAGGAGAAGCTGTAACAAAGCACAACCAAGAGCAGAGAAAGAAGAAGAATGAAGGTGAAGCTAAGAATGGTGGTGGTGGTAACGATGGAAATGGCAACAACAATTTGAAGAGGAAGTGGAATGCAAATGTGGGAGCTGGAAATAAGCAAGGTAACCAGTAGAAGAAGAAGATTGACGCATGTGCTACATGCGGGAAGTTTCACACAGGTATGTGCTTAAGGGGGAAGCGTGCATACTTTAACTGTGGCCAGGAGGGTTACATCACCCCAAATTACACTAAACCCAAGAAGAATTCTTGTTACACCTGTGGGTCGAATGATCATTTTTCTCGCGAGTGTTCAAAGAAGAAATCTAGTGAGGCAAATGGAAGCAAGGGAAATGTTAGTGGAGGTACACTGACTATTGTAGGACCAACATAAACAAATAAGCCCATTGCAAGAACCTTCAACATGATGGTGCAGGACGCGGTGCAATCAAAATATGTTGTGTCAGGTATTATCCCAATCAATGATATAAATGCATATGTATTATTTGATCTGGGTGCTACTTGCTCGTTTATATCTGATGAGTTTGCGAAGAGGTTAGAAATACCTATTGAAGAGTTGAATTTCCCTTTAAACATAGAAATTGTGAATAGGGAAGTGATTCCTGTTACGTTCGTATACAAGAACTGTAGGGTGAACATTAAGGGAAATATCATGATAGTAGATTTAATTTCGATAAAACTTGGAGAGTTTGACTTTATATTGGGAATGGATTGGTTATTCAATTATGGAGCGAAAATTGATTGCCAAGAGAAGTTTGTAAACCTTATGACTCCGTCAAAGGTAGTTTTTCACGGTAGCAAATCGCTTAGAAAAATGAGGTGTCTGACGGTTATGCAGGCCAAGAAGTTATTGATTCAAGGTTGTGTAGGGTATTTAGCCTACATAGTCGATACTCAAAAGAAGAAGGGTGTAAAACTAGAGGAGATACCAGTGGTTAGGGAATTCGTAGATGTGTTTTTGGAAGATTTGCCAGGACTTCCGCCTGACAGAGAGATTGAGTTTGTGATTGACTTAGCGCCAGGAATTACTCCAATATCGAAGGCCCCGTACAGAATGGCTCCGGCAGAGATGAAGGAATTGATGGTGCAACTGCAAGAATTGCTAGATAAGAAGTACATTTAGCCGAGTGTGTCACCGTGGGGAGCACCGATGTTATTTGTGAAGAAGAAGGATGGGTCAATGCGTCTTTGCATTGATTATAGGGAATTAAACAAAGTCACTATTAAAAACAAGTATCTGTTGCCAAGAATAGATGACTTGTTTGATCAATTGAAGGGTGCTAGATATTTCTCGAAAATATATTTGAGAAGTGGGTATCACCAACTGAAAGTAAGGAAGGAGGATGTACAAAAGACGACATTCCAAACTCGGTATGGACATTACGAATTTTTGGTGATGTCTTTTGGTTTGACAAACGCCCCTGCAGCGTTCATGGATTTGATGAACAGGGTGTTTAAACCATTTTTGGACAAGTTTATGGTGGTATTTATCGATGATATTTTGGTGTACTCCAAAACTCAAGAAGAACACGTGGAACACTTATGTCTAACATGGGAGACGCTAAGAAAAGAAATTTTTTATGCGAAATTCTCTAAAGGTGAATTTTGGCTGGAACGTGTACAATTTCTTAGGCATGTAATTGATAAGGATGGGATTTCAGTGGATCCATCAAAAGGTAAAGCCGTGATAAGTTGGGAACAACCAAGAACTCCATCAGAAGTGAAAAGTTTCTTGGGAATGGAAGGTTATTACAGACGATTTATATATGATTTTTCCAAGATTGCCACTCCGTTGATGAATTTGACGACAAAATTTATAAAATTTATTTTGACGGAGAAATGTGCAGAAAGTTTTACGGAATTGAAAAAGCGGCTAAGTGTGGCACCTGTTGTCATTACCAGATAATACAGGAAACTTTGTGGTGTATAGTGATGCTTCACACAAGGGTTTAGGATGTGTCCTTATGCAGAACGACAAAGTTATTGCGTATGCGTCCGGGCAATTGAAAGACTACGAAAAAGGGTATCTGACTCATGATTTAGAGTTGACGGTAGTAGCATTTGCTTTGAAAATATGAAGACATTATCTCTATTGAGAAAAATGTGAGATCTATACAGACCATAAGAGTCTGAAGTATATTTTCACTCAGAAGGACCTGAACATGCGTCTAAGGAGATGGATGGAATTGATAAAAGATTATGATTGTAAGATCTTTTATCATCCGGGCAAAGCTAATGTGGTTGTAGATGCCTTGAGTAGAAAAGGCTGAGAAAAGTTAATGTTGTTAACCGATAAGGAGGAGCTTATTTCAGCAATGGCGAGGCTGGAGTTGGAAATCAAACTTCCAAAAGAAGCTGACGAAAGATTGTACCAGATGGAAGCTAGTCCAACTTTGGTGGACAAGGTGAAGAACGCTCAACTACAGGATGAAGAATGCAAAAAAATAAGGGAAAGCGCGGTCGAGGGTAAAGAAGTGACGTATAAGCTTGATACTAAGGGAATACTGAGATTCGAGGGACGAATTTGGGTTCCAGTAGTACATGATATTAAAGAAGAAATCTTGACAAAAGCTTATAGTTCAAGATATTCGATTCATCCAGGAAGTACGAAAATGTATCAAGATTTGCGGCGACATTTTTGGTGGCCAAATATGAAAAGAGGCATTGCAGAATGTGTTGAAAAGTACTTAACATGTCAGAGAGTGAAGGCTGAGCATTAAAGGCCAAGTGGATTACTTCAACTATTGGAAATACCGGAATGGAAATGGGAGCATATCACAACGGATTTTGTGGTAGGTCTTCCAACTACTCAAAAAGGATGCGATGCAATATGGGTGATAGTAGACAGACTGACAAAATCTGCACACTTTTTACCAATAAAGACTAGATTTAGTCTTGATCATCTGGCAAAGCTTTACGTTAAAGAGATCGTGACGAGACATGGAGTTTCAGTGTCAATTGTATCAGACAGAGATCTGAGATTCACATCAAATTTCTAGAAGAAAGTACAAGAATGCCTGGGAACACAGCTGAAGATGAGTACAACATATCATCCGCAAATCGATGAAGAAAACGAACAATCCAAACGTTAGAGGATATTCTTAGAGCGTGCATAATGGATTTCAAAGGAAACTAGGATGATCATCTACCGTTTGTGGAATTTGCATACAATAATAATTACCATGCAAGCATTGGCATGCCGCCACACGAGGCATTATACGGAAGGAAATGCAGAACTCCACTATGCTTGGATGAAGTTGGTGAACGTCGACTGCTAGGACAAGAACTGGTGCATCAGACTGCTGAAGTTATCAAACTCATCAGAGCAAGACTAGTAGCTGCTCAAGATCGACAGAAGAAATATGCTGATCAACACAGGAAAAATAGCGAATTTGAAGTAGGAAATTTTGTTTTCCTGAAAGTTTCTCCTTTGAAGGGTAACATTCATTTTGGAAAGAAAGGAAAGCTAAGCCCAAGGTTTATTGGACCTTTCGAGATATTGCAAAGAGTGGGAGAGGTGGATTACAAAGTAGCTTTACCTCCAGAATTAGAACATGTGCACAATATTTTTCATGTGTCGGTGTTGCGACCATATAAACCCGATTATAAGCATGTAATCGAGTATGAACCGTTACAGTTCAGTAAATATTTGTCTTATGAAGAGATTCCTATCTAGATAGTTGACAGGAAAGAACAAGTGCTCATGAATAAAGTGATACCTTTTGTGAAGGTGATATGGAGAAACCACAATGTTGAAGAGACTATGTGGGAACTCGAAGCTGAAATGATGAATAATTACCCTGACTTATTTGTTTAGTCTATGTCTTTGATTTTGGGGACATAATCTTTGTAAGGAGGGAAGAATGTGACGATTTGATTATTTGAGTTGTGATTCTAGGGACAGAATCCTTGTCAGGAGGGAAGAATGTAACAATTCAAAATTTCAAATTATAATTTTAAATATTTATTGAATTATATAAATATTTATTTGATGTGTTTATTGTTAAAAGATGAAATAAATATTTTATTGATGTGGTTATTATTAATAAATGTTTATGAATTAAATTTATTAGATAATATTCTAAATTAATTGAATTTGTAATTTAGAGAGTTGTAATATAACATGAGATGTTATATTGTTGTTTTGATTTAATAATTTAAGTTGATAGGTTAAATTATTAAATAAAATTATAATGAAATTATAATTTTGTGATATTTGTTAAAGTAGAATATTTATTTAAAATATAGTATGTGATTAATTTATTTGATTAATGTTGAATATGGAAATCCAAATAAATAATATGTGATTATAAGTGATAAACTAAATGATTTATTAAAATAAATTAAAGGAGTTTAATTTAGTTTTGCCAAACAAAGCTTAAAATATTAAGTCTTTAAATTATAAAGGGTTTTGCCAAACAAAGGCTTATGACTTTTGGATTATTAATTTTTGAATTTTGAATTATAAATAAAATAAAATAAATAATAAATATAATATATTTATAACATATACGTTAGATGTAGTAACTGACATTATGATTAGTGTGCGTATTAAGGTTTATCAGTTTTTATTTTTACGCATTTGGTTATCAATTGATCTTACGCCTTATTTGCTAAGCCTAGAGAATACAGAGAATTGAGAGAAAACTTGAGGGAGAGCTTGAGAGAATTGAGAGGAAGTTTTGAGTTTTCAAAGCAAATTCAGTGGTGTTAGCAAGGATTTTAAAGCAACAAAAGGTATTTTCCACAATCTCCATATTATATATATATATGTATATGCATATATGAGTTTACGAAAAAAATGTTATATATTCTGTGAATTTCAAATTTATTGAATTGTTGTTATACAATGGGATAATTGTGATTATACGTGTTGTGATGGTTGAGTTTGTATGTAAACAAGAATTTGCTATGCTAATTACAGTTTAGAAGTAGAAGAAAATAATGACAGTATATATTTTCTTATGTGGCTTGTGTAAGTACCAATTTTAGTGGTCAATTTGTATGTGGAACTGTAAATTGACTTTTGTTCATGCTAGTTCGTTAAGAAATGAAGAGAACGTAGTTTTAACGAAGTTATTTGGTATAAAATTGAGATTACAATGACGATTTTTATCTAAAGAACTCAAAAATGAAGTTTTATATGAAAATATGGAATTTGAGGAAATTAAATTAGTTAAAATGGTTGTTAAATTGTTTTATATTGATGAATATGTTAGCAAACATGTTTGTGATAGTTCTATACCAATTGTACGTGTTAATATTACTGTTTGGTGGGTGAAATTCATGTTTGTTGGGCTAAAGTCGGCTATTGTTCATTGTTGTCTCTCGCCTGCATGTATGTACAGTAGCAATTTATCGGCCGGTGTCAAGGCTAAAAATGCGACACATTGTGGCCGGTCCCATGTACGTGTATGGGCGCGATTGCGCCATACCTTATCTGAGAGATAGTGAGTTACGTTGTTCTTGCAGGACCTTGGGATACCTCTATAACTTCGTTTAAGGTTATACTAATGTGTCAAGTATGTAGTAGGAAGGTTAAAACAGAACCATGATGTGTAATTGATAAATTCAAAGTTGTAAAAATAGTTAGTAAGTTATGAACGCGTTATGTTATGACATGTTGTAATTTTATTAAGCATGATGAATAGTAAATAGATGTTGTGAAGGTTAACACTTATGAATTTCTGATATTTGTATAGTAGCATAAGACTTGTGCTAAAATAACAAGTCTAACTAGAAGAAAGTGTTACTTTGATATGTGAATGTTAGTATATCTAATAGATTGTGGTTCTAAACCTATGTGTAGGTGAACGTGAGTTTAATATTATAGCTTACGCTCGAGGCAAGTTTCTAAACTTATCTTTTTACGTTGAGCAAGCTCTTTAATCCTACTTTTACAATTGGGCAAGTTTTCTAACTCTACACTTTTGTTGAGCTAGTTCTATTATTACATTGTATAACTTAGTTCCTGTGATTGAGCAAGTTCTTGTATCTAGTTTGTTTATGATTTCTTAATCTTATTCTGATAATGAACAAGTTATTCTTGTCTTTAACTTGTTATCTAGCATTCAAGTGTACATATTCTGATATAATAATGTTGAACAAGTTTTATCTTTTAAATTACTATTTGTTATGCATGCTACTACTCAATTCTAAATAACCTTGGCTTAAGATTGTTCAAGCAATGTACGTTATGATTATTCGATGTTTATGCTATTAGTTTATTCCTAAAGCATGATCTTAATTTACAATGTCAATTAAGTTATGATTATTCCATAGCATGACGTTATCAATATTGTATTCAACTAATCCTTAGTTGATGACCGTTGAATTCTAAATTACCCTTGAATTGTATCCAAACCAAAATTACTTTGGTGCGGACTTGTACTCTAAATACTGAGATGAACAACCCTATTATTAGGGGATAATTTACGCTTAGCGTTGAAATATTTGTGCACAATACATTGTACGAAGGGCTGATCCCCCTAAGTACGAGGATTCCTTATAGTCTTATAACTGTTAAAGTTTAAGTTGAAAGATTACTTACAACTGTGGACATAGTTCGGGATGTTATGACCCTCAGATATATTTCTTATTTCGATTCCAGTTTTTGGTTATCATTGGTAGAGTACCATTCAGTTTTGATGAGCCTATTCATTGGCAGTTATTATATTCTTGTTGATTCATTGCTATATCCAGTGAGCATTTGTTTTACTTACTCTTGCATAAATATAATCATTGCAGCTAAAGTTGAGAAGGTAGATGAACCTACAACTAGCAAGGGAAAGGGAAAAATGTACAAGTGATGAAGACTTGTAATTTTATTTTATTGTTATGATGAAAGACTTTTAATTAATGATGTGATGTAATAATTATATTTCCGCACTTGTATGATGTTTAAGGTTAGACAACCTGGGAAGATTTTTATTTAATTATGTAACCCTATTTAAAGGGAGGATTTATGATATAATTTTATCATATTTGGGTAGATAGATATGCATGAATGGAAAGTGAACTCCAAATCTCGTGGGAATGAAGTACCTTGATTTGGGGATTTTACATTATAAATACGATATTAATGATTGAAAAATCATGATAAATGGTAATAATTATCTAAAAATTATTATGAGCCTATGAAAAAAAAATTGACTGATAATAAAATTATCTAAGTTAATTGTTAAGTGTTTGGACCGAGTCTTAGTAATATTAGGTTCGAGAATAGTCCGACTAGACTATCGGGATGTCAGAATTATGTTGGATTCAACTAATACTGAAATAGTTTGACTTGATACCGAGTCTTAAGTAGTTTGTGGATTGATAGGGTTATGTGTTATGTGTTTAGGATTATTTTATAATTATATAACAGTATTATACTGTGATGATATTATTCTAATATTGGAGATCTATATTATCAATAATAGGTCTTCAGATAAAGCGATATAGAATGCATAGCAGTAATCAACCGAGCAAGCAAGTTTCTAACCTTGAACTTCTAATTATTGTGCAAGTTTTCTCTAAACTCGACCTCGAGTTGATCTTTCTTTCAATTATGCTTATGGCTAATCATTGCTGATTACCATGTCTATGAATTGTTGAATATCTTTCTGTGCAAATAATACATGTGTTCATCAGGTATAAAAGGCTGATCACCTTCATTACCATCTAGTCCAGTTATAAATTGTTCATGTTCTTTCTTGACCATTCAATTCCTATTGACTTGGTTGTTCAATTATAAAAATTTATTCATGCTAGTTCACAACTATATTGTTGAATGTTAGCCATCTATTATTCAAATTCTTTCAATCATGATATATCCTCAAATAAACTTATACTTGCTGGTCAAACTTGTTGCTCACCCTTGCTATATCATGATAAACATTGCAGATTAAGGCGAATATGTCGAATACAAGGAAAAGTTAAAGACAAGTCTAGCTTGGGATTATATGTGCAGCTAGAATTGTAACAGCATTGTATAATAATAATAAGATTGTATGTTAGATAAAATATTGATTCAGGTATTATGTGAAGGTTTTCGACCTTGGGGTTAGTGTGTAATGTTTTATGTATAAACAATTTATGTTTATATCTTCCGTAATAATTATAGAAATAGTATACCAGATCCTTGGTGATTAGGATCGGGATTTGGGGCTATTACATAAATTGGCTATTGATTGTGAAAATACATGAAGAAACAAAAACAAAGTAATTGAAACTAACTATTTTGGTTGTAAAATGAATTCACAATGAGGAATTTCGTTATGAATGTAAAAAGAAGAAGAAATAATAGAAATAGTGAAATTAAAGGTTGTAATTTTGATGTTTATGTTGTTTATGTGGTTAGAAACGTGTTAGAAACATTAGTTTATGTTTTTGTAAACATATTAAAACTTGGGTAAGTTGGTATGGTTGTTAGAAAGGAGTTTTAAGGCCTAATTTGGCTTTCTGCAGTGTTCATTCGCGAACTGCAGAAGGTACCTCCACCCCAGTGAACTTTTATAGTGTAAAACTCCCGCCCCCGCGGGGGAAGGGGGGGGGGTAGTCTGACTTACCAATGTTGAGAAAATCTGACCAGACATGTTTTACTAAAATAGGCATAAAGTTTTCATAATAACTCCGAGTGATGCGATTCAAGATGATTCAGAACGAGTACGAATAGACCTACAACTTTTGTTCTTTAGGTTTTTCAATTTGATGTTATTATTAGGGGCTAAAATGGTCATCTTTAGGACTGTTGTGCACTTAGAGGCAATCGGAGGGCGTCAGGATGCACGAATTAAAGTGCAATCCTTTGTGTGTTAGTATATCCTAATCTAAAGAGAATGATAACATGTTGAACATGTAATAGGATGTTGTATCAAGTTGTTAATGTGTATATGGTGCAATGACATGATAATTTAATTTGTTGTAATATAGCTAAAATATGATGCTCATGAAAAGATGTGATGTTGTTTAAACTTAAACTTAGTTAGTGAGCTATACTAAAAGTGGGAAAGAAACTCATGAAGCTAATATTAGTGTAAATAATGAGTATTGTCAATACATATGGTATGTGTAGGACTTGTGGTGAACGTGAGTAGTGATTGTTTAACCTACGCATGAGGCAAATTCTCTAACTCTACTTTTACGATTGTGCAAGTGCTTACACCTTATTGATACATTGAGTAAGTTCCTAACCTTTCTTATATATATTTGTTCTAAATTGATTATTTTCATGAAAACTCTTCAACCTAACTCTTACTCTGAGAAGGGTTCCCATCTTTATTTTTTGTTCTTCTTACGCAAGTTCCTAAATTCTATTATTCTTATGTTAAGCAAGTTTTATTCCTCAACTTGTTATTAATCATGCACGTTAATTAACTCACTAAATTTATTGAGTAAGATTATAGCCTTAGCTTATTTTTGTTCAAGCAAGGTTGTTATAATATTCAATGCCTATGCTTTCTAGTTCATTTCTAAAACATGATTGCGATGTATAATGTTGATTTCTCTTATGACTCATGATTATTCCATAGCATATTGTTATCACAATTTTGATTAAACTAATCCTTAGTTGATGTTCATTGAACTCTAAATTACCCTTTAAGCTTATCTAAACCAAACTTACATTGGTGCGGACTTGTATTCTAAAACTTAGAAGAACAACCCTATTATTGGGGATTATTACGCGAAGCGTTTAGATGTTTGTGCACAATACATGGTACGGAGGGCTGATCACCCTAAGTACGGGGAGTCCCTACAGTATGACTGTTTAGGTTAAAGTTGAAAGATTACTTGTAACCTTGGACGTAGTCCGTGGTCTTGTGACCCTCAGATATATTTCACATTTTGAACTCTGTTCTAGTTATCATTGATAAAGTATTATTCAATTCTGTTGATCCTAGTCATTGATGGTTATTATGATGTTGTTATTCATTGCTATTCCAAGTGGGCATTTGTTTTGCTCACTCTTGCATAAATATAATTATTGCAGCTAAGGTTAAGAAGGTCGATGAACCTACCACTAGCGAAGGAAAAGGAAAAATGAGCAAGTGATGAAGACTTATAATTTATTTAATGTCATGATGATAAGCTTTATTTTTAAATGATGTGATGTAATTATTTTATTTTCGCACTTGATTTATGTTAAAGGTTAGATAACTTGGGGGATTTATTGATTTGATGATGTAACCCTTTTAATGGGAGGATTTAATGGTTTAAATTCTACTATATTTGGGTAGTTAGATGTGAATGCATGAAAAGTGAACACCAAGTCTTGTGGGAATGAAGTACCTAGATTTGGGGGTGTCACATTAACTAACCTAATGAATGTTAGTTATGTAAATGGATATTTAAATCGAGAAGAAGGAGAAGATAGATTAATGACAATATATGATAATTGTTTATGACCTAATGTAGTATGCTATGTAATTATGTGATGTAGAATCTATAAAGACTCAGAAGAGAAGTGAATTAACCGTAGAAGACGCTGAAGACAAGTGTTCTTGTCTATGTTCATTTTTGGACAAGCTTTACGATTCATGAATCTTACACATAAATTGATGTACAAAGAAGTCGAAGCTAATTCCTTCGACTAGACTTAAAGTATTTTGTGGGATTCATGTTAATCTATCAAAATATACTTAATGTTGCTATCTTATGCTAACTATTTGGTATAGATTCAAAGAAAGACTGAGTATGAATAAACAAATATTTTTTCGTCTATCGACTGGCACGTGAGGTTGCCAAAACATAATCGTAGATACATTTAATGATGTAGGGTTGTTTAACATAGAGTACTATAGGCTGATCACCTAGACGTGCTCGTAAGAAATGTCGGACTTACGGACTTGGTGTCGGGTTTTCCTTTTTAAAGAAAGAATGAAATTCTCAAGATCATGGACCAAAATAAAGGTTTAACATATATTGTTCATCTTTAAACCTTTTAAAGAAAAGAGAAGTGCTATTTTGAATTATCTGTAGTACTTCATAACTATTGATTCATTTATAGAAGGTATATATTCATATAATTCATACACATTGCTCAAATGAAATTGTTATACTTGTTGAGCTAGTTACGCTCAGTCTTGCTTGAACCATATGAATGTAGCTAAGAATGAACGGATTGAAGGAGCAAATAAGGATAAAGGAAAGGCTAAGGCAGACAAGTAGTTATCTTTGTAATAGCATAGTATGAATTTGGTATTTATTTGATACTATGACGAAGAACATATGTAATGGTTACAAAGAACCTGGGAAGGAAAATATTATTATGTAATTTATAGAAGTCAGATTCACTCTTTTCAGATATTTTAATTGAATGTATGTGTCAACAGTAGCACCATGTAACACCATCTGTCGGGTTGGAAGATACCCAGATTTGGGGGCATCACAGAAGCACTGGATGGAGTAACTCCAATAAGTGTAAGTGAAACGATAACACTCAATCAGGAAATAAGTCAGTAGAGAATAGGAAGAGAGGTTAGCCGTGTGCAGTTTGTGCCTGGAATCATCAAGGAGTATACTTAAAGGGAAAAGGAGTGTGCTTTAACTTTGGCCAAGAAGGACACATATCTCCCAATTTGCCAGTTCGAAGAAGTTACAAGGTTATTTTTCATGTGGATCTCCAGACCATCAAATCAAAAACTTTCCAAAGAAGAATGCAGATAAAGGAAGCAACAACAAAGGAAACAGTAGTGGGACACTGATGATCAAAGGACCCGCTCAACCAGGAAGACTAACGACACAAACGTTTAACATGATGGTTTAGGATGCAATAGCTGCAAGGAAGTAGTTATAGGTAAAATTCCAATTAATAATATAATTGTGTACATATTGTTTGATAGATATCACTATGAAGTGATATCCATTTATGGAAATGAGTCACAATTTAGTGTCACACGCGTGTGAAAATGAAAAAATTGATGATACAACTTTAAAAAGTTATTAGAACACGAGTGTATCAATGTGGTCTATGGTAACCCTTTTAGGTTCCAAAGTAGAATGAAAGAAAGCACAAATGCTTCATGTATTAAAGTAATACTATTGTGAGTAAGATGTTGATACCTAAATATAACAGGTAAATATGAGCTATGCCAAGTCAAATGAGACTTGAGTTAAGTACATATTTTTCTACCCTGAATTGGGCTAGGAAATAATAAATGAAGTAATAAATACGGTTAGAGTAATTCAATAATAATTGATTGATTAATAAATAAATTTCTAAGGATAGACATAATTTGAATGCAAGAGAATAGTGATTCTGGAGACATAATCCTTATAAGGAGGGATAATGTAAAGACCAAGAATTTTATATGGTTATATATGTAAATTTTTATGAATAATTTTTTTTATTAGAAAGTACTTTGAACCATATAAGTGAATATGTGAATTAAGCAAAATAGTTAACTTATTTATTTTAAGTTAACTAAGATGAATACTTAATCAATTTGATTAAGAAAGAGTAAGATAAGTTATGTTAAAAATTAACATAACTTGAATGTTAATGTGACGCCCCCAAAATAGGTATACATCACCTATTCTGAGTCGCCAAATACATGATACATAATACAAATACAATCTTAAATATACAACAAGAGTTGTGAGTTTGAATACAAATATTGTCTTCTAGACAGTATTCAAACTCAAAATAAGTCCTCAATACATTTATTATCACACTATTTCATAGAATGGGGAGGACTACTAATGCTATCATCTGGACCGTCACTCCGTTCTCCAACTAGTCCCTGCTACGTTCTCATTTCTTGAAAAGAACAATGAAAGTAAAAGGGTGAGCTCAACTAGCCCAGTAAGAAATATTATGACTAAGATAATGCAGAATAAATTATCGTTAGCCTTCAACAGTGTTAAATTAATACAATATAACAAACATCAAGTTTAACTGCAGCGAAACAAACAATTCATTAAAAGAGTCAAGTAGAGAATAAAATCTACTATCTTTTATGATTTAAAAGGTTTTTCATCACTTTTATCGCTGGGACTCAGCTTAATAAATAATCCACATCATCCCTGCACTACGGCCAAGGATATTCATTAGTATCACAACCACAAATTATCTATGCACTACGGGCCAAAGATATTCGTGTATTCATCAAAGGCCATGATTATACCGAATAATCCCTGGTCATAATCATACCGATAAGTGTCCACCAATGAACTACAGGCCAATGAGGACTTTTTCAACATCATTTGTAACATTACGGTCATGATTACACCGGATAATCCCTGGTCATAATCATACCAAGTCCATCTATGCACTACAGGCCACAGATGACTTTCAACAAAATATAAACTTGAGGATGATGACAATGATATAAGAATTCAATAAAATAAGTTCAAGAATTAATTTATCCAGGAATCAATAACGTCCAAATTGTCAACATGATACTGCTTTGTGGAGTAAAATTCAAGAATGCTCAGAAGAATATTTCCACGAAAAGATATTAGATGAAGCGCAAATATCCAGGATATTCTACTAATTTCATGGAGTATTGAATCCAAAACTTTAACCAACTGAGTATAATAGAATATATGAAACTACAAATGGATTTTCACCCGCCATGCGGTAATCCACGTATACAGACCATTTCCACAATTTAATAAGGAATGAATACAAAGGATCATTCACCATGCATGTGGTAATCTACATATACATGTTATTCCAACAGAATAATAAAGAATGGAATAACAGAAGAATTCACCATGTATGCGATAGATCGCACATACATGTTATTCCCAACAGAATAATAAATAATAGAACCAGGTCATGTGTAAATGCACAGACAGGATATTCCGATGGAATAATAAAGAATGGAATAACAACAGAATTCACCATGCATGCGATAGACCGAACAGACAGGTTATTTCAATAGAATAATAAATAATGGAACCAGGTCATGCGTAAACGCACGCATATGATATTAAAACGTAATAATAAAGAATGGAATAACAACAGAATTCACCATGCATGCGATAGACCGCATGCATAAAAGTTATTCCAATAGAATAATAAATAATGGAATTGTGTCATGTAAAGCCTTACAGATAGGATATTCGGACGTAATAATAAAGAATAAAATAATGTAAGAATTTCACCAAGTATAGGGTAGATCTGCGTATCAAAAGTTATTCCAATGTAAAAAAAATGGAATAATGTAAGTTCTCTTCATGAATACAAAAGAAATAATACCCTTACACGTACAACAAATAATATCTCTTACCTTAGAACAAACCTGGATATAGGAGTAGTGAAGTAGCGAATACTTTTCTTCTTTCTCTCTATAGTTTTCTCTCTAGAGTTTCAATTGAATTAGAAGAAATAATGAAGGAATGAGCTTCTATTTATAGGAGAATGGACCTGAATAGTAGCTAATTCTGAAACAGTCAGATTGATTTACATTTAAACGGACGGTCCAAATTGGTTTACTATAAAATATTCTAATAAAACAAAATCTTTTAAATAAAATATAATATATTCTATTTATAATCTAATAAAACGAATAACTTTGTAAAAGTATTTTGTTTTATATAAAAAGATTTTTACTATGCAAATACTATGCAGGCACTATGCAAACACTATGCATAATAAAATATAATATATTCTAATTATTGTCTAATAAAATAAATAACTTTATAAAAGTATTCTGTTTTATATAAAAATATTTTACTATACAAATTACTATGCATAGTACAATATAATATATTCTATTTATAGTTTAATAAAACGAATAACTTTATAAAAGTATTATGTTTTATATTAAAAGCTTTTCTGTTTTATTACATTAATAATACTAATAAAACAAAACTCCATCATCATTATTATAACTCACATTATTAATCGACTAGGTTGTTTCCAGGAATGACGAGGCTTTCCAATAAGGAATTATCCCTATTGGCGTGCAATTAGGTGACCAAACCTCTCCTTGGCAGAAGTTCTAGACATCGTTAATATTACAAATAATAATATTAATAACTCTATCATCTCAACTATTGATTTAATAATATATAAAATATCGACAATAATTGAATCAATTAACGTGAGATACTATGCAACAATTACTGAAGCAATAATTGAACAAAACTGAGTGACTTCTCACGTAAACATCAATAATCAATACCGTGTGCTACTATGCAACCACGCGTATTACTGTACTTTTACTACCGAGTAGTTCAACAGTATTAACGGTAAAACTTCCGCCGTTATTTTTATAAAAATATTTTTGTCGTTTTCTCAATCCGACAATAATTCTGTTGTGGGGTCCACCAATGATTGTACCGTCGTACGAATATTCCCTGACAAAAATAATATTCCCCGAGCAATCGAATATAATACAACAACTTGCATACTTTGTAAAATTTATAAATATTACCCACAACTATAACATTATATCAAATCCACACCATATTATTAAAAAAAAATATTTCAAAAAATTTAAATCTTTATTCATAAAATTTGGGGTCTCACAGTTAACCTTGAATGGTAAATTAAAAAGATTTATAATCTTTAAGTGATTAATTATTTATATGAATTATATAAAGTGATTAATTATTTATATGAATTATATAAAGTGATTATATGAAGGTGTAATAACTTATTAAGCCAATTAGGGCTAATTAAGTTAATGAATTAATGGAACAAAAAGGAAAGCCAAGAAATAAGAATATATTATTTAAATATTAGTGATATTGAAAACTTAGTGGCATATAGTGAATGACTATCTTAGTATTTAAATATAATAAGGATTTATCATTGATATATATATATATATATATATATATATATTATGAACATGTATATTTATTTATTTATTTATTAAGTGAATTAAAAAGAAAAGTTACATAACCTAATTATACATTAGGTATGGAAATTTAATAATCTAATGGTTGTGTTATTAAAGAATATTAGTATTTAAATATATACTAATCCCAAGTGATTTATTTTATACATCTCAATTAATTAATTTTATAACTTAATTAAAGCAAGTTTAATTAGGTTATAAAATTAAATGTACATGATTAATTATTTAAATTACAAATGAGTGGATGGATACCCGAACTAAATGATTAGGGTAAGATAAAAATAAAAGTATTGGACTGTAACGCCCCGAAATCCAGTCTATCTTCACACCCGGATTTCGTGCATCACGAGTACCTCTCCTTCCAAACATACATCATTATATAGCTAAATATAACAACATACATTCTCAAATTCCATGTTCTAATACCTTATAACATCATTCATTACAAATAAATGATAATTACATTATTCTTTCCATCTTACAAGAGTGACTTTCATTTGCCACCAAGGATACATAACAGTTCATTAAACTATTCTATAGTTTAATTAAACAATTCTACATTACAAGTCTTAGCTTGGTCTTCACGCTCATCCATATACTGAATGACACTTCATCTGTGTGACACCCCCAAATCCCGGCACTTCAATCCCACAGATTTTGTGTTCACTATCTAATTAAATCATAACTAACTACCCATAAACAAAGGATATAATTAAACTCAAAAGTTTAAACAATAAATCTCCCATTATAAGGTTACATAATCTCAAATAAATCCCAGGTCATCTAACCTTTATTATTACAATCATCAGTGAAATATTAAAACATAATCATAATCAAATCTATTACATAAATTTCATAAATAAATGGTAAATTAAACGTCTTCTAATCAAGCACTTTGTCATTGCCCTTGCTTCCAGAAAGTTCTTCAAACTTCTTAACTTCATCTGCATTGTTTTGTGCAAGAGTGAGCAAACAATTTCCTACAAGAAGGATAATATATAATAACATTCTAGGAATGACAATTAATTAAGCTTTCAATGGTAAAGTACTCTTACCGGAACAATAAACTCTAATTGAAAAGCTATGAATTCAAAGGAATAATGAATTTTAAGTTAACAACAGATATCAATCATCAAAAGAATACATTGAGGGTCACAAGACCACGAACTATATTATAGGTTGTCAAGTATTGCTACTTTAACCTTTAACAGTCTAAAAGACCATAATCATCTTCTATGTCCTAGGTTAACAGGTGTTTCTACTGTAACCTTTAACAGTCTAAACGACTATGTGGACCATCATCTCGTACTCCAGGTGATCAGCCCATTGTACTATGTATTGCTCAAACATTTTAATGCTATTGCGTAGCTCTAAAATAATCCCTTGATATAGGTTAATTCATCTCAGCTTAGATCATTAAGTTCAATACCAAAGGAAGTTTGATTTAGAATTAACTTCAAAGGGATTCTAGATCTTTAGAACACTTATGAACTAAGTAGTGGTTGAATCAGATAGGGACCAATAATTTTTCAAGAGTTTGATTATAATATCTTCATGAACAAGTTATATCGATGAATCAATAAGAGATAGAGTATTAATGGTTTCTAAATTGAACAAGTGTTAATCATTGACTACATGGTTTCAAACTATGTGAGTACATAAGCAAACTAAAGGAAGTTTGGTTTGGATTGACTTCAAGGGTAATTTAGAGTTTAGAATATTCATCAACTAAGAGTTTGATTATAATATCTTTATGAACAAGGTATATCGATGAATCAATAAGAGATAGAGTATTAATGGTTTCTAAATTGAACAAGTGTTAATCGTCGACTACATGGTTTCAAACTATGTGAGTACATAAGAAAACTAAAGGAAGTTTGGTTTGGATTGACTTCAAGGGTAATTTAGAGTTTAGAACATTCATCAACTAAGGATTAGTTAAATCAATAAAGAATCGCTAGTCAACTTAGAGTTTGGTACAATAGTGTAAGATAGTACAATGACATTGGTGATCCGAGACCAAACAATAATTACTCATAGCTGAATAAACACATTGCTTACAATAAAATTGCAGACTTTGAATAACCAAAGTAATCTCGTTTGGAATGAAGAAACAAAGATTTATTAACTTGCTCAACAATAAATTAGGGTTAAAGAACTTGCATAACAATAATAAGTTAGGAATAGAAACTTACATAATGAAAGATTAGGGTTAGAGAACTTGCTCAATTGAATAATAGATTCAAGAAACTTGTATAACGTAAAAGTAAGGTTAGGAAACTTGCATAATAATAATAACTTAACTGCTCAATAAGAGATTAGAGATAGAGAACTTGCATAAGTATAATATGACAGCGAAAAGTAAACCTTGGTGAATAATAAAGTAGCAAAGGTTAGGGAACTTATGTAACGCCCAAGAAAATTGGATTTATATTAGAATTAAATTTTTATTTAATTATGTGAATTAAATGAATTTAATTGATTATTTATGTGAGTAAGCTATGTGAAGGTCGTTTTATGACCTAGAATGTGCAGATGTGGTTCGTATTCTGGCTCTGTGCTAGAATTAATTGTTTTGAATTTCCAAGACGAAAATAAAAGTTTTCCGAGAAATTCCCGTAAAAACACTATTTATCTGTTTCTACTCGGGAATTAAGTTTGAAATTCTGAGAAACGTGTAATGATAGAATATAAAGATGAGATGGAATAATTTCATTTATGGAAAACGAAGTTTTCGCCTGCGAACTTAAAACCTAAGGGTTGAGAAGAATGATTTCCGAGAAGGAAATGAGATGTGTATTATGAGTTACGATAATGATTATGCGTACATTATACGAGTGTGATACTATTTAGTATACGAGTATAATATGATGATTTAATATAAAGTACAATATGATTATCATACGAGTATTATACGAAGAGAATACGTGAATTATACGAGTAGAATACGATTGGTGTTATGGACTTAGAGTTTAGGACTTAGTATAATCCAATTGGGTTTGGATTATATCAAGCCCAAGTGATTAAGTAATCAAGCCCAAAGAATTATGAGTTAAAGCCCAAGGTTAGGATTAATTAAGCCCGATCCAAGAAACCGAACCGTGGATCGAACCGGGGGGTCACCGAATGGGTAAAACCCATGGGGATGACCCATGGGCATGTAGGCCGACCACTTGGTGGCCAAGTAAAGTGAACTACTTGATCACCAAGTATTTTACTTGGTGATGAAGTAGTGAATAGTAAGGAGGTGGGGAGAAAAGACCATTTTGCCCTCCATTTGAATTGCCTATAAAAGAAAGGCATATGTTGGTCATTTGATGGTTTTTCAAAGTTGTCCAACTTATATTTGGAGAGAGAAAGAGCTAGACATAAGCAAACATCTCACTTTGAAGCTTTTCATTAGAGATTTTAGCAAGAACACCAAGATGGTAAAGGTAATATTCTCTTAATAATAGTTTTCCATCCCTTTTGATTTCTTTGTTATAAAGAATCATAAATTAGTGGAGCATGCCTCTTATGGAGGAATAAGGATGGCTTGTAAATTTTAAAACCTTTATAAGTCATATGCAAATGTAAATTGTAAGGGTTTACGTAAGTTTAAACCGTACAAATCATTGGATAATGAACTTGGTTGTAGATTGACAAATTGAACACCATCACTATTAATATGTGTGAATCTTGCTTGGTTAGGATGTAGATATGAAATCAATGGAGTGTTCCATTTGATTTGGCATATAGAACACTAGTAACGAAGTTATGACAAATTTTACGGAATTAGACGTTAAATGTCAAAAACGTAGAAATTCCGGATTGGTAGTCAAAAGTTGTCGTGAGACTTGAAAACATTGGTTTTCAATGTCTACACATGAGATAGGATGTTTAAGAGTCGTGGGCTCAAGAATCGTCAAATTCTGACTTAAAACGAAGAAAACGATTATTGAACGCTCGAAAATGTTTAACGAACGCTCAATAATAAACTTAGAAGTGAATTTTAGGTTAACAGATTCAGAATTATAAAATTCTTATATGAACGCATAGAGTATGTAATTTATGAGTTGTAGGCTTTTGAATGGACCAAATCGGACTTATAACGAAGAAGTTATGAAGCCGGGAAGTTCACTAAAAATTTTATCTGTACAAAATTTTCTGGTGCTGAGGTCTGGCGCCTCGGCGCCAGACAAGGTTTGTTATGTCGCGCCACAGTGCCAAAATAGTGTAATGACCTACTGAAGAGTGGCGCCGCCGTGCCACTCATATGAAGGATTTTTGTGCCACAACGCTAGTGTTAGGTATAGATGCCACGCCGCGGCGCCGAGGCAGGGCAATTATTAGACAAGTTAGGTTTGAATTTCAATTATTCCGAGACCTATATAAGTTAAGTTTATATACTTAATAAGCATATTAAAACTATTCCTACATTACGTATACTAGTGTATATGGTAATGAACTTAAGAATTGAACGCGAGTTGTTAGTATGGTAACAAAGAACACAAAGTGTTAATACTAAACCGTGAACGGTAATCGACATTGGTACTTCACCAATGATGAATGAGTCGGTTAGTAACGTAAGATCGTTAACAAGCCAGGATGAAGGTTAGTAAGTCGGATTGAATTTATTAATGAAATAAAGTCAACTATGATATAGAGGAAAAAGGAGTTGGTAGAAATAATGTGATTTAATTGTTTGGTAGCTAATTACAATGTGCTATTTGAATATATCATGTAGATTTTGTAAAGGCTGAGAACAGTCGAATAAATTATTTGAAGACGCTTGAAGACAAGTTTTCTTAGCGCTTGTCTACCCTTCGCGTTAGTCGAGTTTTTTGTAATTCATTATACTGAATTGCATAAATGATTTTAAAGAAAGGGTCAATGTCAGTTTTAACTCGGCTAGACTATTTGTAAGAGATAGATTGGTTTGTATACATATCTTTCTATATAGAAATGATAACGCTATCCTATGCCAAATAGTTGGTACAGATTCAAAGGTAAGCTTCTCTATAAATAAACAAAAGTATTTTTCATCGTTTATACGATGAGCACGCGAGTTTTCCAAAACATAAACATAAATACGTTTAACAGATGAATGTTGGTCAACATAGAGTACTATAGGCTGATCACCTAGAAGTGCTCGTAACTAATGTCAGATGTACAGCCTTAGTGCTATGATGTCCTTTTCAAGTATATAGAAAGATACTATTCATGGCCTTTCAACTGGTTCAGAATTCCTAAACTATTATATACTTTGGGAATTAATGTTATGAATTTTTAAGTATTAATGTTTTGTAATACTTCATGACTATTGGTTCAGTTATGGAAGATTTTCATATAATTCACGAATGTGGTATTGATATTATTCTTTGTTAAACTTTCTGAGCTTTTATGCACACTTCTTACGTGAATTATATGATTGCAGTTAAAGCTGAGTGTACTGAGAATGCTAAGAGAGATAAGTGTAAGGCTAAGATGGATAGTTGACCATTTTGTAATAGATTAGTATGGTTGTATGTATTATATTTACGAACAACAAATGATGTAATCGGTTTATGAACCTGGAAAGGATTTTATTATATTTGTAATAAAAAGATAGTGAATACCTTCATTGTGTTGTGTTTTTAATGGAATGATTGTATAGTTATGAGTACCGTGTAGCACCATATGTCGGGTTGGAAGATACCCAGATTTGGGGGCATCACAGGTTTGTATCAAAGCATTAGGTTATAAAACTTAAGGGGGAGAACCTTAGGCTAATAACCTCATAAGGTATGTAAAGTCCGAAGAAAGAAATTTGAGTCGAAGATTTAATAAGGTATTGAGAAAACTCAGTACCGAAAGATTTAAAAGATGAAAAGTAATCCTAAATAAATTAAATGTGATTTGTGCTTATAATATTGTGTATTATGTACTAATCAACATGTTATGTGTTTTGTATTTGTCAAACGATAGCTTGATGTATAGAGACATTCACGTTGTGAGTGAAGAGTCGGTGAACCAAGTGGAGATAGTACATATGCCAGTGGCAGAGGTACCGTTAGTGGTTCTAGCAGATTCAGATCCGTAAGAGTATGACGAGAAAGTGCTAATGACGGATAAGGCGAGGGATTGTAAGGAAGAGGCCGTAGAGCTTCGAAAGAAACTGGTTGAAAAAGACAAGAAGATTGCTAGGATGTCGTACATCCATGAATGTGCTCATGAGGATTTCAAGCTGAAAATTTCTTGTTATTCTATTGAGTCAGGGCAGACTTGACATACGATTAGTCGAGATATTGTTTCTATTTTAGCAAATCAGAAACATGAGAATGTCTTAAGGCAGTGTTAGTAGATCATTAGATCTTTTTGTATATGTGTAGTGACGTAAAACCCTCTTTTGTATAACTAAAGGGTAGTCTTTTTGTAAATCCCAGTTTTTGTAGAAGTCAATCGTGGGATAGTAATGTAATAGCTTTTTGGCTAAGGGAGCAAAGTGTAAATAGTTTTGACTATGAAAGCATATTAATAAAATGAAGTTTTTATTTAATGTGCTTGTTGTGGTATGAGTTGTTATTTGGGAATGATAACTAAGTAGTTAAATAGATAATAACAAAACTTTATTTATTTAATCAGAATTATGCCGCCAAGAAGAAGACAACATAACCAAGAGGCTGAGTCACATAATGGGTGAAAGAGATAGAGAAGGCGTTTGTTATCACAAACGTGGGTGAGGCGCAAAAGACTTCTTTTGCGACTTCCATGATTAAAAGGGAAGCCAACTACTGGAGGGAGGCTTACCAGGGTGGGGCTAGAACAAAGGCAATTACATGGGAACAGTTCAAGAAGGTATTCTTTGAGAACTACTTCCCTACTAGCATGCAAGGTAGAATGGAGATTAAGTTCTTGGAACTTAAACAAGGGGATATGACCGTTCCCCAGTACCCATCCAAATTCAATGAATTGGCGAGATTCGCTCCACATCAGGTGGACACGGAAGAGAGAAAGGCTCGTAGGTTTGAGCAGGTCTTGAAACCTTGGCTCTACAATAGGATTTCGGTGTTTCAGAGTGCTTCCTAAGGGAGCATTCTAGAAAAGGCAATAATAGCTGAAGGTGGTGGTGAGCCGTTGTCTCAGTATAATAAGGAAAGGAAGAATAAGAATAAAATAGAGGGGGAAATAAGGCAGAAGTTGCCGGCGGTAGTGGCAATGTGCCTAAGAGGAAGAGCTTTAACCTTGGGAATACTGGGGTGAAATAAGGAGATCCTAAATGTAGGATGGAGGCATGCAAGACATGCGAAAAGACTCATCTGGGAGTCTGTTTAAAGGGGAAATCAGTTTTTTACGACTGTTGGCAGGAGGGACATTTATCACCCAACTGTCCTAACCCTAAAAAAATCATGGGTGTTTTGTTTGTGGATCGTTGGACCGCATGGAAAGAAATTACCCGAAGAAAGGGTTAGAGGGAAATAAGGGTTCTGGTAGTGGTAAAATAGCCATTATTGGATCAACACCATCCGTGGGTAGAACCCCAGCCCGTACGTTTAATATGACTGTCCAAGATGCGATTGCATCATCGGATGTAGTAGCAGGTATCATTCCAGTCAATGAAATAAATGCTTATGTATTATTTGACTCGGGTGCTACTTGTTTTTTTATAGCATGTGAATTTGATAAACGATTAGGTTTAATCCCTGAAAAGTGAGCAATACCTTTAGACGTTAAGGTAGAAAACGAAGAGATAATCCCCATTGAACATATTCATAAGGATTGTTGCGTAGATATTAGAGGTAATAAGTTATCGGTAGATTTGATACCGATAAGGTTAAAAGAATTCGATGTAATTCTTGGTATGGATTGGTTGATTAACCACAAGGCTATAATAGATTTCCATATGAAAAGTGTGAACCTTCGGCTTTCTAAGAAAACCAAGGTAATGTTCTTCGGTAGTAAATCAACGAGGCGCTCTTGTTGTCTAACGATGACACAAGATAGGAAGATGTTGAAAAAGGGGTGTATAGGTTATCTGTGCCATGTTGTGGATACCCAAAGAGTGGGAGCATCCTTGGACCAGATACCTATAGTTCAAGAGTTCGGGGATGTATTTCTGGAGGAATTACTGGGTATTCCACCGGATAGGGAGGTTAAATTTGTGATTGATCTGTTACCGAGTACGGCACCAGTTTTAAGGGCACCCTATCGGATGGCGCTCGTTGAGATGAAGGAGTTAATGGTTCAATTACAAGAACTATTAGATAGGAAGTACATTCAACCGAGTGTGTCTCCTTGGGGAGCACCGATATTGTTTGTAAAGAAAAAGGATGGGTCATTACGACTTTGTATCGACTATCGAGAGTTGAATAAGTTAACAATTAAGAATAAATACATGTTGCCCGGGATTGATGATCTATTTGATCAGTTGAAAGGGGCAAAGTATTTTTCTAAGATAGATTTACATACAGGGTATCATTAGTTAAGAGTGAGGAAGGAGGATGTACCTAAGACGACATTCAGAACTTGTTATGGTCATTACGAGTTTCTGGTGATGTCGTTTGGGTTGACTAATGCGCCAGCCACATTTATGGATATGATGAACAGAGTGTTCAAGAAATATTTAGAAAAGTTTGCCGTAGTGTTCAATGATGATATTCTAGTCTATTCTAAGACGCCAGAAGATCATGCTGAACATTTGAGGATAGTGTTAAAAACACTACGGAAGGAAACGTTATATGCAAAATTCACAAAGTGTGAATTTTAGCTTGAACGAGTGCAGTTTCTAGGACATGTTATTGATAAAGATGGCATTTTCATGGATCCAGTAAAAGTAAAAGCAGTTAATGAGTGGGAGCAACTGAAAACACCAACCGAGGTTCGAAGTTTTCTGGGGTTAGCGGGATACTATAGAAGGTTCATCCATGACTTTTCTAAGATAGCTACTCCGCTGAAAAATTTGACAAGGAAGTCGGTGAAGTATGTGTGGACTGAAAAATGTGAGAACAGTTTTCAGGAACTAAAGAAGAGGTTAAGTGAGGCACCTGTATTGTCCTTACTAGAAGATACAGGAAACTTAGTAGTGTATAGCGATGCTTCGCATAGAGGACTGGGTTGCGTGTTCATGCAACATGGCAAGGTCATTGTATATGCATCACGTCAATTAAAGGATTATGAGAAGGCCTATCCTACTCATGATCTTGAATTGGCAGCTGTAGTTTTTGCCTTAAAAATATGGAGGCATTATCTATACGGTGAGAAGTGTGAGATATATATAGACCATAAAAGTATGAAATATATCTTCACACAAAAGGAGTTGAATATGAGATAGAGAAGGTGGTTGGAACTAATAAAAGATTACGATTGTGATATCTTATATCATCCAGGGAAAACAAATGTAGTAGCTGATGCGCTAAGTAGGAAGGGGAGAGAGAAATTGTCAATGTTAACGACTCAGAATGAGTTAGTAACAGCGATGGCGAGAATGGAATTAGAAGTGAAATTACTAGATGAAGCAGAGGAGATGTTATTTTCCATGGAGACTCAACCGGCCATAGTGGAACATGTTAGGGAAGTGCAATTCAGCAACAAGGAATGCAAGCGTCTGAGGAAGAGAATAGAAGATGAAGAAAAGACTATTTATAACCTCGATAAGGAGGAATTGCATCATATTAAAGGAAGAATTTGGGTTCCAAATAATTCCTGTAAAGCCCCTAAATCTAGGAACTTGAAACCCGAACTTGGTGCTTCACGATACCATTTCTATGAGCATAATAATACTAATAATAATAACAATAATATAAAAATCAACTTAATTTACATATCATCAAAGTCTAATCCCAAGGTACGAGACATTTAATACATTTATTACATAACATGATAGATAATATTATATATCATCCTTATCATAATAAAGTTATACTATTACATATGATAGTATAGAATTTATTCTGCAACCTTCCCTTTCCTTTTTTCTTAGCCGAGCCTTCTGTTTATTCACACTTAGCTGAAAACATTTAAATTAAGCAAGGATGAGCATTTGAGTGCCCAGTAAGTATTAACAATTATATATATAAGCTGAAAGAATTTTAATATATTCTTTATACTACCCTTCTACAACAAATCAATAGTTGTGAAGTAATCTGAACCGATAATAATAACATAACAACCCTCTTTCAAATTTTTGAAACTATGTACTGACTGTAAATAGGGTTAAGGTGACATACTATGAACATTGTTTTCAATTTTTGAATAGGTTAAATAGAACTTCATCTGTAAACCGTCATAACTTATAGGCACGGGGGTGATCAGCCCGTTGTACCCTATATTGATCAATACTACATGCAAGAATGATGTTATCTTTCACTCTATCCACCTTGGGTGCATAAAAGTTTTTCCGTGTAAGGGATGTTCATACTTGTCGGGGTTCCAAACTAAAGCAATCCGGTTGGATAATAGTAAGGTTTTATCTTATTCACCAATAATCTATAAGTCAACATATATATATTTATATATATATGGGTAATTAACAAAGGTGTATCAACATGTGATTAAATACAATGATTATCCAAATGGGGACACTTGTATAACCATTTATAGAAATTAACGAACATAATATATATCTGAATTACCATATACTAACATGTTGATAATCAATGAGCGTATAATATATATATATATATATATATATATATATATATATATATATATATAACAATAGGGTTAATAATCTGTACAGTAATAATATAATTCTGAAACATTCTTACTCATGTACATTGCATAAAGGAAATGCAAAGGTAGGATACTTGTCTTATCTGCTGCTTACAATTCGCAACTTAGTTTTATCTTTTATATAATCACTTATCAGTAAATAGATCATTTTACTGATTAGAATAACATATCGTAACACATAGTACTGCTTATTGCAATCAACACATAACCTAATTACATTGTCATACATATTCAACAGTCATTGAATCACAAAAAAACATTAACACAGTCACAATATCTAAGTCCAGATCAATTTCTAAAACATGTCGGTGTACCGACAGCTTTATCGGGTAATAATCGAGTCTGAGACTCTATTTTGTAACTCAATATCTGAAAGTATCAGTCATATTATTTTAAATGAGTTAATAAACATTTATTATAATTTATCATGAATTTTCAAACACCGAAATCCTTATTAAATGATTTAAATATCAAATAATTCTATTATCATTAATATTTAATTAATATTAAACTATTAATAAAACCATTGCCAAAATATTAAAGTTATTTAGAATAACTCAAAATATTTTAAAACATTTATATTACCCTTAAATGATTTTTAAAACATTTAAAACCATTTTAAATAATTACCATTAATATTAAAATATTAATGTACTATTCCTTAAAATATTAAAAGTCATTAAGTATAACTTAAAATATTTTTAATTCATTTATATCCTTTTTAAATGATTTTTAAATTAATAAAACCATTTATTTAACATAATTATTAAATAAATTTATTATCATTAATATGAAATTAATATCACAATTATTAATGAAATTATCCTTTAAAAATTAAAAGTTATATTTTATAACTTAAAATATCTTTAAACAATTTATTTTCATTTAAAATGAATTTGTAATAATAAAATCATTTTTAAAATCATTTAATATCATTAATAATAATTAATAAATGAAATTTACCTTTAAATATTGAAAGTTATATTTTATAACTTAAAATATTTTTAAATACCTTATTATTATTTAAAATGATTTTTAATATAATAAAATCATTTTTAAATTATTTATTTAAATTCATTTATTAAATAACTAAAATATAATTAATATTAATTAATTAATGAAATTCATCACAAAATATTAAAAGTCATTAAATATAACTTTAAATATTTTCTTATATCATTATATATTTTTAAATGAGTTTTTAAGTATTAAAATCATTTTTAAATAATTTATTTAATATAATTATTAAATAAATTAAATACCTTTAATATTCCAAAATATTAAATATTTATGAAATATATCCAAAATAATTAAAATATAATTTTCGGACTTTAAAACAATTTTTAATAATTTATTTTGTATTTTTCATAATTAAAAACTATTTAATACTAATTATTAAATAAAAATAATAATTTTATGAATAAACTGTCGCTAAAGACCACCTATAGCGGCGGAACCGTCGCTATAGGTGTTCTTAATGTAAACCCAGAACACCAAATCAGTTACCGAGAGACCATGTTTGACCATGAATAATTCTTAGCAAAAAGTGTTTATGAACATGTTGTTGATTAGATCGTGTAGGGCTAATGTCAGTCTACAAGATCCAACAACAAACATAGCTAACAAGCATGAAATCAACTAGATCTAAGCCTTCAAAAGGACTGTCAAACCTGTTCTTCATTTTCTAGGTTACCCAGAAATGAAGAACAGTTCGACCTTTCCACTTTGGGCTTCCACAACGTGCAATCCTGTTGATGTTTATGTTATCTTAAGCCTTCAGTCTGTTGCAACATGTAAGGCTACAACTCTATTTAATAACATCGATCTAACAACAAAACAATGAGCAGATAAGGTCCGGTCAAACCATGTCAGGCAACACATTCATATGTTTTATGGGTTACCCAGAAAACAGAAAATGTGTTCGTCTTGGCTTGTTTAACCGGCTGCTATGTCCAATCTTTCTATCATTTAAGTCATATTAAACATGTACTACATATACCCAGCTACAATGTAGATACAACAACAATACAATAAACAGAAGCAAGATCTATTCGATTTAAAAGCGTTGTCGGTAGTTTAAGTCAAGCGTTTCGGGTTACCCAAACGCCCGATCATCGGTTTCAATAACCGGCTTTGACCTTGATTATCTTGCAATCTGTTTATGATATGAACTTGATTCAAGTTCCATCCTAAAGATCTAATAGCATACTACAAGATTAAAGCTTAAAACAACAAAATTACACGACAGACTAACATCTACAAGGTCTGACATTCATTGTCAAACAACAAAAAATTATTTTTCCAAATTTTGAAGAACATCAAATCTGAGCCTCTAGATGTTATTGATCTAACATCTAGCAACCCAGATCATCATTATACACCATATACAAAATATTTAACACGTAAATCATAACTTTTAACACATCATCTAAGGTCAGATTTTGAAATTAGGGTTATACCTTTCTTGATCAAATCCTTGATTCTGGGCTACTGACTTGTTATATGTATTAGTGGGGCTGGTATTTGTGACTGATATACTTAGGAAATTCGTGGGTTTTGAGTTGAGAGAGTCTAGTTGGGTGTTTATGCAAAAATGGCCTAACAAATGATCTTTCTCTCTCTCGAATCTATATATACTAGTCTATGATACATGTATTGGCTGATCTAGAGCTGATGTGCTGGAGATTTGAGTTATTAAAGTCAATATGTTAGGTCAAGAGTTAGCCAACCACTCCAATTTGTCTAGATTTTCAAGTAAACTTAATAAAAAAAAATGTGACAAAGGGCATTTTAGTCATTGCACTTATAATTTTAATGGAAATCTTGTAATCTTGACAAACCCTTATGGTTTGGCCCTTAGGGTTTAACCCTAAGGTTTTTTGTATTAGCATTTAAGGTTTTCTTGAACAGGCTAAAAATGGGAATTTTAGTTTCTAAAATTAACAAATTAGGATTACTAAATTAGTTTAGGTTCCATTATTACTTAGACTTAAAACTTAGGTTTAGGTAATCACTAATTATAATTATGATCACTAATTTATCAATTAGGGCACCAATTTGATAATTATGGTTGATAATTTGTAATTAGGGTTTCTAATTACATTATTCATGATCATTAGGGTTTAAAGTCATTAAATATAATTAACCTTGCTAATTTTAGCAATTAAGCCTTATAATATTGGTAATTAGGGTTACCAAATCATAATTAGGGTTTCTAATTACCAAATTAGGGTTCTAGGTATTAGGGTGTTAAATTACTAATTAGGTTTTCCATAATTAGAAATAAAATCTACTATACATGATCTTAATCACATTAACACAATTATAAAACAATCTTGTACTCTAATTTGGATATGAAATTAGGGTTTAGCACAGTAAAATCAGGGTTTTCAAATACCGCACCATAATTGACCGATTATTACCAGTCCACATACTTACAGTACATATTTATAGCACTAAAAAATCAAAATATAATTAATATTATATTATTATTCTCATTCCTTGATCAAAATCAAAAATTAGGGTTTGGATTCCATATCCGATTTATATGCGATATATAACATCATTAATTAAGTTAAAATAATTAACTTAATTAATCTAACATAAATTCTTATAATAAAATAATTATTATAAAATTTCTAAAAATCATTTTATATATTATTTAAATAATATCTAATCATATTTTCATGGAAAGTAATTAATAAAAACATTTATACAATAAAATTAATTATTATAAGAGTATAGTTTATAATGATCAATAATTCTAAAATAAAATTATTTAAAATTATTCATGTAATAAATAAATTTTTATTTAACACAAATATACATATACATTATCTTGACACATATTCTCCATATTTATTTTAACAAATAAAAAAAAAATTATACGCAAAATTTCTGATTTATTTGTATAGAAAATACCGGATTGTTACATTCACCCTCCCTTATAAATATTCCGTCCCCGGAATCACCGTTTTAAAACCAATACATACAAGGGTACATAACATACACAATCATTACAAGTAGATCTTGATCATAAATGATCTTACTGATATTTAACTATTCACATAAAGCTTGTCTATCTGATTAAACGGAAATTTAATTTCTAAAAGAATTCAAATTCCTCCTTCAAAATTTCTTTATAAAATAATTTACTATATATATAGAAAAATCATGTATAATAAAATAAAAGTTATACGAATAATACCTGGAATTTCATTGCCAACTGCCGCCGTTTGCCGGACCGTCATATTGAAGACTCTTGTTGTTGATTTCATCAGCTTGCTGGATGACGTTGGTCCCGTGATTGCTAAAGTTCCACTGCCCTTGCAAGTATTCACACTCCCTGCCTCCATCCTCCTCTTCGAACAATCCTTCACCTTTTGCTCAGTCGACCCGCATAGAAAACACCCACTATTCATACTAGGATTGGAGCAGTTGGGAGAGATATGGCCCTCCTGCCCGCACTTGTAGCATACAAATTTCCCCTTCAGACATTCTTTAGAGTGGTTCTTTCCACATTTTCCACACTGCAACGCTGGCTTCTTAACAGCTTCATGTTTTACCTGCACACTTCCAAAATTACTCCCATTCCTCTTGCTACTACCACTTTTACTTCCACTATTAATTTCTGTCTTCCCAGGTCCTTCAACCTTACTTTTGTTCTTCCTCTCCTTATTGTAGAGGCTCATGGCCTCACTCTCCTCCTCGGCAATAATAGCCTTCTCCATGAGTGCTGCAAAAGTAGGGATCTGCAACACCGCCACCTTATTGTAGAGCCAGGGTTTTAATCTCAGCTCAAACCTTCTTGTTTTCCTAGCCTCCGTATCAACTTGATGCGGAGCAAACCTAGCCAACTCATTGAACTTTGCAGCATACTTCGCAACATTTATATTCTCCTGCTTCAACTCTAAAAATTTCACCTCCATCTTAGCCTGCATACTGGACGATAAATAGTTCTCGAAGAACATTGTCTTAAACCTATCCCATGTAACTACACCTTCTCCTGCCCTCGCCTGATTCACTTCCCACCAAAAATTTGCCTCACCCTTCATCATGTAGGTGGCAAAAGTGGTCTTTTTCCCCTCAGCTACTCTAGCTATTACGAACGCCTTCTCAATCTCCTTAACCCAAGTTTGGGCTTCTACAAGGTCAGTTGTACCTTTGAATTCCGGCGGTCCTACAGCCTTAAAGTCTTTGAAATTCGCCAAGTGATTATCCAAATTGGTTCCTGCTGGTGGCATTCTTCATCGTGATAGCTTGTGCTACCATATTCGCAAAATGTCAGACGGCTACACTTGTTGTTGTCCCTCAACGTTATCGATGTGATTCTTCTACCCTTTGGTTTCGAGTTTGATGTCTTGGCGACATTATCTGGATAAGTAAAACCATAATATATTCTTACATTCTAAACCTTATCATATAAGTTTAATATATTAAACTTGTTTCATTACTCAAACTTAAATTCATATTCATTCAACGATTTCAAAAAACTTACATATCACAACACATACTGCTTTAAACATCAGTTATCCCTTTGTGACTACAAAAGTCAGGATTTACAACCTTGATTGATATAAAAGTTGGGAACATTTCATTACATAAACATACATATCATATATATTACATTAAACATACCTACTATTTACACCACATAGAATCATACATATTTAACTAATACTGCTTATTTCTTACGCCTTCACTAAGGATCAATTGCTTACTATTCTATATATTCCCATTATCCTCAATAATCCATTCACATCTAACTATAACAAATTCGTCAAACTTATCACACATTATGAGTTTAGGAACTCACCACAAACATATGAGTTTAAGAACTCGACATTGACCACATATTCTTTAACTATACTCTACCCATCAATTATACTATCGTTTCTGGGTCCGGTACTACACTTTTCCAAAATAACCACCTCATTAAGGTAGCTTTCAATGTGAGCCTCTATTTTAGCTATTGGCTTTGATATTGGCTCAGTTATAGAGGTTGACTCTTTCTTTATAATCTGAGGGTATCCTAATCCTTTTCTATCTAACATTTACACACATATATTATCCTGAGTAGCATATAATATATACACACAACAAATAATAATTTTATATAAGTTATCTTTTATTTTGTTTTACGACGAATTTATTCAATTCATCTCCTTTTAAACTCTATATGAGTTATTTATATTTTCAATGTTTCCCTCTGTTCTAAGGTTGTAGCATAAGGTCTTACCCACCTAAGGTTTCTAACCCTAAGCTCTGATACCAACCTGTAAAGCCCCCAAATCCAGGTACTTGAAACCCGAACTCGGTGCTTCAAGATACCATTTCTATGAGTGGAATAATACTAATAATAATAACAATAATATAAAGATCAACTTAATTTATATATCATCAGAGTCTAATCCCCAGGTACGAGACCTTTAATACATTAATTACATAACATGATAGATAATATTATATATCATCCTTATCATAATAAAGTTATACTATTACATATGATAACATAGAATTTATTCTGCAACCTTCCCTTTCCCTTTGTTCTTAGCCGAGCCTTCTGTTTCTTCACACTTAGCTGAAAACATTTAAATTAAGCAAGGATAAGCATTTGAGTGCCCAACAAGTATTAACAATTATATATATATAAGCTGAAAGAATTTAAATATTTTCTTTATACTACCCTTCTACAACAAATCAATAGTTGTAAAGTAATCTGAACCGATAATAATAACATAACAACCCTCTTTCAAATTTTTGAAACTACGTACTGACTATAAATAGGGTTAAGATGACATACTATGAACATTGTTTCTAATTTTCGAATAGGTTAAACAGAACTTCATCTCAAACCATCATAACTTACTAGTACGCAGGGGTGATCGGTCAGTTATACCTATATTGATCGATCATCAATAATTTTTTTGTATATTTTCATAATTAAAAACTATAATACTAATTATTAAATAAAAAGAACAATTTTATGAATAAATTGTCGCTAAAGACCACCTATAGTGACAGAACCATCGTTATAGGTGTTCTTAATGTAAACCCAGAACACCAAGTCAGTTACCGAGAGACCATGTTTGACCATGAATAATTCTTAGCAAAAAGTGTTTATGAACATGTTGTTGATTAGATCGTGTAGGGCTAATGTCACCACAAGATCAACAACAAACACATAGCTAACAAGCATGAAATCAACTAGATCTAAGCCTTGAAAAAAGGATCGTTAAACCTGTTCTTCATTTTCTAGGTTACCCGTAAATGAAGAACATTCATTTAATCACTTTGGGCTTCCAGCAACGCAATCCTCATTGATGTTTATGTGATCTTAAGCATTCAGTCTGTAAACAACATGTAAGGCTACAACTCTATTTAATAATATCGATCTAACAACAACACAATCAGCAGATAAGGTCCGGTCAAACCATGTCAGGAAACACATTCATATGTTTTCTGGGTTACCCGAAAAATAGAAAATGTGTTCGTCTTGGCTTGTTTGACCGGCTGCTATGTCCAATCTGTCTATCATTTAAGTGATATTATGGTACGAACATGTACTACGTATACCCAGCTACAATGTAGATACAACAATACAACAAACAGAGGCAAGATCTAGTCGATTTAAAACGTTATCAGTCAAGCTTTTACAGGCGGTTTTGGGTTACCCGTAAACGCCGATAAAGAATGGCCGATCACAACCGCTTTGACCTCGATTATCTTGCAATCTGTTTATGATATGAACTTGATTCAATTTCTAGCTTAAAGATCTAATAGCATCCCATAGGATTAAAGCTTTAAACAACAAAATTAAATGACAGACTGACATCTAAAAGGTCTGACATTCATTGTCAGACAACAAAAAATTATTTTTCCAAATTTTGAAGAACATCAAATCTGAGCCTCTAGATGTTATTGATCTAACATCTAGCAACCCAGATCATCATTATACACCATATACAACATATTTAACACATAAATCATAACTTTTAACACATCATCTAAGGTCAGATTTTGAAATTAGGGTTATACCTTTCTTGATCAAATCCTTGATTCTGGGCTACTGACTTGTTATATGTATTAATGAAATTTGGTATTTGTGAGTGATATACTTAGGAAATTCGTAGGTTTTGAGTTGAGAGAGTCTAGTTGGGTGTTTATGCAAAAATGGCCTAACAAATGATCTTTCTCTCTCCAATCTATATATACTAGTCTATGATACATGTATTGGCTGATCTAGAGCTGATGTGCTGGAGATTTGAGTTGTTAAAGTCAATATGTTAGGTCAAGAGTTAGCCAACCACTCCAATTTGTCTAGATTTGCAACTAAACTTAATAAAACAATACGACAAAGGGCATTTTAGTCATTGCACTTATACTTTTAATGGCAATCTTGTAATCTTGACAAACCCTTAGGATTTGACCATTAGGATTTAACCCTAAGGTTTGTGTATTAGCATTTAAGGATTTCTTGAAAAGGCTAAAAATTGGAATTTTAGTTTCTAAAATTAACAAATTAGGATTACTAAATTAGTTTAGGTTCCCTAATTACTTAGACTTAAAACTTAGGTTTAGGTAATCACTAATTATAATTATGATCACTAATTTATCAATTAGGGCACCAATTTGATCATTAGGGTTAACAATTTAAGAATTAGGGTTGATAATTTGTAATTAGGGTTTCTAATTATATTATTCATGATCATTAGGGTTTAAAGTCATTAATTATAATTAACGTTGCTAATTCTAGTAATTAGGGCTTATAATTTTGGTAATTAGGGTTAATAAATCATAATTAGAGTTTCTAATTACCAAATTAGGGTTCTAGGTATTAGGGTTTTAAATTCCTAATTAGGTTTTCCATAATTAGCAATAAAATCTACTATACATGATCTTAATCACATTAACGCAATTAAAATACAATCTTGTACTCTAATTTGGATCTCAAATTAGGGTTTAGCACAGTAAAACCAGGGTTTTCAAATACCGCACCATAATTGACCGATCATTATCAGTCCACATACTTACAGTACATATTTATAGCACTAAAAAATCAAAATATAATTAATATTATATTATTATTCTCATTCCTTGATCAAAATCAAAAATTAGGGTTTGGATTCCATATCCGATTTATCTGCGATATATAACATCATTAATTAAGTTAAAATAATTAACTTAATTAATCTAACATAAATTCTTATAATAAAATAATTATTATAAAATTTCTAAAAATCATTTTATATATTATTTAAATAATATCTAATCATATTTTCATGGAAAGTAATTAATAAAAACATTTATACAATAAAATTAATTATTATAAGAGTATAGTTTATAATGATCAATAATTCTAAAATAAAATTATTTAAAATTATTCATGTAATAAATAAATTTTTATTTAACACAAATATACATATACATTATCTTGACACATATTCCCTATATTTATTTTAACAAATAAAAAAAAATTATTACGCAAAATTTTCGATTTATTTGTATAGAAAATCTCTAGGGTTGTTACATTCACCTCCTTATAAAGATTAGTCCCCAGGAATAATCGTTTTAAAACCAATACATACAAGGGTACATAACATACACAATCATTACAAGTAGATCTTGATCATAAATGATCTTACTGATATTTAACTATTCACATAAAGCTTGTCTATCTGATTAAACGGAAATTTAATTTCTAAAAGAATTCAAATTCCTCCTTCAAAATTTCTTTATAAAATAATTTACTATATATATAGAAAAATCATGTATAATAAAATAAAAGTTATACGAATAATACCTGGAATTTCATTGCCAACTGCCGCCGTTTGCCGGACCGTCATATTGAAGACTCTTGTTGTTGATTTCATCAGCTTGCTGGATGACGTTGGTCCCGTGATTGCTAAAGTTCCACTGCCCTTGCAAGTATTCACACTCCCTGCCTCCGTCCTCCTCTTCGAACAATCCTTCACCTTTTGCTCAGTCGACCCGCATAGAAAACACCCACTATTCATACTAGGATTGGAGCAGTTGGGAGAGATATGGCCCTCCTGCCCGCACTTGTAGCATACAAATTTCCCCTTCGGACATTCTTTAGAGTGGTTCTTTCCACATTTTCCACACTGCAACGCTGGCTTCTTAACACTTCATGTTTTACCTGCACACTTCCAAAATTACTCCCATTCCTCTTGCTACTACCACTTTTACTTCCACTATTAATTTCTGTCTTCCCAGGTCCTTCAACCTTACTTTTGTTCTTCCTCTCCTTATTGTAGAGGCTCATGGCCTCACTCTCCTCTTCGGCAATAATAGCCTTCTCCATGAGTGTTGCAAAAGTAGGGATCTGCAACACCGCCACCTTATTGTAGAGCCAGGGTTTTAATCTCAGCTCAAACCTTCTTGTTTTCCTAGCCTCCGTATCAACTTGATGCGAGCAAAACCTAGCTAACTCATTGAACTTTGCAGCATACTTCGCAACATTTATATTCTCCCGCTTCAACTCTAAAAATTTCACCTCCATCTTAGCCCTGCTCATTGGGACGATAAATAGTTCTCGAAGAACATTGTCTTAAACCTATCCCATGTAACTACACCTTCTCCTGCCCTCGCCTGATTCACTTCCCACCAAAAATTTGCCTCACCCTTCATCATGTAGGTGGCAAAAGTGGTCTTTTTCCCCTCAGCTACTCTAGCTATTACGAACGCCTTCTCAATCTCCTTAACCCAAGTTTGGGCTTCTACAAGGTCAGTTGTACCTTTGAATTCCGGCGGTCCTACAGCCTTAAAGTCTTTGAAATTCGCCAAGTGATTATCCAGCTGGTTCCCTGCGGCTGGCATTCCTTACTGCATAGCTTGTGCTACCATATTCGCAAAATGCTGTATCGGTCTACTTGTTGTTGTCCCTCAACGTTATTGACAGATTCTTCTACCCTTTGGTTTCGAGTTTGATGTCTTGGCGACATTATCTGGATAAGTAAAACCATAATATATTCTTACATTCTAAACCTTATCATATAAGTTTAATATATTAAACTTGTTTCATTACTCAAACTTAAATTCATATTCATTCAACGATTTCAAAAAACTTACATATCACAACACATACTGCTTTAAACATCAGTTATCCCTTTGTGACTACAAAAGTCAGGATTTACAACCTTGATTGATATAAAAGTTGGGAACATTTCATTACATAAACATACATATCATATATATTACATTAAACATACCTACTATTTACACCACATAGAATCATACATATTTAACTAATACTGCTTATTTCTTACGCCTTCACTAAGGATCAATTGCTTACTATTCTATATATTCCCATTATCCTCAATAATCCATTCACATCTAACTATAACAAATTAAATCAAACTTATCACACATTATGAGTTTAGGAACTCACCACAAACATATGAGTTTAAGAACCGACATTGACCACATATTCTTTAACTATACTCTACCCATCAATTATACTATCGTTTCTGGGTCCGGTACTACACTTTTCCAAAATAACCACCTCATTAAGGTAGCTTTCAATGTGAGCCTCTATTTTAGCTATTGGCTTTGATATTGGCTCAGTTATAGAGGTTGACTCTTTCTTTATAATCTGAGGGTATCCTAATCCTTTTCTATCTAACATTTACACACATATATTATTCTGAGTAGCATATAATATATACACACAACAAATAATAATTTTATATAAGTTATCTTTTATTTTGTTTTACGACGAATTTATTCAATTCATCTCCTTTTAAACTCTATATGAGTTATTTATATTTTCAATGTTTCCCTCTGTTCTAAGGTTGTAGCATAAGGTCTTACCCACCTAAGGTTTCTAACCCTAAGCTCGATACCAACTCAGTAAAGCCCCTAAATCGTGTACTTGAAACCCAAACTCGGTGCTTCAAGATACCATTTCTATGAGTGGAATAATACTAATAATAATAATAATAATATAAAGATCAACTTAATTTATATATCATCGAGTCTAATCCCCGTGCACGAGACCTTTAATACATTAATTACATAACATGATAGATAATATTATATATCATCCTTATCATAATAAAGTTATACTATTACATATGATAACATAGAATTTATTCTCGCAACCTTCCCTTTCCCTTTGTTCTTAGCTTAGGATTCTACGCTTTCTTCACACTTAATGAAAACATTTAAATTAAGCAAGGATAAGCATTTGAGTGCCCAACAAGTATTAACAATTATATATATATAAGCTGAAAGAATTTAAATATTTTCTTTATACTACCCTTCTACAACAAATCAATAGTTGTAAAGTAATCTGAACCGATAATAATAACATAACAACCCTCTTTCAAATTTTTGAAACTACGTACTGACTATAAATAGGGTTAAGATGACATACTATGAACATTGTTTCTAATTTTCGAATAGGTTAAACAGAACTTCATCTGTAAACCATCATAACTTACGGGCACGGGGGTGATCAGTCCGTTATACCCTGTATTGTGATCAGTCAATAATTTATTTTGTATTTTTCATAATTAAAAACTATTTAATACTAATTATTAAATAAAAAGAACAATTTTATGAATAAATTGTCGCTAAAGACCACCTATAGTGACAGAACCATCGTTATAGGTGTTCTTAATGTAAACCCAGAACACCAAGTCAGTTACCGAGAGACCATGTTTTACCATGAATAATTCTTAGCAAAAAGTGTTTATGAACATGTTGTTGATTAGATCGTGTAGGGCTAATGTCAGTCTACAAGATCCAACAACAAACATAGCTAACAAGCATGAAATCAACTAGATCTAAGCCTTCAAAAGGACTGTCAAACCTGTTCTTCATTTTCTAGGTTACCCAGAAATGAAGAACAGTTCGACCTGTCCACTTTGGGCTTCCACAACGTGCAATCCTGTTGATGTTTATGTGATCTTAAGCATTCAGTCTGTAAACAACATGTAAGGCTACAACTCTATTTAATAATATCGATCTAACAACAACACAATCAGCAGATAAGGTCCGGTCAAACCATGTCAGGAAACACATTCATATGTTTTCTGGGTTACCCGAAAAATAGAAAATGTGTTCGTCTTGGCTTGTTTGACCGGCTGCTATGTCCAATCTGTCTATCATTTAAGTGATATTATGGTACGAACATGTACTACGTATACCCAGCTACAATGTAGATACAACAATACAACAAAGCAGAGGCAAGATCTAGTCGATTTAAAAGCGTTATCGAAAGTCAAGTTTACGGGAGGTTTTGGGTTACCCAGAACGCCCAAAGAATGGGCTTCGATCAATAACTTTGACCTCGATTATCTTGCAATCTGTTTATGATATGAACTTGATTCAAGTTCTAGCTTAAAGATCTAATAGCATCCCATAGGATTAAAGCTTTAAACAACAAAATTAAATGACAGACTGACATCTAAAAGGTCTGACATTCATTGTCAGACAACAAAAAATTATTTTTCCAAATTTTGAAGAACATCAAATCTGAGCCTCTAGATGTTATTGATCTAACATCTAGCAACCCAGATCATCATTATACACCATATACAACATATTTAACACATAAATCATAACTTTTAACACATCATCTAAGGTCAGATTTTGAAATTAGGGTTATACCTTTCTTGATCAAATCCTTGATTCTGGGCTACTGACTTGTTATATGTATTAGCGGGGCTGGTATTTGTGACTGATATACTTAGGAAATTCGTAGGTTTTGAGTTGAGAGAGTCTAGTTGGGTGTTTATGCAAAAATGGCCTAACAAATGATCTTTCTCTCTCCAATCTATATATACTAGTCTATGATACATGTATTGGCTGATCTAGAGCTGATGTGCTGGAGATTTGAGTTGTTAAAGTCAATATGTTAGGTCAAGAGTTAGCCAACCACTCCAATTTGTCTAGATTTGCAAGTAAACTTAATAAAACAATACGACAAAGAGCATTTTAGTCATTGCACTTATACTTTTAATGGCAATCTTGTAATCTTGACAAACCCTTAGGATTTGACCATTAGGATTTAACCCTAAGGTTTGTGTATTAGCATTTAAGGATTTCTTGAAAAGGCTAAAATTGGAATTTTAGTTTCTAAAATTAACAAATTAGGATTACTAAATTAGTTTAGGTTCCTAATTACTTAGACTTAAAACTTAGGTTTAGGTAATCACTAATTATAATTATGATCACTAATTTATCAATTAGGGCACCAATTTGATCATTAGGGTTAACAATTTAAGAATTAGGGTTGATAATTTGTAATTAGGGTTTCTAATTATATTATTCATGATCATTAGGGTTTAAAGTCATTAATTATAATTAACGTTGCTAATTCTAGTAATTAGGGCTTATAATTTTGGTAATTAGGGTTAATAAATCATAATTAGAGTTTCTAATTACCAAATTAGGGTTCTAGGTATTAGGGTTTTAAATTCCTAATTAGGTTTTCCATAATGAGCAATAAAATCTACTATACATGATCTTAATCACATTAACGCAATTAAAATACAATCTTGTACTCTAATTTGGATCTCAAATTAGGGTTTAGCACAGTAAAACCAGGGTTTTCAAATACCGCACCATAATTGACCGATCATTATCAGTCCACATACTTACAGTACATATTTATAGCACTAAAAAATCAAAATATAATTAATATTATATTATTATTCTCATTCCTTAATCAAAATCCAAAATTAGGTTTGGATTCCATATCCGATTTATCTGCGATATATAACATCATTAATTAAGTTAAAATAATTAACTTAATTAATCTAACATAAATTCTTATAATAAAATAATTATTATAAATTTCTAAAATCATTTTATATATTATTTAAATAATATCTAATCATATTTTCATGGAAAGTAATTAATAAAAACATTTATACAATAAAATTAATTATTATAAGAGTATAGTTTATAATGATCAATAATTCTAAAATAAAATTATTTAAAATTATTCATGTAATAAATAAATTTTTATTTACCACAAATATACATATACATTATCTTGGCACATATTCCCCATATTTATTTTAACATATAAAAAAAAAATTATACGCAAAATTTCTGATTTATTTGTATAGAAAATATCGGGTTGTTACAATTCCGAACTAAAGGAGAAGATAATGAATGAGGCCCATAGTTTGAGGTACTCGATACATCTCGGTTGTACGAAGATTTATCAAGACCTTCGTAAGAACTTTTGGTGGCCGAACATGAAAAGGGAGATAACAGAATATGTTAGTAAGTGCTTAACTTGGCAGAATGTTAAGGCAGAACACCAACGACCTAGTGGGTTGTTGCAATCATTAGAATTTTCAGAGTGGAGATGGGAGCACATCACAATGGACTTTTTGGTAGGACTTCCAATAACAAGGAAAGGATATGATGTTATTTGGGTGATAGTGGATCGATTGACGAAATCGGCTCACTTTCTACCAATAGGAGTTAGGTATAACCTAGATCAATTAGCTAAGCTTTATGTCAAGGAAATTATTTCAAGACATGGAGTACCTGTTTTGATTGTGTCAGATCGTGATCCACAATTCACATCGAACTTTTGGAGAAGTTTACAATAGTAAATGGGAACGCAGTTGAGATTGAGTACAACGTATCATCCACAGAAGGATGGACAAAGTGAACAAACAATTCAAACACTTGAAGATATGTTAAGATCTTGCGTTATGGATTTCAAAGGGAGTTGGGACGATCATCTACCGTTGGTGGAATTTGCATACAATAATAGTTTTCACGCTAGTATAGGCATGCCTCCTTACAAAGCGTTGTATGGAAGGAAGTGTCGAACTCCACTATGTTGGGACGAAGTGGGTGAACGTCGTATGTTGGGACCTGACTTGGTACAACAGACGGCGGACATGGTAAAGCTAATACGACCTCGATTGGTAGCGGCTCAAGATAAGCAAAAGAAGTATGCCGATGCTCACAGAGAAAAGAGAGAATTTGAAGTAGGGTCTTATGTATTTCTAAAAGTATCACCTTGGGAAGGGAAGATAGATTTTGGAAAGAAAGGGAAGTTAAGTCCAAGGTTTATAGGACCTTTTGGGATTTTAAGAAGGGTAGGAGAGGTAGCTGATGAAGTAGCCTTACCTCCGGAGATGGAACGTATACACAATGTGTTTTACGTGTCTGTGTTGCGTCCCTATAAGCCGAGCTATAAACACGTAACAGAGTATGAATCTATCCAGATAGAGAAAGATTTATCGTATGAAGAACTTCCAGTTCAAATTGTTGATAGGAAGGAAAAAGTTTTGAGAAATAAAATAATACCTTCGGTAAAGGTGATATGGAGAAACAACAATATTGAAGAAGCAACGTGGGAACTTGAAAGTAAAATGAAGGAAAATTTTCCTCATTTGTTTATGTAATTATAAGCGAGATTCTGGGGACAGAATCCTTATAAGCGGGGGAGAATGTAACGCCCGAGAAAATCAGATTTATATGAGAACTAAATTTTTATTTGATTATGTGAATTAAATGAATTTAATTGATTATTTATGTGAGTAAGCTATGTGAAGGTTGTTCTATGACCTAGAATGTGCGGATGTGGTTAGTATCCTGGCTATGTGATAGAATTAATTATTTTGAATTTTCAAGTCGAAAATAAAAGTTTTCCGAGAAATTCCCATAAAAACACTATTCATCTATTTCTGCTCGGGAATTAAGTTTGAAATTCTGAGAAATGCGTAATATAGAATATAAAGACGAGATAGAATATCTAATAATATTTCATTTACGGGAAACGAAGTTTTCGCCTACGTATTTAAAACCTAAGGGTTGAGAAGAATGATTTCTAAGAAGGAAATGGGATGCGTATTATGAGTTACGATAATGAGTATGTGTACGTTATACGGGTGTGATACTATTTTGTATATGAGTATAATACGATGATTTAATATGAAGTACAATAAGATTATCGTATGAGTATTATACGAAGAGAATACGTGAATTATTCGAGTAGAACACGATTGGTGTTATGGACTTAGAGTTTAGGACTTAGTATAATCCAATTGGGTTTGGATTATATCAAGCCCAAGTGATTGATTAATCAAGCCCATTGAATTATGAGTTAAAGCCCAAAGTTAGGATTAATTAAGCCCGATCCAAGAAACTGAATCGTGGATCGATCTGGTGGGTCACCGAATGGGTAAAACCCATGGGGCAACCAATGGAAATGACCCATGGGTATGTGGGTCGGCCACTTGGTGGCCAACTAAAGTGAACTACTTGATCACCAAGTATTTTACTTGGTGATGAAGTAGTGAATATTAAGGAGGTGGGGAGAAAATATCATTTTCATTTGAATTGCCTATAAAAGAAAGGCATATGTTGGTCATTTGATGGTTTTTCAAAGTTGTCCAACTTATATTTAGAGAGAGAAAGAGCTATACATAAACAAACATCTCACTTTGAAGCTTTTCATTAGAGATTTTAGCAAGAACACCAAGATCGTAAAGGTAATATTCCCTTAATAATAGTTTTCCATCCCTTTTGATTTCTTTGTTATAAAGAATCATTAATTGGTGGAGCATGCCTCTTATGGAGGAATAAGGATGGCTTGTAAATTGTAAAACCTTTATAAGTCATGTGTAAATGTAAATCGTAAGGGTTTACGTAAGTTTAAACCGTAGAAATCATTAAATAATGAACTTGGTTGTTGATGGACAAATTGAACACCATCACTATTAATATATGTGCATCTTGCTTGGTTAGGATGTAGATATGAAATCAATGGAGTGTTCCATTTGATTTGGCATATAGAACGCTAGTAACGAAGTCATGGCGAATTTTATGGAATTAGACGTTAAACGTCAAAAACGTAGAAATTTCGAATTTGTAGTCGAAAGTTGTTGTGAGACTTGAAAACATTGGTTTTCAATGTCAACATGTGAGATAGGGTGTTTAAGAGTCGTGGGCTCAAGAATCGTCGAATTATGACTTAAAACAAAGAAAACGAGTATTGAACACTCGAAAGTATTTAACGAACGCTCAATAATGAACTTAGAAGTGAATTTTGAGTTAACGGATTCAGAATTGTAAAATTCTTATATGAACGCGTAAAGTATGTAATTTATGAGTTGTAACCTTTTGAACGGACCAAATCAGACTTATAACGAAGAAGTTATGAAGCCGGGAAGTTCACTAAAAATTTTATCTGTAAAAATTTTCTCGGTGTCGAGGTCCAGTGCGTGGCGAGAAAAAGGCTTGTTATGTCAGCCGCAAATACCTGGAACAAATGTAATAACCTCTTCAAGAGTGGCACACTCATATGAAGGAGTTTCAGCAGCATAAATACTGGAATCGGGACTTAGTTATCTGAGATCGGCGCAGCAGCCGATTGTTAGGTATAGATGTCACGCTATGCGTGGAGGCAAGGCAGGCAATTGTTAGACAAGTTAGGTTTAAACTTCAATTGTTCTGAGACCTATATAAGTTAAGTTTATAAACTTAATAAGCATACTAAAACTATTCCTACGTTACATATACTAGTGTATATGGTAATGAACTTAGGAATTGAACGCGAGTTGTTAGTATGGTAACGAAGAACACGAAGTGTTAATAATAAACCGTGAACTGTAATCGACATTGGTACTTCACCAATGATGATTGAGTCGGTTAGTAACGTAAGATCGTTAACAAGCCAGGATGAAGGGTAGTAAGTCAGATTGACTTTATTAATGAAATAAAGTCAACTATGACATAGAAGAGAAAGGAGTTGGTAGAAACAATGTGATTTAATTGTTTGGTAGCTAATTACAGTGTGCTATGTGAATATATCATGTAGATTCTGTAAAGGCTGAAAATAGTCGAATAAATTATTTGAAGACGCTTGATGGCAAGTTTTCTTAACGCTTGTCTTACCTTCGCGTTAGTCGAGTTTTCTTGGATTCATTGTATTGAATTGCATGAATGATTTTAAAGAAAGGGTCAATGCCAATTTTAACTCGGCTAGACTATTTGTAAGAGATAGATTGATTTGTATACATATCTTTCTATACAGAAATGATAATGATAACCCATGCCAAGTATTTGGTACAGATTCAAAGGAAAGTTTGTCTATGAACAAACAAAAGTATTTTTCATCGTTTATACGATGGGCACGCGAGTTTGCCAAAACTTAAATGTAAATACGTTTAACGGATGAATGTTGATCAACATAGAGTACTATAGGCTGATCACCTAGAAGTGCTCGTAAGTAATGTCGGATGTATAGCCTTAGTGCTGTGATGTCCTTTTCAAGTATTAAAATAGAAAGATATTGTTCATGGTCTTTCGACCGGTTCAGAATTCCTAAACTATTATATACTTTGGGAATTGATGTTATGAATTGTTAAGTATTAATGTTTTGTAATACTTCATGACTATTGGTTCAGTTATGGAAGATTTTTATATAATTCACGAATGTGGTATTGATATTATTCTTTGTTAAACTTGTTGAGCTTGTTATGCTCACTTCTTGCGTTAATTATATGATTGCAGTTAAAGTTGAGCGTACTGAGAATGCTAAGAGAGATAAGGGCAAGACTAAGATGGATAGTTGACCATCTTGTAATAGATTAGTTTGGTTATATGTATTATATTTACGAACAACAAATGATGTAATCGGTTTATGAACCTGTAAAGGATTTTATTATATTTGTAATAAAAAGATAGTGAATACCTTCATTGTGTTATGCTTTCAATGGAATGATTGTATAGTTATGAGTACCATGTAGCACCATATGTCGGATTGGAAGATACCCGAATTTCGGGGCATCACAACTTGCCTCTTGCTTAAGCTATATAATTATAACTCACGTACTCCAATATCCTACACATACCATTAGGATGATCACAACAATTAACTACATACACATTTTCCTCATAGATTCAATTCTCATCTTAGTTAAGTTATAACATTTAGCTTAAGGTTTAACCATATTAATCAACCACATAACACGAATATGAAAACTCACTAACATATAACATATGACTTTTAGCATCCAAATCACATTCTCAACTCTTACAACGTTGAGTTTCAATCTAATATAACTTATTAGTCAATACTATATTTCTTCTTAGTCAAACTCGAAGTTCATTTAAGTGTTTAAGTCTTCCTAGGACTCCTTATTGGTTTTATATTAATCACATTCCATATCTTATAATGTTCATTTCATTTTAATTAAAATACTTTTAAGTTCATTAACACTTGTCACAGCGTTTCGACGTTCATTCACCGCACACTTAGTTCGTCTCGCTTGTGTACGCTTAGTATGCTTATACAACTTATCTAATACATCATGTATTAATGTTCAACATCATTATACATCATAATATTAATGTTTTATAACTTAGAACACCATTATTTATCGTCAGAAGCACTACACTTGCATATGTGCATGCCCGACGCCCTCCGATTGCCTCCGAATACACATCAGTCATAAAGATGGTCATTTTTACCCCTATTCCCGACCTCAAATCGAAGAAATTAAAGAACTAAAGTTGTAGGTCTACTCATTATCTTTTCGAATCATCCTGAATCACCTCAATCGGAGTTCGTATAAAAACGTTATGATTGTTTTACCAAAGGAGGTCAAAACAGTCACACCTGGCACTACATGAATGCAGTTGTGCCCTAGAGGGCAGCTGCGCCCCAAGAGACTTAGGGCACAATGTAACTTAAGCTTTTTTGACCCTTTTTCAGTATTACCAGTATATTGTTCTTGCGATTTTTGACCTTTTTTCTCCTACTAATCTTCATAACTTAAGCTATACACTTCCAAATTAGTCCGTTTTTAATTTTATGGATTCATACTTCATAGAACTACAACATATCAAAGAATTAACAATTTACAAAAACAGTAACTAACCCAAATCTTGACCTAAAACTCATGTTTATACTAAATTTTCATGTTTTTTTACATGTTTAGCGAATTCATTCACTACGAATTCGTTTCTTAACCAAATTGATTCATTCAACTTGCATTGTTTTCATCTCTAAAGATGGTATCATAAATACCTCTTAATTTACAGATTTATACATGATTGAATCACAAATGTTTGACTCTAAAACAAGCTAAAACATATATTTTCCACAAGAACGCAATTTCTTCATTTAAAACTTCTTTCATGATAATTTAATTTCTGAAAATCGTTTATAGCATACATAAAACATATTATAATCATCTACCACTATATATACCAATTATCCAATAAATTCAACCACTAAAACTCCAATTTTCATGAAAAACCAAGAACACAAAGGATAAAGAACAAAGAGTTGAATTACTACCTTAATCCTTGATTATGCTCTGTTAGATCATGATTAGAGAGGCTTTGAATTACAATTCCTTCCCTTGATTCTACTTCTCTTGACAAACTATAGAGAATTCATAATTTTCTCTCCTAAGCTTTCTCTCCACTCTGTATTTTCTCCAACTCTCTATTATGTTCTTTCACTTAGGCTTAGAAAATACTTAACGTAAAAAAAAATTAAACTAAAAATTAGTATACGTATAATTATATCATTAGTTATAAAATCAACAATTATAAAAATTTTGAAAATCAAAAGCCATAAGGCTTTGTTTGGCAAAATAAAATAAAATAAGAATTTAAAAAACCTTTAGTCTTGTTTGGTAAAACTAAATTTAAACTCCTTTTAATTTATTTTAATGACTCACTTGCTACATAGTTTAATTGTCACACCTTATTTAATTAAATTCCCAAATTCAAATTAAATTAAATTAAAGCTAACAACAACTTATTAAATCAAAATGCCACATAATTAATTTGTCAAAAAATTATAATTTTCATTATAATTTTATTTAATAAATTAGTACATCACTTTTAATTATTAAATTAAATCAAAATAACATTATAACAATTCATTTAATCTTATCAACTCTCTAATTTAATTATTTAATTAAATTAGAATATTATCACATAATAATTAATTCATCACTCTTTTAATTTAACTAACTTCAAAATACAAAATTACCAAATACCAACTTAAGTAACATATTACCTTAATTAAGTTAATTCCCAAAACTCGTGAATTATTTATTTAATAATCAAATTAAACAAATATTTATTTAATTCAATAAATATTTAAAATTATACATAAAATTCTGGATCGTTACAATCTGGATACCGGTCAGCTTAATCTTTACGGGATCCTTAAATTCTTCTACTCGTATGCTAAAAATTTTTTTCATTTAAAGCAAGTGTGAGCATTCAATTGCTCAGCAAGTCATAGTAGTTGAATAGACAACCTCAAGAATTTAAACATTCTTTTAAAACATTAATAATTGAACAAAGGTTATGAAGTAGCTTGAATAATAGGAATAAATTCTAATTCCTATCATTTTAAAACATTAGTCACATTCACTTTGCAATACTTTCATTCTTCTACCTTTTTGATACATATTCTGTCTACCTAGAATCATTAGCATAGACTTAACAATAATGGTTCATGTATAAATAAAATATTTTCATATTGAATAGTTTAATTATATAATAGTTCATCTCATAGAAATATTGAAGTGTTAAAATTATGGCACAAGGTCTAATACATTCTATCACCTTGTACAAATATCACACATTTGCACATAGATAAAACTTCTCATCTTCAACATATGAGAAGTTTAAGAAACTAACATTCATATTAACATGAATGAAGTTAGGAAACTTGTCTTACGCACAGCTATAACTTACAGTTTACGCTGAACTGCTCATCTCAATCCCTATATATCACATAAGGAATAACATGTACAAATTAGTCACATATTTGACTTATACATTGGTTTAAGCTTAAATTAACTTCTTAGGCTTCACGTTCTTGCAATATTAGTTTACGCAACCAACTTTCTTTACCACTTTATGGTGTTACGACATACAGAGATGTCTTACTCATACAATCATCATCTTTCATGATTTACATTCTTATCTTCTTCTTCTAACTCTGCTAGGACTTAGCACACATCGAGTCTCTACTTGTATTCCATATGGTACTCTGAGTAGTTTCCCATAAACAACCAACAAACTAGTTTCCTATCTCATCTACATTGTCTTTCACATCGAGTTAGATCGGTTGCTAGTTTCGTATATACCTCCGCTCTTTGAAGGAATTGTTTAGCCCAGCTCCTATATGTCAACTATTAAAGATTACGATTGTACCACAATCTAAACTTAACTTAACTTATCCAAACCATTAAAGATATAATGTTCGTTAAGTTGATTTCTTATTTCTTATGGCTTTCTGGCAACGAAATGCCATACCTCCAGATTTATTCCTTATCATTTAAGTCATACTGTCTTTTGTAATCTTAGAACGATCATTCAATGTTAATACTATGCAATCATAGCGTTAAGCATTTTACATTACCTTATTCATATCTTATAACGTTCTATTCATTCGACTCGGAACGTCATCCAAGTTATAATCATTAACTCGGCTTCTTAATGTTATAAATCATTATCTTTAATTTAGTTTCTTCACCATTAATATGTTTACTCATTAGTCTTCAATACCTTATGGTCAAACCATACAAGGTGTATAGGTTCTGCCGATTAAATATTCGCGTACACTCAACCCTTACATCGACTAAAGTGTTTAACGATTACATTTCATTCTCTATCTGACTCACATTCTAACTTTTATTAATCTTATTACCATTCGTTACGACTTTCTTGATAATTCATATCTTACTTACTAGCTTCGTTAACGTTTAAGTCATACAACAAATGTATACTTAGAAAGTTCTCATGATGCAAATACGATTCACGAGGATTGTTTCGTATTCTACGTTCACATTGTTCATCTCTTAATCTCTCATTCAACCTTTACCTAAGGTTTTAATCATTCTCATTTGTTCTCCATTACATGAACCTCACGTTCATCATTCTTTCTTAATGTCGAAGCCATACGGTTCGTTGTATGGAAAGACCGATCGTTCATCGCAACTACTGTAATAACCCGAGATTTTCTATATAAAATAAATAAGAAATTTTGCGTATAAATTTTTTTTTAATGACGAGACTAAGTGTCAAGTAAAGTGAACGATAAATGCGAATACATTTATTACTTGAAAAATTAGAAATAATTTTGGAATTATTAATTACCACAAATTATATGGTAATAAATTTACATAGCGAAATATTTTTCCATGAAAACATGATTGGAAATAATATATGAAGTGATAATTAGATTTATATAATAAATATTTTATTATATGAATTGTTCGAATATTTAAGTTAATTATTTTAACTGATTATTGATGTTGTGTACGAAGAATAAGTCGGACATGAGATCCAAACCTCGGATTGGGATTGTGATCAAGAGATGAGAATAATAATATTATATTATTTTCTGATTACCATAATTATGTAATGGGTATGTGTGACAGATAATATTGAGCAATGACTACCAATTAGGTCATAACATATTACCGTCTTTGTGAAACCCTAATTATTAAACTTCGGTTATGGGGTATTTACGAGTAGTATTTGTGTATATGAAGTTACTGTGAATAAGAATATCAGTAATTAGAAGAAACCCTAATTACTGTTGTACGTCGATAATTAGGACAAACCCTAATTATTATAACCCTAACCGGTTGAAATTAGAAACCGTAACGACATCGTGTTAGTAACATACAGATAATTAAAGAACCACTAATGGTCAATTAGAAACCCTAATTTTTTTAATTCTGGGTTTAATTTCGATGTTATCAGATATAAGTGTTTTAATTTACCAAAGGATAGAAGTTAATTGGTAAATTATAAGAATTAAATCTAGTGATGAAATATTACATTTAATTGCCTTGTACAAGATTTCCCATACACTCTTAAACAAAGCCCAACCATCACCCATAACAAATCAGAAGCAAGAATCAAGAATTTTTGGCAAAAAGGGTATAAGAACACTAAACCTAGAAATCCTTTGATTCGATGTTATTTGATACAATTGATTGTTTAAAGTTGTGTAATAGAATGTTAATTGATGATATGGGTTGATAAATCAAAGACCCATAACATCAAAGTGCACGAATTTGAAGATTTAAGCAAGTTGGAAAAATCGAATTCTGTTATTTTTTCACCAAATGTCAGAGGCCATAACTCTTTGCTCGATCATGAGTTTTGTTCTTCAAAAGTTGTTATGTGTAGCCTGATATGTGGTCTTTAATCTGCAAAAAGAATCAAGTCCATATCATGTATAGATTAGAAGTTATAGATGGCCAAACATGGTTGACCGATCATGATAAATTATTTTTGGGCAGTCTGTAATGGGGGTATTCTCATCCACTTTTTGTGCTTTAAAAGGTCTGAAATTTTGATATGTTGTAGTGCACTGAGTTAGGAAGCCATAGGCTTTAGAATGACCTCATTCCGACCTCGGATGACGGAATTACGGTGATTGGAATGAAATGTGTCAAAACTGAAAGTCAGCAGCGGGATGTGCTATTCGGGACACTATTTCGATCCGTTAATGTTTTCAAAACCTTCTGGGCTTTTGGTATGTTATAGTACACCGAATAAGCTTTCCATAGACTCCGAAACGGACTAAATCCGATATCGGAGGAGAGAGTTATGACATTTCAAAGTAGTAGTGTCAAAACTTCCCAACAAGTGCGGTGCAGTCCATTTGAACGGAATTTCTGGGCGGATGTGTTCGGAATTTGGAAATGGTCAAAGAATAAAAGTTGTAGCCCCAGAAGTTAGCTTCGCGTGGGCTCAAGAATTGCTCAAAAATGTTTTAAAATGAAAGAGTTATGACTGTTTTAGCGGAAGAGGGTAAAGCTGAAACGAGATTGAAAACTGTTATGAACGTCCACTTTGACGACTTGTTTGGGCTACCTAATGAACCCGAATTGGGTAATTCGTATTTTTTAAAATAGTCTTACATACCATGTATAACATATCAAAAATCAGATTAATCGGAGTTATGAGCAATGCGTTAGAAAATCACAAAGTGAGCTATTGAAAAATTAGTATAAACCAAGTCCCACATCGACTAAGTTGAGAACTTCACCATTTTCTAAACCTATAAATAGAAGGGCTTGGCCTTTGTTTCATTCACCAACAATAAGGCCTCCAATTTTTTGAGAAAGGCTTTGTTGTGGGAGAACTTTTATAAAGATCTCCTTAGTTAAATTTTGGCGTGGAAGTGCATTATTCAATCTGTGGAATTCAGTATTTAGGGTATGTTTCTTATTTAATTTTGTAATGTTATTATTTTTAATTGTTAGTTAAAGTTTGAATTTTTGAAGTTTAGTTAGTGTTGTTAATAAACTAGTTAGTTTACTATGTTTATTTTGGCTTAGAATTGGTTATGTAAATGAGTTATTTGTGATAACTTTTAATATTTTGTGATGAATTTCATTAATTAATTATTATTAATGATATTAAAGTTATTTAATAATTATATTAAATAATTTAGTTTAAAAATGATTTTAATATTATAAAAATCATTTTAAATGAAAATAAGGTATTTAAAAATATTTTAAGTTATAAAATATAACTTTTAATATTTAAATGATAATTTCATTAATAATTAAATATTAATGATATTAATATAATATTAATGATATTTAGTTTATTTAATAATTATTATTAAATAAATAGTTTAAAAATGGTTTTACTTATTTAAAAACCATTTAAAGAGGATATTAAGGATTTAAAATATTTTAAGTTATAATTAATGACTTTTTTAATATTTGGATAAATAGTACATTAATATTTAAATATTAATGGTAATTATTTAAAATGATTTTTATTGTTTTAAAAATCATTTAAGGGTAATATAAATGTTTTTAAAATAGTTTGAGTTATTATAAATAACTTTTATATTTTAGCAATGGTTTCATTAATAGTTTAGTATTAATTAAACTATTAATGATAATGGAATTGTTTAATGTTTAAATCATTTAATTATGATTCCGATATTTGAAAGTTATAAATTACCAAACTAAATCGACTTGAGAACCAGATTATGAAGTTCGAATTTGAAGAAGAACACCTATAGTAATGATTATATCACTATAGGCCCTTTAGTGATGATTTGAATTATTTTAAATTTTTCAATTTACGAAATTGCGAAAATGATTAAAAATAAGATGTCCGATATTTACTGAGATGTTGAGGTATAGAATAAGAGTCTTAGACTCAAAGATTTACCCGATAAAAGGTTTCAGATGACGCAAACAAATGTCGGACCTTATAAAAGAAAAAAAAAGACTACTATAAGAGCATGGATGAGATATTTGAAAATGTATAAAAATATTTCAAGTATAGAATAGGAACTAAAAGTATGATCACCGTGATTATGTGATTAGACTATGTCTTAATCGTAATAGACAAGTACTATGTGTTAAGATATATTGTTCTAATCGAATCTAATGATCCGATTATTGATAGGTTGTGATAAAGAGATAAAACCTAAGTTGAGATTTGTAATCGTGAATGAATCGGGAAAGTATCCTACCTTTGCATTTTCTTTATGCAATGGACATGAGTAAGAAGTTTCGTAATTATTCTATTTCGCATGATTATGTACGCTTTGATTATCAACATGTTAGCTCGATATATATTCATTAAGTTGATTTTTAAATGGTTATACAAGTGTCCCCACTTGGATAACCATGGCATTTATTCACATGTTGATATACCTCGCTAATTACCCGTATACATATATGTTGAATTACATATTATTGTTGAGCAAGATTAAAACCTTCGGTTTGGAACTGTGCATGTATGAACATCCCTATATGGGAAGATTTTTGCGCCTCAAGGCGGATAGAGTGAGCGATGAATTTCGTTCAAGTTATGTAGTATTGATCAATACAGGTACAACTGGTCGATCACCCTCCGTGCTCGTAAGCTAGAGCGGTTTTATGGATGGATTTCGCCAAACCTTTTCGAAAATGAAAAGAATGTTCATAGTATGATTCTTAAACCCTATTCATGGTAGAGCAGAGCCAAATTTAAATAATTTGGAAGAGATTTGTTATGTGAATTTTTTATCAAGATCTGATTACTTCACAACTTTCGATTCGTTGTAGAAGTGTTATGTAAAGAGAATACTTATATTCTTTCAAAATTTATATATATAATTGCCATTACTTACTTTGGGCACTCAAATGCTCATCCTTGCTTAAATTAAATGTTTTCGATTATGTATGAGCAACCTGAAGGCTCAGGCACGAACAAAGGAAAAGGAAAGCTGATCGAATAAGTGTGTATCATGAGTTAATGGTTATTGTTGTATTGGTATCTATTCAAGTATTATAAGGAATGTATTTGAAGGTCACGTACCTGGGGAAGTAAACTTTGATGTATGTAAATTAAGTTCGAATGTATTATTATTTTAGTATTATTCAGCTTAAAGAAATGGTATCGTGGAGAACCGAGTTCGGGTTTCAAGTACCTGGATTTGGGGTTGTCACAACTACGTTATGTTTACATTCTTTGTCTTTTAATCTTGTTCAATCTTTTCATTCAACCTTTACTAAAGGTTTAAATCATTTGATTAAGTGTTACACTATGTGAACTATGTGTTCACTATCTTTCCTTAAACTTCCCCTAGGAGTTGAGAAATTAAAACTTTATCTCGGTTTTTTCCAGAGCGGCGTTGGCTACGGTTCCCCTTTGTTAGTGTGGTATTTGCAGCAAGATATTAGCATTAGTTGAGTCCCGGTCAAGGCCATTGTGCTGTGACACCCCCAAATCTGGCTAGTTTATTCCCACAGAATTTGGTGTTCATTATCCAAATATTCATTTCTAATTCAATAAAATTTAAACAATAAATCTTCCTATTAAAGGGTTGCATCATTAAATCCTTTAAAAGCCCTAGTCATCTAACCTTAAAAATTCATCAAATGCTGAAAAATAAAAAATTACATCACAATAGTTAAAAAAAATTCTGACATCATAAAAGTCTATAAATTTACAAGTCTACAACACTTGTTCATTTTTTCTTTCCCTTTGCTAGTGGTAGGTTCATCAACCTTCTCAATTTTAGTTGCAATGGTTATATATGCAAGAGTGAGCAAAACAAATGCTCACTTGATATGACATTGAATATTAAAAACATAATAACTGCCAATGAATAAACGTAATTGAACTGAATAACATTCTCTATCATTGATAATCAAGAACTGAAATCAAAGTTTGAAATTTATCTTAGGGTCACAAGACCATGAACTATATCCAAGGTTATAAGTATTCTTTCAACTTAAACCTAAATAGTCATAAGACTGTAGGAACTCCCTGTACTTAGGGTGATCAACCCTTCGTACCATGTATTGTGCACAAACATCTAAACGTTTATGCTTAATAAATCCCCTATAATAGGGTTATTCATCTCAGTTTTAACGCACGAGTCCACACCAAAGGAAGTTTAGTTTGGTTAGGTTTTAAGGGTAATTTAGAGTTCAACGAACATCAACTAAGGATTAGTTGAATCAATAAAGTTTGATATCATTTCAAATGTTTGATAACAATATGATATGGAATAGTCATGAATCATAAGTGAATCAACATTATACATCGAAGTGATGCTTTGGAAATAACTAAAAAGCATAAGCATTGGATATTCTAACAAACCTTGCTTGAATAGCAATAAGCTAAGGCTATAATCTTGCTTAATAAAATAATTGAGTTAATGAACTTGCATAATTAATAACAAGTTGAGGAATAAAATTGCTCAACATAAGGATAATAGAATTTAGGAATTTGTGTAATAAGAAACAAGTTAAAGATAGGAAACCTTCTCAAAGTAAGAGTTAGGTTAAAGAACTTGTGTGAACATAATCAAGTTATAAAAGTAGGGTTAGAAATCTCAATGTATCGATAAGGTTTTCATCGTACAAAATAAATCGGGTTCAAGAAACTTGTATAATAATAGACAAGATAAGATAATGAACTTGCTTTATGTAAAGGATAATGTTTAGGAACTTGCGTAATTGTAAAGGTAGGGTTAAAGAACTTGCCTCGTGCGTAAGTTAAACAATCACTACTCACGTTCACAAGTCCTACACATACCATATGTATCGACAATAGTCATTAGTGACACTAATATTAACTTCATGGGGTTAGTTCCCACTTTTTGTATAGCTTTTTAACTTAGTTTAAGTTCCAACCACTAGAACCAAATAATTTTGAGATCACAAGTCTTAACATTACACCACTTAATCACCATCTATAGACTTTAGCAAATAATAACATGAAGTTTTCACAACTTACTAATTTTACCAAATTGGAATTATCAACTACATGTTAACAATCTATTACAGTGTCTTTGTTACATGCTCACCATATTATCATTTTCATTAGACTAGGTTCTATTGGGTTTTAAAGGTTGCACAATCAATAAGGCATCCTTGTCTCTGCATTCGGTTAGGGTCGCATTTGCTACTTTATAAATCTCTAGAACCAGTAGCAATTTTGCACTGCTTTTTTGTTTTTGACACCGGTAGCGGTATCTTGATCTTGTGACAGTATTTAAATTTCGCAAACTATTTCTAGCTCTGTTCAAACCCAAAACATACGAATTTCACCATTTAAGAAGAAAATAAAACACACCCAAATCATATAGGCTTCATATGAAAATTACCCAGCGTATATGCACTGTTTTAAAGCAACTAAACAAGTAAAACAATCAAACCAAAAGAATTAAAACCATGTTTATGCCTAAAACGTAAATTTTAATGTGTGTAGTGAATTCAATCATTATGACTTCATTTCTCCACCAAAACAGTTCATTCAAACTATATTCTTTTTGTTTCTTTGTGAATTAGCACACTCAAGAATCAATTTACAATTTAATTCTCGAATCAAATATGAATTTTGGACTCTAACAAGTCATATTCTTTTTGAACGTGATTTCCTGAATTAATATACAAAATCTGTGTCTAGGTGTTAGTTATCAAATTATAATTACATATAAACATAGTCCATTAATTTATACATCAAAAGTTGTATTACAAAGAGTTTGAAAACCAATTTTGTTTTGCAGTGAAACTCAAGAACACAGAAAACTTTTCATAAACACTAAAACTTTAGAAATCAAAATTATACCTTCAATTTGCTTGTTTAACCAACAAGAATGATTAGCTAGCTTCTTTGATTTCTCAAACTCACAGGCTTCTCTGTTTTCTCTTTTCTCTTTTTCTCTGTTTTTTTCTTTAGTCTTAGGCTTAAGCTAATACACTAAACGTAAAAATAATCAGATGCAACGTATAAGATAAAAAAAACGTATAAAAACTGACATAATAATAAATCTACTAAATAAGTATCAATTATTTTTATTTTAAATTTAAAAGCCATAAGGCCTTGTTTGGCAAAATCAATTAAAAATAAAGACTTAATATTCATTAAGCCTTGTTTGGCAATACTAAATTAAAACTCTTTTAATTTATTTTAATAACTTACTTATTATATATTTTAATTATCACACTTTATTTAATTAAATATCCATATTCAAATTTAATTAAATTAAAGCTAATAACAACTTATTAAATAAATTTTTCACACAATCCAATACAATAAAATTATAATTTTTTTTATTTAATAAATTAATAAAACACTTTAATTACTAAATTAAATGAAAACAACACTATAACAATTCATTTAATCATTATCAACTCTCTAATTTAATTATTAAGTTAGAATATTATCTCATAACATTTAATGCATCCCTCTTTTATTTTAATTAACTTCAAAATACCAAATTACCATAATTAAGTTTGTTAGTTCCTAGAGGCACAATAGTTATCTAGAAGGGGGGTTGAATAGATATTTTAAATATTTTCTTTTTCAAAATTACTTATCAGATTTTTTAATAAATTAACCACAACGGAATATGAGATTTGATTGTTCCTCTTTAAGATAAACCAAATTAATAGGAGATAAGCAGTTATAACAGATATAACAGTTATAGCAAGAATATAGAAGACACATCATTTTTAAGTGGATCAGAGCACTTAAAGCTCCTAGTCCACTCTTCTACTCCTCGAGTAGGACATCCACTAAGGATATCTTTACAAACTTTGAATCACTTAGATTCCTTCAAGGCCAACAGTCTTGGAACTTCTTAGTTCACTTAGAACTCTTCAAGTCTAATAGACTTGGTATACATTTAATGAGAGTTGAGTTCTTGGGTGGTGCTACTCAGTTGTTGTTAAGCCTTTGCAAATATGTCCTTTTAAAGGCGTCCGTTGAAGCATTAAATGCATCAGATATTTCTGAGTACTGATGGTGACTTCCTGGAAATTTGTTGTTCAACCGTCTAACTCACAGACACGATAGACTACTATCTCACCTAACACCTGAAAAGGTGTTTTCAGTAGACATGCAATCCTTTTCCTTAGCTTCTTCAATACGTTTCTCTAATACATACTAAGGATGAACATTAGGATTCCCAAAAGTCTCAACGTCTATTATCCATTCTTCGTTTGTAGTATTTTATCCTTCAGCTAATAGACAAGGCTCGATGCTCTGATGCTGACAGGAGATACACTACGATTTCTCTTAAATACTACTAGACTACGATCTTTACTCGCTAGCTTTTGCAGACTTTACACTTCCGAGAGCAGGCTACGAATCTTTGACTTGGCTCGACAGGAGCTTGGACCAACTCTACGATTTTGAGTGACGCCTTCCAAAGCAGACTACGATTCTGTGGCAAACTTTCTCGATACTCAACGATTCTACTTTGGCTTCTGCAATCCTTCGGCTGGCTCGACAGACTACAATTCTATTGATGCCTATGTATTACATCTTAAAATATATCAACCTAACAACTTTGATCTTTTTTTTATACATTCGATCATTTATAGAATGATAAACATAAAGCCCAGATCAACCTAACAACTTTGATCTATCGCCTAAGTCTTCAGACATATGTTCTCAGAAGAACTCTACATATGATCATGTTTATTTACTTTCAACATCAAATTTGAATATGCAATTCCCAATAATCTCCCCCTATTTGATGTTGACATAACCAAGGAGATTTGTATCATAATAATCAATTTCTAAATGCAAGATGCTAGAAAGTAAATATGACTTAGTGTTTCAGTGAGCAGCTGAAATCTCTAGAGAATAAGCATGAATTTATTGATTTTGTAAAGAAGATATTACATTATAGCTTAGTTACATCAATAAGAAATAAATTTCAACTTATCTCTATCTCTTCTGCCTTTTACTTTTTGGAGGATTGGCATGCTCTGCAGCTCTCCTTCTCTTGTGAGCTTCATCTCTCCATGTAATATCTTCCATCTCGCTTTGACTTAGCCATTCTCCATGATCATGTCTGTTCATAAAGGTAGAGTCTCCAATCGACATGTTCAAGCCAGTAGTGGTTACCCCTTGTGAGCAAGGAGATCGCCCTTGACTCCTTAGCGGTTGCGCCATGAGAATTTATTGGTGCTACTGTTGTTTAGGTCGTGGAGTTTGATAACGAGGTTGTCTTGTTGGAGGACTCCTTGAAGATTAAGTAATTTGTTTACCTCTTCCTTTTCCTTTCGTTCCTTCCCTTTAATTCTCCCCCTTTATGTCAACATCAAGGGTTCGAATGTCTTCTGATAGACGATTCATGCCTTGAACAAGTTCGTAGAGCTGAATCCTGGATTGAGAAATGTCTTCACAATTTTCTTTAACCAGAGAGTCAGTTTGAGAGTTGTGCTTTTTGTAAAATGGCCAAGACAGTGTTTGTCTGTTGTATTTGACTCATAGAGTAATCTTTGAATTCTTGAATGGGAGATTGTAAGCTTGATAGGCTTTCCATAACAAGTTTGTTTTGAGTTTCCTGAGTCTTATGCAGAAGGATAACTTCTTCCTTGTGCTGTCAGGCAGATTTAAAGTGAATTTGATCCCTTTCATTTATGTGTAGTCACTTTTTGTGATGCATTAGACATCTCAGATTTGATGGGAAGATTTGAGAGAAGCTCAAGTATTTGTTGGGTGCCTGGAGGAGAGGTTCTTATGTTTTGGTTTTGCAGGTTTGAGAGAACAAAAGATGGATCAAATTAATTATTGGTTGAGGAGGAAGGAATGTCCGAAGGAGGTTCAGCTATGGGTACTTGAGTTTTGGGAGGAGAGGCTGTTAAAGCTGGTGGAGTAGGTGACTCTACGATTTGAGTAGGATCGATTTACATAAAGTGAGAAATGGTTAAAGACTATATTAATATGAAGTTAGGTATATATGGTTCATCAGTTACAGAATGTTGGAATTCTGTAGTTGGAAATTTGTTTAGTGGATGAAGAGTCACTTCCAACCATCTTGGCAATTCATAGAATTGGTTGAAGTTTAATGGAGGACAGTGATTAAATCTGAAAGAGATGTGAATTGATTATACCTCACGCCCACTTTTTGAAGAAGGATGGTTAGTTATCAGCTTCTGAATAAACATGAGTTTTCCTGGAAATCCATGAGCTAGAACTAAAATAGCTAGATAAGCTTTGAAGTTCCAGAACATATGATCCCAGTAGTTCAGAATTTGGGCTCTGTGATAGGGCATCATTGGTAAGTTGGAGAATATCTGATTTTAGTTGGCTCTCCTATATCCATCCCAGCCTACTGTTATTATCTCAACTTCATCAATCTCTTCTTCTTCTTTATCTTCATTTTCTTCATTTGAAATTTCCACTACTTCAAACATTACTTCATTTCTTACTTGTTCTTCAGCCCTTTCTACTTCCATAGCTTCCACACCTTCCATTTCCACATCTTCTTGCATCTCCCCCTTAGCTGTAAAGCTTTATGTCATAGGGATTTTGAGAGACTCACCTCCAATCTGATCATTCATTTGTTCTTCAGGAAGCTCCCCCTCAGCAGGAGCACTTTCTAGTGCAGGGATTTCGAGAAGATCATTTTCTGCAGCTATTTTTCTTTCTTCTTCCTTCAAGTCTTTCTCATTATCAAGAACATATTTCTTGACAAGCTTTCTCTTTATTTTTCGGGGCTTAGACATAACCTCAGTGCTTTCTTCAGCTTCAGCTCTGTCAGTTAGTTTGGGCTGAGATATTGCTACAACATTCATCTCTGGAGTAATTGTAAGTCTGGACTCTAAGATTGGTAATTGCTCTTCGATAGAGGTGAGTGAAGACTTCTTTGTTTTGTGGTTGCATTTTCTCTTGTTAAGCAGTTGAGAGATGGTGGTTCTGTCTTCTTCCTCTTCAGACTGCTGCTACTTCTTCTTCATTTCCTCCAGAATTTTAATGCTCAAACTTTCTTGAGGCACATTAGTTGTTGAGCCTTGAGGCTATTCTATTGCTAGAACATTCACTTTCCTCTTACCTTTGCTTTTTCTGGTCAAAGAAATGAGTTCCTTTTGATTGACTTCTCCTTCTTCTTCATTTTCTTTCACAACTGACATGTTTTCTGGTAGCCCAGACATATTTTCTCCCCCAGTCCTTCAACTGGATTCAGTCATCATCCTTACATTTTCTACAGGTTTTCTTTTCCAGTATTAAAATAGCTACTAGGTCATTCTTCTATTGGGGTTGATGGGCTCTCCTTCCTTGTCCCTAATGTTGTCACCCAAGGCAGATTACAGGATTATGCTTATGTACCTTCCATAGAGCATTTTTCCAGAGCTCTTTGATTTCTTTGAGTTGAGTATCCACTTCCCAATCCAATCTATGAGCAGAGCCCCATAGTTAAGTTGGATTCTGAAGCAGATTACTGTCATGTGCTTTAGTTGAATTTCATTCATAGAGTCATGGCCAGAGCCTTTACAACATATGCACTTTCCAGCAATGTCAGCCAAAAATTCATATTTTTGGGGAAACTCTTTTTTCTTGTACCCCTTGACATTCTGAGACTTCGTGTGGTGCATCTTCTTCAGACTTTTATGGAAATCAATGTCAGTCATAGATGAGAGTCCCTTTGATTTAAAACCTAGGGCTAGGTTTATATCTTCAGCTTTGAGTCTAATCTGCTCCCCCTTGACTTTTGTGGTGATAATGTTATCCTCAAATACTCCATTATTGTAGAATTATTTCACCAGCTTCAGATAGATCCTTGTGCTGCTGCTCAGAGCTTTTTCAAGACTAGCTCTCTTCAGAAAAGTCAGAATCTTATGGAATTGTGGATTAGATATCTTGAATTCGTTGAAGCAGAGTTGGTAGCGAGATATAACGTTGGAAGCATCCATTGGTTGATGTGATTTTCTTGAACATAGGTTGGTTGATCGTTCTGAAAGCTAGGGTTTCTTGAGAGAGAGAAAGAGAGAAATGAGCTTTTAAAATTCTAAGGTGGATTTTCAAAAAACATTTTCAACCTGTATTTGTAACTTCCTTCCTCACGATCTTTATAGTGGGGCACATGTCAAGTTTTGTGGGTAGCTCCCCCTGAGCTAGTGATCCTTTGGGAAGACTACAATCATTGAGGCTGCTCTAAAATTTTTGAGTTCACTGCTGATCTTACTCTATGATCATTATCTTTCCTGGTCCTTATGCTGAACTCTGACTTAGCATTCCTTCTGGGTTAAGGTAGCTCAGGAAGGGCTAACCTCTTAAACTGATATAAGGGTCTGGTTTGTCATTGAGGCACTTATCAGAAGGGTTGCTAGGATTTGATAGGAATGATGTTATAACAGGATGCTTCTTTATCATGTCGAGACTATTCTACGATCGTGGTTTCTGTTTAACATCACTACAATTTCAACATAGCCTTTTTATCTACATGGTTAGCACAAACTAGAGCATAGTGTTTATGGTTGTAGATTTAGCATACCTAAGACACTTATTAATTTATTAAATCTGGATTCATCAAAAGGTTTTGTAAAGACATCAACAAGTTGATTTCAGTAGGGATGTATTGTAAAGATATAGTTCTATTTTGGACATGATCCCTAATACAATGATATCTTATCTCTATATGCTTAGTCCTATAATGCATGACATGATTATGTGTTATTGTTATGACACTTATGTTATCACAAGAACATGTATAAATTTGAAATCAAACCCATAATCTACTAGTTTGTTTTTCATCCATAGGATTTCAGCACAGCTGCTACCAGCAACAATGTATTCAGCTTCTGTTGTTGAGGTAGATATTGAGTTTTGCTTCTTGCTAAACCAGGACACAAGCTTGTTTCCTAGCAACTGACAAGTGCCACTGGTACTTTTTCTATCGATCTCGCAGCCTACAAAATCAACATCTATATATCCGGTCAATTCAAAGGAGGACTCCTTGGAATACCAAAGTCCCAAGTGAGGTTTGCCTTTTAGATACCTGAAAATTCTCTTTACAACAGTTAAGTGTGATTCCTTAGGATTAGCTTGAAATCTAGCACATATGCATGTTGCAAACATTATGTCTGGTCTACTGCCAGTTAGATATAGAAGAGAGCCTAACATACCTCTGTATTGAATAATGTCAATACTTTTACCTTTATCATCTTTGTTAAGCTTGGTTGCTGGAGCAATTGATGTCTTCATGGGAGAGCCTGATTCCATGCTATACTTCTTAAGTAAGTCTTTAATGTATTTGGCTTAGTTAATGAAGATACCTTCTTCAGTCTACTTCCCTTGTAATCCAAGGAAGAAATTCAGCTCACCCATCATACTCATTTTAATTTATTTTTTTTGTATAAGCTTGGCAAATTTCTTGCACAAATTTTCATCAGTAGACCCAAAGATAATATCATCTACATATATCTGAACTAATAAGACTTTATTTTTGTGCTTCCTAAGAAATAATGTGGTATCTACTCTACCTCTAATGAAACCATTTTCAATAAGAAAGTTAGTTAGTGTTTCATACCATGCTCTAGGTGCTTATTTAAGTCCATATAAGTTTTTGTCTAATCTATAGACATAATTTGAGAGAGTTGGATTGATGAAACCTGGAGGTTGCTCCACACATACTTCTTCTTGAAGTTCAGCATTCAGAAATGCACTCCTGACATCCATCTGGAAGACTTTAAACTTCATGTGGGAAGGAAAGGTAAGGAATATCCTTATTTCTTCTAGTCTGGCAAAAGGTGTGAAGGTTTCGTCGTAGTCGATACCTTCTTCTTGAGAATAACCTTCGGAGAATAGTCTTTCAATGTTCCTTCTGATTACCCCATCTTTATCCATTTTGTTTCTGAAGACCAATTTGGTGCCAATAACTGGGTGACATCTTGGTCTTGGGATTAATCTCCAGACTTTGCTTATTTCAAACAGATTCATATCCTTTTTCACGGCTTCTATCCAACTCAAATCTTCCATAACATCTTCTATCTTCTTGGGTTCCATTTCAGACAGAAAGCTCAAATAGAAACACTCATTCTGGGTGGAAGATCTTGTCTTGACTCTTGCATTTGGGTCTCCAATGATCAGATCTTGAGTGTGATCTCTTGCCCATCTATTCCCTTTTGGAACATCTGTTTTGCTTCCTTCTTGTTTGAATTCTTCAAGATTAACCTTTTTCTCTCTATGTAGAGGTTCATCATTTAGTGTAGCTCTCTCTACGATCTCTTCTCCATGCTCGACAATTTCATCTTATGGGCCTACGATCGTGGTGTTGAGCTCGACCACTTCGTTCGTAGTGTCTGAGTTGTCAATCATAGTGTCTTGAGGCACAACTTTATCTGAGTCTATTTCATCGAAGATTATATTAATATAGATTTCAACACTTAGTGTCTTCTTGTTGAACACTTTATAGGCCTTGTTATGTGTGGCATATCCAAGAAAGATTCCTTCATCTGACTTGGGTTTAAACGTAGTCAGATATTATTTTCCATTGTTGAGAATGTAGCATTCAGTGTCGAACACATGGAAATAACTGACATTCAGCTTTTTCTCTCTCCATAGTTTGTAGGAAGTCTTCTTTAATGTAGAGTGCACAAGAGACCTGTTCTGAGTATAGCACACAGTATTGACAACTTCTGCCCAGAAGTATTCAAGCAGATAAGCTGCTGTTAGTAGAGTTCTTCTAGCCTCAATCAACTTTTTGTTCTTTCTTTCAGCTACTTTGTTTTATAGTGGAGTTCATTGAGCTAAGAAGTTGTGACTGATGCCATTGTCTGTGCAAAACTGATACATCTCAAAGAAGTCGAATTCTCTACCATGATCACTCCTTATAGCTTTGATTTTCTGCCCTTTTTTGGTCATCACCAGCTTGAACATCTTGATGAGTTGGGAGCATATTTCATCTTTAGAGTTTAGAAAGAACACCCATGTAAATCGGGTGTAGTTATCCACTACGACCAATGAGTATCTCTTTCGTCCAAGGCTAGTTGTTGAGATTGGCCCAAATATATCCATGTGAAGTAACTGTACGGGCTTATCAATTGAGTTGACGGTTTTGCTTTTGAATGAGCTCTTAGTTTGTTTTCCAAGCTGACAGGCATTGCATGGCCTTTCTTTAACAAAGCTGAGCTTGGGTTAACCTGCTATTAGATCTTTGGAGGCCAGTTTTGACATAGTCTTAAAGTTGAGATGAGATAACCTTCTATGCCATAGCCAGCTCATTTCTTCAGAGGCTTTAGCAAGAAAGCATATTGTTTCATCAGAACTCAGTTACTCAAGATTAACAGTGTAGACATTCCCTTCTCTTGTTCCGATCAGCTTTATAGAAGAGGTTTTCAGATCTCTGACTTGACACTGCTTTAGTCCTTCCACATAGGCTACTTTGCTGAAGGACACTGCACCATTCCCAACTGAGTCATATCCTCTTTTCTTTCCAAAGCCATTATCTCCAAAGATGACTGTTGGACCCTCTTTCTCCATGAAGTTAGACATGAGGTCTTTGTTCCTGATCATATGTCGTGAGCATCCACTGTCTAGATACCGAGTTGTGATCGTGGAGCATTGTTCCTGTAGTGAGATTTAAGCTCTCATTTTGGTACCCATACTTGAATGGGTCCTATCTTGTTAGTACCCTTGGGGATACAAATCTTCTTTATTTTGGGTTTAATATGCAGAAGATTATTGTAACATATTGCAGCCTTATGACCAATTTTATCACATACAAAACATCTAGCATGATGCATGCTTGTGTGTGGATGGATTCTATCTCCATTTGGACTTATGTGAATTCTTGGTAGTCCTTCCTTTATACTGACTCTTCTTTTTCCATGTATCCTTGGGATTCATGATTTGTGAAGAGTGAGACTTAATTCTACTATTCCTACCTGGTTGGTTTGTGGAGTTGATTTTTCTTCACTCTACGATCCTTCGAGGTTGGAGAGTAGTGACTAAGTTATTCTTCTCTTTTATGAACCCTAGGCCAACATGAGATTCGTTATGCCTTGGAATATAGATTAGATCAAAAGAGCAGGGATGGACTAGTTCTTCCTTCTGTGAGGAATTCACAAATGTAATGCTTCTATTGAAGTTTGAAACACTACTAGGTTAGTTTCCTTTAACTTTTCCAAATATGGTTCTGAGGTGGATTCCCCAAAACCTAAACTTGTTCTTTCAGATGCACTTCTCTGACTGGAGATCAGGGAGTCCATGGATGAAGAGGATCTATTCCATATTAAGATCGTCTTTTCTAGTCCCTCAATCTTAGAGGTTAGATTTGACTCTCTTTATTAATTAAGTTCATTTGTCTATCTTAAGAGTTTATTCTCAGCCTCAAATTTAGAGAGAGAGAAAGAGAGTTAGCACTTAGAAGAGCTATTTCCAGTTCTTCCTAAAATTTCTATTTCTCTTTTTGAAGAAGAGAGTTTTCTTTGGACATAACTCTGAACTATTTCATGTACTAATGCATATAAATTGTTATGCCATGTAGTGCAGTTCTTAAATCATCATTATCTACATAAGGAGAGTTAAAGTCAAATACATCATCGATACTTACTTCATGATGGTCAACGCTTTTCTTGTCCTTTGCATTTTTGGCCATTAGACATAGATTTGCTACTTGAGGATCTTCATCATCTCCAAACTCAGGAGCTGTGTCGTTGTCTGAGTCACTCCATGACTACAAGACCTTTATCTTTCTTGTGGAGCCTTTTGTTGCCTTTGAACTCCTTCTTTGGATTTGTTCTCCTCTTGATCTCTTCTCTAAAAGGTTTGTTGTTGTTTGCAATAAAATGGCCAGGCTTCTTGTAGTTATAGCATAAGTCGTTGATCTGCTCCTAGCTGTTTTTGTTGTTGAATTTCTTAGGTCTGCTGCTTCTTCCTTTATGAATGAATCTCTTGAGTCTTCTTACCAGCATTAAAATATCCTCGTCATCATCTTCCTCAGAGTCAGAATCATTTTTAGCATCAGCTTTGGAGACGGTTTCTGTTTCTTTGAGACCAACTCCTTTGTCCTTCTTTCTTCCTACAAATAGAGTTTCTACCCTTTGGGTCAGCTCCAGGTCATAGGTAAGAAGGTTACCATAGAGTTGTTGAACAGTCATTTCATGAAGATTCTTTGATTCTCTGATGGCAGTGGTTTTGGCATCCCACTTGCTTGGTAACGCTCTCATGAATTTTATGATCAAATCTTTGTTTAGATAGATCTTTCCAAAAGCTCGAAGAGAGTTGAGCATAACATTGAATCTTTCATAAGTGGAAGTGACGTTTTCTCCTGGAACATGGGCAAACATTTCATATTGTTGAGTTAGAAGAGATTGCTTATTTTATTTGATTTCTTCAGTTCTTTCATGCATAATAAGCAGTGCTTCCTAGACTTCCTTGGCATTTTTGCTATTGACAACATTTTTGAACATATCAAAAGACTGGAATAAAATACTCTTGGCCTTTTTATCGAGTTGGACAATTTTCTTCTCGTTGATTTGAACTCTGTTTGGATTGTTTGGAGTTGGTGCAAGCTTTGTTGGAATGTAGGGCCCATTCATAATAGTTTCATATAGATCTTCATCTATTGAGTCCATGTAGGCTTGCATACGAACTTTTTAGTTTGCAAATTTGTCTTTGTTGCACATTGGTGGCTTACTGCCTCCTCTAGTCTTAGATTCGCTTATTAGATGTGCCATTGGATCTACTCAAGCTTTGTAGGCTGATTGAGAGAACCTACTTTGATACCAATTGTTAGTTCCTAGAGGCACAATAGTTATCTAGAAGGGGGGTTGAATAGATATTTTAGATATTTTCTTTTTCAAAATTACTTATCAAATTTGTTAATAAATTAACCATAGTGGAATATTAGATTTGATTGTTCCTCTTTAAGATAAACCAAATTAATAGGAGATAAGCGGGCAGTTATAACAAATATAGTAGTTATAGCAAGAATATAGAAGACATAGTGTTTTAAAGTGGTTAAGAGCACTTAAAGCTCCTAGTCCACTCTTCTACTCCTCGAGTAGCAAATCTACTAAGGATATCTTTACAAACTATGAATCACTTAGATTCCTTCAAGACCAGCAGTCTTAGAACATCTTAGTTCATTTAGAACTCTTCAAGTCCAGCAAACTTGGTATACACTTAATGAGAGTTGAGTTCTTGGGTGGTGCTACTCAGTTGTTGTTAAGCATGTGTTCTAAAGAACTGAGTAGCTGAGCAAGCTTTCTTTATAGATCATAGTGTTGAGCGTTGAGTGTTCTTCAGCTTTTTGTTCTGTACTTGCTTAATTTTTATCTGTGTCTTATGATTTATATATGAAGGAGCCTTTGAAAATATGTCTGTTTGAAGGCGTCCATTGAAGCATTAAATTCATCAGACATTTCTGAGTACTGATGGTGACTTTATGGAAATTTGTTGTTCAGCCGTCTGACTCACTGACACGGCAGACTGCTATCTCAACTAACACTTGAAAAGGTGTTTTCAGCAGACATGCAGTCCTTTTCCTTAACTTCTTCAATATGTTTCTTCAATACATACTAAGGATGAACATTGGGATTCCCAAAAGCCTCAACGTCTATAATCCATTCTTCATTTGTAGTATTTTATCCTTTAAATAATGGACAAGGCTCGATGCTTCTGATGGTGACATGAGATACACTACGATTTCTCTTAAGTACTGGTAGACTACGATCTTTACTCGCTAGCTTTTGAAGACTCTACGCTTCCAAGAGAAGACTACGAATCATTGACTTGGCTCGGCAGGCACATGGACCAACTTTACGATTCTGAGTGAGGCCCTCCAAAGCAGACTATGATTCTATGGCAACTTTCTTGATACTCTACGATTCTGCCTTGGCTTCTACAGTCCCTCGACTTGCTCAATAGACTATGTTTCTGTTGATGCCTATCTATTACATCTCAAAATAGATCAACCTAACAGCTTTGATCTTTTCTTCTATACATTCATTTACAGAATGATAAACATATAGTCCAAATCAACCTAACAACTTTGATCTATCACCTAAGTCCTTGGACATATGTTCTCAAAAGGACTTTACATATGATCATGTTTATTTACTTTCAACATCAAATTTGAATATGAAATTCCCAATAAAGTTAATTCTTTCAAGTCATGAATTATTTATTTAACTAATATATAATCAAATTAAACAAATATTTATTTAATTAAATAAATATTTGAAATTACATTACACATAAAATTCAGGATTGTTATACCCTTCCTTTTTTACAAGAATTTTGTCCCTAAAATAACAATTCAAACAATTCATTCGTCACATTCTTCCCTCCTTACAAAGATTCTGTTCCCAGAATTGAAGACATAGATTAAACAAATAACTCAGGATAGTTCTTCATCATTTTATCTTCGAGTTCCCACGTAGCTTCTTTGACATTGTTGTTCCTCCATTTCACCTTCACGGAAGGTATCACTTTATTCCTGAGCACTTGTTCTTTCCTGTCAACTATCTGGATAGGAATCTCCTCATAAGAAAAATCTTTATCGAACTGCAATGGTTCATACTCGATCACATGCCTATAATCGGGTTTATATGGTCATAGCACCGACACATGAAAAACATTGTGAACATGTTCTAATTCTTGAGGTAGAGCTACCTCGTAATCTACTTCACGTACTCTTCGCAACACCTCAAAGGGTCCAATAAACCTTGGGTTTAGCTTCTCTTTCTTACCAAATCAAATTTTCTCCTACCAAGGAGAAACTTTTAGGAAAACAAAATTTCCTACTTCAAATTCGCAATCTTGTCTACGTTGATCATCATACTTCTTCTGTCTGTCTTGAGCAGCTACCAATCTTGTCCTGATGAGTTTAATAACCTCAATGGTATATTATACCAGTTTTGGTCCTAACAGTTGATGTTAACATACTTCATCCTAGCACAATGGAGTTCTGCACTTCCTGTCGTACAATGCTTCGTAAGGCGGCATGTCAATGCATGCGTGGTAACTGTTGTTATAGGTGAATTCTACCAATGGTAAGCGATCATCCCAATTCCTTTTGAAATCTATGATGCATTCTCTAAGCATATCTTCCAACGTCTGGATTGGTTGTTCCCTTTGGCCGTCTATTTGAGGATGGTACGCCGTAATTATTCTCAATTATGTTCTCATGCATTCTTGTAGTCTCTTCCATAAATTTGATATGAATCTCGGATCTCTATCTGATACAATTGACAATGGAACTCCATGTCTTGAAATGATTTCCTTGACATACAACTTTGCCAACTGATCAAGATTGAATCTAATCTTTATTGGCAAAAAGTGTGCTGCATGACTACGTCAATCTGTCCATTATCACCCAAATTGCATCGTACCCTTTCTGAGTAGCCGGAAGACCTACCACAAAATCTATTATGATATGCTCCCATTTCCATTCCGGTATTTCCAATGGTTGAAGTAATCTGCTTGGTCTTTGATGCTCGACCTTGACTCTTGGATATGTCGAGCATTTTGCGACACATTTTGCAACATCTCTTTTCATATTTGGCCACAAAAAATGTCGTCGTAAGTCTTGAAACATCTTCGTACTTCCCGGATGAATTGAATATCTTGAGTTATGAACTTCATTCAAGATTTTGTCTTTTATTTCTGGTACTATTGGGACCCAAATTCTTCCCTCGAACCTTATTAGTCCTTCGACATCGACCATATACTTCATCTCACTACCTCGAACACTCTTTCTTTAATTTTTCCACATTCTTCATCTTGTAGTTGAGCGTTCTTTACCTTGTCCACTAAAGTTGCATTAGCTATTATCTGGTACAATCTCTCATCAGATTCTTTTGGAAGTTTTATTTCCAACTCTAGTCTTGCCATTGCTGAAATAAGCTCCACCTGGCTCGTTAACAACATCAATTTCTCACCACCCTTCCTACTCAAGGCATCGGCAACCACATTTGCTTTACCAGGATAATAAAAGATTTTGCAATCACAATCATTTATCAATTCTAGCCATCACCTCTGACGCATGTTCAGATCCTTCTGTGTGAAAATATACTTCAGAATTTTATGGTCCGTATATATCTCACATTTTCCCCATAGGGATAGTGTCTCCATATCTTCAGAGCAAAAACCACCACAACCAAGTATAAATTATGAGTCGGGTATCCTTTCTCATAGTCCTTCAGTTCCCTTGATGCATACGCAATGACTTTTCCATTTTGCATAAGCACACATCCTAGTCCTTCATGTGATGCATCACTATACACCATAAAGTTTCTTGTATTACCCGGTAATGAAAACACAGGTGCCATGCTAAGCTTCTTTTTTCAAGTCCTAGAAACTCTCTTCGCAGTCTTCCGTCCAAACAAATTTTACAGATTTCCTTGTCAAATTTGTCAATGGAGTGGCAATCTTGGAAAAGTCCTGAATAAATCGTTTGTAGTAGCCCGCCAATCCAAAGAAACTTCTCACCTCTATTGGAGTCCTTTGTTGTTCCCAATTTATTACAGCTTCCACCTTTGATGGATCCACCGAAATCCCATCTTTGTCAATCACATAGAAATTGTAGACGTTTTAGCCAGAATTCACACTTAGAGAATTTCGCGTACAACTTTTCCCTTCTTAACGTCTCCAATGTCAAATGTAAATGTTCTACGTGTTCTTCTTGAGATTTGGAGTACACCAGAATATCATCAATGAATACCACCACAAACTTATCTAAGAATGGTTTAAACACCCTGTTCATCAAATCCATGAATGTTGCAGGGGCATTGGTCAAACAAAAAGACATTACCAGAAACTCGTAATGTCCATACCGAGTTCTGAATGTCGTCTTAGGTACATCTTTCTTCCTTGCCTTTAATTGATGATACCCACTTCTCAAATCTATCTTCGAGAAGTATCTAGCTCATTTTAATTAATCAAACAAGTCATCTATTCTTGGAAACTGATATTTATTCTTAATAGTGACTTTTTTTAACTCCCTATAATCAATGAAAAGACGCATTGACTCATCCTTCTTCTTCACGAATAACACCGGCGTTCCCCACGGTGATACACTTAGCTAAATATATTTCTTGTCTAGTAGCTCTTACAGTTGTACCATTAATTCCTTCATCTCTACCGGAGCCATCCTATATGGGGCTTTCGATATCGAAGCAGTCCCTGGTGCTAAATCGATAACGAACTCGATCTCTCTGTCAGGCGGAAGTCCTGGAAAATCTTCCAGAAATACGTCTGCAAAATCCCTAACAACTTGTATCTCTTTTAGTTTAACACCCTTCTTCTGAGTATCGACTATATAAGCTAAATATCCTACAGCCTTGACTCAATAACTTCTTGGCCTTCATAATCTTCAGACATCTCGCTTGTCTTGGAAATTATCTACCATAGAAAACTACCTTCGACGAAGTCATAAGGTTTACACATTTCTTTTGCCAATCAATTATCGCTCCATAATTGAATAACCAATCCATTCGCAATATCACATCAAACTCTCCAAGTTTAACCAGAAGTAAATCTATTGTCATAACATTTCCCTTAATGTTCACTTTACAATTCCTATATACGAATCTTACAGGAATCACCTCCCTATTTGCAATTTCTATGTTTAGAGGGAAATTCAACTTCTCACTAGGCAATCCTATTTTCTTAGCAAATTCATTAGATATAAACGAGCAAGTAGTACTCGAATCAAATAATACATATGCATTTATATTATTGATTGGGATAATACCTGACATAACAACTTTTGATTGCACCGCATCTTGCACCGTCATGTTAAAGGTTCTGGTTGTGGGTCTGTTTGATGATGTTGGTCCAATAATAGCCAACGTACCTCCACTGCCACCTCCCTTGCTTCCAGTTGTCTCTCCAATATTCTTCTTATAGCACTCACGAGTAAGATGATCCTTTGACCTACATGTGTAACAAGCATTCTTCGTTGGTTGATGGAAATTCGGAGCAATGTGACCCTCCTGGCCATAGTTGAAGCATACTAGCTTACCCCTTAAGCACATGCCAGTCTGATTTTTCCCACATGTTACACATGCTTCAAATTTCCTTTTCTACAGGCTACTATGTTGACTTCCAACACCAACACGCATTCCACTTCCTCTTCAGGTTATTATTATTCCCACCACTGCTACCACCAGTTTTACCTTCATTCTCACTCTTCTTCTATTTTTGTTCCTGATTGTACTTCAATACGATATCACTCCCACCTTTCGTGATAACCGCCTTTTCAAGCACCGCTGCAAACGTCTTCAGTTGAAACATAGAGACTCTGTTGTACAACCAAGGCTTTAGTCCCTGTTCAAATCTTCTTGCCTTGCACTCGTCCGTGTTAACTTGATACAACGCAACCTCGCCAACTAATTAAATTTCGCTGCATATTCCAGCACCGTCATTATATCCTGCTTCAGCTCTAAAAACTGAACCTCCATCTGATTCTTTGAACTCTTTAAGAAATAGGTCTCGAAAAATATTTCCTTGAACCTATCCTAATTCATCACTCCTTGACCTCCTCAGATTTTATTTGCTTGCCACCAGTAACTAGTCTCTGCTTTCAACATAAACGTTGCAAAAGCAATCTTCTGGTCCTCACCCACTCTATCAATATCAAAATCGTTTTCTATTTTCATGATCCAGGTCTTTGCCTCAATTAGATTTATGGACCCACGGAATTTTGGTGGTCCAACCGCCTTGAAATCCTTAAAAGTTGTAACTTGGTTTTGCGGTTGATTCGGCAATGCTCCCATTAATAATGTCACCAATTATTGAATCGGGTTACCCTCAATGTTTTTATTGGTAAACCCCTCAGGGGTTATTTGTCGTGCCTAACGTCTTGGAGGCATTTTCTGTTTAAAATACACTTATTATATCATAACTCAATTTCTTAAGTATTTTTTACTTAGCTTGCACATATCATCACATAACATATAACATCTTGAATAAATATTAACATTTTATTCATTCATAATCTTTTAAACACAATAATGATAGTGTCCCTGCTATCTACATCCCTTTCATGAACTAATAAAGTTTCAGATTAACATCATCATATCCCCTTGGTCATATAACACTTGTGATTTACATCTTATTTATTATATCATTAATCACACAACAATTACATTCTTTACTATGGCCTACTCAGTCGCTGCACAGCCTTATGACGCTCCTCTTCCATAATACGGAACATGGTTCTACGATCTAACATATAGCATGGCAGCAGTTTGAACTAAGTCGGATAGTACATGACTCAGTCTTGAGCTCGGTTCATCGTAACGTTAAAAGAACAGTCCATCTCTTCCATTCTGATCTTCATTGCTTGAACCTCTCCCTCTGCTACCTCTACATGCTGAGAAGTTTTCTCATACGCGTCTTCAACTCTTGCTCTCTTGGCGGATTCTTCATTCAAGTTATCCCTCAGCTTCGCAATCTCCTCCATCAGATGATCATTCTCCCCTTCTGTGTGAACCAGCTTCCATTCCACATTAATGAGACGTTCAACAAGATCTCGGATCTCATCGTCCTTCTGTGCCATCGAAGTCTGACATTCAGCTACTAACTCCTCCAACTCCTCGACTTTATCTTGAAGCTTAATGTTGCGGTCATATACCTCGTCATTAATATGAACTGCAATAGAGTTTGGTGGAAACTCTTCCTTTTCCTTATCTTCATCTGTCAGTGGTAGCTCCACGGGGTCTTCCTCATTCGTCTCTACCACCTCCTCATCATCAGGTATACCCTCCTGCTGAAACTCCGTGGCATAACCAACCTCTGTGACCAACGGAGATGACTCCTTTGACACCAGTTGTTCCAAGACTACCTGAATATCTCCTCTTCTCTGGGCATCTGAGGTCCCTCCTCCCTAGCCTGACTGTATTCTCCCACATTAGCCATCCTGACAACAAAAATTTTAAGTTTTTAATTACTAACCAGCACTACTAAACACTCATGAGCACATAGGTTGCAACCACATAAGCACATAGAGTGTTTTATTATTTCTTCCTTAAAACTCGATAAGAGTTTATTACCACTATCTTTTCAATCTCCTATAAGGTTACTTCCTATGGTTTTTCTCACGCCTAAATTCATAACCTAAAGCATTGATACCAACCTATGACACACCTAAATCTGGGTACTTTATTCCCATAAGATTTGGTGTTCACTATCCAAACATTCATTTCTAACTACCCAAATTCAATAAAATTTAAACAATAAATCATCCCATTAAAGGGTTACATCATTAAATCCAATAAAATTCAAGGTCATCTAACATTAAACATTCATCAAATGCAGAAAAATAAAGAATTACATCACAATAGTTAAAATAAAGTCCGGCATCATAAAAGTCAATAAATTTTCAAGTCCTCGATAATTGTTAATTTTTCCTTTCCCTTTGCTAGTGGTAGGTTCATCAACCTTCTCAATTTTATCCGCAATGGATATATATGCAAGAGTGAGCAAAACAAATGCACACTTGATATGACAATGAATATTAACAACATAATAACTGCCAATGAATAAGCTCAATTGAACTGAATAACATTATCTATCATTGATAATCAAGAATTGAAATCAAAGTTTGACATTTATCTGAGGCTCACAAGACCATGAACTATGTCCAAGGTTACAAGTATTCTTTCAACTTAATCCTAAATAATCATAAGATTGTAGGGACTCCCCGTACTTAGGGTGATCAGCCCTTCGTACCATGTATTGTGCACAAACATCTAAACGTTTATGCGTAATAAATCCCCTATAATAGGGTTGTTCATCTCAATTTTAACGTACGAGTCCGCACCAAAGGAAGTTTTGTTTGGATAGGTTTCAGGGGTAATTAGAGTTCAACGAACATCAACTAAGGATTAGTTGAATCAATAAAGTTTGATATCATTTCAAATGTTAGCTAATAATATGATATGGAATAGTCATGAATCATAAGTGAATCAACAATATACATCGAAGTGATGCTTTGGAAATAACTAGAAAGCATAAGCATTGGATATTCTAACAAACATTGTTTGAACAGCAATAAACTAAGGCTATAATCTTGCTTAATAAAAGAAATGAGTTAATGAACTTGCATAATTAATAACAAGTTGAGGAATAAAATTACTCAACATAAGGATAATATAATTTTGGAATTTGTATAATAAGAAACAAGGTAAAGATAGAAAACCTACTCAAAGTAAGAGTTAGGTTAAAGAACTTGCATGAACATAATCAAGATATAAAAGTAGGGTTAGAGAACTCAATGTATTGATAAGGTTTGCATCATAAAAAATAAATAGGGTTCAAGAAACTTGTATAAGAAAAGACAAGATAAGATAATGAACTTGCTTTATGTAAAGGATAAGGTTTAGAAACTTGCGTAATCGTAAAGGTAGGGTTAGAGAACTTGCCTCATGCGTAAGTTAAACAATTACTACTCACGTTCACCACAAGTCCTACACATACCATATGTATTAACAATAGTTATTAGTTACACTAATATTAACTTCATGAGTTTAGTTCCCATTTTTTTTATAGCTCGTTAACTTAGTTTAAGTTCCAACCACTAGAACCAAACAATTCTGAGATCACAAGTCTTAACTTTACAACACTTAATCACCATCTCTAGACTTTAACAAATAATAACATGAAGTTTTCACAACTTACTAATTTTACTAATTTGGATTTATCCACTACATGTTAACAATCTGTTAAAACGTCTTTGTTACATGCTCACCACATTATCATTTTCATTAGACTAGATTATATTGGGTTTTAAAGATTGCACAATCAACAAGACATCACTATCTCTCGTTTAGTTAGGTAGGTAGACACGCCTTATAAAGCTCTAGAACCGGTAATTACATTGGTGCGTATGTACGTAAACTTCATTAATCGATTCTTGCTCTGTTCAAACCCAAAACACACAAATTTCACCATTTAAGAAGCAAATTAAACACACCCAAATCATATATGCTTCATAAGTACATTACACAGTGTATATGCACTGATTTAAAATAACTAAACAACTAAAACAATCAAACCAAAAGAATTAAATTAAACCATGTTCATGCTTAAAACTTAAATTATTACGTGTAGCGAATTCAATCATTATGACTTCATTTCTCCACCAAAACAGTTCATTCAAACAACATTCTTTTTGTTTCTTTGTGAATTAACACACTCAAGAATCAATTTACAATTTAATTCTTGAATCAAATATCAATTTTGGACTCTTATAAGTCATATTCATACATATGCTCGCTGCAAACTAATTTCTTTTCTTTTTGAACGTGATTTCCTGAATTAATATACGAAATCCGTGTCTAGATGTTAGTTATCACAATACAATTACATAGAAACATAGTCCATCAATTTATAGATCAAAAGTTCTATTATAGAGAGTTTAAAAACCAATTGTGTTTTGCAGTGAAACTCAAGAACACATAAAACTTTTAATATACACTAAAACTTTAGAAATCAAAATTATACCTTCAACTTGCTTATTTATCCAACAAGAATGATTTGTCAGCTTCTTTGATTTCTCAAACTCACAAGCTTCTCTCTTTTCTCTCTTATCTTCTTCTATGTTTTCTTCTTTAGTCTTAGGCTTAAGCTAATACACTTAACGTAAAAATAATCAGACGCAACATATAAGATAAAAAAACACTACAAAAAATGGGGCTTCAGCAACAACCAATTTTCATTGCAAAAGGGTTTTGGCAACGACTTTACTGTCGTTGCGTCTTTCATTGTGCAATGAGCGTTGCTAATTGTTCCGCAACAAAGATATTTTTTATGTTTCCAAAAGTAATACATTTTGCAATGAAATTTGGCTTTCGTACAGAGACATCAATCCTCTAGCAACAAAATCTATTGTTGCAGAATAATTAAACTTTCATTGCTAAAAAGACCATTTCGTTGCAAAAGCCTTCTAATTGGCAACGAAATGAACTCTTTTTTTTGCAACGACTATGCATTTTCGTTTCAATTGACACCATTTTGCAACGATATGTTTTCGTTGCAGTAAATTATGAAAATTGTTGCCTAAGCTTACTTTCGTTGCGGAATGTAATTTTTTAGCAACGATTTTCGTTGCTGATTATATTATTTGGTAACGAAATTATGCTGAATCAGCAACGAAAATGTTTGTTGCTGGTTATTTTTCAATAGCAACGAAAGTCATCGATTAGCAACAACATTATATGTTGTCATTTCTTTATATTTGCAACGAAAGTTGATATGATTTGCAATGATAAAAAATGTTGCCTTTTATTTTAGTTTTAGCAACAATATCCTCTCCGTTGTTATTTGGTTAATTTTTCGTTGCCTAATATTATATTTTTAATGCCATAACGAAATTTTGTTGCTAAATGTATAAAAAATTGTTCCTATATTAAAACTTGTTCAATGCTTTGGTAACGAATTATATTGTTTCCAAATCAAAATTTGACATTCTTTTTGTGTACCTGGCTGACTCAATGTCCCCATAGTAAATAATGGAAAAAATACAAAAAACTAAAATATTATTAAGTTAATAAAATCATCCACTACATAATCATTCATTATCTTTACAATTAACCATCTAAAGCTACCACAGTTCTTCAATCAAAGTATATATCTACATATATAGAGAGAGTACACTTCATAATTTCGTCCATTGTCTTCCATAAATGTAGCACGGAAATTTGATACCCAATATTTTAAGGTAGGTTATAGAAGCAGTCTTCCTGCACATATTTAAAAATAATAGCAAGTCAAGAAAATGAAGCAAATAGGTCACCAGAGGCACTTAGTGCCAAAATCAATACACAAGGACAATAGAGTTGTTACGTGGTACTAATGTACACCTTATTGCTCATAAGCAAAAAAAGATAAATAAGCAATCACAATATCATTTGCTACAAATCTAAATAGAAAAAGAACCTTCAGTGCAACTATACGATTGCTAATGGATGTTTACTACGAAACAGAGAAATTTCTATAGGAGAGGCATTGATATGTCCCAGCTTGATGTACAAAAAAGATCATAGTAACTAAAAAAGATGTATGCATTTCTTAGACACTTTTAGATTATATTAAATGCCTTATCAAAGTTTTGTAGCTACCAACAACTTCTTCTTTTTTTCCCTTTATTTTGGATAACTATCACAGTAATGAGAAACATGACTTATTTGGGGGGATTACAAGATATGAAAAAAATAAAGAAGAGTCAAGTGGTCAGATAATCATACACTATGCTATGCACTTTTTCAAATATACAGCTTTGTGCATCAAATTTACAATTAATATTCTCAATCAAAGATGAAGAATGCTTAAGATATTAAGACAGTATTTCTGGTGTGTACTTTTTTTTCATTTCTATGCTACACACAAAAGTACATGCACTCGTATACTGTATTCGTTATCCATATTAGCTTATATACTTCAATTACATCAACTCAGTTTCTAAGTAACACATGACTTACTGCATCACTTAAATTGTGTAGGCTCCAAGGGTTCCTTATCGGTTCAGCAGTACTAGGACCACAGAGAGTAGGTAACTATAAATATTAAGCAGAAACTAAATTCATAACTCTACTGTAGAAGGAAGAAGAGAAAATGGGAAAGACAAAATCAAGATGTTTTTCTAATACATGTTATGCAATTACCCTGTAGACTGTAGTATATGAACGAAGGCATAATACACATCTTTCTGCTATAGAGGATAAAAATAGCACTACAGTGCCTTCACAACTAACGTACCTCCCATACTCTTTGATAACAACCAATACGATATTTGACACAATGAGTGAACACCAATGACACAAAACTAGCTTCAAATTCAAGAAATTCAGCATGTAGATTTCTTAAGATATACCTGAATACATACGTAATGTTTATTTATTTTATTATTATTGGTATTGTTTATATTGATGGAGGTGGAACTTACATACTAAATGTTTTATTTCATTTTAATGGAGCATTCTCTTACAGGAATCATACACATATTGTAACTCATTTACCAGAATTTTCCCACATAAGCAATACTTTAAAAGAACTATAATTTACAAGAACAAGAGCAACAAGTGAGGAATGTACAAACAAGTATCAGTGCTTTAGAACATGACTGCAAGGCTGATGGAGCTTCCACGACGTTGGGAGGATTATCTGCGGAAAAACAAGGAGAACAAGAAGTATTTCAGGGTTTTTAGGATAATACTATTACAAGCTAGAAATGGAGAATTTCATCTATACAACATGACGCATGAGACATCATATGAAAGGTTAAGATCAGGACAACCTGTTAGTGACATCAAGCAAGATCAAGTAATATCAAGTTATAGACTGTCCACGACAATGCATGCTAGCAATTCAGTATAGCATCCTTATGATTGACTTGTGGTAAGGTAACACAATAGCTCAGTGCACATCAATGTTTTAAGGTTAAGTTGAAGGCTTAATATAAGGTTGGCCTATGACCTATCAGCTTAATATAAGGTTTTCTATAGTGACTACTACATTAGGACACATAGTAAGACAAAAGATGTATGAAGAAACTAAATAGACTTGAAATGATTAGATAGGTATGGCAGCATATACAAACTAATCTATAAAGACAACCCATGAATTCCCTGCGAATGTAATCAAAGTTTAGCGAATATACTTAAGTTTATCGCAGTTACTTTTGGATAATTAGTGGAAATTTGGAGGCATTGCGTAAACTAGCTAGTCTACATAGGAATCAGCCATGAATTCCGAGCAAATGTAATTAAATTTTAGCATTTGTAACAATGGTTTAGAGAATATATGCAAAGTTTATGCATGGAAGTGGAAGTTTACCATAGAAAAGTAGTTAGATAAGACCTAGGCTGGATGCAGGGTTTAGGGTATTTGGGGTATTAACCCCTAAATGAGGAAGGATTTTGGCTTATATGGCTTTAGAGAGAATAAAGAAATAATGACCTAGTGAAATAAAAAACTGGAAATGAGCCAGATCACAGTACGAATTAAGGTTCATTCGTGTACAGAGTGCAGTCTATTTATATGGGCCTATTATTATCAAACACAACAAAATTCCACGGCAGGAGCAGGATATAGATAGACAACTTGGTTCCAACGAACAATACATGAAAAACTAAATATTATTGTTGCAAGTTTGGCGCTACAAATTACGGATTACAACCTATATCAAGTTAATGCTAAACAGTATAAATTAATATAAGTGAATGTAAATCTACTACTAGATGATAATAAATGCTTGAACTAATCACACCAACAACAACCACGGTCTAGTAGCAATAAACACTTGGAAACAGCAGGCATTAAACAATGCAAGAAAACTTAACAGAGTTGCGGGCCAACATAAACATGGTTAATGGATCCAGCTTTATAGAACCCGAATAACTGAGCAAATCTGCAGACCGTGTGCATGAGAACTGTGAACAACAACTACAGCACAAAAATAGAGCCATATACGAAATGCATAAACTGCTCCTTAACACTACGCATAAAAATACTCCATAAAAAATCAATGTAACAGATAGTGTTTTAGCTATCAAAATCCGAAGCAGATGTCAAGTGACAAACTAAAACTCTCAATATATACAAAATAGTTAGAATTACCAAAACCCACTCAATATTTTCAGAATTAGCAGAAGCCATAAATTGAAGAAACAGTCCCATGTATTTTAAATAAATAAAAGTTAGGATACTAGGAAAAATGTAGGAATTATCCCATGCCTTGATAAATAAAGGTATAACTTTCAATTGCTTATTAAATAGATGGAAAAATCAATTCACAGACACCATCTAATTCACAGAAACAACCAAAATCAAATCTAAAACCAATGAAAAAACCCTAGAATAGAGAACAATTGAATTAAAAATAGAACGTACCTTGAGACATGTCTTGTTGCGCACTCATGACCTTATTAAGCATGATTCCAGCTCCTTCGATTAGGGCAAGGAGTACGCCGCCGAAAACAGCAGATCGGGAGGCGGCGCGCATACCCTAACGCATATGAAGAAAGCCGTCAATGGCGGCGCCGACCATGAATGAGTTCTAGGGATCCTCCTTTTAGCGGACGTAGACTGTGAAAGCCCCGAATCCGGGTCCCAAATCACCGCGGATCCGGTACAATCATTTTATCACTATTTACGGAAGATATAAATATAAATTGTTTATACATTACACTTTACACACCATTTCCCCAAAATTGAGTAACCTTAACTTATTACACAATTCATAACCTGTCTAACATATAACGTTACTATCACACTATACTATTACAATTAAGCTGCACATAAAATCCGAAGCTGAACTTGTCTTCATCTTTTCCTGTATCTGAGCGCATTCGCCTTATCTGCAATATTTATCATGATATAGCAAGGGTGAGCATGAAAGTTGCCCAACAAGTTTAAATTTATTAAGATATATCATGATTGAAAGTGTCTGAATAATAATCTGGCTATAATTCATCAATATAGTTGTGAATTAGCACGAACAAAATTTTTGACTGAACAATTATTAAACATGAACAAATATATCTGGACCAACTGATAATGAAGGTGATCAGCCTTTCAAACCAGACTTATACATGCAATATGTATAGAGTACAATTCTACAATGACAATCAGTAATGATTAACCATAAGTATATCTGAATGAAATAACTCTTAGTAGAGTTAAGTAAAACTTGCCTGAACCATTGATTACCACTACACAATTTATATCGCTTTATCCGAAAACCTAATATTAGTAATATAGATCCCCAATATTAGAATAATATCATCATAATATAATACTATTATATATATATATAATAATAACCTAAACACATAGCACATAACACTATCAGTCTATTCAGCACATAAAACTTAGCATCAAGTCAGACTATTTAAGTCTGAGTTGAAACCGACACAATTCTATCATCCCGACGGTCTAGTCGGACAAATATCTAGTTCAAGTTCAATTAAACTCTGCCTAAACACCTAACAGTTATCCCAGATAATCATATTATCAGACAAAATAATTTTCATAGACTTGAAATAATTTTCAGATAATTAATATCATTTATCATAATTTTTCAATCATTAATATAATATTATAATATTATAATATATTTATAATATCACAAAGTATTTTTAATACCTTAAAATCATATTTATATTATTTTAAAGACTTAAATCCATTATCAGATAATTGATATTAATATTAAAATATTAATATTTTTATGACAAAATATCAAAAGTTATATTTTATAACTTAAAATATTTTTATAAGACTTAAATCATTTTTATATGATTTTTAAATCATTAATTCTATTTTTCCATAATTTATTTATTATATTAATTAAATAAATTAATTACCATTAATAATAATTTATTATTGAATTTCATCACAAAATATCAAAAGTCATCAAAAATAACTTAAAATATTTTCTAACACCATAATATAATTTTCATGATTTTTCATGAATTAAAACCATTTTAAATAATTTATTTAATATTATAATTAAATAAATAAATACCTTTATATTCCAAAAATATTAAATATTTTCGGAATATACTTAAAATAATAAAAAACTATTTTTCAGGCTTTAAAATAATTTTTCCGAATTCATTATGTATTTTTAATAATTAAAAATCATTTTTATCTTTTTATTTAATTAATTAATTCATTTTCCGAAATTAAGTGTCACTAAACGGCCCTATAGCGACAGAACCGTCGTTATAGGTGTTCTTGAGCTGCCCAGAAATCAATGTCAGACAGCAAGGTTGCTAGTTTGACTATCATTAATTCCTTAATCATACTGTTTTTGGTCTGCTAATGTTTCTAGTTATGTAGTATAAGTGTAGTACTACAATTAGTGACTGATTCCATGACCAAACAACAACAGATCTGTGAGATAAAGACCTTACAAAATCATGTCAGACACTGTTCTTCATTTCTGGGTTTTCCAGAAATGAAGAACAGTCCATGTGTCTACCTTTCAATCCTTGTAACTTGCAGTATATGTATTGTTTATGTGATCTAATGGTTTGATCTTGAAGAACACATGACATGGTACAATTCTATTACATTACATCAACCTAACAACATCAGAACTGAGAGATCAAGGCCGGTCAAACCTTGTCAGAAAGTTTGGCTGATGAAGATCTGGGTTTTCCAGAAAAGGATTTCGTGACTGAGCAGTCAACTTTGATCGTTCATTAAATGAATCCTGTTTGTTGTTTAAGTGAAGTAATGGAACCAATCTGTAGTCCCTAGACCATATTAAAACATAGATATATTAACACCATCAAATCATCAAACACAAGTCAGATCTGGGTTCATGAACATGTTGTCAGAACGATCTGGGAAAAATCTTGGTTACCCAGATTTGTTCTTCAAGCAGATTGGTTAACGTAGGTTTGACCGTGATTAATTGTTATTCTGGTCGTGATCTAAGTAATATAAAAGCATAGATGTGAAATTCTAATGTCAGGTTACAACAAAAAAAATAATAACTTGACCAAACTCATTAAATACAGCAACATCTAGGGTCATGAATATCACTGTCAGAAATTCTGGAAATTTCTGGGCTGCCTAGAAAGTAGTTTCGTGCTTGGTCAACGCCTTTTGAACGATCATATCTTGCAATATACTCATGATCTGAGCTTGATTCAAGTCTCGGATTAAAGCCCACATATCATACTACAAATATAAACATTTAAAACTCTAAAAACATAAATAAAGATAGATCTAGGAGACCTGACATTTGACTGTCAGACACCACTTTCCAGATTTCTAGATTTTTGAAAACTTCTAAACCGTGCATCTAGATGTTATAGATCCATGATCTATCAACCCAGATCACTAAAAGACAATCTAATACAAAACTTTAACCAACAAATTATAACTTATAACATAAGATCACTGATTTTTAAGATTTAGGGTTTTTATACCTTTTTGAGCCTTGAACTTGAATCTGATCATCCTGATTTGTTCTTAGCTTGCTTGTGATCATTCTAGGAACTGATATATTTATGGATTTCGTGAATATAGAGAGAGGAAGTGTGGGTTGAGAGTTTGATAGCAAATTAGCACAATTTGTTAACTTTCTCTCTCTTCAATTATTTATTCTTTTGATTCAATGTATCTAGATGATCTAAGGGCTGAGATTGATGTGATATTTTAGCACATGGGTGTATCTTAGGTAGTCTCCGGCTACAAATAGGGCAATAATTGAAAGCTACCATCAATAATGCACAAAGGGAATTTTAGACTTTTTGCATACATTTTTAAGGGCATTTTAGTAACTTGTACAAACCCTAAGGGTTTAACCCTTAGGTTTAAAACCTAAGGTTCCCAAAAATTAATTTTTTAATATTTTCAATTTAGGTTTTCTATATAGAAAATTAATATCTCTAAATTATAATTAGAATTTTCTAATTATATTCTAATTTCCCAATCATAATTAAATCTTGCTAATTAGGATAAATAATTCCTAATTAAAATAACTAATTTATCAATTAGGTGCATTAAGTTTTCAAACAGAACAATTAAGGTTTTAAACTTTAAAATTAGGGTTTTCTAAATTATTAGAAAATCTAATTTAATAATCAGGGTTATCCCTAATTAGGTTTCTAAATAAAATTACTTATACCATTAAATTTAGCCTTTGAATTCTCAAATTAGGGTTTCATATTCCGAATTAGGGTTTCAGATTCCCGAAACTAAAATTAGAGTTTCAGAACCGGTTTCTAGGGTTTCCTTATAAATTGAAGAATTTTCTAACTGAATGTGGACGTTTTAAATATATACATAGGGTTTGGACACTGATAAAATTTATCTGGTCAACCCTTCACCCGTAACCACTTTCTGTACACATATAATAACATATTCACAGAACATATACACATATACCCTTAATCCTGAATAATTCACCACAAGAAATTTTTAATTCCACAAAATTCCTTCCTGAAAATATCAAATCCATTCACTTATTTTCTGTCTAGGTTTATTATTTAACCTTAAATTCAATAAATAAGATTTAAATAATTTTTTAAATTCTCGGGTCGTCACATAGACCATACTGCAATCGAAGGCGGAGAAAAGGCACCCCAGATGGCGAAGCTATCGCCGACTCGAGGCGCATTCATGCGCACGGCTTGGGAGCTGCCGATGAAACGTTCACCCTTGGTGGAGTTGTAGATGCCTTTAAGGAAGTGGAAGGCTGAACCGCCGACAGCTCCCATGCCAAAGGCACCGCCAATGTCGTCTAGGATGCAATCAGGACAGGGCTCCCGAGAAGTCTCCGGAGTTCCCATCGAAAGATTGAATTTATTTTTTTAGAGAGAGAGGGGTTAGGGCTTTGGAGGAGGGTTTTTGATCTGGGGACTTGGCAAGGCGAAAAATGGGTTAGGTCTTGTTTTCAGAGGAGAAAACGAAAAAGTTGCTGGAGCCTGAATTGATCACTTTGCTGTGTTTTTTTTCAAATTGCTTATTTTTATTTTATTTTTATTTTATTTTTAATGACTTATACAAGTTCTAGTCATGTATAGAAAAATATACAATTAGATGAGAATTTAAATATGAATAATTTTATCATTTGACATTTTTTTAAATTCGCATAAAATCAATCATCATTTTAATTCTCAGAGTGAGGGAGTACTTGTAAATATATCCTACTTCTATCTAGAAATAGGAAACATTGGGAAGCATAGATATAATAATCAGGTTTGATGAGGTTGGGTTTATTTTGGCCGGAGGCCCGGAACTAACATGCTTGGCAATTGATTGTCATAAGTACTATTTCACCAACCATACCATAATCTATACTGTTGATCGCAACATTGGATGACACGGATTGAAATGGATTTCCCCATGCCGCTACAAGCTGTAGCCACATGAGAAATTACTCATTTGCCTCTCATTTGTTCATTTTCTATAGTGTCTTCCGCTAATAGTTATGGCGGTAGTTTAGTTAACTAATAGATTAGAATGTCTCAGTGTAGACACTCAAAATTTTTCTGCAACAACTGTTACTAACATTACAGGAGGGCGGAATCGTTTCGGATACTACCGAAAGATCAGTTCACAGCCCGGACCACACACCGGGAACATCATTTCCAACCCCGGACCACACACCGGGAATCTCATTCTCAACCCCGGAACACACACTGGAAGGATCATTTCCAACCTCGGAGATAACCCCGAGTTTCATCCTTGGCGATAACCTTAAGGAATGTTGTTGCAGTTCCGGCGATAACTCCGAAAATGCTTGTTTCAAATAAATGCTATCAGCTTCAATCTCAGACCTCCTGCCGAGGCACTCATCTCTCAAACCCGGATCTAACACCGGGCAGACAGGCACTCATAAGATGACCTTGCGGCATTCAAACACTTGCAGCAGTCCAATCTCAGATGTAACCCTGAGAAACGTCTGCTTTCAACTCAAACCGGCGATAACCCCGGCGAAGAGTCAAACGTCATCTTGTCACATCACTGGGTCACATCACTCTAAAAGTCAAATCGTCGACATTATACATGTCGGACCTTTTTCACTTGTTTTTTCAGACAAATCTCACATTAACATGAGAACACCAAAGAACAAGTAACGAAAAGGGACATTAAAAAATCCCAACGTCGACAGGTGGCGACTCTGCTGGGGACTCCAATAAGAGGGCTTAAGCTGCTATTACAAGCTTTTCAAAACTATTATATGCTTGTGTGTGAATGTTGCATTTACATTTATGATGAATGTGTACGAATGCATCTTACTTTCGTGACCGCTTAATATCTACTCAGGATATTAGTGCTTCGCACATGTCATCATTTTGCATAAACGGTGAGACACGTTATATGTGAATGTATGTTGTGTGGTTCCTCCATCAGGAGGCTATCCTATCGATGTTTGATTACTGGACTCGTAGGAAGAATAATTACAACGGGGCTCAGGAAAGGCACCACCCAGATTCGCTCCAGTTGAAAGACCGAATTAACTTCCCGTCAAGTAAATTGCGATGATCTAGGAACCTTCATACCAAAAAGCCGCGAGAGTAACCCTAAGGTAGGTCAACCTCTGATAAACCAAACGCGAAGGAAAGTCTCTTCATGCTTTCCATTTTCAATTACTTGTAAAAGCATTTACTTGTAATTTTATTCCATGCTCATCCATATGTAATGGAAAATATGAAGAATATCTGTGCATGCATGACATGTTAATTAACAACCGGTTTTGCAGGATAAAATTCCTAAAACGGACATGTTATGATAACATTTACATTACCCTAAGACTAAACTACATAAGTCTTTTGTAGGGAAACAATTAGGCCTGTTACCCCCTCAAAATCCAAAAAGGCCACGAGCCTACAACCAATCATGTCTTCTTCTGACTAGTCTAATCCTATTTCCCGAGAAGAATTTAACGGATTGAGTAAATAAATCACAGACTTGGGTTGTTTCTCTTTGAAAAGAATTGTACCGATCCACCTGTGGTGCGAAGATACCTATACATCTGAGTAATCCTCTACACAAGGAGGAGTTCAAGGTTTGGAAAAAACAATTCCAGAACCTCAGTTGGATACAACCAACAAACACCCGGAAAACACCCATCTCAAAGGAGATCCAGACACCAGTGATATCAGGAAGAAGGTCCTTCAAATGGAGGAAACTATCCGTGTTCTCAAAGGGATTGGAACAGATTGCAGTGTTTCATATACAGACCTTTGCATATTTCCTAGTGTTCATTATCCAGAGAAATGCAAAACCCCTGATTTTGGAAAATATGACGGATTAGGGGATCCTTATACCCATTTAAAGGTATTCATTAGAGAACTTGGATCTTACGTGGAAAATGAAAAGCTCAGAATGCAGCTGTTCCAGAAGAGTCTGACTAGAGAAGCCCGTTCATGGTATACCAGATTAGAAAACTCAAAGATCCATAGTTGGGAAGAACTAGCTCACGCCTTCCTCACTCAATACAGTTTTCAATCTTAGATGGCTCCTGACCGGTACCAAACTACCAAGGTCAAGAAACAGTCTAATGTCAAATTATGCGAAGTTCCAGTTTACTATGGAACGAAAGATGAAAGCTCTTTGCAAACAAATTAAGCAATTGGCTGGACTGGTGACCCATCAACATCAAATCACACGCCAATTAATTAGACAGGAGCATGCCTATCTTCTTCCATTTGTTATGAATGCTCCACCATCACCTTCAGAAAGCGAACCTATGGAGGATAAGGTTGCAAAGAGAGTAAATGCTAAAGCCTATTGGGATTTTGCCAATCAAAGGGAATTTACCTATCTCGGCCAATCTGTGGAGGAGATATTGTAAATGTTGATAAACAAAGGAAGAATTACCTTCCTTCTACCTCCAATCAAACCTCGCTCTGGACGGTTCAATTCTAATGAAGTGTGTCAATATCATTCACACTCTTGCGGTCACAGCACAGAAGAATGGTGGGCACTCCGCCATCTCATTCAGAATCTTATTGATAGAGGTGTCCTGCAAATTGCCAATGATTACACTGTGCAACTCAAGAGTGGGAATGCATGTCCTACCAAATGGAGAAGCTGAAGGATCTACGTCCCATACTACTGCTACAGTGTCGAGGGATAATCCACTGTATCTTACTCAACGGGTTATGATGCCTACTTGCAAAGCAAAGGGGAAGATTCCCATGGAGAAGATTGAAAAATTCCTCTCCACTATGGGCCACAATGAAGCTAATGTGGTTTTAAGCTTATGACAAGCTCCACACCAGATATCTATACTGGATTTGGTTTTCTCTTTCGAAGATCATCGAAAGATCTTATTGCAGGTTTTGGAAGAAGCCTATCTGCCAAAATCAGTGGATGTGGAAAAACTTCAACATCTCGTTGATCACATTATCAACAACAATGTGAAATTCTTCACTGATGACGACATATCGCCTGAAGGGACCGGTCATTACAAGTCATTGCACATTGCAGTTTTGTCTTCCGGGTACATGCTAGCTGGAGTCTTGATAGATGAAGGATCGTCTCTAAATATCTGTCCTTATGCCACCTTGGTGAAGATGAATGTCAATCTCAAGCAGATCCAAAGCAACCATACAGTTATCAGAGCTTTTGATGGATTCCGACGAAATTTCATCGAAAAGATTGAGCTACCAATTGAGATTGGTCAAAATACATTCAATGTTATCCTTCCACGTTCTCAAGATAGATTTAGGATACAACCTGCTATTGGGGAGACCATCGATACACATGGTTGGAGTTGTTCCCTCCATATTACATCAACAGCTCAAATACATTATCAACTACAGTCTAGTCACTGTTAATGCGGAGCCGGAGTATCCTGAACAAGGAGATATTCCAATCATCAGTTTCAACTATGAAGTTGAGCCGGCGAGTTTTCATACCTTGGAAGTGAGTAACACTCAATATCAACCTATTGAAGCACCACTTCCCGTACCCAAGATTTATGCCGAGGTTATGTCGGCTACTCAAGAAATGATATCATTGGGTTATCAGCCTGGACAAGGGATTGGTAAAGATAAGCAGGGTATTAAGCACCCTATTTAAATGTCCAGTCAAATTGGGATAGCCGGGCCAGGCTATTATGCCAGTTCCAATCATAGGAATCCACATAAACACAGGCTGGTTCCCAAGATTTATGCCGAGGTTATGTCGGCTACACGGCGATGTTTTTAATCTGCACCTCATGAGCTAATGAAATCTCCAGATAAGGTGCCAGCACATGTTATGACCCTGCTGTTTCCCAAGCCAGTACCTTTCAAAGCAAAAGAAGTGCTGATTCCTGATCCTGAACTGGAAAAAAAGGAACGAAAATGTAAACATGACATTGCCTTGATGATGGCAGGCATACGCGTCATTGTTCATGATGAACATACAAACAAATACACCCCAGACGATGATTGCCCAGATGTCATGGTTATTATTCGGGAGAAGGAGGACAATGACGATCCTTCCATCACTGCAATCCATCAGGACTTTGCCCTCGACAATTGGAATAGCATTCCATGCATTGGTCGACGAGCATAAAATGGGCAGAAAATCCCTTTGCCCTATAGATAACTTTAATTGCTTACTTTTCTTTACAGTACTAGCAGCTATTTTATCAAGTACATGTTAACACTTTTGTATGATCAAACAGTTGCATATATTAAGTGAAAGCATACTTTGTTTCAGAAATCTGAATTTAGATGTGCATGTACTTGTTGATGAGGTGCCTTCTCTCCACAAGGGCTGTAACTTTGATGCAAAGTTGGACTCAGACTTGATGAACATTCAAGAGGACATTGAGACACCTCAGGAGATTAAGGAATGGGTCGCAGACAAGCCTAAACCAAACCTTGACCAAACCACTCCTTTCAATCTTGGAACCTTAGAAAACCCTAAGCTAATCCAGATTGGTTCAGACCTTACCACAAATCAGCGGAATGACATGGTTGAACTATTAACCCAATTCCAGGATGTGTTTGTATGGTCTCATGAAGGCATGGTGGGTTTGTCCACTAACATTATTCTTCATCGCCTTCCTATTAAAGAAGGATTCAAGCCAGTTAGGCAAAAACTCAGGCGATTAAAACCTGAGTGGAGTTTAAAGGTAAAAGAAGAAATTGTGTAACAATTTCAAGCTGACATTATCATGGTGTCTACATATCCGGAGTGGATATCGAACATCGTTCCCGTGCCAAAACCAGGAGGAAAGGTGCGAGTCTGTGTGGATTACCGGGATTTGAACAAAGCTTGCCTTAAAGATAGCTTTCCCGTACCTTTTATGCACATTCTCATCGATAACACTGCTCAATACGGCATGTACTCATTTGCTGATTGCTTTGCGGGGTACCATCAAATTATGGTTGCTGAGGAGGACCGTGAAAAAATTGCTTTCATCACACCTTGGGGAACTTTTTGCTACAGACGATTTTCATTCGGCCTCATCAATACCGGGGCAACCTACCAGCGAGCTATGATGGCTCTTTTCCACGATTTAATGCATAAAGAGATAGAAATCTATGTGGATGACATCATTCTCAAATCCCGAAGGGAGGAGGACCACCTAGACCATCTCAAAAAAGCTTTTCAACAGGTTGCGTAAGTACAACTTGAAGTTGAATCCAGCCAAGTACGCCTTTGGTGTTAAATCAGGCAAGTTGCTAGGTTTCCTAGTCAGCCACAAAGGGATTGAACTGGTTCCTACCAAAATCCAGGCCATCAAGGAAATGCCCATTCCTCAGGCAGAGAAGGAAATACGAGGATTTTTGGGAAGAATCAACTTCATTAGAAGGTTCATTTCTCAACTCATAGCAACCCGTGAGCCCATCTTCAAGCTGTTAAGGAAGAACTCCTCCATGAAATGGAACGATGAGTGTCAGAAAGCCTTCCTTACCATTAAAAGTAGTTGGTTAACGCTCCTGTTTTGGTACCTCCCAGGGATGATATTCCCCTGTTCATGTACCTGTCCATTAATGGCAATACCATGGGCTACATAATGGGGCAAAAAGACGATAGAGGCCAAGAACGAGCTATCTATTACTTCAACAAAAGATTCAGCACCAGTGAACACAAGTACACTCTGATTGAGAAGACTTGTTGTGCTTTAGCATGGGCTTCCATTAGATTACAGCATTATCTCCATGGTCACACAACCCATCTCATACCCCGCGTGGATCCTCTCAAGTTTGTGTTCAGTAAGACATAATGAAATGTCGGCTGTCTAGATGGCAGTTGATCCTAAAACAATTTGACATCGTCTACGTGACACAGAAATCTATCAAAGGTCAAGGAATTGCGGATCAACTGGCCGCCGCACCTGTAGGGGACTACAAATCCTTGGAAACATACTTCCCCGATGAAGGGGTAATGACAGTACAACAACAACATAAGTACGATACATGCCATACGTGGAAAATGTATTTTGATGATGATGTTAACACAAAAGGCTCTGGAGCTAGAGCAGTTCTAATATATGGTACGTGGGAGCAATACCCCGTCGCCGTCAAATTGCAGTTTGTCAGCACCAACAACACAACTGAGTATGAAGGCTGTATTATGGGGCTAAAACTTGCCCGTTTAATGGGCATCAGGCGGCTAACTGTCTTTGGGGATTCAGAATTGGTGATCTGGCAATCCACGGGAATCTATCAAACCAAAGAATTACATTTGCTACCTTACCATCGGCAAGTTCTACATATGGCTTTGGTGTTCGAAGAAATCTCCTTTCTACACATTCCTCATAATAGGAATGATTTTGCGGATGCATTAGCAATGTTGGCCTCCTTGGTTAATATACCTGACAAGGAAAACATGCCAAGCATCACATTTGCTATACAAAAAGCCCCAGCTTATGGGAACTACATTGAAGAAGTATCGGATGAGCTACCTCCCATCCACCACCCTTGGTATCAGAATATCAAGGAGTATCTGCGAGATGGATCTACACCCGCTGAGGCGAGCCTGACTAAGAAGAGGCGGATCCATCGACTTGCTATGAAATTCTACCTGAGTGGAGATGCACTCTACAAGAGAGATATAGGAGTAGGTCTCCTCAGATGTCTAGACAAAAACGAAGCTCAATGGCTCATGGATGAGTTCCATGGTGGAGTATGTGGCCCACACATGAGCGACCTCTTACTTGTCAAGAAAATTCTAAGAACAAGAAATTATTGGCTTACGCTCAAAGCTGACTGTTATGATCACGTCAAGAGATGCTATCAATGCCAGATCCATGGGAATGTTATCTACGCCCCTCCAAGGGAGCTCCACAATATGTGTTCGCCCTGGCCCTTCTCAATGTGGGGAATGGACGTGATCGGGCCCATCGAGCCCAAAGCCAGTAATGGTCATCGATTCATATTCACTGTGATCGACTACTTCACCAAATGGGTAAAAGCAGCTTCCTTCCCCAGGGTTACTAAATAAGTTATCATTGCTTTCATCAGAAACAATGTAGTCTGTCGATATGGACAACCAGAGGTCATTGTGTCAGACAATGCTAAGAACCTCAACAACAAAATGATGGAAGAGTTATGCAGTAAATTCCACATCAAACACCTTAACTCCGTCATCTACCGTCCAAAGATGAATGGTTCTGTCGAAGCGTCTAATAAAAATATCAAGAAGATCATGCAGAAAATGTCTGCCAATCACAAAGGATGGCAATAACTCTTGCCTCTGACTTTTTTAGCCTACAGAACTTCTATGCGTATTTCCACTGGGGTAACCCCCTACTCATTAGACTATGGAATGGAAGCAGTTCTCCCCATAGAGGTGGAAATGGAATCCCTCAGAGTATTGATGGATGATCAGTTAGATGAGGACAAATGGGTACAAGACAAGTATCACCAATTGTCTCTAACAGACGAATGGAGACCCGCAGCAATCTTCCATGGTCAATTATATCAACAAAGGTTCGCACGATCCTACAACAGAAAAGTCCGACTACGGCAGTTCAAACAACATGACTTGGTTTTGAAGAAGATCATTGACAACCAAGATCAATCTAAGGGAAAATTCGCTCCTAACTAGGAAGGCCCATTTGTTGTCAAGGAAGTATTGACAGGAGGTGCTCTTAGGTTGCAGGAAATAGATGGCGATGAATTTCCACAGCTTATCAACTCGGACACTGTGAAGCGGTACTATGTCTGAAGTTAACATCAAACAAACATCCTGGTTTTGATCATCCAATCACCAGTCATTCCGGTTCTGAACCATGCCTTTCTACATACTCTTCTGCCCCTCAAGGAAACATACACTTCAAACCAGCAGCCTGGTTTCATCTCATTTCAAATCTTGCATACAATTTAGTTTATCCTGAAGACGGGATTAAACTTTTCTACGCCTACAGTTTATCCTAAAGACGGGATTAAACTTTTCTGCGCCTGCAGTTTATCCTGAAGATGGGATTAAACTTTTCTACGCTTGTACTTTATCCTTAAGACGTGATCAAACTTTTTCCACACCTGCAGTTTATCCCCATTATGGGATCAAACTTTCTTCTGCCCGTAGTATATCCTACACATGGGATTCACACTTCTTTTTGGCTGCGATTCGTCTTGAGGGGCGAACTACGTCGACCTGATCTCCCTGACACACGGGAGTATGTAGGCAACCATATTCTATATGGCCCGGTCGCAATAAACAAAAAACAACAAAGAAAATTCTACACTTTCTCTACAAAAAACAAAAACAACAAAAACATTTCTACACCTCTTTGCCTTTCACATTCAGCGTTGAACCTCTTACACCAGGTTCGAACTACGCAGACTTGATCTCCTCTTCAATAGGAGTACGTAGGCTTCACGGTTCAGTCAAACCCCTACCAAAACAAAAATATTTGTCACACGGTACTGGGATCAACCTTCAATTCACCACATTTCATCGATTTCAGATCAAAGGGATTGAATTATCCAACCTCTTCTCACAAATAGAAGATTCGGTGACCATCTAAGCTGCAATCGCACCTCGAAGAGCAATACCAACCCATAAGAGATGGAATTAACTAGGCTTCTCACAAATAGAAGTACTGGCGAACATCTGTGGTGCGGTCAATCTCAGAGAAGAAGAAACCACACTCCTCTCCACTTTTCCATACAGATACCAGTCCCAAGACACCAAAGATGGTAGGGATATATCGAAATCAATGATCCATTCTGACAGATCTTGTGATGTCTCAATGTCCACCTATCAAGGATAAGTTCAGAATGCATCAAGATCATGAGGCCTTGAAGAAACAGACAAATATCAAGAAAGTATCACGGCATAAATTAAAGGGAAGTGAATCAAAATATATTTCCCTGCCATACATAATACTGTTTGATATATACATATGTGATGTACATGACAAAATGGCTAAGCTAGTATGTGCAGGAAACTACAAAGTTATCTACAGATCTGTATATATGCGGACTATCAGATCTTAAATGGCATCCCTCTCTGAAGAAGGAGGTAACACTGCGAGCTCCTGCCCAAGGGTATCTACACGAGCTAGCAGATCAGAGGCTAACTGCATGGTGGCATAATGCTCATCAATGTAAGCACTCATGCCGGCAAGACTGACAGTCATCTGGGATCTCACTGAAGTACTATCTGCAATGGCCACATCCCTAGCAGATAAGGCGGCATCCCCCTCCACAATCAATGCATCCCTGGCTAATCTAGCCTCATCCCTCTCTAACAGAGCGGCGTCTCTCCCATCAAAAGCTGTCAACATCGCGGCCCTAGCCTGATCTCTATCATAGGTCATCAGATGTAAGCTATGCTCTAAATGCTGTGTCGAATACTGAGTAACAGTGGCTTGTGACTTTGTCATACTACATCATACCATAGTGGGCTGACGATCCTTAGATCACATCCAACACTAAGAAATTATGCATTGATAACTCCATCGTTTTTATCATCTTTGCACCAGGTTCCATGATGCATTAATGATATAAAATACATTTTGATATTTTCAAATCATTTTCGTCTAGCCGAAACAATTAGCATAGACTATTCTTTAAACAATTCAGAAATCTTTGAAAATCAGTTTTAGTGATATCATACCTCAATAGATAACGATGTGTCAATGTCCCGAAGTCCGCACATACACATTTTTCACCATGCGTTGAGAGTAAAAATTCATTTTAAAAAGGCGCATAGAGCGAATTTAGCTTGATGTCAAAAATTTTGAAGTCTAGCATAGCTAGAAGATTTGGAATACCTGTTCTTCCACCATCAACTCCATTTTCTATAATGATCCATTGCTTAATAGGTCTATCTACTCCTATCATCCTCAATACTCCATTCACACTTAATTATACCCCAGTTCATCAAACTTACCGCACATTGGAAGTTCATGACTTGCAACAATAATATGATTTTAAGAACTTACCCTAGTCAGACCATAGGCGTCCATTCGCTGAGGGGTTCAAAACATACCATATTATTATGAGTCACGAACATACCATATGCATTAGTTTTAAGAACCGCACCTAATCCTAATACTATCTGACTAATCTTAATAGTTTCTAACTATCAAATATACACATGAGAAAAGAATCACCTTTTCGCCACATATACATTGATAACGCGACACCAACATTCCAATGATTATCAATGTGATAAACTGAGTGCAAGCACAAAACCCTCGCCCATACAAAGGTTTGTACAACTCAGTCATCATATGAGTCCTCAATTGAAATCCCTCCTAACTCTATCTTGCTTATAACTTACTCTTTGCTCGATACGAATTTTTTGCGTACCTCATCATTATAACTCTTTGTGAGTTTATCTTGTACTATTTCATAGAACATTATCTTCATAGAATCAAGCTATAATTATTCAAACATTACAGACCATATTTTTTTATAACTTAAACAGATCACGTCGTGTTCTTATTCTATAATCATTTCCCTTAAAATTCATTTCTTAACTCGTGATCGTTTTGTTTTACGATCCCCTTTCTTTCCTTTTTCATCATACGTATCCATTTTCTATACCTGGTACACATCGAGTCTCTAACAGTTTCAATATGGTAAGCTGAGTGGTTTCCCACAAACAACCAACAAATTAAGTTTCGATTTACTAGTTCGTATATACCTCCGCTCTATGAAGGAATCGTTTAGCCCAGATACCATACATCAACTATTAAAGAGTACAATTATACCATACTTAAATATAACTTTCTATTCTTAACTTCTTTATCATCTTCTCCTTTATTCTCTAAGGTTTATAACCTACAGCTTTGATACCAACTCTAACGACCCCAAAATTCATACAATTTAATTCTAGACTTCGGTCATTAATAATACATTCAACCTCTAATTTCACATCATTAATCGATAATTCAACCATTGAAATTTGTGGAATAATTAAAATTTTCTATTACAAACTATCCTCGTTCCCAAAACCTTCAACCTTTACATCTAAATATCAGATAACTCTAACTTTAGCTTTATAACTCAACATAAAACTATACATCATAAAACGTTCAGTTCATCTCATGAATCTTAAATTTATTTTTTTGTATATTTGAAGCTCCCTCCTTGCTCCTACTTTGAATCTTCAATGGTCTCCAAGTTGCTTCAATCTCAAAAACTCATTAGAACTAGTGTTTTGATCTAATCTACTCTAATCTAATCTAATGAAATTATCTTGCTCCTCTAATCTCCCCTCTAATCCTTGTTATTCTCTTCCCTTTATAAGCCTTTTTACATGTCTTTTAGTCCTCTTGGAAGTCCTTGAGTCCTCTTGGAAGTCCTTGAGTCAATTGGATCGAAACAATCCTTCCCGAACTCAAATTTGGACAAAACCACTTTTTTTATGCATACCCCCGCCCCGGCGGGGGTTTATACTTGTCAAGGGCCACACCGGTTGGCTATGCCATCTTTTTATTTATTTGGTACCCTTGGTTTTGTTATGAAAACTGCGCCTGGCATCATTTTTCCGCTGAAGTGTCCTTTGGTAAAATGGCCATAACATTTGATCCGGGAGGAGTTACGGGACCTGCATCCTATCAAATCGAAGCTATCGACGAGCTTTACAATTTTTATTCTTTGAGGATTGAGAAATTCGAGACGGATGAAGGTCGAAATTGGGCTGGAAGTGACTGCTATGAAAATGGCCACCCAAAACAGTGAAGTTCGACGTCCGTTGGTACAAAGATCATAACTCTTGCATCCGAACTCTGATTAGAATGATTCAAGATGTTCTAGAAAGCTACGAAGACACTCTACAATGTAAGCCAAGTTCTAAGCCAAAAACATGAAATGAACATGAAAGTCCAAACGATGTTCGATTTTCTTTTCTTTGCGATTTCATACCAATTCTTTGCGATTTCCTTGCTTTTCCTTACCAATAGTCGCTCACACTGCTCCCAAACATATAACCCACAAAATGAACACAAAACAAGTAAAAACGAACATGATCACAAGAAAATAGCAATAATTAAGCATGAAATGGACAACGATTCGTGTATATGAAATCCACTTATCAAAATCCCCCAAACTTAAACTGTTGCTTGTCCCCAAGAAACACAACATAATGCAAAGCAATGCAATGAAATGTAAATCATCTATATGCATACGAATCCAGCAGTATTAATAGAATCAAATCTATTCACTCGGCCTTAGAGCAATCAAGCAAACACGACAATACTTCATATCAAAACCAATCAACAATTTCCTAGTCAATCATCAAGTCTTAAACTGTTATTACTGGTATAGTGCGTGTGTGCTCAACATCCATGCTAACTGATATAATGCTAAATACAACACATAATAGATCTCTTTAAAGGCATCATACAGTGCAAACTCACAAAATTCATGAACAAGCTAAATCCAACAAAATTCAAATATCCACCAATTTCAAGAGTCCAACCTAGGATACTTATGCTTTACTTTGCATTACGAGGGCTTTTTGCTCTTTTCCCATTTTATTATTTTTATTTTTTTATTTGTTTGTTTTTTTTTACCATGACTGTGCAATGTCTCATTCCATTAGGCTAACAGTGCTACCCCTTAGCGAGCTTTCGACCAACGACTCTCAAACCATAAAGACCTTAGAGCGCTAGGTGTAAAAACAATCCCCTCTGGCATACTTGCTCAAGTAACAAAGGCCCCGAAACAAGACTAACCACGATATTTATTCATTTTTTTAAAGCTTATATATCCCAAATTTTTCCCCCAAACTTAAGTTTTTGTCTAAATTCAGTCATCTCTGCCTTTTCATGTCTTTCATTCATTCAAACTAATATTATCCTTAAGAAGTCCATTATGAACCAATTTAAACTTAACCAGTCAACATAGTTATTTCTATCATGCTAATCTTGATTATACTAGTTTCAAACAGAAAAAGATTCAATTCATAAGAAGAAATCACATCAAAGCTCTAATAGTCAGTACTATACTTGCCTACTCAATTCTATTCTCATCATTGGCCAAAATAAACTAAACCATCTAACAACTGGAATCATGCAAGATGAACATAGTAACTAGTTATTATTTTTTAATTTTTGATTTATTAATTTTTTAACAAGAAACTGAATATAATACTATTCAAACTATACTACTATGCAACTACTTATGCAGTTGTACTACATGAATGCAAACATAATGAACCTAAACTAAATTAACAACATATGCAACATAACACAACATAAACATGAAACTAAACATGCAATAAAAAACTAAACTAAACTCCCCCAAAATTAGCAATTACAATGTCCTCATTGTAAGAATATAGCGGTAAGTATAAGAGAACTTCCCTATAATCAGCTAAGTGTGAGGTGATGACGGCGATGGCGGCGACGATCATTTTCCTATCCATTGAACCTCCAATACCTGCAATGAAAAGAGACAACATGGATTAGAATAGCACTTTGGAATATAACGTGATTCCTATCTACTAAATAAACTACAAAATCACATAATTATAAAAATTCCTAGGTTGCCTCCCAGTCAGGGCTTGATTTATAATCTTTCAGCCTGACTTTGTCTGGTCAACGATATCCAATTCCTCTTCGGAAGTTGAGGAACCCTCCATCCATCAGTAACAAATTGTCCTTTTTGAGGTTCCCAAAGGCGATGGCCAATGCATCAAAGTCACCTAGCTTGCTCTGATTTGGTATGATCTCAATCAAAAACGTCCCACAGCAAGGTGTTTTCTCCATTGTGTATGTGATCACTTTGGGGAATGGAAGCTTGTCACACACAATGGGCTCTTCGTCTGTCTTCTCTTTCTCATCCCACCATGGATTCAAAATTGTACTCGCTCTTATGTCATAAAGAGCTTCGCCAAAGACATGACTACCAAGTGGGCATGATTTTGCAAATCTGACCGACTCTTTGATCTTTGGTGGAGACCCATTTAGATCTTCGTCGACCTCTATTTCATTATCCCCAATTGTCTCCACACTTCCGATATCTTGTGGCTCATCCAGTCGCAGATTTGGTTCGGTTTCTCCGTCAATTTCGTCATCCATCTCATAAATCCAAGTGTTTGGAAGAAGGTTGCTTACGGCTTTGGTCATTTGATCTATCTTATTCTGAAGATTCTGAATTGACTTCTCTTGATTAATCCTTCTCTCCTCATTTAATGCTATGAACTTGGAAAACAATTCCTCCAATCTCGAATTATCTGTCTCAGCTTTGGAATACATGTATTGAGGTCCATGAGTTGAAGTGGTGATGAGTTGTTCCATCTGGTGTTGAAAATTGTGGCACGATATTTCTTGACTCATCATCCTCTCCTCTTGCTATGACCTTTGACAGTAATTCCTCCAACTTTGACTTTTCTTCTTTTAATGGAGGTTGATATGAGAATTCCGGCGTGTATGTTAGATTTGGAGCGTAGTATTGATCTTGATAATTATAGCTCCATGAAGAATCCGGGTGATACCCCCAAACTTGATGATGATTATCATATGTATAATTGTTGAGGTATTCACCACAATATTGTCCCGGTCCAAAACTAATGGTGCATTGATGACTCGGATGATTACCAGCACAATAATTGCAAGTAACTGCTATCCTTCGATTACGTTGGGCTGCAACAACGTCCAACCTCCTCGAAAGTGTCTCAAGCTGCGCTAATAATGTAGAAAATGCATTGAGACCATCAATCCCCGCTTCTCTTGGTTGAGTCATGTTTGTGTATGGCCATTGATACGCAAAGTCATCCATGGTACCAGAAAAGAGAGAAATATAGGAAGAGAATTAAAAATAAAAATATAATGTTTAAATTAAGACTAATTTGATTGAAATTAATATTGGTAGAAAATATTAAACTAATTCCCCGGTAACGGCGCCAAAAACTTGTTGGGTAAAATTTAATTACGCACAACACGCAAGTATACGTGGTCAACAAGTAATAAAGTGATAAGTTCAGTATCGTTCCCATAGCGAATTATTTAATAAAAATTACCAAGTATTAACCCGTAACCAACTCAATCTTATTTAAACGAATGAATTTCAATTTATAAGTAAACTAATTCTAATTACCACTAGTTAAATTAAGATTATGGAGATTTAAGATCACAACTTCACTTATTGCTTCATTTAAGTTAACACACTTCTCATCAATTATTCTCTATCATGAATTGTTAATCAAGAACACTAAAGCGTATATAAAACCACCTCTCGATGCATAATACCCATACTCACTTAAATCCATGAGATGATAGAATTAAGCAAGACACCCTAATTAACTAATCCACTATATCTCTATGTGAATTACAATTAAAAAGGATTTAAAGCACAAGTTCTCTATAAGATTACATATGGCGTAAAGGCATATCTCTATCCTAAACACGAATCATGAATTACATCTATGCAGAAATCACAAACACATGCTATCATGATCAAATCTAAATCTATACTTCATCTCTCGAGTTCATATAGATTATCATGGTAATTGTTAGCTAGGCAATTAAGCAATTAAGTCAAAATCACAATAGACAATCCTCATAATAGAACATAATAATTGATAGCGAAGCATATTAAAATAAACTACACAATAAGATCCATTGTAATCTCAAACAAAGAATTAGTACATTGAATTAAAACTAAGAATCCACAATTGAATAAACAATAAAAGACAAAAATAGAAGAAGATGAGAAGATCGAATCTATTGTCTGTAGATTTGAAGCTCCCTCTGTGACGCCCCCAAATTCGGGTATCTTTTAACCCGACACATGGTGCTCCACTATACTAACATCCATACAATCATTCCATTGAAATACAACAAAATGAATGTAATTACTATCTTTTTTATTACAATCAAAGTATAATCCTTCCCAGGTTCATAACCGGTTACATCGTTCATTGTTCATAATGTATAATACATACAAACTTTCTAAACTATTACACAACGGCTAAGAATCCATCTTAGCTTTGCCATTATCTCTCTTGGCATTCACAGTACGTTCATCCTTAACTGCAGTTATATAATTCACGCAAGAAGTGAGCATGACAGCTCAACAAGTTTAATCAAGGATATCAGTAATACCACATTCGTGAATTATATAACAATTCCGACATAACTGAACAATAGTTATGAAGTATTATAAATCAATAATACTTTAATAGTTTATAACATCAATTCCCAAAGTATAGAATAGATTAGAATTCTGAACCGGTCGATAGACCATGAACAGTAACTTTCAGTTTTCATACTTGAAAAGGAGTCCACAGCACTAAGGTCATTCATCCGTATAACTTATGAGCACTTCTAGGTGATCAGCCTATAGCACTCTATGTTGATCAACACTCATTCATTAAACGTATTTACGTTTAATATTTTTGGCAAACTCGCGTGCCCATCGAATAATCGATGAAAAATACTTTTGTTTGTTCATAGACAAACCTTACCTTCACGTCCGTATCAATTACTTGGCATAGGATAGCGTTAACATTTCTATATAGAAAGATATGAATCATAATCAATCTATATATTACTTAATAGTCTATTTGAGTTAAAATCTGGCATCGACCCTTTCTTTAAAACAAGTCTTGCAATTCAGTTCAACAAATCACATAAAACTTGGCTAACATGGAAGTTAGACAACCGTAAAGAAAACTTGCCTTTCAGCGTCTTCAAATAATTTAATTGACTGACCACAGCCTTTACAGAATCTACATGATATATTCACATAACATACTGTAATTAGCTAAAAAAAAATGTTCACCTTGTTCTTACAAACTTCTTTCTCTTCTAAGTCCTAGTTAACTTAATAACTTTATTAAAATCAACATGACTTATTACCCTTCGTCCCGGTTTATTAATCAACCAATGTTATTAACCGGACTCGATCATCGTTGATAAAGTACTAACTTTGTTCATTGTTGTTAACTTATTAACATGCATTCCATTCCTAAGTTTCATACCATATACCTTAGTATAGGTAGTATAGGAATAGCTTTAATACACTTATGAAGTGTACAAACATTACCCCTTTAGGTCCCTGAACAAATGAAGTTCAAAACCTAAGTCAATATCAAACTTCTTGAACTTACATTGTGCGGTGGCCCATTCAAGATTAAATCAAGGTCATGCGGTGCCATTTAGCGAAGAGCCAAAGGTGTTGTGTCGGTCTTCATGATGCGACGATTTACACTATGTCCGGGCGCCGCTGCTCCGGCACCTCGATTCTGATGTAACCTCAACAATTTTGAAAAATTTTGTAAAATTCCTAGGGCCGTAACTTCTTCGTTATAAGCCTGATTTAGTCCGTTCAAAAGCCTACATGTCATAATGACATATTCTACGCGTTCATATAAGAATTTTACACTTTTGAATTCAATAACTCAAAATTCACTATTGAGTTCATTTTCTAGACGTTCGTAAATGTTAATGAGCGTTCAATGCTCGTTTTCTTCGTTTTAAGTCAGAATCCGACGATTCTCAAACCCACAACTCTTAATCACCCTATCTCACATGTTGACATTGAAAACCAACATTTTCAAGTCTCACGGCAACTTTTGACCTCTAATCCAGAATTCAACATTTTCGACGTTTAACGTCTAATTACGTAAAATTCGCCATAACTTCGTTACTAGGGTTCTCTAAGCCAAATCATATGGAATACTCCATGGATTTCATATCTACATCCTAACCAAGCAAGATGCATATATTAACATATTGATGGAGTTCAATCGTTTATAAACAATTGATCTCAACAACCAATATTTTCATGGTTTGAAACTATATCGAACCTTATGATTCCTACGATCTCATGACTTATAAAGATTGAATCTATGGTAAGTCATCTTTAATCCCTCATACAAGACATATACCACCCATTCTATGATTCTCTAAGATAAAAGAAAATCTAAAAGAGATGGAGATGAAAGGTAAGGATTATACCTTAAGAATTCTTGGTGTTCTTTCTTAGAAAACTCTAAGATCAAGCTTCCAAAGTGTATGTTTTGCAAGTCTAGCTCTCTTTCTCTATCAATAATCTAATGTTGGCAAGTTGAAAAACTCTCAAATGAATCAACCTAGCTTTCTATTTATAGGAAACTAGAATGGAGGGCATTATGGACAACTACCATCACCTCCTTACTATTCATGTGTGGTCACCAAGCCTCAAACTTGGCTTGCACACCAAGTGGCTGGCCCACCACCCCATGGGTCATCCCCATGGGTTTTACCCATTTGGTGACCCACCGGTTCGACCCACGGTTCAGTTTTAATGAATTGGGCTTAACTAACTTATCATTGGGCCTTGATTTGGGCTTAACCCATTAACCCCTTGGGCTTACTAATTCAATTGATTGGGCTAATCATAATCCAACACAAATGAATTAATCATTAAGACTTAACTTAATTCTATAATACAAATCGTATTCTAAACGTACAATTCACGTATTCTCTCCCGTATACTACTCGATAATAATCGTATTGCGCTTTCAGATTTACTCATCATTATTATACATAGATACAAAATAGTATCATAAATGTATAACACTCGCATTAACCCTAACGCAATTCCTTTTACGCATATTATTTCCTTCTCGGAAATCAATACATTCAACCCTTAGGTTTTCAGTCCGCAGGCAAAAAATGTGTTTGCCATAAATGAAATATTAACAGATATTCCATCTAATCACGTTATTCTATCATTATGTGTGTCTCAGAATTTCAAAATTATTCCCCGAACAGAAACTGATGAATAGTGTTTTTACAGAAATTTCTCAGAAAATATTTATTTTCATCTTGGAAATTCTAAACAATTAATTCTAGCATGTAGCCAGAATACTAACCACGTTAGCACATTCTAGGTCATAGAACGACCTTCACATAGCTTACTTACATAAAAATCTAATTTTCTCGGGCGTTACACCTTCCTTGCTCCTACTTTGAATCTTCAATGGTCTCCAAGTTGCTTCAATCTCGAAAACTCATTAGAACTAGTGTTTTGATTTAATATACTCTAATCTAATCTAATGGAATCATCTTGCTCCTCTAATCTCCCCTCTAATCCTTGTTATTCTCTTCCTTCTATAAGCCTTTTTACATGTCTTTAAGTACTCTTGGAAGTCCTTGAGTCAATTGGATCGAAACAATCCTTCCCGAACTCAAATTTGGATAAAAACCACTTTTTTTACGCGTACCCCCACCCCGGCGGGGGTTTATTGTGACACCCCCAAATCCGGGTTACCTGACCCCCCGAGTTTGGTGTTCACAATCCACAATATAATACCATCTAACTACCCATTTTAATATAAGTAGGAATACATAATTCATTAACATAGATTGTTAATACATAAGTCCCAGGTCTACTAACCTTAACATTATAGACATACCCCTTTAAATATATAAAAAGGGTTTACAATACAATACAACATAATAATAATATTATTTGTCATAACTAATTCATAACTATTCCTTTTCCTTTGTTGTTCTTCGCAGCACCTTCTACAACTTCGTCCCTAGCTGAAAAGTTTTATTTATAGTAAGGGTGACCAACAAGTTTGCCCCGCAATTTAAGACGTACAATAAAGATATAGAAACCAATATCAATCCTTCTCACATTCTACGCAACAATAATTCGATAATGAAAGAGTACAACGCTTTCAAGGTTTTCTACGATATTCAAATGAATAATCAAGAATTAATTCTACGAAATAGCAAAGTGGAATGTTTTTCAGATTTATGCTGAGCGATCCATTGGATCTTGAACTTCTCTTCTCGAGTAACTATCAAAGTTAAACTTTAATATACCTAGGTGTATCAGATAACCATAAAGATTAAATCATACCCCTCTACAAGTATATAAAGTGATCAGCTTTAGTATACCCTATATTATGCATAATACTTAATTGCGCACAAAGGCCGAATACTCGACCGATAAAATATTCCCTTTATATAAAAGGTTATTCTTCTCAGTCTTAGAATCAAGATTTTGATTTTACAACGAAATACTGTGATTTTAAATTCTATTTACTTCTCGATCTAGCCAAAATAATTGGCATCGATCTGTCAATAACAATTGAATTCTCTTCTCAAACCTATCAAGTTCTAACAAACGTTCGTCTAACTAGAATAATTGGCTAAGACATTTCTCAACATAATTCGACAATAAACAGGAATTATTTGTACTGTTAATTCTAGCTTCTACGGATATGTATATCCAACAACAGTTATTCTACGAATGTATATATATTCTGAATCAGTAATTCAATTTAGATTATTAAACATGCACTAACTGTGAATAATGAACAATAAATCCCTGGACGTGGTATAATTAGCAATAATTAACCACTATAATAATATAACTCAAGGTTGAGTTAGGGAACTTGCCTCTTCTGCTGATTACAGCTACACAATAAACTTATCTGCTTTTGAAAGACCTATAACCAATAATATCAGTCTAACAATTAGCACAATCATTTTATAACATAAAGCACTGTAATTCAAAGTCAAACTTCTCCTAGGCACATTACCTAATAGCCACATCGGTGTTTATAACCTAGATAAACACTTATCAAGTCTAACTATTTCGGTCTGGTTGGACTTCGGTCCATTCTCGGTGATCCGTCACCCTATCCCAGACACTTAACACATTACTATTGTCAATTAAACTTGGTCTCTAAGCTTTAATATTATTTTAGATAAGTCAAATATCATTTATAATATTTTTCAAAGCTTTTATTAAATTTATAAGCAATTATTATAATTTATAATAATTTTTCAAACATCGGAATCATTTTTAAATGATTTAATTATCAAATAATCTTATCATTATTAATATTTAATAATATAAAAATATTAATAACATACTTGTCAAAATATTAAAGTTATTTTCAATAACTTAAAATATATTTTTAAATCATCATTATTCTACTTAAATGATTTTTAAAGTAATTAAAATCATTTTAAATCATTACCATTAATAATCAAATATTAATGAAATTATCATCAAAATATTAAAAGTCATTAATTATAACTTAAAATATTTTTAAATCATTTTTCTCATTTTAAATCAATAAAATCATTTTAATTAATTTATTTAGTATAATAATTAAATAAATCTAATATCATTAATATTAAATTATTAATGAAAATTCTCTAAAAATATTAAAAATTATATTTTATAATTAAAATATTTTCTAACACATTATTCTTATTTAAAATGATTTTAATAATATTAAATCATTTTTCTCTAATTTATTTAATATAGTAATTAAATAAATTAAATATCATTAATATTCAAATAATTATAAATATTAATGAAAAATATCTCAAATAGTCAAAAATTATTTTTTCTAATTTAAAATAATTTTAAAAACCATTTTTGGTAATTTTTAGAATCTATTTCTATTTTTAATCATTTTCCGAAAATATCGGAAATTAAAAAAATAAAAATCGTCGCTATAGGGTTTTAGCGACACAAAGCGACGTTGTTGGTGTTCTTGAGCTCATGAACATTGACAGCCGACTTATCAACCTGCCTTGTTTGACCAACTTAAATCCTTAGTTTAAAATCGTTTCTGGGCCAGCTTAAAGTTCAAAATTGTAGTACACATGTAATACTACATCTATAAACCATCAACTTGGTCATAACACCACATAGCATAACGATCTGGGCTCTCAAAGAAGCTGTCAAACCATATCTGGGTTTCTCTAGAAAACTAGAAACTCGACTAGGCACCTTTTTTATCATTTTAAGTTAGGTTCTGGTCATGGTTTATGTGATCTTAAGGTTCAAACATGTAGCCCATGTGTCAATAAACATTACTAAAATAACAGACTGGTCGAACTACAAATCAATAACCAGATTAAGATCGGTCAAAACCCTATAAGAAAATTGGTTCTACCGTTTCTGGGTTTTTCCCAGAAACTACTATCATGATCAACCAGCCAAGTTTGACCGTTCATTACAACAAAACTATTTACATTTTATGACATCTAGAAGCATGGATCTATAGTACAACTAACAGACTACAAACTTATTATCATAACATCAATAAACAACATCAGACCTGTCAGATCTATGCCTTAGAACGTCTTGTAAGAATCTGTTTCATACGTTCTGGGCTGCCCAGATTTTAGCCCAGTCACCGTCGATCAACCGACTTTGACTGGGAATAAAATGCAATCTAGCTATTCAAACACTATGATACTACTTCCAGATTGAAGACAACCTAACAAGCTACTAATCTAACACATAAAACTTTACGAAACATGAACAGACAAAGATCTACGGTCACTGACATTTCTTGTCAGACCATCATTTAAACTCAAGAACAGTTTATGAAAAACTAAACTTTTACCCACTTTGATGCTATGGATCCATCATGGATCAACATAGATCAACTAAAAACACCATATAGCATAAATATAAACACTTAAACACAATTATTTTCTTAGCATACAAGATCTAGGTTGAGTTTGGGTTTATACCTCTCTTGTCCAATCCTTAATCCTAGCTCTTCTCCACTGATCTTGATGATCTAAAGGCTTGGTTAGTGACTGAAATACTTAGGGATTTCGTGGGTTTAGGTGAGAGAAAGAGTGGGTTGGTGTTAGATAGCTAATGAGCTTGATATGTGAACTTTCTCTCTCCTAGATCTCTTATATCCTAGATGTAATGAATCCAAGTGTGCAAGTTGGCAAGATATGGATAAGATTTGGGCTGATTTCTAGCACATGGGATAATCTTAAGTGATGACTCACTAGATCTTGCAAATCTTCTAACTAAATATCTAAGTAAAGGGGTACTTCGGACTTTGGACATGAAATTTTAATGGCATACACGGAATTTACCAAACCCTTAGGGTTTGACCTTTAGGGTTTAACCCTAAGGCTCTAACCCTAAAGTTTTACAACTTTAGCTTCTAGGATTTTCTAAATTAGGATCTTTAAAATAGAAAATTAAGATGTTCAAAAATATAATTAGTGTTCCCTAATTATATTAAAGGTTACTAATCACATTAAAGTATAGTAATTACTTTAGAGCTTAATAATTAGGATTATGGTTTCCTAATTAGGGTTTAGGATTCCTGAATTAAAATTTAGGGTTTTCTGGCTTTCGATTAGGGTTCCTAACTACGTGTTAGGGTTTCAAATCTTGAGATTAGAGTTTCCAATCCCTTATTAGAGTTTACCAATATTGTACCCTACCCAACCATTCATTGATCAACATTCTATACAGTACAAACATGTACTTATCAGTATAATTATTTCAATTATATTTTCAATCGAATCCCTATCCGAACTTAGGGTTAGGGTTTCTATTCTCCGTTAAGCACAACTCTACTCTAATTTCTCAATCAATACACAAATTGACCACTTCTCGATACTCGTATCACAGATACATAGTACAATATTAACAGTCAATATTTAATAATAATAAAAAATTATTCGTGAAATTTGGATTATTCGGAATCCCGGGTTATCACATCCACCCCTCATTAAAAGGATTCCATCCTCGAAATCATCGCTTTCTTATTCTCTACAATCTTTTAAAGTTGTATCATCAATTCATTTTTAAGAACACAATATTAATTTGTGTTTCAAATTCTAACCTGTGACTTGAATCTATAAAAGAAAACAATTCACAGCAATAACTAACCAAGATTACTCGCGTAATTAAATTTCTAAACGAAATCGTTACCTGCCACCTCCTGAGTAGTCACTACATCTTGCGTCATCATGTTGAAAGTACGGGTCGTTAGTCTTCCTGGTTGTGCAGGTCCTCGAATCGCCAAGGTTCCACCACCAGGTCCGTTGTTGACACTTTCCTTCTCCGCATTCCTATTCGGACAGCCAGATTATATGATCGGGTTGATCCACGTGCAAAACAACCTTGAATTTTCTTCTTGACTGGGACAATTAGGTGACATGTGCCCCTCTTGCCCGCAGTTGTAACAAACTCCTTTCTTCTTTAAACAGACTCCAGAATGGTTCTTTTCGCAGGTCGCGCATGGTTCCCTTCCTTTCCAATTCTCTTCAGTCTTGCTACCCGATTAGGTATTCTCAGTCCACTTCCTCTTATTCTGATTACTACCACCACTGCTTCCACCATCATTGGTCTTCTTCTTCTTCTCCTGATGAAATCGAGATGCAGCCTCACTTCCTCCTTCAGCAATTAACGCTTTCTCCAACAAAGCCGCGAACGTGTTGATCTGCAATACCGCTACCTTATTGAATATCCCCGGCTTCAGTCCGTTCTCAAATCTTCTCGCTTTTCTTGATTCTGGGTCCACCTGGTGAGGTGCAAATCTTGCTAATTCGTTGAATTTGGTAGCATACTCCGATACCGACATGTTCTCCTTCTTAAGTTCCAAGAACTTGACTTCCATCCGAGCTTGCATACTTGGTGAGAAGTAATTCTCAAAGAACAACTCCTTAAATCTTATCCACGCTACCACCGCTGTACCAGCTCTTGCCTGACTAGTCTCCCACCAGTAGTTAGCTTCTCCCTTCATTAAGTATGTTGCAAAAGCCGTCTTTTGCTCTTCTCGCCACTCTCAAGAATGATTTAACGCTTTCTCCATCTCCTTTACCCAAGTTTGGGCTTCAATCGGATCCGTGGTTCCCTTGAATTCAAAGCGGTCCCCTCGCCTTAAAGTCCTTGAAGTTAGCCAATCATCGGTTTGGTCGATTCTCGCTCTTCCTCTTGCAGAAGAAACTCTATTCTCCATAGCTTCGGCTATCATATTTGTAAAGTTTTGCATTGGGTCAGCTTGACCTCCTTCGTTATTCACCGACTACTCTTCTCGTTGGTTTCGATTCTGTCGTCTAGTCGGCATGATCTGATAAAAATCTTATATAAATTTTCTTTTTCTAAACAAATTCTTAACACAATAAGAATTCAACACATAGTTCTCATGTAGTCGCATATTTATTCAAATAGCACATAGTACATATAGTACTTAACATATATTACTATCCCTTTTAAATAATTCTAGGATTAACATACCCAACTTCACATAGGAAGCTACAATTCTCCAACTTTACACAAAAAGTTGCCATTTACCAAATTCACATATCTAATCCCCGTTCATCAAACTTACTACACTTAGGAGTTCAGTAACTTGCCACAATTATATGAGTGTATGAACTTATCCTAGTCAGACCTTTGGCGTCCATTCGCTGAGGGGTTCAAAATATTTCATATAATCATGAGTCATGAGCTTACCATAAGTATGAGTTTTAAGAACACACAACTTAATCTTAATCTTATATTCATATAGAAAATAAAGATTTCATTCGTTCAAACATATATATATATATATACATATGTTTAAACATCATTCTCGATATTATAACACTTACTATCATAAACTTCTTCCAAAAGATACTATTACATATATCTAAGTTGTCTACCGACCACTCCCTTCACCAGTCTTCTTCTTGTTGGGACACTTGTTAAATCTGTGACCTGTTCTTCCACATGAGAAACACTTCCTCATATTTGGCTTAGGACAATGCAAAGAAATATGTCCTTCCTGCTTACAATTGAAGTAGACGTTCTTCCACATCATGCATTCTCCCGCGTGAGTCTTTCCACACTTGCTGCAAGCTTGTCTCTTCTTCGGGTTTGACTTTTCAGAGTTGCCATTGTTGTTGGCCCTCTTTCTCTTCTTCTTGTCTTTCTTGCTGGTTCCTTTAGATGATCCACCACCTTCAGTCTTCATCATCTCCACCTGCGCCTTCAGTTCATTCCGTTCTTCAGTCATTTCACGTAACGCCCGCTCTGTCTTCCACAACTCCTCCAAGAGAAATACCTTACTCCGGAGTTCCTGGACTTCTACAGTTAGCTGATCTTTTTCTCCGACATTGATCTTATTCTTCAACTCCACCTTAGCTTCTTCAGACTCCGCCTCCTCATCGCCACTTAGATACATCTCGGGATAATCATCATGATCACTCCCGAGATTGATCATTGGTTCATCTTTCTCCACTTCTTCCATCGACTTGCTTCATGGCACCTCGCACTCCTGGCCATCGGCATCGGTGCGACAAGACTCATTGGCATCTCCGTACTCATCTTATCTTCTCCCGACATCCTACAATCGATTTAAACAACTTGATTAGTACTTCACCAGTACACACTCCTCACACTATGTGTCCACTTATCTCACTATCGATACGCTTCTGCAATCCCTCACTTAGTACTCTAAATGAGTATTCTCTATCTCGCTCAGGGTTATAATTAGGGTTTTTCCCCACCCCACCTAAGGTTTATAACCTACAGCTTTGATACCAACCTGTGACACCCCCATATCCAGGATACCTAAACCCCGAGTTTGGTGTTCATGATCCACAATATAATACCATCTAACTACCCATTTTAATATAAATAGGAATACATAATTTATTAACATAGATTGTTAATACATAAGTCCCAGGTCTACTAACCTTAACATTACAGACATACCCCTTTAGATATATAAAAAGGGTTTACAATACAATACAACATAATAATAATATTATTCGTCATAACTAATTCATAACTATTCCTTTTCCTTCGTTCTTCTTCGTAGCAACTTCTACAACTTCGTCCCTAGCTGAAAAGTTTTATTTATAGCAAGGGTGAGCAACAAGTTTGCCCCGCAATTTAAGACGTACAATAAAGATATAGAAATCAATATCAATCCTTCTCACATTCTACGCAACAATAATTCGATAATGAAAGAGTACAATGCTTTCAAGGTTTTCTACGATATTCTAATGAATAATCAAGAATTAATTCTACGAAATAGCAAAGTGGAATGTTTTCCAGATTTATGCTGAGCGATCCATTGGATCTTAAACTTCTCTTCTCGAGTAACTATCAAAGTTAAACTTTGATATACCCAGGTGTATCAGATAACCATAAAGATTAAATCATACCCCTCTACAAGTATATAAAGTGATCAGCTTTAGTATACCCTATATTATGCATAATACTTAATCATACAATAAAGGTAGTAATACTTTAATCGATAAAATATTCTCTTTATATAAAAGGTTGTTCTTCTCAGTCTTAGAATCAAGATTTTGATTTTACAACAAAATACTGTGATTTCAAATTCTATTTACTTCTCGATCTAGCCGAAATAATTGGCATTGATCCGTCAATAACAATTGAATTCTCTTCTCGAACCTATCAAGTTCTAACAAACGTTCGTCTAACATATCTTTTTCATTGTAAGTCCGAATTAGTCAATTTTCGATTCGTTGGACTCGAAAATATGTTGGCATGATCAATTTAGCCTCTAAAATAGATCATAACTTATTCAACAAAACCCAAAAGACCAATTTTAGAAAAATTCATTTTTATTGGCTCTAATGTCTCTTATAGACAATACTAACATATTATCCAACAACAAATAATCAAGACTTCATCACTTCATTCTACCTAAAATAATTCTAACAATGAAGAACTTTAAGACAAGCTAGTATAAGTTTTAGAATTCTTCTCTTACCTCTTAAATCCTCTCTAGATTGTTTATATGGTGAAGATTACTTGATTAAACTCCTTCCTCTTCTTTGATCCTCCAAAGCTCTCTTCTAATTTAATAGAGAACTCTTATTTCTCTCTCTCACTCTATCAACCCTAACATGTCAAATGAAATAACGTGTGAAGGAAGCTTTCAGTTACTAACGTTACCAAGAGACCTAAAGTCTCAGCAGTTAGAAAATACCAAGAGTTTAAGCCATGTTTGGCAAATATACTCCATGGCTTATTTCTATTTTATTTTCTTTTCCTACTATATAATATATTCTCCTTTCTCTAAGTGTCACACTTGAACTACACTGTTAAATCACTTAGCCCCATTAAGTAATTATACAACTATAATATGTATAATTACTACATTATAAATTATGAAATTACATTCATAAATAAAATAACACCTCCATTCAAATAAACATTTTCAGTAAAATAATTAATATTTAACCCACTCATTATTTTTAATAAATTATACAATTATTATGTATGATATTCAATTTCTTTACATCTATAAATTGCCCCAAAACAATTTATTTAATCTATATATTAGCCACATCTTAAATATTAACTCAATTTATTAGTCTTGACACCAATATTTATTTATAGACCAATTTATATTCGCTTGTCATAATAATAATACATTAGGCCATTACATAACCGTATTACATTTATATGTCATATATTATATCTCTCATTTCATTAAAACAATGTATATTTATGTTAATTCACTATTTTAATTAAGTGAATTACACTCAATATTTATGAAATTTAATTCATAACAACTCCATTGCCAATAAGGCATAACACTCAAATTAGATTTATATTATTTCATAATATAGTTTTCAACCTAATTAAATTAACTAATAACATTCAGACAATTTTTGTCTTCGTAACAATTTCATTTACTCACTCTTCAATAGTTAAATTAACTATTAAATCTCACTTTCCCAATATATGAATATATATTTCTATTTATACCAGATAACATATCTCAAAATATATATAGCACGTATATGTATATACATACTCAAACCCAAAACATCTCATAATAAGAATTTTAATTATTAAATTTCTATTTTAATAACTTATAAAAATTCGGGTTGTCACATCCCTCCCTCCTTATAAGGATTCCGTCCTCGGAATCACCGAAACCCTACCTTACTAAGGTTTTTACAAAATCTCCTTCACAATTATCGTTGAATAACTTCACACATTAACTTAACAAAAAGTTTTACATATATATATATACTTTATTCATTTCTTCAACAACTTTTAGGTTTTATTACACAACCTTCAATTAAACACAGTCATATATCAAATATTATATATTCTTTAACCCATTCATTTCCTTTTCTAAGGATCGTTTTCATAAACACTCAGGATATTACATTCACCCTTTCTTCTAAGAATTTCGTCCTCAAAATTTTATTTATTAATTTTTATTCATTCAATCTATAAAAATAGATTTTTTCTTTAATACTTTATTCATTCATTGGGTTCTGCAACCAATTTTTTTTTTCTATAAGGATCTTTCTAAAATCATCTTATTCCTCACCTCTTCCTCTTCTAAGAGTTTCACATTTCTCTTCTTTCTGGAATTTTATTTCTTTCTTGAAATTATTATGTTTTGCTTAATGTTCTCATCCTTTCCACTTTCACCTTTCAGAATAATAAGAATCTTCCACAATTGCTCAATAATTGGGAAGAAGTATGAATAACTCAGGAATTTAAAAGATTCTAAATCATGTTGAGTGGTCACAAGACCGTGAACTCTTCTCTAGGTTTACTAGTGCTTTAACTCAATCCTTCACACTGCAAACCAGAGTGTTTATCAATCACGAAGACTGAAAACACCCTCCACACGTACACTAGGTGGCTAGCCTATTGTACCACTACGTTGTGCCGCAACGTAGTGTTTTATAACGACTATATGTGTTACGCTCGGAACCATTGTCCCCGAAAACATGTCCCCTTATAAGGTTGTTCACCTCAGCTTTTCAACATCTGAATCCGCACCAAAACAATTTGATTTGGTATAACTTTTCAATAAACGCTTGAATTTCATGAACATCTTTCAATATTCGTCTAGCTGAATCAAATAGCATAGACTTCTACAACAATTCGGACATCAATCAAAATATACATACATATATACATATATATATATATATATATTCTCATATCTTAAAGAAATCTCAAAAATCTTTTTATGACATCATGATACCGCATCGTATTTACAAATTCGGTTTGAGGATTCCATCATTTTGTGACTTTGTTATACTACATCATACCACAATTGGGCATTTGACGATCCTTAGATCACATCCAACACTAAGAAATTTCGCATTGATAACTCCATCGCTTTTATCATCTTTGCACCAGTTCCATGATGCATTAATGATATAAAATACATTTTGATATTTTCAAATCATTTTCGCTTCAGTTAAACAATTAGCATATACTATTCTTTAAACAATTCGTAAATCTTTGAAAATCAGCTTTTAGTGATATCATACTCAACAGTAACGATGTGTCAATGTCCCAAGTCCACACATACACATTTGTCACCATGCATTGAGAGTAAAAATTCATTTTAAAAGGCACATAGAGCTTAATTTAGCTTAATGTCAAAAATTACGAAGTCTAGCATAGCTAGAAGATTTGGAATACTTGTGCTTCCACCATCAACTCCATGTTCTATAATGATCCATTTCTTAATTGGTCTATCTAGTCCTATCATCCTCAATACTCCATTCACACTTAATTATACCCCAGTTCATCAAACTTACCGCACATTGGAAGTTCATGACTTGCCACAATAATATGAGTTTAAGAACTTACCCTAGTCAGACCATAGGCGTCTATTCGCTGAGGGGTTCAAAACATACCATATTATTATGAGTCACGAACATACCATATGCATTAGTTTTAAGAACCGCACCTAATCCTAATATTATCTGACTAATCTTAATAGTTTCTAACTATCAAATATACACATGAGAAAAGAATCACCTTTTCGCCACATATACATTGATAGCGTGAAACCAACATTCCAATGATTATCAATGTGATAAACTGAGTGCAAGCACAAAACCCTCGCCCATACAAAGGTTTGTACAACTCAGCCATCATATGAGTCCTCAATTGAAATCCCTCTTAACTCTATCTTGCTTATAACTTGCTGTTTGCTCGATACGAATTTTTTTCGTACCTCATCATTTATAACTCCTCGTGAGTTTATCTTGTACTATTTCATAGTACATTATCTTCATAGCATCAAGCTATAATTATTCAAACATTACAGACCATTTTTTTATAACTTAAACAAATCACATCGTGATCGTATTCTATTATCATTTCCCTAAAAATTCATTTCTTAACTCGTGATCGTTTTATTTTACGATCCCCTTTCTTTCATTTTTCATCATACGTATCCATTTTCTACACTTTGTACACATTGAGTCTCTAACGGTTTCAATATGGTACGCTGAGTGGTTTCCCACAAACAACCAACAAACTAGGTTCCGAGTTACTAATTCGTATATACCTCCGCTCTATGAAGGAATCGTTTAGCCCAGATACCATACATCAACTATTAAAGAGTACAATTATATCATACTTAAATATAACTTTCTATTCTTAACTTCTTTATCATCTTCTCCTTTATTCTCTAAGGTTATAGCCTAGGGCACTCTAACCTAAGGTTTATAAACTACAGCTTTGATACCAACTGTAACGACCCCAAAATTCATACAATTTAATTCTCAACTTCGGTCGTTAATAATACATTCAACCTCTAAATTTACATCATTAATCGATAATACAACCATTGAAATTTGCGGAATAATTAAAATTTTCTATTACAAACTATCCTCGTTCCCAAAACCTTCAACCTTTACATCTAAATATCAGATAACTCTAACTTTAGCTTTACAACTCAACATAAAACTATACATCATAAAACATTTGGTACATCTCATGAATCTTAAATCATGGTATAAAGAAATAACAACTTTAGCTAAAATAATAATCTTTGTGTATTCCATCTGATTCATATCTTTCAAGTAGCACATAGTGTTACCTTCAATTCGTAACCTACAAATATGGTTATTTGCAAGGTTGAGCTCGACAGCCCAGCAAAATCTAATAGTTTTCATGCATCACATAGCACATAATAACATGCTCAACATATATCTCATAAACATTGAACTAACATAACATACATGCTACAGTTCATATAACAAGTATAAAGAATGAAAAACTTTAAGAAAAGCTACTAGAAGTTTTAGAATTCTTCTCTTACCTCTTAAATCCTCTCTGGATTTATTATATGGTGAAGATTACTTGATTAAACTCCTTCCTCTTCCTTGATCCTCCAAAGCTCTCTTCTAATTTAATAGAGAATTCTTATTTCTCTCTCTCACTCTATCAACCCTAATATGTCAAATGAAATAACGTGTGAAGGTTTAAGCCTTCAGTTACTAGCGTTACCAAGAGGCCTAAAGTATCAGCAGTTAGAAAATACCAAGAGTTTAAGCCATGTTTGGCAAATATACTTCATGACTTATTTCTATTTTATTTTCTTTTCGTACTATATAATATATTCTCCTTTCTCTAAGTGTCACACTTGAACTACAATGCTAAATCACTTAGCCGCATTAAGTGATTATACAACTATAATATGTATAATTACTACATTATAAATTATGAAATTTCATTCATAAATAAAATAACACCTCCATTAAAATAAACATTTTCAGTAAAATAATTAATATTTAACCCACTCATTATTTTTAATAAATTATACACTTATTATGTATAATATTCAATTTCTTTCCATCTATAAATTGCCCCAAAATAATTTATTTAATCTATATATTAGCCAAATCTTAAATATTAACTCAATTTATTATTCTTGACACCAATATTTATTTATAGACCAATTTATATTCGCTTGGCATAATATAATACATAAGGCCATTACATAACCGTATTACATTTATATGTCATATATTATATCTCTCATTTCATTAAAACAATGTATATTTACGTTAGTTTACTATTTTAATTAAGTGAATTACTCTCAATATTTATGAAATTTAATTCATAACAACTCCATTGCCAATAAGGCATAACAATCAAATTAGATTTATATTATTTCATAATATAGTTTTCAACCTAATGAAATTAACTAATAACATTCAGACAATTTTTGTCTTCGTAACAATTTCATTTACTCTCTCTTTAATAGTTAAATTAACTATTAAATCTCACTTTCCCAATATATGAATATATATTTCTCTTTATACCAGATAACATATCTCAAAATATATATAGCACGTATATGTATATACATACTCAAACCCAAAACATCTCATAATAAGAATTTTAATTATTAAATTCCTATTTTAATAACTTATAAAAATTTTGGTTGTCACATCTTTCCTTCCTTATAAGGATTCCGTCCTCGGAATCACCAAAACTCTACCTTACTAAGGTTTTCACAAAATCTCCTTCACAATTATCGTTGAATAACTTCAACACATTAACTTAACAAAAAGTTTTACATATATATATATATACTTCATTCATTTCTTCAACAACTTTTAGGTTTTATTACATAACCTTCAATTAAACACAATCATATATCAAATATTATATATTATTTAACCCATTCATTTCCTTTTCTAAGGATCGTTATCATAAATACTCGAGATATTACATTCACCCTTTCTTCTAAGAATTCCGTCCTCGAAATTTTATTTATTAATCTTTATTCATTCAATCTATCAAAATAGATTTTTGCGTTAATACTTTATTCATTCATTGGGTTCTATAACCAAATTTTTTTTTCCTATAAGGATCTTTCTAAGATCATCTTATTCCTCACCTCTACCTCTTCTAAGAGTTTCACATTTCTTTTCTTTCTGGAATTTTATTTCTTTCTTGAAATTATTATGTTTTGCTTAATTTTCTCATCCTTTCCACTTTCACCTTTCAGAATAATAAGAATCTTCCACAATTGCTCAATAATTGGGAAGAAGTATGAATAACTCAGGAATTTAAAAGATTCCAAATCATGATGAGTGGTCACAAGACCGTGAACTCTTCTCTAGGTTTACTAGTGCTTCAACTCAATCCTTCACACTGCAAACCAGAGTGTTTATCAATCACAAAAACTAAAAACACCCTCCTCACGTACACTAGGTGACCAACCTAGTATACCACTACGTTGGGCCGCAACGTAGTGTTTTGTAACGACTATATGCGTTACGCTCGGAACCATTGTCCCCGAAAACATGTCCCCTTACAGGGTTGTTCACCTTAGCTTTTCAACATCTGAATCCGCACCAAAACAATTTGGTTTGGTATAACTTTTCAATAAACGCTTGAATTTCATGAACATCTTTCAATATTCGTCTAGCTGAATCAAATAGCATAGACTTATACAATAATTCGGACATCAATCGAAATATACATATATACATATATATATATATATATATATGTTCTCATATATTAAAGAAATCTCAAATACCCCTAAATCCGGGTTACCTGACCAACGAGTTTGGTGTTCACGGTCCATAATATAATACCATCTAACTACCCATTTTAATATAAATAGGAATACATAATTTATTAACATAGATTGTTAATACATAAGTCCCAGGTCTACTAACCTTAACATTACAGACATACCCCTTTAGATATATAAAAAGGGTTTATAATATAATACAACATAATAATAATATTATTCGTCATAACTAATTCATAACTATTCCTTTTCCTTTGTTCTTCTTCGCAAAGACTTTTCCTGCAACTTCGTCCCCTAATTTAAAAGTTTTATTTATAGCAAGGGTGAGCAACAAGTTTGCCCCGCAAGTTAAGACGTACAATAAAGATATAGAAATCAATATCAATCCTTCTCACATTCTACGCAACAATAATTCGATAATGAAAGAGTACAACGCTTTCAAGGTTTTCTACGATATTCAAATGAATAATCAAGAATTAATTCTACGAAATAGCAAAGTGGAATGTTTTTCAGATTTATGCTGAGCGATCCATTGGATCTTGAACTTCTCTTCTCGAGTAACTATCAAAGTTAAACTTTAATATACCTAGGTGTATCAGATAACCATAAAGATTAAATCATACCCCTCTACAAGTATATAAAGTGATCAGACCCTATATTATGCATAATACTTAATTGCGCACAAAGGCCGAATACTCGACCGATAAAATATTCCCTTTATATAAAAGGTTATTCTTCTCAGTCTTAGAATCAAGATTTTGATTTTATAACGAAATACTGTGATTTCAAATTCTATTTACTTCTCGATCTAGCCGAAATAATTGGCATCGATCTGTCAATAACAATTGAATTCTCTTCTAACCTATCAAGTTCTAACAAACGTTAAATCAACCGTAATAATTGGCTAAGACATTTCTCAACATAATTCGACAATAAACAAGAATTATCTGCTCATCAATTCTAGCTTCTACTTAATATGTATATCTATCAATGATTATTCTACTTAATGTATATATATTCTGAATCAGTAATTCAATTTGAATTATTAAGCATGCATTAACTGCGAATAATCAACAATAAATCCATGGACGTGGTATAATTAGCAATAATTAACCACTATAATAATTGAATGAATATAACTCAAGGTTGAGTTAGGGAACTTGTCTCTTCTGCTGATTACAGCTACACAATAAACTTATCTTATTTTGATGTTAGAGTTTATGCCCTAGAGGCCAATTATTTGATATAATTGCTTAACGTTTTGATATTATATTTGATTGAATAAATATATGATTTTATTATGGTTTTATTTACTGCGTAATATAATTGTTAACATAATAAAATTCCTTAGAATAGTGATACAAATTATATAGTTTCAAGTATGTGACTTGAACATGAGATTATATATTACCATTAGTATCAGTGTTCTTAAATGTCCCTAGTCGAGTATCATTATTGATGGGACAACAATGATGCATTGAGACTAGTATGTGGATTGACTGATGACCAAATCTCATTGGTCATAAATATATGAGATATTAAGTCAATGCATAGGTACATGTTAGAGAACGATGTCGGATGTCCCACCATGAGAATTTATATGGAGCATTATGCGAAGTGTCGAAGAGTAATTCTCATAGTGACAATGATGTAATGGTCCTCCCAACAAATCGCTATATTACTACACGAGAATTTATGTACTTTGATATCATCAAATGTCACCTTTAATAGGGTGGACTATAAAGGTGATTATTGGGTTCATCATTAATCGTGTGAGAAATATGAGTGATCTAGATGGAATTTAACCATCCTATATATTATGGGTGATATCCATAGGCCTCTTGATTGAGTAGGACTATGAAATGCATGGCCATGCTCAAATAGTGATTTGTTTCATATAGTCTACTCATTGATCAAGAAAACTCAGATTAAATTATGAAGAGTATGACACATTCCATGACTCGAGTTTAATCTAGGATATTAAGGTTAAAAGGATTAAATTACATTAAAACATTGGTCACGTAAAAGGTTGCATCGAATCATCGATCTTATTATTACTTGGGTAGCGAAGTGATGCATTACTAGATGTCGCTCACCATTTATAATTTTATAATATGATTTTAAAATTATTGCCAACGTAATAATAAACTATATAGGTCACACATAGAACGTTATTTAAAAGGGAATTAATTTAAATTTTAAGGATTTAAATATATTAATATGATTAATAGTATTTAAATCATTTAATTTAAATTAAAAGGATAATTTATATATATATATATATATATATATATATATATATATATATATATATATATTAAGTAAGACTTAATTAAGAGATATATATATATATAAATTAGGGATTTTATAAAATTAGGTTTTGATTTGATTAATTCCTTTTAACTACTATATATATGATATATAATACTACTTAGGTAAGATATCATAATTGAAAAACCCTACCCGCTTCTTAGAGAGAGACTAGAGAAAACAGTTTGTAAAATCCATTCCTTTTGGTGGCTAGATCTGCAAGTTCTTCTTATTGCGTAATCGTTCGCCTGGTTCGTGATGCGGTGCTCGATGTGGATACTGTAGAGGCGCAATCAGCTTTGTATTGCGTTGGAGATTCGAGGTCTGGCTTTTGATTCTCGCTTTTTTGTTTATATCCGTATAATATCTAAACCTCTCGAATTAATTGATTTTCGCATGGATCCTGTTTTAGGGTTTCGGAAATTGCTTTAAAATTTTAATTTCCGCTATGCGTTACTGTGCTGAAGCCCAACATTTGAAAGACATATAACCAATAATATCGGTCTAACAATTAGCACAATCATTTTATAACACATAACACTGTAATTCACAGTCAAACTTCTCCTAGGCACATTACCACATATCCACATCAGTGTTTATAACCTAGGTAAACACTTATTAAGTCTAACTATTTCAGTCTGGTTGGACTTCAGTCCATTCTCGGTGATCTGGTCACCCTGTCCGACATTTAACACAACTATTATTAATTAAACTTGGTCTCTAAGCTTCAATATTATTTTAGATAAGTCAAATATCATTTATAATATTTTTCGGAAGCTTTTAATAATTTATAAGCAATTATTATAATTTATAATAATTTTTCAAACATCGGAATCATTTTAAAATGATTTAATTATCAAATAATCTTATCATTATTAATATTTAATAATATAAAATATTAATAACATACTTGTCAAAATATTAAAGTTATTTTCAATAACTTCAAATATTTTTTAAAATCATCATTATTCTACTTAAATGATTTTTAAAGTAATTAAAATTATTTTAAATTATTACCATTAATAATCAAATATTAATGAAATTATCATCAAAATATTAAAAGTCATTAATTATAACTTAAAATATTTTTAAATCATTTTTATCATTTTTAAATGATTTTAAATCAATAAAATTATTTTTTAATTCATTTATTTAGTATAATAATTAAATAAATCTAATATCATTAATATTAAATTATTAATGAAAATTCTCTAAAATATTAAAAATTATATTTTATAATTCAAAATATTTTCTAACACATTATTCTTATTTAAAATGATTTTTAATAATATTAAATCATTTTCTCTAATTTATTTAATATACTAATTAAATAAATTAAATATCATTAATATTCAAATAATTATAAATATTAATAAAAAATATCTCAAATAGTCAAAAATTATATTTCATAATTTAAAATAATTTTTAAAACCATTTTTGGTTATTTTTAGAATTTATTTCTATTTTTAATCATTTTTCAAAAATATCAAAAATTAAAAAATAAAATCGTCATTATAGGGCTTTAGCGACATAAAAGCGTCATTGTTGTGTTCTTGAGCTCAAGAACACCGACAAATTACATTATTAACCTGCCTTGTTTGACCAACTTAAATCCTTAGTTTAAAATCGTTTCTGGGCCAGCTTAAAGTTCAAAAGCGTAGTACACATGTAATATTACATCTATAAACTATCAACTTGGTCATAACACCACATAGCATAACGATCTGGGCTCTCAAAGAAGCTGTCAGACCATATCTGGGTTTCTCCAGAAACCTAGAAACTCGACTAGGCACCTTTTTGATCATTTTAAGTTAGGTTCTGGTCATGGTTTATGTGATCTTAAGGTTCAAACATGTAGCCCATGTGTCAATAAACATTACTAAAACAACGGTGGTAGAACTACAAAACAATAACCAGATTAAGATCTATCAAAACCTCAGAAGAAAATTGGTTCTACTGGTTTCGGGTTTTCCCTAAATCGCTATCACGATCAACCAACCAAGTTTGATTGCTCATTACAACAAATCTATTTACATTTTATGACATCTAGAAGCATGGATCTATAGTACAACTAACAGACTACAAACTTATTATCATAACATCAATAAACAACATCAGACCTGACAGATCTATGCCTTATAACGTCTTGTTAGAATCTGTTTCATATGTTCTGGGCTGCCCAGATTTTAGCCCAGTCAACGTCAGTCAACCGACTTTAACCGGGAATAAAATGCAATCTAGTTATTCAAACACTGTGATACCACTTCCAGATTGAAGACAACCTAACAAGCTACCAATCTAACACATAAAACATTACAAAACATGAACAGACAAAGATCTACGGACACTGACATTTCTTGTCAGACCATCATTCAAACTCAAGAACAGTTTATGAAAAACACAACTTTTACCCACTTTGATGCTATGGATCCATCATGGATCAACATAGATCAACTAAAAACACCATATAGCACAAATATAAACACTTAAACACAATTATTTTCTTAGCATACAAAATCTAGGTTGAGTTTGGGTTTATACATCTCTTGTCCAATCCTTAATCCTAGCTCTTCTCCACTGATCTTGATGATCTAAAGGCTTGGTTAGTTACTGCAATACTTAGGGATTTCGTGGCTTTAGGTGAGAGAAAGAGTGGGTTTGTGTTAGATAGCTAATGAGCTTGATATGTGAACTTTCTCTCTCCTAGATCTCTTATATCCTAGATGTAATGAATCCAAGTGTGCAAGTTGGAAAGATATGGATAAGATTTGGGCTGATTTCTAGCACATGGGATAATCTTAAGTGATGACTCACTAGATCTTGCAAACCTTCTAACAAAATATCTAAGTAAAGGGGTACTTTGGACTTTGGACATGAAATTTTAATGGCATACAAGGAATTTACCAAACTCTTAGGGTTTAACCCTTATGGTTTAACCCTAAGGCTCAAACCCTAAAGTTTTACAACTTTAGCTTCTAGGATTTTCTAAATTAGGATCTTTAAAATAGAAAATTAAGATGTTCAAAAATATAATTAGTGTTCCCTAATTATATTAAAGGTTACTAATCACATTAAAGTATACTAATCACTTTAGAGCTTAATAATTAGGATTAGAGTTTCCTAATTAGGGTTTAGGATTCTCGAATTAAAATTTAGGGTTTCTCGGCTTTCGATTAGGGTTCCTAACTACGTGTTAGGCTTTCAAATCTTGAGATTAGAGTTTCAAATCCCTTATTAGGGTTTATCAATATTGTATCCTACCCGACCAATCATTGATCAACATTCTATACAGTATAAACACGTACTTATCAGTATAATTATTTCAATTATATTTTCAATCGAATCCCTATCCGGACTTAGGATTAGGGTTTCTATTCTCTGTTAAGCACAACTCTACTCTAATTTCTCAGTCAATACACAAATTGATTACTTCTCGATACTCGTATCACAGATACACAGTACAATATTAACAGTCAATATTTAATAATAATAAAAAAAAATTATTCGTGAAATTTGGATTATTCGGAATCCCGGGTTATCACATTTATACTTGTCAAGGGTTCATTTTTGGCTATGCTACTTTTTTTGGCAGCTTGGTACCCTGTCCGTGGGTTTTGTTAAGGAAAAAGCCCTACGGCATCATTTTTCTCATTTGAAATGTCCTCTGGTAAAATGGCCATAACTTTTTATCCGGGAGGGGTTATAGGGCCTGCCACCTATCAAATCAAAGCTATCAGTGAGCTCTACAACTTTCATTCTTTGAGGATTGCAAAATTCTGGACGGATGAAGGTCGAAATTGGGATGGAAGTGACTGCTATGCAAATGGCCACCCAAAATAGTGAAGTTCGACGTCCGTTGGTACAAAGATCATAACTCTTGCATCCGAACTCCGATTAGAATGATTCAAGATGTTCCAGAAAGCTACAAAGACGCTCTACAATGTGAGCCAAGTTCCAAGCCAAAAACATGAAATGAACATGAAAGCCCAAACGATGTCCGATTTGCTTTTCTTTGCGATTTCACACCAATTCTTTGCGATTTTCTTGCTTTTCCATACCAATAATCGCTCACACCGTTCCCAAACATATAACCTACAAAATGAACACAAAACAAGTAAAAACGAACATGAACACAAGAAAATAGCAACAATTAAGCATGAAACGGACAACGATTCGTGTATATGAAATCCACTAATCAAGCACCTAAATTAACACATATAACTTACATAGATTACTCATAAACACTACCCATTATATATATACTAATTTCAAAACAACTAAACCACAATCTCAGAAAATTAAATCTTTGAATGCCATGTTTTAAACCAAAACTCCATTTTTTACTTTGTTTGACAAAATTAACATTGTAACCACAATTATACACCAAATTGATTCATTTAAACTACGTTTTCTCCATTTCTTAACATATTAACATATTCAAGGTTTAATTTCACAATTAGCTCACAATCAAATATTAATTTTGATACTTCTACAAGCCATGTTTATACATATATTTACTATAAAAACCAATTTCTTTCTTTTTGACGTAAAATAGCATACAAATCCTTGTCTAGATACAACTCTAACACCACCAATACATATAATCACAAGTAACAGTTGTATATCAACAATAAAATAAATGCTTGAATTCATAGAGATTGCAACTTCATGCCGTAAACATATATATATATAATAAGGTTAATATATATATATATATATATATATATATATATATGGTCCGGATCTTAAGCTCACCCTTTATCTAGCTCACCTTGCTCAGCCCCCTTCAGCAATGGACCGAGCGACGATTTGGTCTGTCGCTATATGTTTGGTCCGTCACTATTTGTTGTCCATCACTATATGTTGTCCGTCACTAAAAGCTAAGACGACAGTTCTATATATAGCGACGGACCGAATCGTCGTCTGATCCGTTGCTAAAGGGGGGTGAGCAAGGTGAGCTAAATAAAGGGTGAACTTAAGATCCGGACCGTATATATATATATATATATATATATATATATATATATATATATATATCCTTGCTAACCACAGACAACTCTCACAAGTCTCTCTCTCAAATTCTCTCAATTCCCTCTCAACTTCTCTGTAACTTTCTTCCTTAGTTTAGCAAATGACTCAAGTCGTGAAAACCAAAACTGATAAGCAAGTATGCGTATAATATAAAGAAACTGATATGGCCATAATACGCCCACTTAATATATCAGTTACAACATATAAACGTATAGGTTATAAATATATTATTTTTTATGTATTTTTTATTTAAGTTATTTTATTTATTAAAATTTAACATTTAAAATTTAAAAATCCAAAACTCTTAAGGCTATGTTTGGAAAATCTCTTTAAAAATTGAAGACTTAATATCTTTAAGCCTTGTTTGGCAAAACTAAATTAAACTCCTTTAATTTATTTTAATAACCCTTTTATAGCATAGTTATTGTCACACTTTTCTTACCAAATTAAATTAAAAATATTATAATAATCCATTTATTTCCTATCAACTCTCTAATTTAATTATTAAATTAAATTAGAATATTACCTCATAATAATTAATTTCCTTCACTCATTAATTATTTATTTAACACATAATAATTAATCAAATCAAATTAAACAAATAATTAAACAAATTTTTATTCAACAATAACACATCAATTAAATATTTCAATTAAATATTTATATAATTTAATAAATATTTAAAATTATAATTTAAAATTTTAGATTGTTACATCCTTCCCTCCTTACAAGGATTCTGTCTCCAGAATCACAACTCAATTAAATCATTCGCCACATTCTTCCCTCCTTACAAAGATTTTGTCCCCAGAATTGAAGACACATATTAAACAAATAACTCAGGGTAATTCTTTATCATTTCATCTTCGAGTTCCCACGTAGCCTCTTCGACATTGTGGTTCCTCCACATTACCTTCACGAAAGGTATCACTTTATTCCTGAGCACTTTTTCTTTCCTGTCAACTATCTGGATAGGAACCTCTTCATAAGACAAGTCTTTATCGAACTGTAATGGTCAGTACTCTATCACATGCTTGTAATCAGGTTTATAGGGTCGTAACACCGAAACATAAAAAATATTATGAACGTTTTCCAACTCTGGAGGTAGAGCTACCTCATAAGCCACTTCTCCTACTCTTTGCAGCACTTGAAAGGGTCCAATAAACCTCGGGCTTAGCTTTCCCTTTTTACCGAAATGAATTTTCCCCTTCCAAGGAGAAACTTTTAAGAACACAAAATTTCCTACGTCGAATTCACGATCTTGTCTGTGTTGATCAGCATACTTCTTCTATCTATCTTGAGCAACTACCAATCTTGTCCTGATGAGTTTAACAGCCTCAGCAGTCTGTTGTACCAGTTCTGGTCCTAACAGTTGGCGTTCACCGACTTCATTCCAGTATAATGGAGTTCTGCACTTTCTGCCGTATAATTCTTCGTAAGGCGGCATGTCGATGCTTGCGTGGTAACTACTGTTGTAGGCGAATTCCACCAATGGTAAATGTTCATCCCAGCTCCCTTTGAAATCCATGATGCATGCTCTAAGCATATCTTCCAACGTCTGGATTGTTCGTTCACTTTGGCCATCTGTATGCAGATGGTATGTCGTACTCATTCTCAACCGTGTTCCTATGCATTCTTGTAGTCTCTTCCAGAAGTTTAACGTGAATCGCGGATCTCTATCTGATATAATTGATATTGGAACTCCATGTCTCGAAACGATTTCTTTAACGTACAACTTTGCCAGCTGATCAAGATTAAATCTAATCTTTATTGGCAAAAAGTGTGCTGATTTTGTCAGTTTATCCACTATCACCCAAATCGCATCATATCCTTTTTGAGTAGTTGGAAGACCTACCATAAAATCCATTGTGATATGTTCCCACTTCCATTCTGGTATTTCCAACAGTTGAAGTAATCCGCTTGGCCTCTGGTGTTCTGCCTTTACTCTTTGACATGTCAAGCATTTCTTTTTTTTACTAAGTTTGTTTGTATATAGAAAAGAAAGAGAGATTGAACAATCGCAAAGGGGCATACCCCAGAAACTTTAGAATGAACCTCATGGGACAACCCCCAAAAAGAACAACTAAAGACCATCGACCAACCGGAATTACAAATTTATAAAATAAAACGGGCATATATAAAACAAGCGGTAAGCCTAAGCAAGTGGCGAGTAGTAGCTGTCTAAACTCAACTCGCCAACATGTGCCAAAGAGCAGTTGAACCAGCACCCCACCCATGTGCCGAAGAGCAGCTGAACCAGCACCCCACCCTAACAAAAGCACAAGTCGTTGTCGTGCCGCCTAACCACATCCGCCTGCTTTCACCAACCAATCACATTACTTCTACCAACCAGTTCTTTGCTAGGACCCCACCCATGTCTTTGAAGTACCCATCATTGCTAGGACCCACCGCCATGTAAGCCAAGAGCAATGACAAAGAAATGAACCAAGATCCCACCTAAAATAAAAGCACCAGCCCCAACATAAGACTCCACGCTCGCCCAAAACATAAGTACCTCGCCACCCAACGTGAGACTCAGTCAAATCTAAACAACCCAGCTCTCCCAAAACATAAGACTCCATGCCCAAAACCATATCACCTCACCCAGACCCAACCACCTCACCCAACTACCTCGCCCAACCATACCACCTCACCTAACCACCTCGCCCAAAACCAGACCGCTGCCCCAACCAGCCCAAAGGCAAACCCAACACCTCATCCCAATAGCCTTGATTTAAACTAAGTTGGCTACAATATCCAGTTACAATAGTATTGACAGGTGGTGGCCTTAAGAAAAGATTTGCAAGTAGATAGTCTTGATTTAATGAGATGAATGACATCCTTCGCAAGGTTTGCTGGGGGGGATGAGGAAAGTCCCGTGAATCTTTTTGTTTTGAGCTTCCCAAACTTTATAGAAGGAAACAGCTACACTGAGGCATAGGATGTTCCGAGAGAGCGTCATGTCAAGCATTTCGCAATACATTCTGTGACATCTCTTTTCATGTTTGGCCACCAAAATTGTCGTCGTAAATCTTGATACATTTTCGTACTTCCCGGGTGAATCGAATATCTTGAGTTATGAGCTTCGGTCAAGATGTCATCTTTAATATCTGATACCATTGGAACCCAAATTCTTCCCTAGAATCTTCGTAATCGAAGTATCGATCTTGTATTTCACTTCACCACCCTCAATCACTTTCTGTTTGATCTTTCCACATTCTTCATCTTGTAGTTAAGCACTCCTTACTTTGTCCACCAAAGTTGGACTAGCTTCTATTTGGAATAGACGTTCATCGGATTCTTTTGGAAATTTTATTTCCAACTCTAGCTTTGTCATTGCTGAAATAAGCTCCTCCTAAGTGGTTATCAGCATCAGCTTTTCTTGACCTTTCCTGCTTAAAGCATCGGCAACGACATTCGCTTTACTTGGATGATAAAAGATCTCACAATCGTAATCTTTTATCAATTCCATCCGTCTCCTTTGACGCATGTTCAGGTCCTTCTGAGTGAAAATATACTTCAAACTCTTATAGTCTGTGTAGATCTCACATTTTTCTCCATAAAGATAGTGTCTCCATATTTTCAAAGCAAATACCATAGCATCCAACTCTAAATCATGAGTCGGATATCCGTTCTCATAATCCTTCAGTTGTCTTGATGCATATGCAATAACTTTGTCATTGTACATAAGAACACAACCTAAACCTGTATGTGAGGCATCACTATACACCATAAAGTTTCCTGTATTATCTGGTAATGACAACACAGGTGCCACACTCAACTTCTTTTTCAGTTCTTGAAAACTCTCTTCACACTTCTCTGTCCAAACAAATTTTATAGCTTTCCTTGTCAAATTTGTTAACGGAGTGGCAATCTTGGAAAAGTCTTGAATAAATCGACTATAATAGCCGGCCAGTCCCAAGAAACTCCTCACCTCCGAAGGTGTTCTTGGTTGTTCCCAGTTGATTACAGCTTCCACTTTTGATGGATCCACTAAAATCCCATCTTTGACAATCACATGTCCAAGGAATTGTACACGTTCTAGCCAGAATTCACACTTAGAGAATTTCGCGTACAACTTTTCCTTTCTTAGTGTCTCCAACGTCAAACATAAATGTTCCACGTGTTCTTCTCAAGATTTGGAATACACCAGAATGTCATGAATGAATACCACCACAAACTTGTCTAAGAATGGTTTAAACACCTTGTTCATCAAATCCATGAATGCAGCAGGGGCATTTGTCAATCCGAAAGACATCACCCAAAACTCGTAATGTCCATACCGAGTTCTGAATGTCGTATTTGGTATATCCTCCTTCCTTACTTTCAATTGGTGATACCCACTTCTCAAATCTATTTTTGAGAAATATCTAGCACCCTTCAATTGATCAAACATGTTATCTATTCTTGGCAATGGATATTTATTCTTAAAAGTTATTTTGTTTAATTCCCTATAATCAATGCAAAAACGCATTGACTCATCCTTCTTCTTCACGAATAACATCGTTGCTCCCCACGGTGACACACTCGGCTGAATGTACTTCTTATCTAACAGCTCTTGCAATTGTACCATCAATTCCTTCATTTCTACCGGAGCCATTATGTACGGGGCCTTCGATATCGGAGCGGTTCTTGGCGCTAAGTCAATCACGAAATCAATCTCTCGGTCAGGCGGAAGTCCTGACAAATCCTCTGGAAACACATCTACAAATTCCCTAACCATTGTTATATCTTCCAGTTTCACCCCCTTCCTCTGAGTATCGACTATGTAAGATAAATAACCCACACAGCCTTGACTCAACAACTTCTTGGCCTGCATAATCGTCAGACATCTCGCATGTCTAGGCGATTTGCTACCATAGAAAACTACCTTTGACGGAGCCATAAGGTTTACACATTTCTTTTGACAATCAATTATCGTTCCATAATTGAATAGTCAATCCATTCCCAAAATAACATCAAACTCTCCAGGTTTAATCGGGATTAAGTCTATTGTCATAACATTCCCTTTACTATTCACCCTACAATTCTTGTATACGAACCTAACAGGAATCACTTCCCTATTCGTAATTTCTATGTTTAAAGGGAAATTTAATTTTTCACTAGGTAATCCAACCTCATATCAAATTCATCGGATATAAATGAGCAAGTAGCATCCGAATCAAATAATACATAAGCATCAATATCATTGATTGGGATAATACCTGACACAACATCTTTTCATTGCACTACATCCTGCACCGTCATGTTGAAGGTTCTGGATGTGGGTCTGTTTGATGACGTTGGTCCCACAATGGTCAATGTGCCTCCCTGCTACCTCCCTTGTTTCCCGTTGTGTCTTCATCTTTCTTCTTAGGGCAATCACGAGCAAAATGATCCTTCGACCCGCACGTGTAGCAAACATTCTTCTTAGGTTGACTGCAATTCGGGGCAATGTGACCCTCCTGGCCACAGTTAAAGCATACACGCTTCCCCCTTAAGCACACACTCGCGTGAAACTTCCCGCATGTAGCACATGCTTTGAACTTCTTTTTCTACTGGTTACCTTGCTGGTTTCCAGAACCCACATTTCCATTCCATTTTCTCTTCAGGTTATTGTTATTATTTCCACCACTCCCACCACCATTCTTACTCTCACTCTCATTCTTCTTCTTTCTTTGCTCTTGATTATACTTTGTCACAGCCTCGCCTCTACCCTCGGCGAGAATTACCTTCTCAAGCACTGTTGCGAATGTCTTCAGTTGGAACAGGGAGACCCTACTATACAACCAAGGTTTCAGTCTCTGCTTAAATCTCCTCGCCTTATGCTCATCCGTGTTGACTTTATATGGCGCAAACCTCGCCAATTTGTTAAATTTTGTGGCATACTCTGATACCATTATTGATCCCTGCTTTAGTTCCAAAAATTGTACCTCCATCTGATTCTTCGAACTCTCTGGGAAATATAACTCAAAGAATATCTCCTTAAACCTATCCCATGTCATCACCCCTTGTCCTCCTCGAGTTTTATTGGCTTGACACCAATAACTAGCCTCTGATTTCAACATGAATGTTGCAAAAGCAGTCTTCTGATTCCCGCCTACTTTAGCTACATCAAACACTTTCTTTATCTCCATAATCCAAGTCTGTGCCTCAACCGGATTCATGGACCCATAAAATTCTGGTGGTCCAACTGCCTTGAAGTCCTTAATTGTCACAGCCTGATTCTGTTGTTGATTCTGTAATGCACCCATCGTCAGTAACGTAACTAACTGCTGAACGGGGTTAGCTTCGACGTTGTTATTGTTGGTAGATCCCTCAGGGGTTCTTTGTCGTGGCTGACGTCTTCTTGGAGGCATTTTCTATTAAAATACACTCATTAGATTGTTACTCAATTCCTTTAAGTATTTTCTACTTAACTTGCACACCATAAAAGACTATCATGTAACACATAACACTTTGAATAAAATAATAGCTTTTATTCATTCATAATTTTTTAGAAAACATAAGAACAATAGCATCACTGCTATTTACATTACTTTCCTGAATTACTAAAGTTCCAGGATAACATCATCATCATATCCCATAGGTTATATAACACTTGAGATTTACATATTATTTATCATATCATTAATCATATATCAAGTACATTTATGACGACCTACTAAAATACTGCATAGCCTTACGACGCTCTTCCTCCATAATACGGAACATTGTTCGACGATCTAATATGTATAATGGAAGCGTCTCGAACTGAATAGGATAACCCATGACCTGATCTTGAGCTTGATTGATCAAAGTGTTGAAAACACTATCCATCTTTTCCATCTTGATGTTCTTCACTTGGACATCTCTCTCTGCTACCCTGGCTCATTTAGAAGCTTCTTCGTACGTGTCTTCAGCTCTTGCCCTCTTAGTAGACTCTTCCTTCAGCTTGTTCTTCAGTTTTGCGACCTCCTTTATCAGTTGCTCGTTTCCTCCTTCAGTGTAGACCAGCTTCTCTTCGACATTGCTCAGACGTTCCTCTAGATCCTGGATCTCGTTGTCCTTCTGCCCCATTGAGGTCTATTGTTCAGCTACTATCTCTCTCAACTCCTCGACGCTATCCTGAAGTTCCACATTACGGTCATAAACTTTGTCGTGCATACGGGCAACGATCGAGTTAAGTGGAATCTCTTCCTCCTCGTCCTCCTCGTCCTCCTCGTCCTCCTCATCCTCATTCGACTGTGGCAGCTCCTCAGGGTCTTCCTTGTTCGTCTCTATCTCATCATCCTCATCAGGTAACCCCTCCTGCTCAACAACTGTGACCAATAGAGATGATTCTCGTGGTAGTAGTTGTTCCCAAATCACCTGAATATCTCGAGGCTCCTCCTCTCTAGGCATCTGAGGTCCTTCCTCCCTAGCCTGACTGGATTCTCCTACATTAGCCATCCTGACAACAAAATTTTTAAGTTTTAATTACTAATCCTTACTACTCGACACTCACGAGCACATAAGTTATAATCACATAAGCACATAAGTATTTTATTATTTCATCCTTAAAACTCGATAAGAGTTTATCACCACTATCTTTTCAAAGGTTACTTCCTAAGGCTTTTCCCCACCTAAGGTTCATAACCTAAGGCTTTGATACCAACTTGTGATACCCCCAAATCCGGGTACTTCATTTCCACCAGATTTGGTGCTCACTTTATAAAAACATTCATATCCAACTACCCAATCATAATAAAGTTTAATAATAAACCTTCCCATTAAAGGGTTACATCAATAAGTTCAACAAAATATCCTAGGTTATCTAACCTTTAAATACAAACATCACAGGCGGAAAATTAAATAATTACATCACAGAATAAAGTCTAACAATATAAAAGTTAACATGTTTACAAGTCTTCAATACTTGCTTATCTTCCCTTTTCCTTTACTAGTTGTAGGTTCTTCGACCTTCTCAACTTTAGCTGTAATAGTTATATAAGCAAGAGTGAGCAAACAATTCTCACTTGTTATGACAATGAATAACATCATATCAACTGCCAAATGAATAGGCTCAATAGAAATGAATAAGGTACATCATCAATAATCAGGAACAAAATTTAAAGTATATAACTGAGGGTCAAAAGACCACGAACAATGTCCATACTTTAAGTATTCTTTCAACCTAAACTTTAACAGTCATAAGACTATAGGGACTCCTCGTACTTAACTTAGGTGGATCAGCCCTTCGTACAATGTATTGTCCACAAACATTTCAACGTTATGCATAAATTATCCCCTGTGATAGGGTTGTTCATCTCAGTATTTGGAATACAAGTCCGTACCAAAGTAAGTTTGGTTTGGATAAGTTTCAAGGTAATTTAGAGTTCAACGAACATCAACTAAGGATTAGTTGAATAAAATGTATTAACAATACGCTATGTAATAAGTCATAAATGAATCAACATTGCATGGTAAAGTTATGCTTTAGGAATGAACTAAAAGCATAAACATTGAATAATATAACATACCTTGCTTGAACAATGTTAAGCTAAGGTTAGAATCTTGTTTAGAATTGAGTATTTGAGCATGCATACAAATAGTAAATTGAAGGATACAACTTGTTCAACATTAAAGTATCAGAATTTAGAAACTTGCATGCCAAATAACAAGTTAAAGATTATAAAATCTTGCTCATTATCAAGAGGTAAAGTTTAGGAACTTCCACAATATAATTAGACTTATGAAACTTGCTCAACGAAAGTTTAGGGTTAGAAAACTTGCCTTGCGTATAAGCTAGACCATAACAGTTTAATTTACAATATCCTAATCACATGTCATTAGGATACAATTAGTCACTACAGATACTCTGTATACAAATTAGTACATATTTCATGTATGGCTTGATTTTTAATCACATAATCAAGTTACATAAATAAAATAATAATAAAACTCGTTAAATATTAATAATATGCTCATTCTTAACACTATAATACCCCAATAACAAAAATTACATTTTAACGATGCAGATGTGCATTATATCAACTATTATGACTGTGTGAGAAAAATCATTTCGCCATTCTCGCTAACCGCCGCTATGATTACGTATGAGAACAATATGGATTTTGCGTTATACATGGCATGGGGCTTACTTGGCGTGAATCACATGCCATGAAATTGGCACGATGTCAAGGCCAATATTACGATGCCTAGGTTGAAAAAAATGGCACATTGTGGCGATGAGATCGATTCAATGACTTTGATTTTGGCTACCGAGGCGCCAAATTAAAGAACTGAACTCGAAGAACAGAGCAAAGCTATTTTTTGACTGTTTAACACGGCTAGCACCTAAATTAACACGTATAACTTACATAGATTACTCATAAACACTACCCATCATATATATACTAATTTCAAAACAACTAAACCACAATCTCAGAAAATTAAATCTTTGAATGCCATGTTTTAAACCAAAACTCCATTTTTTACTTTGTTTGACAAAATTAACACTGTAACCACAATTATACACCAAATTGATTCATTCAAACTATGTTTCTCAATTTCGTAACATATTTACATATTCAAGGTTTAATTTCACAATTAGCTCACAATCAAATATTAATTTTGATACTCCTACAAGCCAAGTTTATATGTTTACTGTATAAACCAATTTCTTTCTTTTTGATGTAAAATAGCATACAAATCCTTGTCTAGATACAACTCTAACACCACCAATACATATAATCACAAGTAAAAGTTGTATATCAACAATAAAACAAATGCTTGAATTCACAGAGCTTGCAACTTCATGTCGTAAACATATATATATATATATATATATATATATATATATATATATATAATAAGGTTATAGTACATACCTTCAATTACTTAGATAATCCTTGCTAATCACAGACAACTCTCACAAGTCTCTCTCAAATTCTCTCAATTCCCTCTCAACTTCTCTGTAACTTTCTTCCTTAGTTTAGCAAATAACTCAAGTCGTGAAAACCAAAACTGATAAGCAATTATGCGTAGAATAAAAAGAAACCGATATCACCATAATACGCCCACTTAATATATCAGTTACAACATATAAACGTATAGGTTATAAATATATTATTTTATTTATTTATTATTTTATTTATTTTATTTATTAACATTTAAAATTCAAAATTTAAAAATCCAAAAGCCATAAGGCTATGTTTGGCAAATCTCTTTAAAAATTAAAGACTTAATATCTTTAAGCCTTGTTTGGCAAAACTAAATTAAACTCCTTTAATTTATTTTAATAACCCATTTATAGCATAGTTATTGTCACACTTTTATTACCAAATTAAATTAAAAATATTATAATAATCCATTTATTCCCTATGAACTCTCCAATTTAATTATTAAATTAGAATATTACCTCATAATAATTAATTTCCTTCACTCATTAATTATTTATTTAACACATAATAATTAATCAAATCAAATCAAATTAAACAAATAATTAAACAAATTTTTATTCAACAATAACACATCAATTAAATATTTTAATTAAATATTTATATAATTTAATAAATATTTAAAATTATAATTTAAAATTTTGGATTGTTACAGTGCGTAATTAGGGGACCAAACCTCTTTCCTCTACAGAACTTTCTAGACATCGTTAATATTGTAAATAATAATATGAATAACTTTGTCGTCTCAATTATTGATTTAACAATATAAAATATTATGCAGATGATACTATGACAATAATTGAATCAATAATATGAGAGATATTATACATCAATTACTGTAGCAATAATTGAGTATAACTGAGTGACTTCTCACGTAAGCATCAATAATTAAAGATCTCTGCATACAATCTGTGTGTGCTCTTATGCAAACCATGCGTACATCGTACTTTTACCACCGGTATTTCAACAATTTAATAAAGAAAACTTTCGCCGTTATTTTTATAAAATATATTTTCATCATTTTTCTCATTCCGACAAGAATTCAAGTTATGGGGTCCACTAATGATTGTGTTGGTGCATTTAATATTCCCTGATAAAACGAATATTTTCCGACCAATCGAATATTTTATGACAACTTGCATACTTTACAAAATTTATATCTACTACCCACAACTATAACATTATATCAAATCCACACCTTAATATTAAAAAAATATTTTAAGAAAATTAAATCTTTATTCATAAAATTTGGGGTCTTACATTTATCACCGGGTATTTCAACAGTTAACGGTAAAACTTTTGCCGTTATTTTTTATAAAAGTTATTTACGCGCTTTTTTCACTCGACGAAGAATTCCGATTTAATGGTAAATGTGTTAGTTCCTTAGTTTTGTTTTTTCATTCTTATGTTTAGTTATTAATAGATTTTAATATTTTTTAATAGTATGTTTATTTTATGTTTAAGCCTAAATTTAATGATTTCATTGTATTAATATTAATATTAATTTTCAAAATGAAAATAATAAATAAAAGAAAGGAAAAGAAAAAATTATAAAAAAAATGAATTAAAATATTTATTTTAATTTTATTATTATTTTAATCCTTTTTTTTCCACATAATAAATGATTTTATTTTTTTATTTTTTTTTGTGTTGCCACATAATAAAATAATAATTTTTTGAAAAAAAAAATCAATGCCACGTCTGAAAATATTTGACGTCTGTCCAATAAATGACCTAATTAATTTTTTTTTTAAAGTTTAGTGGGTCAATTATATTTTTTTAAAGTATAGTGACTTAATGCTTACAAGTCGACGAACACGGTGGGGTAAAGGTACTTTTTTCCAATCATTTTTTGCCACATAATTAATGATTTGATTTTATTATTTTTTTTGTGTTGCCACATCAGAAAATAATGATTTTTTGATTTATTTTTTTTCAATGTCACGTCTGAAAATATTTGACTTTTGTTCAAGAAATTGGACGGAATGGCCTGAATTTTCATTTTTAGAAAGCACATTGGTCCAATTGCATATTTTTAAAATTCAGTGGCCAATTGTTTACAAGTCGACGATCACAGGGGGGTAAAGGTGTTTTTTGCCGATGTAGTTGGGTAAAATACCCCTAAATCCATGTTTTTTACTCAATTTGTGGTCTCGATGGTCCTCTGTTGTTGTTTTCTTGTACATAATTTAGATGGTTAAATTATTTGATGGTGGCCTTTGGTTTGTCTACTGATGGTGGCCCTTGTTTTTTTGGCATGCGTATTAGGTTATATATAAAGAATTCTGTCGTGGCCCTGTGTTGTCTCCCATTCTAACTATTTTGTATAAAGTATTCTATGTTTTGTCTCCCATTCTATGCATATTTGGTCATTGCTTTGTCTGACATGCATATTAGTTTAAAGTTTAAAGTATTTATTTGTCTCCTATTCTATACTTATGTTGTATTTTGTATAAAGTTTATAGTATTTATCTGTCATATGTTGGCGTGAGTGTAGTCTCTTTCTAGTTATAATTCTTCATTTTTTTAAATTTGTTAATTTCACTATCAGAGGATGTCTATGCTGCTATTGAATATACATTATGGTGGGAAGTTTAAGTCGGTGCTAGTATATGAGTATGATGGTGGTTTTACAAAAACAACAAACATGGATATTGATTATCTTTGCCCACAAATAATAGCTTCTATGTCTGAACATTTTAATTATCATAAGGACTTTGTAGTTTACTATAAAAAAAATGGGCTTCCAATGGCACATGGACTTAGAAAATTGTATGATGATGAAAGTAATTAGGGCATTGCAGACAACCTCCATTGGTTATGATTCTACTGATTTATATGTTGATCATGGGGATAATATTCTAGAGTATAATGCAGAGGGTAATATTGATGGGGCTAATAATGTAGGGGCTGATGATGAAGGGGATTTAGCTTTGTCATCTGATGACAGTGATTAGCATGAAAGTGATGAGTTAAGTACTGATGAGGAGTATATTGAAGCTAGAAAGAAGTCAAGGGAATATAGAAGAGAAGTGAAAAGGAATGGGGAGACTAATGCATTAAAAGATTCAGATAATTTAAATGAGAGTGAAAATGAGATGGGGAATGAGAGTGAACATGACAATGAAAATGCTGAAAATGCTCACCAACCTCTAAATGAACAAGAAGAAATAGAACAAGTAGCTGAAAATGAACAGGGACCTCCAAATGAACGAAAAGATGAAATTGTTTAAAACAATGAAGATTATGATTATAATGGGGATGATGACAGTGAAGGCAATTGTAAGACCCCAACTTTTTATGAATAAAGATTTATTTTTCTTTAAATACTATTTTTGAATAACAAGATGTTGATTTGATATAATGTTATAATTGTGGGTGATATGTGTAAATTTTGCAAAGTAAGCAAGTGGTCATAAAATATTCGTTTTATCGGGGAATATTCTTTTTGTCAAAGAATATCCATATGACAGCGCAATCATTGATGAACCATATAACGGAATAACTGTCAGATATAAATAGCGACAGAAATAACCTTTTTATAAAAATAACGACAAACTTTTACCGTTAAAATTGTTGAAATACCCGGTGATAAAATAACAATAATACGGGTGGTTGCACAGTGGCACATGGTATTGCATAGTATCTCTGATTATTGATTCTTACGTAAGAAGTAACTCAATAATTGATACAGAAAAAAATGCACAGTCTTTCATATTATTGGTGCAATAATTACTACAGTGATAATTGAATAGTATTTTACATTATTGATTCAATAATTATCACGACACAGTAACTCGTATTATTGAAATAATATTATTGGATAGCATTATTGATAATGTCTAGAAAGTTTTGTCGAGGAAATGGGTTAGGTTATATAATTGCGCGCCAGTAAGGAAAAATCCTTATCGGAATGTCCCCCTCTTTCCTGAAAACGATCTGGTTATCAGTATTGTGAATCTATAATATTAATTAGAAATAATTATTGAAGAATTTTAAATAATTGATGAATATTGTAAGTAAATATTTCTTTAAATTTCGATATAAATGGAGGAATTTTAGAATGAGACATTTGTCGAAAGTTTTTTATATTTTCTATGAACCATAATTATCTTATTCGATAAAATATTTATTTAAATATATTATTATAATATTATATTATAATAGTATAATGTGATAATATAATAGTATAACTTTTATAATTTAAATGGTAATATTATTATAATAAATTTATGGCATAAGAATAATATAAGGAGGAAGAGATTAAATTGAATTTGAATTAGTTTACAAATTGAATTTGAATTCTTTTATTTTTTTTAAAAACATGTGAGAAATGGGGAGGAGTAAGCAAGTTGGTTTTGAAAATCTTGTTTCAAAATGTGTGTGCTTATAATTCATCCGTATGTGAAAATTATTAGAAGTGGTGTGTTACCACTTTCCTATAAATAGGCTGCTAAGTTAAACAATGAAACTCACACCAGAATCAGAAAATTTTTTCTCTATAATATTGAGCGTATTTCTTGTGAGTATAAGGATATTTTGAGTGTTGATAGCAGTGCAAGATTTTATCAACATAATATCCGTTATTCTAGTCAAAACTACTTTCCTACTAAGGTAAAGGATATTATTCTTTTTTTTAAAGGAGGTTATTTTCTTTCAATACTCGTAAATGATATTGTTTCCTTCCATATACGCAAGGGATATCATTTTCTTTATACTCCATATTACGTAAGCGATATTATTTTATCTCGTATTCCTAAATTTAAACTTACTATGGTAAGTATTGCTTCTGTAATTCCTAAAATGATTAGAAATTGCGCTTCATCTAAATTTGAAACTTTTCATGTCTGGGTAATATTCATGGGCACTATTCATATGGTACTATTTATACGATACTACTCACGAGTACTGTTCACAGAAATTTTTTTTGTCCAAGTTATCTGTTGTGACCCTTATTCTTGAAATTAAATCCATATTATGGTCTCACTTGATTCTTTCTTATTATCATTATTCTCAGACTTAAATTATGTTGAATGTTATCTTTGGCCAGTAGTGCAAAGATGGACATGTGTTTGGCATGATCATGACCACTAGCGATACAAACGATTATCTTTGACTCGTAGTGCATAGATAATTCGTTGATTGAAAATAAATATTGATTGATGTTACATGGATAAAATATTGATGATGAACTTTTAAATCATGGAAGATAGTAGACATCATGCTCTACTTGACACTTCTAATGGAATGTTGTTTTCGCTGCAGTTGTTGATCTAAAACTTGTTGTTTATTGTATTCTATCAGATTTTTCCATGTTGAGGACTAAGGATAATTTATTCTACATTATCTTAGTCATAATATTCTTTACTGGGCTAGTTGAGCTTATGTTTTTCCTTTTTGTTCCATTTTTCTTCTCAGGAGGCAAGAATATTGCTAAGATTAGTCGGGGTGTGGAGTGATGGTTCAAGACGGTTATTATAGCAGTGCTCACTATTTTGTTAAATAGTCTATCAATAATTGTAATGAGGACTTTATTTGAGTTTGGAAATTGTCTACAAGACAATATTTATATTAAAACTCATATCATATGTGTTGTCATATTTTGCATGACAGTTGTATTAATAAAGTTTGTATTGGATTTCTGAACCATGTATTTGGCAACTCAGAATGGGTTGTGTGGACCTATTTTGGGGGCATCACAGTTGGTATCAGAGCTTAGGGATATGATCTCTGGTGTAGATCTGGGATTAGAATTAGGAGGGGAGAGACGAGTAAAACCTTCGCTAGTGTGTCCTACCTAAGCTTATTTGTTATTTAATTGGTTGGTCAGAATATAGGGATAATATGTGGCATGTTAATTTCTTTAATTAACCATTGTTTTGTGGCAGTATTTGAGAATGACATCTAAAAATTTTGAGATGAGCAATGGACCACATGTGACCATTGAGACACCGACAATCAACAATCAGGATAATGTGCATCAGGAAGACAATAATCCTCATGTACACAACAACACCGACCAAACGATGAACGATGGGATGTGTAGGAGCTTCTTGCAATTCATGCAAAACCAGACGAGAGAGACTCCTGTTCAAAATGCAGGTGGAAACAATGGTAACTCATAACTTGTCACTGCCAAGCAATTCAAGGAGTTTGAACCGCCAGAGTTTTTGGGAAAGCTAGAGCCACTTATGGCAGATGCATGGATTAAGCAGATTACCAAGATATTTGATGTCTTAGGATGAACTTAAGAGCTAAAGGTTCCCTCTGCCACCTTCATGTTGCGCGGAGAGCCAGATTACTGGTGAAAATCCGTAAAACGTACTCATCTGTCCGCATTTAAGATGCCTTGGGAGAGGTTCCAAGAATTTTTCAATGACAAGTACTTTCCAGAAAGTATTCGTCACATGAAGAAGGTGCAATTCATCAAGCTGGAGCATAACAATATGGTTGTATCGCAATACGAGGCAAAGTTTGCGGAGTTATCACAGTTTGCATCACATTTGGTAGATAATGAGGAGCAAATGACGCGAATGTTTCTAAGAGGTTTGAAACCCAAAATTCATCAACATCTCATCTCTTATAAACTCTGTTTGTATTCAGATATTATAAATAGAGCTCAGTTATTAGACCAGGATTATGAGTCAGATCAACCAAAAGACAGCAACCGACAGCAAGATAATAGTCATACCAGTGGCAACAGTCATCGAAGCAGTGATAACCAACGTGCCATGAATGGTAACCACTTCGGTGGTAATCATGGCCAAGATAATAGAAGAAATGATTCAAGTGGAAATTTCAAGAAGAGAAGATTTAACAATGACGGAAAGACATCGGCAGCAGCACCAGTAACATCAACAGTTTCTAAGGGAGGAGAAAGACCGCCAGTTAGATGCTACAGATGCAGAGAGGAGGAACACATAAGTCCAAACTGTTCACAACCTTCCAAGGTATGTTTTAGTTGTGGAAAAGACGGTCACATAGCTCGATTTTGTCCTGTAGCGAAGTCAAGTCCATCTTGGACGGTGGCACCAAAGGCGGCCATGGACAAAACAAAGTTGGTGGTTCAAGGAAGAGTGTTTGTTGTGACGTCCCAAAAGGCGAGGAACCCGAAAAAAGTTATCACGGGTAAGCTAATCATAAACTCTTGCGAAGTCTATACCTTATTAGATACCAGCTCTACCCATTCTTTTATTTCTCTTGCTTATGCTCAATGTTTGAAATTGACAAATGAGAAATTAGACTTTGACTTATCTGTTGAAACTCCGTTACGAGAAACCTTCATTACATCCACTATTTATAAATCTTGCTTGATTCAAGTTGGTACCATCACATTACCTGTTGATCTCATCTGTTTAGAGATACTTGCATTTGATGTGATTTTAGGAATTGACTGGTTAACTACTCATCATGCTAAATTTGATTATTTTCGTAAGGTCGTTAGTTTTCATATTCCTAACCAACCTGTTATACGAATTCAAGCAACCAACCCACTAAAGTCAATCACTGTCATATCAAGCCATAAAGCCATTCGTTTATTGAAAAATGGATGTCAAGCTTTCTTAGCTCATGTCATGGATTTAAACAAAAATACATCAGATTTGAATAATATTTTTGTTGTTAATGAATTTCCTGAAGAACTTCATGGCCTACCCCCAAAGCGTGAAATCGAATTTTGTAATGACCTTGAACTCAGTACAAAGCCTATTTCCAAAACCCCTAATCGAATGACTCCTATTAAACTTCACGAGTTAAAAACCAAACTACAGAAGTTGTTAGACATTGGTTTCATTCGTCCTAGTACATCTCCTTGGGGTGCTCCGGTTTTATTCATAAAGAAGAAAGATGGGAGTATGCGACTTTGCATTGACTTTCGGGAGTTGAAACCTGTCACCATAAAAAATAGGTACCCGTTACCTCGCATTGATGACCTGTTTGACCAGTAGCAAGGTGCTAAATTCTTATCAATGATCGATCTTCATTCCAGATATCATCAGTTAAAGATTAAAACTGATGACATTCCAGATATTATATGTGTTATATTTATTAAATTAATGTGGAGAATTTTATTATTCGAAGTATGTGATTATGTGAGCTTATTGTATTAAAAAAATATTTAATAAGCTTAATGTTATTTTTAATTAATTTAATTATTAATTAGAGATTTAATAATTTGATATTATTATTAAATGAGAAATTTAATTATGTGACTATGTGCATTATTGAGAAATTATTATATTTTATTTAAATAAATTAAATAAGATATTGATTTATTTTATAAAGGAGTGTGACATTATTTAAACTATATGATAAGGTTTTATTAAATTAAATGGTTTTTGAAACTTTTCTTGCTAGCCAAACATGGCACTAAGGAAGGTTATGGGCAGTTAACCCATGACTGGGTAACTGACCAGAATGCGTCAGTCTTCTTATTTAGTATACGTCTTCCCTCTTCTTTTCTATTATTGTTCTAAGTCTAGCTAAGCACTCAGAGAGAGAGATACAAAGAGAGAGTTGAGAGTTCAGAGTTTTGTTGAGGGAGTTGTGAGAGTCATTTGAGAAGGAATTCACTTCCTAGTATTTTAATCTACGCTTGGGTAATCTCTTCAACCCAATTCTTTTTACGTCATATAGTTTTTATGAAAAATGGCTTTCATACTTTCTGTGAATCTCTGTAAATTGGGAAATTGTGTTAGGGATATATGTAATAATTCAAGTAGTATAGCATGTTTTATATATATTGTATATGATTCCATATCATAAGTTTCATAATATTATGACTTGTTGTTCAAAAATTTACAGAGTATGTTATTTTGCCATATGGCCCTTATACGTAATTTTAATATGTCAACCATAAATTTTTCTACAAAATTTCCACTTATATGTGATTATGCATGATAAAACGAACAAAACAAAATTTGAATGGTTGGATTTGGTCTTATATCGAATTTATGGCGTTGAATTTTAGAATTTATGTTCAAAACTTCAAGAACATCAAGAACAGTACAATTTGCATAATTTAATTATGTGGTTATGTGTTTTAATGGGTTAAAATCACTCCATAAATGTTTGGTATTGATAATATATGAATTCTAGCATATGGGTATGTCTAAATTCGTGTAAAAATAAGTTGATTGGAAATTTTTAGCCATGTTCTGCAATTTTCGCTAATTCTGTAATCGAATCGAGTCTCTACCATGATGACAACTCCATGTACAAATCCTTGGCCAATAGGCCGCCGCCACAAATTACTGTTAAGAACCTAAGCCGCAGCGCCACGACTAATGTGATAACAACTTAGTCTAATGATTATAAAAACTTGTTAGACATATAATGAGGTGTTAGAATAAATTCTTAACATGTCCATAACACAATTACATGTGAATTGAATGATCAAGTGCATAGTTACCTTATTGTTTGTGAAGTCTTAATTTTTGACAATAAGTGTAGTAATTGACTAAGTGTAGTCATGAATTGAGTTAGACAAGGAATAAACTTGTGAGGTTTGGTACATTATAATTGACTGGTATTATGAACATGAATGATATGTAGGATTTAAATCAGAGAACGAGTTTTATTAACGTGTAATCTACGCACGAGGCAAGTTTCCTAACCCTACTTGTTATCATTAAGCAAACTCTCATTATTATTGATTAAGTCTATTTCGTATATTAAAGCTTATTAATCCTTCAAGCATGATGTTGTTATACAATAGTTATTCTATTGTATACTTTTGAGATTTTATCCAAGTTAAATTATCAGTTATTGTTAAACATTATTAGACTAGCGAACCCTTATTGATTCGACTAGTCCATAGTTGATGAGAGTTCTAAATTTCAGAACCCTTGATGAATTATCCAAACCAAACTTCCTTTGGTACGGACTCGAATGTCAAACTAAGATGAACAACCCTGTATAAGGGATTACTTACGCGTCAGCGTTAAGATATTGTGCACAGTATGGTACTAAGGGCTGATCCTCCTATGTACGAGAAGAAGAATCCATAGTCTTATGACTATTAAAGGTTTCAAGTATAAACACTTGACAACCTAGGACATAGTTCAAGGTCTTATGACCCTCAGAAATTCTTTTGATTCTTGTTATTCATTCTTGATTCAAAAGTTGAGCTTTTATATCAGAAGTTGTAAATTCATTCGCATGTTATTATTAGTCATTTGTTATATTGTTATACTTTTGGGCAATCGTGCTCACTCTTGCATAATAATAACATTGCAGTTAAGAACGAAAGAGCAGACGAACCTTCCACTAGTAAGGGCAACGGCAAGATTAGCAAGAAATGAAGACTGATTATTTATGTGGTTATGTAATGTTATTTAGAATTGATGTTATTTAAGACTTATTTGTTTATGTTTCCGCACAGATGATTTAAGATTAGAGTAACCTGGGATTTATTTATTTATTATGCAGTTGATGTAACCCCATAAGGGGAGAGATTTATTATTTATTATTCTATCTATTGCATGGTTTGCATTTATTTATGGGTAGATAGATAGATGATATTTGTACAGTGAACACCAAATCCTGTGGAAATGGAAGTACCGGATTTGGGGGTGTCACAGGTTGGTATCAAAGCTTTAGGTTATGAACCTTAGGTGGGGGAACAACCTTAGGTAGTAGCCTTGTAGGAGATTGAGAACATAGTGGTGGTAAACTCTTATCGAGTTCTAAGAAATGAATTTCTAAATTCATTGAAGATAATAAAAGACTTTATGTGCTTATGTGTTAATCTATGTGTTCGCTAGCACGAATTAGTAACTAAAACTTAAAATTTTGTTGTCAGGATGTCGGATGTTGGAGGAGCTAGTCGAGCGAGGGAGGAGGAACCCCAGAGTACCTACAGAGGAGGAGCCCCGAGACATTCATGTAAATCACTTGAATAGTTGGTACAGAGAGAGCCATCTCCATTGATCACTTGTTGTTGGTCGGGAGCATGAACACGAGACTCGATCAGAGGAGGATCCCGAGGAAGAAGAGTTCCCACCGAATTCCATTGATCTTTGAGATGTATGATGCACTTTATGATCGTAACATAGAGTTGCGAGGACAACTGTTCAGAGCCGAGTGAGAGAAGACCGGCATTAGCAGAGTACTATTGAAGCGCGAAGGATGAGGAGATTGAGATTCTTCACACACGTTTAGGAAAGCGTGGAGTGGGATCCAGTTCACGAGAAGGGTCAAACCGAGGATAAGTCCGCAGAAATAAAAAAGTTAAAGAAGGATCTGAAAGAGAGCTCAGAAAGTCTTGCCATAACAGAGGAAGGTTGGGTAAGAGAATCGCATCGTGCTGATCTCGCAGAAGATGATTGTCGTGTAAAGAAGGCTAAGGTTAGGGAGACGTACTCTACATTTCACAATGCAATGGATACGGCCCAGGATCGAGTTATGAAATACCTAATCTAGTTTGAAGGTCTACCATCATATATGCTTGATCGTAGGACGATGTCTCGTATTATGGAAGAAGAACGTGGCAAGGCTATCCAACGTCTTAATAGGCAGTGATATTATTAGTTTAATTATGTGAAAACTATTTGATAGTTAATGATGTAAATTCCGATGTGTTTATAAACAAAGGAATATTTTGATATTTTAAATCCTATATATTCTTTATCTCGGGATAGTGGATGTAAATAGCAGTGATGCTATCTATTGATGTTAAAACTTTTGAATTAAATGAGAATGTCAGAGTTTATTTGAATTGATGTGTTAAGTGAGTTATGATTAAATGTTTTAGTTAAGTCTTAAATATTTAAGAGATTGAATAAAGACCTAATAAGCGTATATTTTTAACAAAAATATGCCGCCTAGAAGAAGACAAAACCGTCAGCAAGCACAAGAAGAACCAATGAACAACACTGACGCCAATGTTAATCTTGTTCAGCAGTTGGTGAACCTTTTGGCTGGGGCAATTAATAATCAACCACAAGCTCCACTAAATACCTCGTTTAAGGACTTCAAGGTGGTGGGACCGCCAGAGTTTAAAGGTTCAATAAACCCAATCGAAGCTCAGACTTGGGTGATGGAGATGGAGAAGGTGTTCGACGTTGCTCGAGTAAGAGAAGATCAGAAGACCGCGTATGCAACGTTTATGCTGAAGTCCGAAGCCAGTTATTGGTGGCAGGAAAACAAAGTGAGAGGAGGCGAAGGTGTAATATCCTGGGAAAGATTCAAAGAGATGTTCTTCGAGATGTACTTTCTGGCAAGTTCACAAAATCAGATGGAAGTTCAATTTCTAGAGTTGAAACAAGGGAGTATGTCAGTAGCTGATTACGTGGCAAGGTTTAACGAGTTGGCTAGGTTCGCCACATACCAAGTGCACACCGACGAGAGGAAGGCAAGACGATTCGAACAGGGACTGAAGCCCTGGTTGTATAGCAAAGTGTCAATGTTCCAATTGAACACTTTTGCGGGAGTGTTAGAGAAGGCCATACTCGCTGAAGGTGGAAGCGATGCGGTAACTAAGTACAATCAGGATCAGAAGAAGAAGAAGAAAAGTGAGAATGAAGGTAACAACAAAACTGGTGGGAGTAGTACTGGGGGTAATCACAGTTAGAAGAGGAAGTGGTCTGATAATTCGTCGGATGGAAGTCAACAGGGAGGGCAGAAGAAGAAGATTGAACCATGCCCAACCTGCGAAAAACGCATTTGGGAGTTTGTATGAAGGGGAGGGAGTGTGCTACAATTGTGGTCAGGAAGGCCACATAGCACCAAACTGTCCGAACCCAAAGAAGGGTGCCTACTTCACATGTGGCTCAAAGGACCATCTTGCAAGAGATTGTCCTAAGAAGGGATTGGGAGGGTCGAGTTCAGGAGGAAATAGAGGAAATACTAGTGGAAGCACTCTGACCATTGCATGACCAACCGCAACCAATCGACCGATAGCCAGAACGTTCAACATGACGTATTTCCGGATGATTTGCCCGGACTTCCTCCGGATAGAGCAGTTGAGTTCGTAATCGATTTGGCTCCAGGAACGGCTCCAATATCGAAGGCACCATACCGAATGGCACCGGTAGAGATGAAAGAACTGATGGTCCAACTACAAGAATTACTGGACAAGAAGTACATTCAACCCAGCGTATCACTGTGGGGAGCGCCAGTTTTATTTGTGAAGAAGAAGGATGGAATAATGCGACTCTGCATAGACTACAGAGAACTAAATAAGGTTACGATCAAGAATAGGTATCCGTTACCGCGAATTAACGACTTGTTCGATCATTTAAAGAGAGCAAGATACTTTTCAAAGATAGATTTGAGAAGTGGTTATCATCAACTTAAGGTGAGACCAGAGGATGTACCGAAGACAGCGTTTAGAACACGATACGGTCACTACGAATTTTTGGTAATGTCATTTGGTCTAACAAATGCTCCTGCAACATTTATGGGCTTAATGAATGGAGTGTTCAAGCCATTTTTGGACAAATTCGTAGTGGTATTTATAGATGATATTTTGGTATATTCAAAAACCAAGGAAGAACACGAAGAGCATTTAAGGGTGACATTAGAGACATTGAAAAGAGAGAAGTTGTATGCTAAGTTTTCGAAATGTGAATTTTGGATTAAAAGAGTACAATTTCTTGGACATGTGATTGATAGAGACAGAATTTTGGTGGATCCTCCAAAGTCAAATTTGTGATTAATCGGGATCGTAGAAGACACCGTCGGAAGTAAGAAGTTTTCTTGGATTAGCGGGTTATTAGAGAAGATTCATTCAGGATTTTTCCAAGATCGCAACTCCGTTGACGAATTTGACTAGGAAATCGGTGAAATTTGTTTGGACGGAGAAGTGTGAGGAAAGTTTTTAAGAATTAAAGAAGAGGTTAAGTTCAGCACCTGTGTTATCTCTTCTGGATGATACAGGAAATTTTATGGTATATAGCGATGCGTCGCATAAAGGACTTGGATGTATGTTTATGTAGAACGGTAGAGTCATTGCGTACGCGTCACGACAACTGAAAGATTATGAGAAGGGGTATCCGACCCATGACTTGGAGTTAGCTGCAGTGGTTTTTGCTTTGAAAATCTGGAGGCACTATCTCTATGGGGAGAAGTGTGAAATATATACAGATCACAAGAGTCTGAAATATATTTTTATATAGAAAGACTTGAACATGCATCAAAGAAGGTGGTTGGAGTTAATTAAGGATTACGATTGTGAGATTCTATACCATCCGGGTAAGGCAAATGTGGTTGCCGACGCCTTAAGTAGAAAGGGTCGGGAGAAATTAATGATGTTAACCGAGCAGAAGGAGTTAATTTTAGCAATGGAAAAGCCAGAATTGGAAGTGAAGTATCCTATAGAGATCGACGAGAAGCTATTCCAGATGAAAACCGGTATAACTTTACTGGATAAAGTTAAGGAGGCTCAACTTTAGGACGAAGAATGTGAGAAAGTGAAGAAGAAGATATCTAAAGGGACTGAACCGAGATTCAAAATAGACAGTGAGGGACTACTAAGATTTGAGAATGTAATTTGGTACCGCCTTGATGCGAGAGATTAAGGAAGAAATTTTGAGCGAGGCTCACAACTCAAGATATTCGATTCACCCTGGTAGCACAAAGATGTATCAAGATCTTCGACAACATTTTTGGTGGCCAAATTTGAAACGAGAGGTTGCAGAATGTGTTGCCAAGTGCCTGACATGTCAGAAAGTTAAAGCAGAACATCAGAGGCCGAGTTGGTTACTACAACCTTTAGAGATCCCAGAATGGAAATGGGAACATATTACATTGGATTTCGTGGTTGGCCTACTGACAACTCAGAAAGGCTACGACACAGTATGGGTTATTGTTGATCGATTGACGAAATTTGTACACTTCCTTCCGATCAAAATCAGATTCAACTTAGATCAGTTGGCGAGGTTATATGTGAAAGAGATCGTTTCAAGACACGGAGTTCCAGTGTCAATTGTTTCTGATAGAGATCCGCGTTTTACGTAAAATTTCTGGAAATGTCTACAGGAATGCATGGGTACACAGTTGTGAATGAGCACAATATATCACCCTCAGACAGATGGACAGAGTGAAAGAACAATTCAGACCTTGGAAGATATGTTAAGAGCTTGTATAATGGACTTTAAAGGAAATTGGGATGATCATCTACCGCTCGTAGAGTTCGGCTACAACAACAATTACCACGCTAGTATTGGCATGCCACCCTATGAAGCGCTATATGGCAGAAAGTGCAGAACTCCGCTTTACTGGGATGAAGTTGGCAAAAGACAATTACTAGGCCCAGAATTGGTACAACAAACAGCAGAAATAGTCAAAGTGATCCAAGCGAGATTGACAGCAGCTCAAGATAGACAGAAGAAATACGCCGATCCACACCATAAGAATGTTGAGTTTGAGTCGGGTAGTTATGTGTTTTTAAAGGTCTCTCCTTGGAAGGGAAAGATCAGATTCGGAAAGAAAGGAAAATTAAGCCCAGGATTCATTGGACCCTTTGAAGTTCTACGAAGGGTCGGAGAAGTTTCTTATGAGGTAGCCTTACCTCCAGCTCTAGAGAATGTCCATAATGGTTTCCATGTCTCAGTCCTACGACCCTACAAACCCGATTACAAGCACGTGATTGAATATGAACCCCTACATTTCGACAAAGACTTATCTTACGTAAGAAATTCATGTTCAAATTGTCGAATATGAAAGAACAAGTTTCGAGAAATAAAGTAATACCTCCTGTTAAGGTAATGTGGAGGAACCATAACTCTGAAGAAGCTACGTAGGAACTCGAAGAGAATATGATGAAAAATTATCCTCATTTATTTACTTAGATTATTATAAGCGATTACTGGGACAAAATTTTTTGTAAGGGGGAGAGTGTAGCAGGACGAATTGTTGAGTTGTGATTCGAGGATGAGAATCCTTTAAAGAGGAAAGATGTGACAACAGAGATTTTGTAATTTAATTTTTAATATTTATTGGATTGAATAAATATTTTCGATGAATTAATTATTAGATTAAATAATTAATTGATGAAGTTGTGGTAGATTAATTTAATTATATGTGTTATATTTATTAAATTAATGTGGAGAATTTTATTATTCAAGTATGTGATTATGTGAGCTTATTGTATTAAAAAAATATTTAGTAATCTTAATTTTATTTTTAATTAATTTAATTATTAATTAGAGATTTAATAATTTGATATTATTATTAAATGAGAAATTTAATTATGTGACTATGTGCATTATTGAAAAATTATTATATTTTATTTAAATAAATTAAATAAGATATTGATTTATTTTATAAAGGAGTGTGACATTATTTAAACTATATGATAAGGTTTTATTAAATTAAATGGTTTTTGAAACTTTTCTTGCTAGCCAAACATGGCACTAAGGAAGGTTATGGGCAGTTAACCCATGACTGGGTAACTGACCACAATGCGTCAGTCTTCTTATTTAGTATACGTCTTCCCTATTCTTTTCTATTATTGTTCTAAGTCTAGCTAAGCACTCATAGAGAGAGAGAGATACAAAGAGAGAGTTGAGAGTTCAGAGTTTTGTTGAGGGAGTTGTGAGAGTCATTTGAAAAGGAATTCACTTCCTAGTATTTTAATCTACGCTTGGGTAATCTCTTCAACCCAATTCTTTTTACGTCATATAGTTTTTATGAAAAATGGCTTTCATACTTTCTGTGAATCTCTGTAAATTGGGAAATTGTGTTAGGGATATATGTAATAATTCAAGTAGTATAGCATGTTTTATATATATTGTATATGATTCCATATCATAAGTTTCATAATATTATGACTTGTTGTTCAAAAATTTACAGAGTATGTTATTTTGCCATATGGCCCTTATACATAATTTTAATATGTCAACCATAAATTTTTCTACAAAATTTCCACTTATATGTGATTATGCATGATAAAACGAACAAAACAAAATTTGAATGGTTAGATTTGGTCTTATATCGAATCTATGGCGTTGAATTTTAGAATTTATGTTCAAAACTTCAAGAACATCAAGAACAGTACAATTTGCATAATTTAATTTTGTGGTTATGTGTTTTAATGGGTTAAAATCACTCCATAAATGTTTGGTATTGATTATATATGAATTCTAGCATGTGGGTATGTCTAAATTCGTGTAAAAATAAGTTGATTGGAAATTTTTAGCCATGTTCTGCAATTTTTGTGAATTGTTGAACTGGAACTGGAGTCTCGCGCCGTGGCGCCAACTCCCTATAAAATCCTATACATGCATATACAGCCACCGCATGCAACACCAGAAACTCAAGTCGCAGCGCCAAGAATAGGCTTAGAAGTGGCGCCGTAGCGCCACTTAGCAGAATGTCCAGAAAATGTTTTTTTTTAGTATTCAAGTATAGAAATGTGATAACAACTTAGTCTAATGATTATAAAAACTTGTTAGACATATAATGATGTGTTAGAATAAATTTTGAACATGTCTATGACACAATTACGTGTGAATTGAATGATCAAGTGCATAGTTACCTTATTATTTGTGAAGTCTTAATTTTTGACAATAAGTGTAGTAATTGACTAAGTGTAGTCATGAATTGAGTTAGACAAGGAATAAACTTGTGAGGTTTGGTACGATATAATTGACTGGTATTATGAACACGAATGATACGTAGGATTTAAATCAAAGAACGAGTTCATTAACGTGTAATCTACGCACGAAGCAAGTTTCCTAACCCTACTTGTTATCATTGAGCAAACTCTCATTATTATTGATTAAGTCTGTTTCGTATATTAAAGCTTATTAATCCTTCAAGCATGATGTTGTTATACAATAATTATTCTATTGTATACTTTTGAGATTTTATCCAAGTTAAATTATCAGTATTGTTAAACCTTATTAGACTAGCGAACCCTTATTGATTTGACTAGTCCATAGTTGATGAGCGTTCTAAATTTCAGAACCCTTGATGAATTATCCAAACCAAACTTCCTTTGGTACGGACTCGAATATCAAACTGAGATGAACAACCTCAGATAGGGGATTACTTACGCAAGCGTTAGCGTTAAGATATTGTGCATAAAGATGCGGTACTAAGGGTGATCCCCTAAAGTACGAGAAGAAGAGTCCATAGTCTTATGACTGTTAAAGGTTTCAAGTATAAACACTTGACAACCTAGGACATAGTTCAAGGTCTTATGACCTTCAGAAGTTCTTTTGATTCTTGTTATTCATTCTTGATTCAAAAGTTGAGCTTTTATATCATAAGTTGTAAATTCATTCGCATGTTATTATTAGTCATTTGTTATATTGTTATACTTGTGGGCAATCGTGCTCATTCTTGCATAATAATAACATTGCAGTTAAGAATGAAAGAGTAGTTGAACCTTCCACTAGTAAGGGCTAGGGCAAGATTAGCAAGTAATGAAGACTGATTATTTATGTGGTTATGTAATGTTATTTAGAATTGATGTTATTTAAGACTTATTTGTTTATGTTTCCGCACAGATGATTTAAGGTTAGAGTAACCTGGGATTTATTTATTTATTATGCAGTTGATGTAACCCTATAAGGGGAGAGATTTATTATTTATTATTCTATCTATTGCATGGTTTGCATTTATTTATGGGTAGATAGATAGATGATGTTTGTACAGTGAACACCAAATCATGTGGAAATGAAAGTACCAGATTTGGGGGTGTCACAGTTATTTATGTCATTTTCTAACTCAGACAATAATTTTGTTGTGGGGTCCACCAATGATTGTGAAGTCATACGAATATTCCCAGTTAAAACGAATATTCCCCGACCAATCAAATATTTTATAACAACTTGCTTACTTTGCAAAATTTATAAATATTATCCACAACTATAACATTATATCAAATCCACACCATAATATTCAATAATATATTTCGAGAAAAATTAATCTTTATTCATAAAAGTTGGGGTCTTACATGAAGCAACGTTGTTGGGACTAGAATTGGTAAGCATGACTACGAAAAAGATTCAAATGATCTGGCAATGTATACAAACCTCACAAGATCGACAAAAGAGTTCTGTTGATCTTCATCGAAGGGACATGAAGTTTAATGTTGGAGATCACGTGTTGTTACGTGTTGCTCCATAGAAAGTAGTTACGAGATTCGGATAGAGAGGAAAGCTCAACCCTCGATTCATTGGTCCATTTGAAATTCTCGATCGAGTAGGAACTATGGCCTATAGGCTCGCTTTACTGCCAAGTATGTCTCGTGTTTATAACGTTTTTCACATATCCATGATACGTAAATATGTGAAAGACCCGAACCACATTATTGAATTAGAACTAGACGAGATAGCAGAAGATTTAACGTATGAAATAATATCCATAACTTTTATGCTTATTTTACAAAATTTATAAATATTATCCACAACTATAACATTATATCAAATCCACACCATAATATTCAAAAATATATTTAGAGAAAAATTAATCTTTATTCATAAAAGTTGGGGTCTTACATGAAGCAACGTTGTTGGGACCAGAATTGGTAAGCATGACTACGAAAATGATTCAAATGATCCGATAATGTATACAAACCTCACAAGATCGACAAAAGAGTTCTGTTGATCTTCATCGAAGGGACGTGGAGTTCAATGTTGGAGATCATGTGTTGTTACGTGTTGCTCCATAGAAAGTAGTTACGAGATTCGGATAGAGAGGAAAGCTCAACCCTCGATTCATTGGTCCATTTGAAATTCTCGATCGAGTAGGATCTGTGGCCTATAGGCTCGCTTTACCGCCAAGTATGTCTCGTGTTTATAACGTTTTTCACATATCTATGATACGCAAATATGTGAAAGACCTGAACCACATTATTGAATTAGAACTAGACGAGATAGCAGAAGATTTAACGTATGAAATAATATCCACAACTTTTATGCTTACTTTGCAAAATTTATAAATATTATCCACAACTATAACATTATATCAAATCCATACCATAATATTCAAAAATTTATTTCGAGAAAAATTAATCTTTATTCATAAAAGTTGGGGTCTTACATGAAGTAACGTTGTTGGGACCATAATTGGTAAGCATGACTACGAAAAAGATTCAAATGATCCGGCAATGTATGCAAAACTCACAAGATCGACAAAAGAGTTCTGTTGATCTTCATCGAAGGGACATGAAGTTTAATGTTAGAGATCACGTGTTATTACGTGTTGCTCCATAGAAAGTAGTTACGAGATTCAGATAGAGAGGAAAGCTCAACCTTCGATTCCTTGGTCCATTTGAAATCCTCGATCGAGTAGGAACTGTGGCCTATAGGCTCGCTTTACCGCCAAGTATGTCTCGTGTTTATAACGTTTTTCACATATCCATGATACGTAAATATGTGAAAGACCCGAACCATAATATTGAATTAGAACCAGACGAGATAGCAGAAGATTTAATGTATGAAGAGGTACTTGTTAAAATCTTTGATAAGAAGGAACATATTTTACGCTTAAAGGTTATACCTAAAGTCAAAGTTTTATGGAGAAACCACGATATTGAGGAAATGACCTGAGAGTTAGAATCTGAAATGCAAACAAGGTATCCTCTCCTTTTTGACATACCAGGTACGTACATCATTTTTGAGGACGAAATTTCATAAGAAGGGGGGGTTGTAAGACCCCAACTTTTTATGAATAAAGATTTATTTTTCTTGAAATATTATTTTTGATAAATAAGGTGTTGATTTGATATAATGCTATAGTTGTGGGGGATATGTGCAAATTTTGTAAAGTAAGCAAGTGGTCATAAAATATTCGTTTTATCGGGGAATATTCATTTTTATCGGGGAATATTCTTTTTGTTAGAGAATATCCGTACGACGGCGCAATCATTGATGGACCACATAACGGAATAACTGTCGGATATAAATAGCGACATAAATAACCTTTTTATAAAAATAATGAAAAAACTTTTTGTAAGGCCCTAACTTTTATGGATAAAGATTAATTTTTCTAAATATTATTTTGAATAATAAGGTGTGGATTTGATATAATGTTATAGTTGTGTGTAATATTTACAAATTTTGCAAAGTAAGTAAGTTATCATAAAATATTCGTTTGGCCAGAGAATATTCGTTTTATCAGGGAATATTCGTACGATGGCACAATCATTGGTAGACCCCACAACAAAATTACTGTCTGATAAGTGGTTTTATAACCACTTATGAAGATATTAACTGACTTGAATTTGTGCTTAAACTCATGTTAGTGTATAGATTTTTATGCTTTTGTGCTTTGTTTTGCAGTGTTAGTATTGGGAACTCCCTCGGTGTTATTTGAGCTAAGTTATGCTCGTAGCTATGATGGATTGATGATGGAAAGGAAAATGGAGCTGAGCATGTTGCCAGATGTTGGAATGAAGTTTTGGAGTGAAGTACCTTGAGCCTATAATGCTTGTGAGAACAAGCTAGGTCCGGTGATGTATCAGCAATTGCTACTTAACTAACTTCTATGACACAACGCAATCGCGCGCATGAGACATATTGCCCAGATCAAAGCCAAATATGATTGCGCCTATATGCAAGGCTTATCATGGCACAGCTGCGCTAGTCTTAATTCAGCAGTTGACTTTCAATTGAGTTATCGAATAGGCTTATTGCTGGGAGAGGAATGTTACGACTGAAACTCTTATATATTAGACTTATTATCAGTATGTAAACGTATTCCACCCTTTGAGGGATCACGTAGCTATTGTCACTTTCTCTCTTTAATTTCAATTTGTGAATAGAATAGATTAGTGTAGTTACTTTCTAGATTTGATTAGATTGAAGACTTGAAGCAATTGGAAATCATTAAAGATTCAATCTTGGATCAGGAGAATAGATTTGCACTATAATTCTCTACTCTTATTCTCTTTGATTCCTAATTGTGTCTTATGATGTTTATTCAATATGTGGATGATAAAGTTGATTCAGTTATGATTTAAATTATATTCTGAGATTGTAATGGATTCTCTGGATTAGTTTATTCTTATATGTTTCATTGTCAGCCTTATTGATTTCTATGGGATTGTCTATTAAGATTCATGCTTACTTGTTTAGTTGATTGGCCATCAATTACTGTGATAATCCCTATGGACTTGAGAGATGAAGTATGGGTTTAGATCTGATCTTATTAGCTTATGATTATATATTCTACATTGGGATAGGATGTATGATTTGTGCTTAGGATAGACATATACCGAAGCACCATTCGTAGTCAATTGAGAACTTGGGCTTAAACCCTAATTATTTATAACTCACATAGATATATAGTGGTTTAGGTAATGTGGGTGTTCATATGTATTCTATCAATTGTGGATTATATGTGATATGGGTATGGTACATTGAGAGATGGCTATACTTTACTTTTCTGTTATTGACTAACAATCAGGTATAATTAATTTGGCTTAACAGGGAGTGTGTTGATTTAAATGAGTCAATAGATGAAATTGTGATCTCAGGTCTTCATTATCTAGTCTTACTCTAGGAATAGTTAGGTTTATTTAATTCCACAGTTAAAATTTATAAATAGCAAATCAATCGTTTAAATAAGACTGAAAAGGTTACGGGTTAGTGCTTGGTGAATTTTATTAGTTAATTCTCCTTGGGAACGATACTTTACTTACTCTTTATTACTTGCTGACCGTGTATACTTGCACGTATACATTGATCGGTAAAACGACCAACACTGTCGAAGTTAGAAATGACAAAAATAACTTTTATAAAAATAACGGTAAAAGTTTTACCGTTAACTATTAAAATACTCGATGATAAAAGTACAATAATACGCGTGGTTTCATAGTAGCACACGGTATTGTATAGTATCTTTGATTATTGATGCTTACGTGAGAAGTCACTCAGTTGTACTCAATTATTGCCATAGTAATTGATGCATAGTATATTATATTATTGATCCAATTATTATCACAGTATCATCTGCACAATATTTTATATTATTAAATCAATAATTGATACAACAAAGTTATTCATATTATTATTTGCATTATTGACAATGTCTAGAAAGTTCTATCGAGGAAAGGGGTTTGGTCACCTAATTACGCGCCAATAGAGAGAAATCCTTATCGAAAAGCCCCCTTTTCCTGGGAATGATCTGGTTGTTAATATTGCAAGTTATAAATGATGAATAATTGTTGTTCAAAAATGTGTTTAGTGAAGCCAAGTGAATTGAGATAAATAGAGGGATATTTTATGAAGTATTTGTTGTAAATTGTGCTTATTATATGAACCCCCACTTACTCATTTTTCAAAATAATCGGAATATATATATATATAAAGTGTGTGTGGAGTGTGTGTGGGGTGTGTATGTGTGGAGTGTATGTTAGTGTGTGTCTGAGAGTGTGATGTGTGTGTGTGTGTGTATATATATATATGTGTGTGTTATATAAGTTTTGTTTTTTATGAAAAATATAATATATTATATTTTATTTGATTGCATAGTACTACATAGTGTTCTATAGTGCAGCATAGTGCATCATAGTAAAATCAAAAAAAAATCTTCAGTTTCACCCATGAAGAATTCGTTCGAAATTTTTACTATGAAGTCTGTGATTTTATTTTCTAAATAGTATCCTGTCATTCTCCTATAAATAGGATGCTCAGTTTAGAAATGAAAATAACACCAGAATCAGAGAATTCTTCTTCTATAATATTCAGCATATTTCTTTTGATTTTAAGAAAGCTTTGAGTGTAGAAAATAGTGAAAGTTTTCTTCAAGAATATATCTGCTATACTAGTCAGAAATACTCTCTTTTTGAGGTAAGGGGCATTATTTATTTCATATTCGCTTATGATATTATTTTTCGTATTCATAAGAAATATTATTTCGTTTAATATTCGCAAGAAATATTATTTTCATTCAATATTCGTAAGGAATATTATCTTCGTTCAATATTTGTAAGGAATATTATTTTCGTTCAACAGTTGTAAGGAATATTATTTTTGTTCAATATTCGTAAGAAATAATATTTTCTTCAATACTCTATAATATGTAAGTAATATTATTTCGTTTTAGATTCTGATTTCTACACTCATTTTGTTAAAGTATTGCTTCTTCCTTAAAATTAGTAGAATATCCTTGAAATTTACGCTTCATCTAGTATCGTTTCACAAGAATATTTTTCTGAACATTCTTGTTAAATTTTGATCTTTTCATGCCGGGGTATTATTCACGGGGTACTATTCCCGAAGTACTATTCACGGGATACTATTCACTTGAATACTATTCACCCGGGGTACTATTCATGACAAAATTAATTTTTTTTCTGTCCAAATTATTTTTGATACAATATTATTCTTGAATTTTACTCTACAAAGCATTATCATGTTGACAATTTGGACATTATTGAATTTTGGATAAATTGAATTATAAATCTTTAAAATTGATCCTTGCTCTCATTTAATTGAACTTTTATATCATTGCCATCATCCTCATGCTTATATTGTGATGAAAGTCATGTTTGGCCCGTAGTGCATAGATGGACTGTTGATTGGTATGATTATGACCAGGAATTATGTATCGGTATAATTATGACCTGTAATATTATAAATGATATTGTAAAAGTCCTCATTGGCTCGTAGTGTATTGATGGACAGTTGTTTGGTTTGATCATGACCATGGGTTCTCTTCGGCTAAGGGTGCAAAGATGAATTGCTGATTGGCATGTGTAACGACCCGGAAATTTGGATTTTCCAGAATTTAAGTTTAAAGAATTAGTTATTAATAAAATGAATTTTTATTAATAATATTATGTGCTATGTGTTTATCAGTTCTAGAACCTAGGATGATTATAAGTCATGAGGATTCTAGCTACGAGCTAGACTGTACGAGTAATAATTTTCAAGACAAAAATGAAAATTTTTCGGGAACAAAAATATTTCTGGGGAAAAAGACGAAATATGCACTATTCACCCGACGAAACCTAAGGGTTAGGGTTTGAATAACCTAAGCCGTTCTGAGAGTTCGGTATGTCGAAATGACATTCCGTCAAAAGATTTGACGATAATATATCTTGAAAAGTTAAGTAAGCCGATAAAAGTTTTTCTCGAAAAACATGCAGAAATCAGATGAAAAAAAAACAACGAGAAGTACTGCTGTGTACTTTTCACTCGTTTAACTACGTTAGGGTAAAACGTGAAGGAAAATGCTTAATGCCAAAAAGTGTTTTTCAGTTTTTCAAAAATCCGAAGAATACGTAAAAGTTGATCGGTAAAGGAAAGACGAAATATCTAAAAATATTTAGATTCCGAGAATCACAGTTTTTAAAACTGTCGGACGAAAACCCGAAAGACGGGACCACGTAACTTAACGGTTAAGTAGACTTAAGGGCTAAGTTAACTTAACACTTAAGTCATGAATAGTAAGGAGGTGTGAATAGTAAGGAGGTTAGGGGTGAAATGACTATTTTGCCCTAGCTTTGGAAAATCTATAAATAGGAAGCTTATTTCATTTAAATGGGATTTTGAAAATCCTACACTAGAGAGAGAGAGAGAGAGGATTCAGATGGAGAGGGAGAAGGAAGAGCATGAGCATGATTGATCGGATCAAAAATGTTCGTGAAATGGAAAAGCTAGCAAATCGCCGGTTTTGTCTAGCGGAAGAAAAATAAAGAGGAAAGGTATTAAAACCTAACTTCTATATTAGATTTTCTGTAAGTTTTATATGTTCAAAACATAGATTAATAAGAATAAGAAGTAGATGAGGTTATGAATGATTTCATATGGTTGAAATCATGAGAAATAATGAATATATGAATTTGAAGTTTAGTTTATAAATTTCTTAAGGAAGTATAAGATTTGTAATGAATTAGAATGATCCGAGTGGATTATATGAATAAGTAGGTGAAATAAGTAAGGAATGATGTTCTATAACATCAAATTCCAATAAAAGTGAAATCGTAATCCAAAATATCGATAAAAATGAAGAACGAACGAAGAACACGAAGAACGTTGTTGATAGACAAATTTAAAACCATCGTAGGATAATTATTGTTAATGGACAAGTTTAAAACCATCACGTATAAGTTAGATGCATCTTTCTTGGTTAGGAACGGTAGAATCGTTCATGAAGAATGGATTAAAACTTAGCTATAACGAAGTTATGGCGAAAATTTCGTAAAAGACAAACGAGAATTAGAAAGCTAATAAATGAACCCGAACATATAGGGTTTCATAAGAATGTAAAAGAACATAGAAAACGTGAATCGTGGACTCAAGAACAAACGATATTCGAGTTCGGATGACCGAATTACGGACGAACAAACAAAGAGCGTTAAAAACGTAAAATGAACGAAGGGTGAAGATCAAGCCAATCGAATGGCATGCTAACGGATTCAGAACGAAGTTCTATCTGGGGGGTATTGAAGTACGTAAGATAAGGAAGAGAATGGCTTTGGAATGACCTCATTCCGAGTTATAACGAATAAGTTATTAAAGCGGGAAGTAAGCGTCTCAAATTGAATTTAACACTTAAATAAATTTTCTAGGGTTAGGGCTTGGCCATGGCGCCAACCATACTTATATAAGGTGTGGCTGCAGTGCTGAGACTGGAGAGAGCTGGTACTATAAACTCATGCCATGATGAGAGAGATAAAAAAGAGAGTGGCGCCCTTGGCCTGGTGTGAGGAAAAAGGCCAGAGAAGAGCTTTTAACTGCTCAACTCTTGGGGAAAACGTACGAGAAGATAAAGAACATAATGTTCAACTAATATAACACTTAAACAAGTGAATTAAACCTTTAGTACAGGTTGAACGAAATGGTCGAAAGAGATTAAAAGATCAAGAAGAGAATAAACGTAAGCGTAACTTATGATTCTGTAAAGCGATCTTAGCATACAACGAGCAGTATGGCTTCGACATTAAGAAAGAATAATGAACATGGGGTTCATGGGATGGATAACAATCGAAAGCGATGAAAACCTGTACTAAAGGTTTTTGTAACAACCCGATATTTTCTATACAAATAAATCAGAAATTTTGCGAATAAATTTTTTTTATTTATTATTTATTAAAATAAATATGGGAAATATGTGTCAACGTAATGTGTGTATATATATATATATATATATATATATATATGTGTGTGTGTGTGTGTGTGTGTGTGTGTGTGTGATAAATAAAAATATATTTATTACATTAGTATTTACAAATGATTTTTTTTTAGAAATATTGATCATTATAAATTATATTCTTATAATAATTAATTTTATTGTAGAAATGTTTTTATTAATTATTTTCCATGAAAATGAAATTATATATTATTTAAATAATATATGAAATGATTTTTAGAATAAATATAATAATTATTTTATTATATGAACTTTATTACAGATTATTAAGTTAATTATTTTACCTTAATTATTAAGGTTAAATATGACAGATAAATCAGATCTGGAATCCAAACCCTAATTTTAGATTTTGATCAAGACATGAGAATAATAATATAATATTATTTATATTTTGATTTTTCAGTGCTATAAATATGTATTGTATGTATGTGGACTGATAATGATCAGTTATTTATGGTGCAGTATTTGAAAACCCTAATTTGGAACTCAATTGTGAGTTTAAGACTATTATATAACTGTATTATATGATTTTATGGTTAATTAGGTTAACCCTAATTAACATTTGAATTTATTAACTTCTACAAACCCTAATTGTAATTTGGTAACCCTAATTACCAAAATTGTAAACCCTAATTGTTATAATTAGCAAGGTTAATTATATTAGTGTTATTAAACCCTAATATGCATGTATAATTAGAAGCCTAAGCTAATTAACAAAACCCTAATTATAAATTTTGGAAACTAAAATTGTTATTTTATATAAACCCTAATTGCTAAACCTTGTAAATGCAATGTGCTAAACCTTAGGGTTAAACCCCAAGGGTCAAACCCTAAGGGTTTGCTAATTGACCAATGTGCCATTAAAATCTCAATCTTAATGACTAAATTGCCCTTTTGAGCATTAATGAAGCTAATGTGTAGGTTTTGACAATAGGTGTAGTTGGTGACCTAATCTTACAACCCCATGTGGTTGAAATTGACAGCAATTAACCTCTAGATCAACCATTCATGCATCCAAGACTTCTATAAATAGATTGAGAGAGAGAGAAGCTTGCATTTGTTAGCCAATTTTATGCACAACACTCAAGCCTTTTCTCTCAACCTAAACCAACAAAAATCTATAGTAGACCAGTCCCAAAACACAGCCCCACATTTTTCATAACCAAATCAGAAGCCAGAAATCAGAAATTATTCAAAGAAGGTATAAACCCCAGCCTTGATTTCTGTCCATAAATCAGTTGTTAGATGTTAGTTTTTATTGTTAAAATATGTTAGTTATAGTCTATTTTGATGATCTGGGTTGGTATTATACAGATCCATAACATCTAAGTCTTCAAATTGATGATTTTCAAAAATCTGGAAAAACTTGGTTTTGTGGTCTAACAACGAATGTCAGTGGCCACAGATCCTTGCTCGTTTATGATTTGTGTTGTTTTTAAGTTGATATGTATAGCTTGTAATGTGGTCTTTAATCTGCAAAAAGAATCGAAGTCATTTGATGTCTATATTTTAAGTTATTAACGGTCAAACGCCGTTGACCGGCATTGACCAGGCCTTTTCTGGGTAACCCAGAAAGCCTTTTTCAGTCTCTGACAACGTTTTAAACCGGCTAGATCTTTCAGTGTATTGTTGTTTTATGTTTTTTTGTTGCATCTAGGTTATAGTATGTTATATGGACTTCACATTCATGTCTTTAGATAACTGAATTAATAAATAGAATAGATTTAGTGGACGGTCAAAGTGACTGGGATGATCACGAATGTAATATTCTGGAATTTCCAGAAACATGATGAACCTATTTCCTGACAGCCTTTGACCGATCAAGATCTTGCTAGAGTTTTGTTGTTATGGTGATGTGTTGTATTAGATCAGTACTATTATATGCTAGTTACAATCTAGATGTCTTAAATCACATAAACCTTAACAAGATTGCAAGATGTGGAAGCCCAAAGTGGACAAGTCAAGTCGTTTCTTCATTTCGGGTAACCCGAGAAAATGAAGAACAGTCCCGATGATCCTTTGAGGGCTCGAGATCTCGTTTTTTATGCTTGTTAGCCATGATTGTTCTTTGGAACATGTAGATTTACACTAACACTATAATATCCGACTACAATCATGCTCTAACACACCACAGTTTGAGATTAAAGTTTGGTCAAAGTAGGGCACTTAGTATCTAACTTGGTGTTCTAGGATTGCATGAACAACACGAAGAACACCTATAGCAACGGTTCTGTCGCTATAGGTGGTCTTTAGCGACAGTTTCTATTTAAAATTAGATTTTTATTAAATAATTATAGAAAATTAGTTTTTAATTCTAAAAAATAAAAAAATTATTAAAAATTATTTTATTGTCCAAAAATTATATTTTAATTATTTTGGATATATTTCACAAATAGTTAATATTTTTGGAATATCAAAGGTATTTAATTTATTTAATAATTATGTTAAATAAATTATTTAAAAATGGTTTTAATACTTTAAAAATTATATTATCCAATGAGAAAATATTTTAAGTTATTATTAATGACTTTTAATATTTTGTGATGAAATTTGTTATTTAATTTAATATTAATGATAATTTAGTTATTTAATAATGAATTAAATAAATAGATTAAAAATGATTTTATTATATTAAAAATCATTTTAAATAATAAGGTGTTTAAAGATATTTTAAGTTATAAAATATAACTTTTAATATTTAAGGGATAATTTCATTAATAATTTAATATTACCGATATTAATTTAATGTTAATGATATTTAATAATTATATTAAATAAATGGTTTAAAATGATTTTATTGATTTAAAAATCATTTAAAAAGGATTAAATAAATTAAAAATATTTTAGGTTATAATTAATGACTTTTAATATTTGGATAAGTAATACATTAATATTTTAATATTAATGGTAATTATTTAAAAGTGATTTTAAATATTTTAAAAATCATTTAGGGTAATATTAATACTTTAAAAATATTCTAAGTTATTATAAATAACTTTAATATTTTGGCAATGGTTTCATTAATACTTTAATATTAATTAAACATTAATGATAATAGAATTATGTAATGTTTAAATCATTTAATAATGATTTCGGTGTTTGAAAATTTATGATAAATTATAATAAATGTTTATTAAGTCATTTAAAATAATATGACTGATACTTACGGATGTTGAACTTCGAGATAGAGTCTTAGACTCGATTCTTACCCGATAAAGTGGTCGGTAGACCAACATATTTCAGAAATTGATCTGGACTTAGATAATTTTATTAGATATGTGTTTGTTTGTGAGTCAATGACTGTTGAACATGTGTGACAATGTGATTAGGTTATGTACTGACTGTAATATGCAGTACTATGTGTTATAGTATATTGTTCTAATCGAACGAATGATCTAATTAATGATAGGTCATGATATAAGAGATAGAACTAAGTTGCATATTGTAAGTAATACATCAGGCAAGTATCCTACCTTCGCATTTCCTTTATGCAATGGACATGAATAAGAATGTTTCAAAATTATATTATTACTGTACAGATTATTAACCCTATATTATATATGCCCATTGATTATCAACATGTTAGTATGTGGTAATTGGATATATATTACATTCGTTAATTTCTATAAAATGGTTATACAAGTGTCCCCACTTGGATAATCATTGTAGTTAACCACATGTTGATACACCTTTGTCAATTACCTATATATATATATATATATATATATATATATATATATATGTTGAACTATAGATTATTGTTGATTAAGCTAAAACATTTGGTTTGGAACCCCGACAGGTATGAACATCCCGTTCACGGGAAAATTTTTATGTGCCCAAGGCAGCCAGGGTGATAATATCGTTCTTGTTATGTAGTATTGATCAATACAGGGTACAACGGGCTGATCACCCTCGTGCCCGTAAGTTATGACGATTTACAAATGAAATTCTGTTTAACCTTTTCGAAAATGAAAACAATGTTCATAGTATGTCACTTTAACCCTATTTATAGTCAATACGTAGTTTCAAAAGTTTGAAAGAGGGTTGTTATGTTATTATTATTGGTTCAGATTACTTCCCAACTATTGATTTGTTGTAGAAGGGTAGTATAAAGAAAATATTTAAATTCTTTCAGCTTATATATATAATTGTAAATACTTGCTGGGCACTCAAATGCTCATCCTTTCTTAATTTAAATGTTTTCAGCTAAGTGCGAACAACTTGAAGGCTCCACTAAGAACAAGGGAAAGGGGAAAGTTGTTGAGTGAATGCAGTACTATTTTATGTAATATTTTGAGATTATGAATACTATGATATCTAATTATCTAATATTATGTAATGAATGTTTAAAGGTCTCGTACCTGGGGATTAGACTCTGATGATATAAAAATTAAGTTGATCTTTATATTATTGTTATTATTATTAGTATTATTCCGCTAATAGAAATGGTATTGTGAAGCACCGAGTTCGAGTTTCAAGTACCCGGATTTGGGGGCTTTACAGGTTGGTATCAGAGCTTTAGGGTTAAAAACCTTAGGTGGGATAGACCTTAGGCTATAACCTTAGAACAGAGAAAAACGTTGAAAATATAAATAATTCATATAGAGTTTAAAAGGAGATGAATTGAATAAATTCATCGTCAAACAAAATAAAAGATAACTTATATAAAACTCTTATTTGCTGTGTGTATATACTATAAGCTAATCAGGATAATTTATGTGTGTAGATGTCTGGTGGAAAAGGCTTGTTATATGCTTATAGCATGAAGAAAGATCAAACCCATACACCCAAGCTAATATCGAAGCCAATAGCTGAAATAGAAGCTCACAATGAAAATAACTTGGAGGAGGTGGTCATTGTAGAAAACGTAATACCAGATCCGGAAACGGTGGAGCTGGCAGATAGTGATTCGGACACTAAAGTTGAAGCTGATCAAGCATTAATGGAAGTGCAGAATCTGAGGAACAAGGTTTCTTCTCTGGAAAAGCTGTGGGAAATAGAAAAGTTATTGAATAGTCAATTGCGTCAGGCGTTAATAGAAATAATGGAAGAACAAGATAAGCTTAAAATCTAGATTGATCAGATGGGAGCCTCAAGCAACACTTAGGTAATGCTGACTCCCGAGCATGAAGGGAAAAAGAAAGATAGAAGACCATAACTTAGGAAAGCCCGATAAGAAGAAAGGGAAAAGAATATGTTATCTTTGTGGTTATGAGGGGCATACCACTTTGTATTGTCCGACTATAAACCAGTGCATGTTTTATTTATGGATTGGAAGGTCATCAAAGTGAAGGGTTGTCCAAGAAAAAGGCTTAGTAAATAGGTAATATAGGTTCTGTTGTGTAGGCGTGTTTAATATAATATGTGTGCTTAGTATGTCTGTGTAATGAAATATTCTCAACTTTTGTGTTGGTTAAGGTTGTAAATCCTGACTTTTGTAGTCACAAAGGGATAACTGATGTTTAAAGTAATATGCGCTATGATATGTAAAAGTATTTTGAAATCGTTGAATGAAAATGAATCTAAGTTTGAGAAATGGAACAAGTTTAATATATTAAACTTATGCGATAAGGTTTAGAATGTAAATTAATAAAGTATAATTTACGGTTTTACTTAGTCAGATAATGCCGCCAAGACGTCAAACTCGAAACCAAAGGGCAGAAGAATCTGTCAACAATGTTGAGGGACAACAACAAGCGAGATCCGATGCATCACTTTGCGAATATGGTAGCGGGTTATGCAACAAGGAATACCAATGACGAGGAACTAGCTAGATAATCACTTCGCGAATTTCAAAGATTTCAAGGCTGTAGGACCGCCCAAATTCAAAGGGGCGACTGACCTTGTAGAAGCGCAGACTTGGGTAAAAGAGATTGAAAAAGCATTCGTGATAGCTAGGGTAAATGAGAGGGCAAAGACCGCTTTGCCACCTACATGATGAAGGGAGAGGCAAATTTTTGGTGGGAAGCAAATCAGGCGAGGGCGGGAGCAGGTGTGGTAACATGGGATAGGTTTAAGACTTTATTTTTCGAAAATTATTTTTCAGCTAGTATGCAGGCTAGGATGGAGGTGAAATTTTTAGAGTTGAAGCAGGAGAACGTGACTATTGCGGAATACGCTGCAAAATTTAATGAGTTGGCTAGGTTTGCTCCGCATCAAGTTGATACGGAGGCTAGAAAAGCTAGAAGGTTTGAGTTGGGATTAAAACCCTGGCTCTACAACAAGGTGACAGTGTTGCAGATCCCTACATTTGCAGCACTAATGGAGAAGGCTATTATTACTGAGGAAGGGAGTGAGGCTATGAGCCTCTACAACATGGAGAGAAAGAACAAAGGTAAGGTCTAAGGAGCTGGGAAGGTAGAGAATAATAGTGGAAGTCAAAATGGTAGTAGCAAGAAGAAGGGAAGTTATTTTGGAAATGTTCAGGTGAAACAGTAAGGAGTTAAGAAGCAAGCTCTGCAGTGTGGAAACTGTGGAAAGAACCACTCTGGGGAATGTTTGAAAGGGAAGTTTGTATATTATAAGTGCGGCCAGGAGGGCCATATCTCTCCCAACTGCCCCAATCCTAGGATGAACAATGGGTGTTTTTTATGCGGGTCGACCGAGCATAAGGTGAAGGATTGTCCGAAGAGGAGGACGGAGGCAGGGAGTGTGAATACTGGATTGGGAAGCGGGACTTTGGAAATCACGGGACCTACGACATCGAGCAAGCCAACAAAATCAACAGCAAGGGTCTACAACATAACGGGTCAGGATACGATGGCAGCTGGTGGTGCAATTCCAGGTATTATTCGTATAATTGTTATTTTATTATACATGATTTTCCTAAGTATAGTAAATTATCTTATAAAGAAATTTTGAAGGGGGAATTTGAATTCTTTTAGGAATCAAATTTTCTGTTAGGCAAGCTTTATGTGAATAGTTAAAAATTGGTTTGATCAATTATGATCAAGATCTGCTGGCAATGATTGTGTATGCTATGTACCCTTGTATGGATAAGTTTTAAAAAGGTGATTCAGGGGACGGAATCTTTATAAGGGAGGGTGAATGTAACAACCCGATATTTTCTATACAAATAAATCAGAAATTTTGCGAATAAATTTTTTTTATTTATTATTTATTAAAATAAATATTGGCAAATATGTGTCAAGGTAATGTGTGTGTGTATATATATATATATATGTGTGTGTGTGTGTGTGTGTGTGTGTGTGTGTGTGTGTGTGTGTGATAAATAAAAATATATTTATTACATGAGTATTTATAAATGATTTTATTTTAGAAATATTGATCATTATAAATTATATTCTTATAATAATTAATTTTATTGTAGAAATGTTTTTATTAATTATTTTTCATGAAAATGAAATTATATATTATTTAAATAATATATGAAATAATTTTTAGAATAAATATAATAATTATTTTATTATATGAACTTTATTCTGATTATTAAGTTAATTATTTTACCTTAATTATTAAGGTTAAATATGATGAGATAAATCAGATCCGAATTCAAACCCTAATTTTGGATTTTGATCAAGGCATGAGAATAATAATATAATATTATTTATATTTTGATTTTTCAGTATTATAAATATGTACTGTATGTATGTGGACTGATAATGATTGGTTATTTATGGTGCAGTATTTGAAAACCCTAATTTGGAACTCAATTGTGAGTTTAAGACTATTATATAACTGTGTTATATGATTTTATGGTTAATTAGGTTAACCCTAATTAACATTTGAATTTATTAACTTCTATAAACCCTAATTGTAATTTGGTAATCCTAATTACCAAAATTGTAAACCCTAATTGTTATAATTAGCAAGGTTAATTACATTAGTGTTATTAAACCCTAATATGCATGTATAATTAGAAGCCTAAGCTAATTAACAAAACCCTAATTATAAATTTTGGAAACTAAAATTGTTATTTTATATAAACCCTAATTGCTAAACCTTATAAATGCAATGTGCTAAACCTTAGGGTTAAACCCTAAGGGTCAAACCCTAAGAGTTTACTAATTGACCAATGTGCCATTAAAATCTCAATCTTAATGACTAAATTGCCCTTTTGAGCATTAATGAAGCTAATGTGTAGGTTTTAACAATAGGTGTAGTTGGTGACCTAATCTAACAACCCCATGTGGTTGAAATTGACAGCAATTAACCTCTAAATCAACCATTCATGCATCCAAGACTTCTATAAATAGTTTGAGAGAGAGAGAGAAGCTTGCATTTGTTAGCCAATTTTATGCACAACACTCAAGCCTTTTCTCTCAACCTAAACCAACAAAAATCTATAGTAGACCAATGCCAAAATATAGCCCCACATTTTTCATAACCAAATCAGAAGCCAGAAATCAAAAATTGATCAAAGAAGGTATAAACCTTAGTCTTGATTTCTGTCCATAAATCAGTTGTTAGATGTTAGTTTTTATTGTTAAAATATGTTAGTTATAGTCTATTTTGATGATCTGGGTTGGTATTATACAGATCCATAACATCTAAGTCTTCAAATTGATGATTTTCAAAAATCTGGAAAAACTTGGTTTTGTGGTCTAACAACGAATGTCAGTGGCCACAGATCCTTGCTCGTTTATGATTTGTGTTGTTTTTAAGTTGATATGTATAGCTTGTAATGTGGTCTTTAATCTGCAAAAAGAATCGAAGTCATTTGATGTCTATATTTTAAGTTATTAACTGGATCAAACGCCGTTGATTGGCGGCATTGACGAACCTTTTACGGGTAACCCGAAAGCCTTTTTCGATCTCGACAACGTTTTAAACCAATCTAGATCTTTCGAGGTGTATTGTTGTTTTATGTTTTTTTGTTGCATCTAGGTTATAGTATGTTATATGGACTTCACATTCATGTCTTTAGATAACTGAATTAATAAATAGAATGGATTTAGTGGACGGTCAAAGTGACTGGGATGATCACGAATGTAATATTCTGGAATTTCCAGAAACATGATGAACCTATTTCCTGACAGCCTTTGACCGATCAAGATCTTGCTAGAGTTTTGTTGTTATAGTGATGTGTTGTATTAGATCTGTACTATTATATGCTAGTTACAATCTAGATGTCTTAAATCACATAAACCTTAACAAGATTGCAAGATGTGGAAGCCCAAAGTGGACAAGTCAAGTTGTTCTTCATTTCTGGGTAACCCAGAAAATGAAGAAAAGGTCAACGATCCCTTGAGGGCTCGAGATCTCGTTTGTTTTATGCTTGTTAGCCATGATTGTTCTTTGGAACATGTAGATCTACACTAACACTATAATATCGGACTACAATCATGCTCTAACACACCACGATTTGAGATTAAAGTTTGGTCAAAGTAGGGCACTTCAGATATCGACTTGGTGTTCTAGGATTGCATGAACAACATGAAGAACACCTATATGATTTCAGGCTTGTAAGCTATAGGTGGTCTTTAATGACGATTTCTATTTAAAAATTAGATTTTATTAAATAATTATAGAAAATTAGTTTTAATTACGAAAAATACAAAATAAATTATTAAAAATTATTTTAATGTCCTAAAATTATATTTTAATTATTTTGGATATATTTCACAAATAGTTAATATTTTTGGAATATCAAAGGTATTTAATTTATTTAATAATTATGTTAAATAAATTATTTAAAAATGGTTTTAATACTTTAAAATTATATTATGGAATGAGAAAATATTTTAAGTTATTATTAATGACTTTTAATATTTCGTGATGAAATTTGTTAATTAATTTAATATTAATGATAATTTAGTTATTTAATAATGAATTAAATAAATAGATTAAAAATAATTTTATTATATTAAAAATCATTTTAAATAATAATAAGGTGTTTAAAGATACTTTAAGTTATAAAATATAACTTTTAATATTTAAGGATAATTTCATTAATAATTTAATATTAATGATATTAATTTAATGTTAATGATATTTAATAATTATATTAAATAAATAGTTTAAAAATGATTTTATTGATTTAAAATCATTTAAAAAGGATTAAATAAATTAAAAATATTTTAGGTTATAATTAATGACTTTTAATATTTGGATAAGTAATACATTAATATTTTAATATTAATGGTAATTATTTAAAAGTGATTTTAAATATTTTAAAAATCATTTAGGGTAATATTAATACTTTAAAAATATTCTAAGTTATTATAAATAACTTTAATATTTTGGCAATGGTTTCATTAATACTTTAATATTAATTAAATATTAATGATAATAGAATTATGTAATGTTTAAATCATTTAATAATGATTCCGGTGTTTGAAAATTTATGATAAATTATAATAAATGTTTATTACATCATTTAAAATAATATGACTGATACTTACGGATGTTGAACTTCGAGATAGAGTCTTAGACTCAATTCTTACCCGATAAAGTGGTCGGTAGACCAACATATTTCAGAAATTGATCTTGACTTAGATAATTTTATTAGATATGTGTTTGTTTGTGAGTCAATGACTGTTGAACATGTGTGACAATGTGATTAGGTTATTTGCTGACTGCAATATGCAGTACTATGTGTTATAGCATATTGTTCTAATCGAACGAATGATCTAATTAATGATAGGTCATGATATAAAAGATCGAACTAAGTTGCATATTGTAAGCAGTGCATCAGGCAAGTATCCTACCTTCGCATTTCCTTTATGCAATGGACATGAATAAGAATGTTTCAAAATTATATTATTACTGTACAGATTATTAACCCTATATTATATATGCCCATTGATTATCAACATGTTAGTATATGGTAATTCAGATATATATTATGTTCGTTAATTTCTATAAAATGGTTATACAAGTGTCCCCACTTGGATAATCATTGCAGTTAACCACATGTTGATACACCTTTGTCAATTACCCGTATATATATATATATATATATATATATATATATATATATATATATATATATATATATGTTGAACTATAGATTATTATTGATTAAGATAAAACCTTTGGTTTGGAACCCCGACAGGTATGAACATCCCGTTCACGGGAAAATTTTTATGTGCCCAAGGCAGCCAGAGTGAACGATAATACCGTTCTTGTTATGTAGTATTGATCAATCACAGGTACAATGAAATTTGATCACCCCGTGCGTTCAGTAAGTTATGACGGTTTACAGATGAAGTTCTGTTTAACCTTTTCGAAAATGAAAACAATGTTCATAGTATGTCACTTTAACCCTATTAATAGTCAATACGTAGTTTCAAAAGTTTGAAAGAGGGTTGTTATGTTATTATTATTGGTTCAGATTACTTCACAACTATTGATTTGTTGTAGAAGGGTAGTATAAAGAAAACATTTAAATTCTTTCAGCTTATATATATAATTGTAAATACTTGTTGGGCACTCAAATGCTCATCCTTGCTTAATTTAAATGTTTTCAGCTAAGTGCGAACAACTTGAAGGCTCCACTAAGAACAAGGGTAAGGGGAAAGTTGCTGAGTGAATGCAGTACTATTTTATGTAATATTTTGAGATTATGAATACTATGATATATAATTATCTAATATTATGTAATGAATGTTTAAAGGTCTAGTACCTGGGGATTAGACTCTGATGATATGAAAATTAAGTTGATCTTTATATTATTGTTATTATTATTAGTATTATTCCGCTCATAGAAATGGTATCGTGAAGCACCGAGTTCGGGTTTCAAGTACCCGAATTTGGGGACTTTACAGTTTTTGAACTTCTCAGCTAACTTATGGTCTGTCTGGGATAGTTCTCAAACTCATATTATTGTGGAAAGTTCCTGAACTCATAATGTGTGGTAAGTTGATGGATTGTACTAAGGTAGAGGGATGTTTAGACAGAAAATAAGTTATTTTTAGTAGGTTTAGTATTGATGGTGCTAGAGAAGATTAAGTATTGTCGCAGTAAGACAATGAAGGAAGACGGAGAATAGGATATTCCAAGTCATCTAGCTATGCTAGATTTCGAAGTTTATTGAAATCGTGCTTATGTGTTCGTATTTTGGAAAATGAAAGAATTGGTTCAACTTTTGGAACCAATAGATTTTTAAAAGAACTATTCTTGGTATGTCTATGCTAATTGCTTTGGCTAGAAAGAAATTGATTTGAAATATCAAAATGAATTTTATATCATCAGTGTATTCGATGCAAGGATGGAAAAAGGATGGAGTTATTAATGCAAATGAACCTGGTGTTGGATGTGATCTTAGGATCAACAACCCGCTATGGTATAATGTATAATGACGAAGTCACAAACTGACGAAGTCCTCATCGTATTGTGAAAAGTACGGTATCATGACGTCATAAAATGTTTTGATGTATTGCGAAAAAGAATTTAAAGAAGTAGTTGATGTCAATTGAGTTGACTAGACGAATGTTTCACGTTGATATCCAATTTATTGGTATGGTCTAAGCTACTTGATTTGGCTAGACAAATGGTATGTCATCGAGCTTTCTTTGAAGAAGTTGTGCCAAACCAAATTGTTTTGGTGCGGAATCTAATGATTTAGTTTGAGGTGAACATATCCCGAAATGGGGAATACGATGGGTAAGAGGTAGTTTACTTTCTTTGTGATTGTAAACTGACCGTGGAAGAAAGGTTTCTGGCGTTATGTCATTAACCAAAGTAAGAGTTCATGGTCGATTTGACCCCTCAGCAAAAGTATGAAACTTTTTAAAAAGGAAATTTTATATTCCTCGTTATTCTTTCTACTTCATGATTCTTGATAGGATATGGAGGTTAGGAATGATGGAAAGATAAGAATTTTTTTGAAGAAAAGTTGAGAAGATGGGTAGGCTAAAATTTCGAGGATAAAATTCTTTGAAGAAGGGGTGAATGTGATGACCCGGGTAAGGGTGTGGTTTTAAGAAATTCTGAGGACGGAATTTTTATAATAGGGGAAGAGTGTAACGACCCGAAAATTTGGATTTTCCAGAATTTGAGTTTAAAGAATTAGTTATTAATAAAATAAATTTTTATTAATAATATTATGTGTTATATATTTATTAATCGTTCTAGAACCTAGGATGATTATAAGTCGGGAGGATTCTGGCTACGAGCTAGACTGTATGAGTAATAATTTTCAAGACAAAAATGAAAATTTTCTGGGAACAAAAATATTTTCGGGGAAATTGACAAAATAGGCATTATTCACCCGACGTAACCTAAGGGTTAGGGTTTGAATAACCTAAGCCGTTCTGAGAGTTCGGTATGTCGAAATGATATTCCGTCAAAAGATTTGACGATAATATATCCTGAAAACTTAAGTAAGCCGATAAAAGTTTTTCTCAAAAAACGTGCAGAAATCGGACGAAATAAAAACGACGAAAAATACTGCTGTATACTTTTCACTCGTTTAACTACGTTAGGGTAAAACGTGAAGGAAAACGCTTAACGCCGAGAAGTGTTTTTCAGTTTTTCAGAAATCCGAAGAATACGTAAAAGTTGATCGGTAAAGGAAAGACAAAATATCCAAAAATATTTGGATTCCGAGAATCATAGTTTTTAAAACTGTCGGACGAAAACCCGAAAGACGGAACCACGTAACTTAAAGGCTAAGTAGACTTAAGGGCTAAATTAACTTAACACTTAAGTCATAAATAGTAAGGAGGTGTGAATAGTAAGGAGGTTAGGGGTGAAATGACTATTTTGCCCTAGCTTTGAAAAATCTTTAAATAGGAAGCTTATTTCATTTAAATGGGATTTTGAAAATCCTACACTAGAGAGAGAGAGAGGATTCGGATGGAGAGGGAGAAGGAAGAGCATGAGCATGATTGATCAAATCAAAAATGTTCATGAAATGGAAAAGCTAGCAAATCGCCGGTTTTGTCTAGCGGAAGAAAAATAAAGAGGAAAGGTATTAAAACCTAACTTCTATGTTAGATTTTCTTTACATTTTATATGTTCAAAACATAGATTAATAAGAACAAGAAGTAGATGAGGTTATGAATGATTTCATATGGTTGAAATCATAAGAAATAATGAAAATAAGAATTTGAAGTTTAGTTTATAAATTTCTTAAGGAAGTATAAGATTTGTAATGAATAGAACGATCCGAGTGGATTATATAAATAAGTAGGTGAAATAAGTAAGGAATGATGTTTTATAACATCAAATTCTAATAAAAAGTGAAATCGTAATCCAAAATATCGATAAAAATGAAGAACGAACGAAGAACACGCGAAGAACACGAAGAACGTTGTTGATGGACAAATTTAAAACCATCGTAGGATAATTGTTGTTAATGGATAAGTTTAAAACCAACGCATATAAGTTAGATGCATCTTTCTTGGTTAGGAACGATAAAAACGTTCATGAAGAACGGATTAAAACTTAGCTATAACGAAGTTATGGCGAAAATTTCGTAAAAGACAAACGAGAATTAGAAAGTTAGTAAATGAACCCAAACATGTAGGGTTTTATAAGAATGTAAGAGAACATAGAAAACATGAGTCGTGGACTCAAGAACGAACGAATTTCAAGTTCGGATGACCAAATTACGGACGAACAAACAAAGAGTGTTAAAAACGTAAAATGAACGAAGGGTGAAGATCAAGCCAATTGAATGGCATGCTAATGGATTCAAAAAAAAGTTCTATCCAGGGGGTATTGAAGTACGTAAGATAAGGAAGAGAATGGCTTTGGAATGACCTCATTCCGAGTTATAACGAATAAGTTATGGAAGCGGGAAATAAGCGTCTCAAATTGAATTTAACACTTAAAGAAATTTTCTAGGGTTAGGGCTTAGCGCCGCGGCACCAACCATGCCTTGTAAGGTGGTGCCGCTGATTTGCACCGAGGAGCGAAAGTACTACAAACTCGCGCCATGATGCGAGAGATAAAGAAAGAGAGTGGCGCCAGCAACGTCGATTATAGGAAAAAGCAGAGAAGAAGAGCTTTTAAGCGCTTTCAACTCTTGGGGAAATGTACGGAAGATAAAAGAACATAATGTTCAACTAATATAACACTTAAAAAAGTGAATTAAACCTTTAGTACAGGTTGAACGAAATGGTTGAAAGAGATTAAAAGATCAAGAAGAGAATAAACGTAAACGTAATGCAGTTGCAAGCAGTCTTAGCATACAACGAGCAGAATGGCTTCAACATTAAGAAAGAATAATGAACATGGGGTTCATGGGATGGATAACGATTGAAAGAAATGAAAACCTTGAGTAAAGGTTGAATGAGAGATTAAAAGACGAGCAATGTGAACGTTGAATACGTAAACGATCCTCGTGAGTCGTATTCGCGTCGGACGAACGTTCTAAGTATACCCTGGTTGTATGACCTAGACGTTGACAAAGGTAGTAAGTAAGACATAAATTATCGAGAAAGTCGTAATGAACGATAATAAGAGTAATGAAAGCCGAAGGTGAGTCGTATAAGAATGAATCCTGAGGGGTGGCATTTAGTTGTCAGGAAGCCATAAGGAATGAGAAATTAACTTACGAAGATTATAGTTTAAATAGTTCGAATAAGTTAAGATAAGTTAAGTTGTAGTGAAATCGTAACCTTTGATGGTTGACATATGGGAGTTGGGCTAAACAATTCCTTCAGAGAGCGAAGGTATATACAAAACTGGCAACCGATCTAACTCACTGTTATGGGCAGTGTAGACGAGACATGAACTTGTTTGTTGGTTGTTTGTGGAAAACCACTCAGAGTACCATATGGACTACTAGCAGAGAAGCGATGTGTGCTGAGTCTTAGAGAAGTAATAAGAAGAAGATAAGATGTATAACATCAAAGATGATCAACGTATAAGTAAGATATCTCCGTATGTCATGAAGCCGTAGAACGGTAGTGAAAGTGGTCGCGTAAACTTAGGTTGCAAGAACGCGAACCCTAAGAAGTAAAGTTAAGTAAACTAATGCATAAGTCAAAGATGTATGACTAATTAGTGTATGTGTTGTTTTTCTTATGTGCTACATATGAACCTGGAATGAGCGATTCAAAGATAAGTTAGTAATATGCATAAGGCAAGTTTCCTAACTTCATTCATATTTCAAATGAATGCTAGTTTCTTAAACTTCTCAGATGTTGAACTTGATAACTTCTGTCTATGTGCTAATGTCTGATATTTGTGCAAGGTGGTAGAACGTATGAGGCCTTGAGCCACAATGTGAACACTTCGGTGTTTCTATGAGATGAACTGTTTTGTGAATTAATTGTTCAATAAGAGAATGCCCTGTTTATACATGATGTCTGTGTTAATGATTCTAGCCAGACAAAATGTGTATGGAAAAGGTAAAAGAATGGAAGTATTTCAAAGTGCATGTGAATAATGTTTTAAAATGATAGGAATCGAGATTACTCCTATTATTCAAGCTGCTTCATAACCTTTGTTCGGTTATCGAAATTCTCAAGGAATGTTTAAACTCTTGAAGTTGTTTGTTCAACTGCTATGACTTGCTGAGCAATTGAATGCTCACACTTACTTTAAATGAAAAACATTTTCAGCATACGATGTTAGAAGAATTTAAGGATCCCGTAAAGATCAAGCTGATGGTATCTAGATGAAGTGTCATTCAGAATGTGGATGAGCGAGAAGATCAAGTGAAGACTTGTAATATAAAATAAGTTAAATGAACTTTAGATTAGTTTAATCAACTGTTATGTATCCTTAGTGGCGGATGAAAGTCACTCGTGTAAGATGTAAAGGATAATGTAGTTATCATTATTTGTAATAAAAGAGGTTATAAGGCTTTTAGAACCTGGGATTTAAGAGTGTATGTTATTATATTTCAGTATATAATGATGTATGTTGTGAAGAAGATGGGATCGTGATATACAGAATCCGGGTGTGAAGATAAACTTGATTTCGGGACGTTACAGATTGGTATCAGAGTTGATAGGTTATAAATCTTAGGTAAGAGTATCTAAGACTATAATCGTAGAGAGAGGGATAAGAATATCATCACGTGATCATAGTGAATCGTAGTAACAGATGAGCTGTTAAATGATGAATGATGTATAAGTACTACGAAGTAGTATGGGAAGAAGAACTTAGATTGAGTTGTAAAGGATAGCATACGAACTAAAGAAAATTCGTATTAAGTATAGAGAAATTTAGAAGTTATAAAATTTCAATTGAGGACTCATGTGATAGCTGAGTTGTATGAACCTTTGTTATGGGCAGAGGTTTGTGCTTGGTGTAACAACTGCTTAGCTTATTACAGTGATAATCATTGGAATAGGTCACGCTGTTAAGATGTTTATGACGAGAAGGTGAATCTTTTCTCATATATATACTTGATAGGTATAGAACGATAAAGTAGGTGCAAGTTCTTGTAACTCATACTTATGGTACGTTCGTGACTCATAATTATATGGTAAGTTTTTGAACTTCTCAGCGAATGAACACTTATGGTCTGTCTAGGATAGTTCTCAAACTCATATTATTGTGGAAAGTTCCTGAACTCATAATGTGTGGTAAGTTGATGGACTGTACTAAGGTAGAGGGATGTTTAGATAGAAAATAAGTTATTTTCAGTAGGCTTAGTATTGAAGGTGCTAGAAAAGATTAAGTATTGTCGCAGTAAGACAATGAAGGAAGACAGAGAATAGGATATTCCAAGTCATCTAGCTATGCTAGATTTCAAAGTTTATTGAAATCGTGCTTATGTATTCGTATTTTGGAAAATGAAAGAATTGGCTCAACTTTTGGAACCAATAGATTTTTAAAAGAACTATTCTTGGTATGTCTATGCTAATTGCTTCGGCTAGACAAAAATTGATTTGAAATATCAAAATGAATTTTATATCATCAGTGCATTTGATGCAAAGATGGTAAAAGGATGGAGTTAGTAATGCAAGTGACCCTGGTGTTGGATGTGATCTTAGGATCAACAATCCGCTATGGTATGATGTATAATGACGAAGTCACAAACTGACGAAGTCCTCAGCGTACTGTGAAAAGTACGGTATCATGACGTCATAAAATGTTTTGATGTATTGCGAAAAAGAATTTAAAAAAGTAGTCGATGTCAATTGAGTTGACTAGACGAATGTTTCACGTTGATATCCAATTTATTGGTATGGTCTAAGCTACTTGATTTGGCTAGACAAATGGTATGTCATCGAGCTTTCTTTGAAGAAGTTGTGCCAAACCAAATTATTTTGGTGCGGAATCTAATGATTTAGTCTGAGGTGAACATATCCCGAAATGGGGTATACGATGGGTAAGAGGTAGTTTGCTTTCTTTGTGATTGTCAACTGACTGTGGAAGAAAGGTTACGGCGTTATGTTGTTAAACCAAGTAAGAGTTCATGGTCGATTTGACCCCTCAGCAAAAGTATGAAACTTTTTAAAAAGGAAATTTTATATTCCTCGTTATTCTTTCTACTTCATGATTCTTGATAGGTTATGGAGTTCAGGAATGATAGATAAGAATTTCTTTGAAAAAAAGTTGAGAAGATGGGTTGACTAAAATTTCGAGGACAAAATTCTGTGAAGAAGGGGTGAATGTGATGACCCGGGTAAGGGTGTGGTTTTAAGAAATTCCGAGGATGGAATTTTTATAAGAGGGGAAGAGTGTAACGACCCGAAAATTTGGATTTTCTAGAATTTAAGTTTAAAGAATTAGTTATTAATAAAATGAATTTTTATTAATAATATTATGTGTTATGTGTTTATTAATCGTTCTAGAACCTAGGATGATTATAAGTCGAGAGGATTCTGGCTATGAGCTAGACTGTACAAGTAATAATTTTCAAGACAAAAATTAAAATGTTTCGGGAACAAAAATATTTTCGGGGAAAAAGACGAAATAGGCACTATTCACCCGACAAAACCTAAGGGTTAGGGTTTAAATAACCTAAGCCGTTCTGAGAGTTCGGTATGTCGAAATGACATCCCGTCAAAAGATTTGATGATAATATATCCTGAAAATTAAGTAAGCCGATAAAAGTTTTTCTCAAAAAACGTGTAGAAATCGGACAAAATAAAAATAACGAAAAAGTGCTGATGTATACTTTTCACTCGTTTAACTACGTTAGGGTAAAACGTGAAGGAAAACGCTTAACACCAAAAAGTGTTTCAGTTTTTCAAAAATCCAAAGAATATGTAAAAGTTGATCGGTAAAGGAAAGACGAAACATCCAAAAATATTTGGATTTCGAGAATCGCAGTTTTTAAAATTGTCGGACGAAAACCCGAAAGACGGAACCACGTAACTTAAAGGCTAAGTAGACTTAAGGGCTAAGTTAACTTAACACTTAAGTCATGAATAGTAAGGAGGTGTGAATAGTAAGGAGGTTAGGGGTGAAATGACTATTTTGCCCTAGCTTTGAAAAATCTATAAATAGGAAGCTTATTTCATTTAAATGGGATTTTGAAAATCCTACACTAGAGAGAGAGAGGATTCGGATGGAGAGGGACAAGGAAGAGCATGAGTATGATTGATCGGATCAAAAATGTTCTTGAAATGGAAAAGCTAGCAAATCGCCGATTTTGTCTAGCGGAAGAAAAATAAAGAGGAAAGGTATTAAAACCTAACTTCTATGTTAGATTTTCTTTAAGTTTTATATGTTCAAAACATAGATTAATAAGAACAAGAAGTAGATGAGTTTATGAATGATTTCATATGGTTGAAATCATGAGAAATAATGAAAATAAGAATTTGAAGTTTAGTTTATAAATTTCTTAAGGAAGTATAAGATTTGTAATGAATTAGAACGATCCGAGTGGATTATATGAATAAGTAGGTGAAATAAGTAAGGAATGATGTTCTATAACATCAAATTCCAATAAAAAGTGAAATCGTAATCCAAAATATCGATAAAAATGATGAACAAACGAAGAACACAAAGAACACGCGAAGAACACGAAGAACATTGTTGATGGACAAATTTAAAACCATCGTAGGATAATTGTTGTTGATGGACAAGTTTCAAACCATCGCGTATAAGTTAGTTGCATCTTTCTTTATTAGGAACGGTAGAAACATTCATGAAGAACGGATTAAAACTTAGCTATAATGAAGTTATGGCGAAAATTTCATAAAAGACAAACGAGAATTAGAAAGTTAGTAAATGAACTCGAACATGTAGGGTTTTATAAGAATGTAAGAGAACATAGAAAACATGAGTCGTGGACTCAAGAATGAACGAATTTCGAGTTCGGATGACCGAATTACGGATGAACAAACAAAGAGCGTTAAAAACGTAAAATGAACGAAGGGTGAAGATCAAGCTAATCGAATGGCATGCTAACAGATTCAGAACAAAGTTCTATCCGGGGGGGTATTGAAGTACGTAAGATAAGGAAGAGAATGGCTTTGGAATGACCTCATTCCGAGTTATAACGAATAAGTTATGGAAGCGGGAAGTAAGCGTCTCAAATTGAATTTAACACTTAAAGAAATTTTCTAGGGTTAGGGCTTGGCGCCGCGTCGCCAACCATGCCTTGTAAGGTGGCGCTGCAGCCCCAGACCAGGGAGCTGGGTACTGCAAACCCGCATCGCGGTGCGAGAGTAATGAAAGCCGAAGGTGAGTCGTATAAGAATGAATCCTGAGGGGTGGCATTTAGTTGCCAAGAAGCCATAAGGAATGAGAATTTAACTTACGAAGATTATAGTTTAAATAGTTCGGATAAGTTAAGATAGGTTAAGTTTTAGTACAATCGTAACCTTTGATGGTTGACATATGGGAGCTGGGCTAAACAATTCCTTCAGAGAGCGAAGGTATATACAAAACTGGCAACCGATCAAACTCACTGTTATGGGCAGTGTAGACGAGACGTGAACTTGTTTGTTGGTTGTTTGTGGGAAACCACTCAGAGTACCATATGGACTACTAGCAGAGAAGCGATGTTTGCTGAGTCTTAGAGAAGAAATAAGAAGAAGATAAGATGTAAAACATCAAAGATGATGAACGTATAAGTAAGATATCTCCGTATGCCATGAAGTCGTAGAACGATAGTGAAAGTGGTCGCGTAAACTTAGGTTGCAAGAACGCAAACCCTAAGAAGTAAAGTTAAGTAAACTAATGCATAAGTCAAAGATGTATGACTAATTAATGTATGTGTTGTTTTTCTTATGTGCTACATAGGAACTGGAATGAGCAGTTCAGCGTAAGTTGTAGCTGTGCGTAAGGAAATTTTCCTAACTTCATTCATATTTGAAATGAATGCTAGTTTCTTAAACTTCTCAGATGTTGAACTTGAGAAGTTCTGTCTATATGCTAATGTCCGATATTTGTGCAAGGTGGTAGAACGTATGAGGCCTTTAGCCACAATGTGAACACTTCGGTGTTTCTATGAGATGAACTGTTCTGTGATTTAACTGTTCAATAAGAGAATGCTCTATTTATACATGATCTGTTATTGTTAAGTCTGTGCTAATGATTCTAGCCAGACAAAATGTGTATGGAAAAGATAAAAGAATGGAAGTATTTCAAAGTGCATGTGAATAATGTTTTAAAATGATAGGAATCGAGATTCCTCCTATTATTGAAGCTGCTTCATAACCTTTGTTCGGTTATCGAAGTTGTCAAGGAATGTTTAAACTCTTGAAGTTGTTTGTTCAACTGCTATGACTTGCTAAGCAATTGAATGCTCACACTTGCTTTAAATGAAAAACATTTTTAGCGTACGATGTTAGAAGAATTTAAGGATCCCGTAAAGATCAAGCTGACGGTATCTAGATGAAGTGTCATTCAGAATGTGGATGAGCGAGAAGATCAAGTGAAGACTTGTAATATAAAATAAGTTAAATGAACTTTAGATTAGTTTAATGAACTGTTATGTATCCTTAGTGGCGGATGAAAGTCACTCGTGTAAGATGTAAAGGATACTGTAGTTATCATTATTTGTAATAAAAGAGGTTATAAGGTTTTTAGAACCTGGGATTTGAGAGTGTATGTTGTTATATTTTAGTATATAATGATGTATGTTGTGAAGAAGATGGGATCGTGATGTACGGAATCCGGGTGTGAAGATAGACCGAATTTCGGGGCGTTACAGCATGATCATGACCACTGGTGATACTAACAAATATCCTTGGCTCGTAGTGCATGGATAATTTGTTGATGTGATAATAATGAATATCATTAGCTCGTAGCGCATGGATAATTCATGGATGTGATACTAACGAATATCATTGGCCCATAGTGTATGGATAATTCGGTGATGTGGATTATTTATTGAATTGTGTTGTAGGAATAAAATATTGATGAAGAACATTTAAATCATAGAAGATAATAGATATCATGCGCTACTTGACTCTTCTAATGGATTGCTTGTTCTACTATAGTTAAACTTGTTGTCTATTGTATTCTATCAGTTTAACACTTTTGAAGGCTAACGATAATTTATTCTGCATTATCTTAGCCATAATATTTCTTACTGGGCTAATTGAGATCACCATTTTCTTTCACTGTTTTCTTCAGGAAATGAGAATATAGCTGGGACTAGTCGGGGAATGGAGTGACGGTCCGAGATGGTTGCCATAGTAGTCCTTACTATTCTATGAAATAGTGTGATAATAATTATAATGAGGATTTAATTTTACTTTGGATATTGTCTAGGAGACAATATTCGTGTTAAAACTCAGCTATTATGTTGTCATATTTTGCACGACAGTTGTATAATTAAGTTTGTATTTTAATTGTGTACCATGTATTTGGCGACTCAGAATGGGTTGTGTATACCTATTTTGGGGGCGTCACACTTTTACCATTAAAACTGTTGAAATATCCGGTGATAAAAGAACATTAATACGCGTGGTTGCACAATGGTTGTACAGTATCTTTGATTATTGATTCTTACGTAAGAAGTCACTTAATAATTGATACAGTAAAAATTGCACAGTCTTTCATATTATTGGTGCAATAATTGCTACAGTGATAATTGAATAGTATTTACATTATTGATTCAATAATTGTCACGACACAGTAATTCATATTATTGAAATAATATTATTGGATAGTATTATTGATAATGTCTAGAAAGTTTTGTCGATAAAAGGGATTAGGTTATAAAATTGCGCGCTAGTAAGAAGAAATCCTTATCGGAAAGCCCACTTTTTCCTGGGAACGATCTGGTTATCAATATTGTGAATCTATAATATTAATTAGAAATAATTATTGAAGAATTTTAAATAATTGATGAATATTGTAAGTAAATATTTTGTTAAATTTTGATGTAAATGGAGGAATTTTAGAATGAGACATTTGTCGAAAGTTTGTTTTATTTTCTATGAAACCATAATTATCTTATTCGATAAAATATTTATTTAAATATATTATTATAATATTACATTATAATAGTATAATGTGATAATATAATAGTATAATTTTTATAATTTAAATGGTAATATTATTATAATAAATTTATGACATAAGAATAAAATAAGGAGGAAGAAATCAAATTGAATTTGAATTAGTTTACAAATTGAATTTGAATTATTTTATTTTTTTTAAAAAAAACATGTGAGAAATGGGGAGGAGTAAGCAAATTGGTTTTGAAAAGCTTGTTTCAAAATGTGTGTGCTTATAATTCATCCATATGTGAAAATTGTCAAAAGTGGTGTGCTACCACTTTCCTATAAATAGGCTGCTTAGTTAAACAATGAAACTCACACCAGAATTAGAAAATTTTCTCTTTATAATATTGAGAGTATAAGGATATTTTGAGTGTTGATAGCAGTGCAAGATTTTCTCAACATAATATTCGTTATTCTAGTCAGAACTACTTTCCTACTACGGTAAAGGATATTATTCATTTTCGTAAAAGGAGGTTATTTTCTTTCAATACTCGTAAATGATATTATTTCCTTCCATATTCGCAAGCGATATCATTTTCTTTCATACTCCATATTACCTAAGCGATATTATTTCATCTCCTATTCCTAAATTTAAACTTACTATGGTAAGTATTGCTTCTATAATTCCTAAAATGATTAGAAATTGTGCTTCATCTAATATCATTTTAATGCAATATTGGTCTGAACTTTCTTATTAAATTTAAAACTTTTCATGTCTGGGTACTATTCATGGGCACTGTTCATACAGTACTATTCACGAGTACTATTCACAAAAAAAAATCTTTGTCCAAGTTATTTGTTGTGACCCTTAGTCTTGAAATTGAATCCATGTTATGGTCTCACTTGATTCATTCCTATTATCATTATTCTTAGACTTAAATTATGTTGAAAGTTATATTTTTGGCCCGTAGTGCAAAGATGAACTGTTGATTGATAAATATCTTTGGCCCGTAGTGCAAAGATGAACTGTTGATTGATATCTTTGGCCAGTAGTGCAAACATGGACAGGTGTTTGGCATGATCATGACCACTGGTGATATAAACGATTATCTTTGGCCCGTAGTTCAAAGATAATTCGTTGATTGGAAATAATTATTGATTGATGTTACAGGGATAAAATATTGATGATGGACTTTTAAATCATGGGAGATAGTAGACATTATGCTCTACTTGGCTCTTCTAATGGATTGTTGTTTCCGTTGTAGTTGTTGATCTAAAACTTGTTGTCTATTGTATTCTATCAGATTTTTCCCAGTTGAGGACTAAAGATAATTTATTCTGCATTATCTTAGTCATAATATTCTTTACTAGGCTAGTTGAGCTTATCATTTTCCTTTTTATTCCATTTTTCTTCTCAGGAGGCAAGAATATTTCTAGGACTAGTCAGGGTGTGGAATGATTGTTTAAGACGGTTATTATAACAGTCCTCACTATTTTGTAAAATAATGTATCAATAACAGTAATGAGGACTTTATTTGAGTTTGGATATTGTCTACAAGACAATATTTGTATTAAAACTGACAGCACATGTGTTGTTGTATTTTGCACGACAGTTGTATTAATAAAGTTTGTATTTGATATTTGTATCATGTATTTGGCGACTCAGAATGGGTTGTGTGGACCTATTTTGTGGGCGTCACAGCAATGGTGGGCAGTGGAAAAGTGAAGATGAGGATAATGACAAGCACTATTCACAAAATGAGGAGAGTAGTGAGGAGAAGCAGGAGGAAATGGAAATGATAGTAAGGAATAGGAAGAGCAAGAGGAATGTAGAACCTAAGTTTGCAGTTATACCTTATGTCCCTAACACAAAAAGAAAAAATATTAACTTTACTGGTTTGCAGTTCAGTTCTAAAGAGCAAATGAAAGCAGCTGTTAGGAATTATGGGATTGGTAAGGGTAGGTCAATTAGATTCAAAATAAATGCTGGGAAGAGGTTTCAAGTTGTGTGTTAGCCTGGATGTCCATGGAACATGTGGATTAGCACCATTGAAAGCTCTAAAACTTTGCAAGTTAAAAAAAATAATAATGATCATATATACTTGCATAAGGGCACTACAAAACAAGTGTGTCAAAACTCAATGGCTTGCAAACTTTTATTGAAACAGGATTAGAAAGAAACCATATTGGAAGTTAGTTGATATTCAATATGAAATAGCCAGAAAATTAAAGATGAATGTGTCTTTGACAACGTGTCACAGGGAAAGGGAAATGGCTTTGAGAAATGTTGGAGAATTATTAAAGAAACATTATGAGAAAATGTGGGATTAAGGGGCTCATTTGATAAGGAGAAATTAAAAAAACACAGTTTATATTAAGGTTAAAAGAGATAATCCAGAAAAGAAGTATTAGTTTTAGATGTTTTATGTATGCTTTGAAGAACTGAAGTGGGGATGGATTGAAGGGTGTATGCCTATCATAAGCTTATATGGTTGTTTTTTGAAGACTGTGGTTGGAGGACAACTGTTGTCTGCTGTTGGGAGAAATGGTAATAATCAAATGTACCCAATAGCATGGGTCATAGTAGAAAGTGAAAACAAGGATAGTTGGGGATGGTTTTTGCAGTTGTTATTGGGAGACTTGGAAGGTAATGCTGGAGTTGGTTGGACCATTATAAGTGTCCAACAAAAGGTACTTAATTGTCTTATTCTTGTCTGTTGTTGTACATTAATTTTATTAATTATAATTCTTATTTTGTTATAAATGAATATTAATCCACTAACTACTTTATTTTGTTCTCTGTGGTTGTAGGGTTTGGTTCCAGCAGTTAGGGAGATACTTCCTTATGCTAAACACAGGAATTGTGCCAAACATATTTATGCAAACTGGAGGAAGAGATTCCCTACTCAAGCCTTGAAGTTTGCATTATGGGAAGCATCTATGACCACCCATATTATGCCATTCAAAGAAGCTATGAATGAGATCAAAAGGTTGTCAAAGGAAGCCCGTGACAAATTGCTTGAGCAAGACCCCTTTCTGTGGAGCAAATCACATTTCCAAACATATTCCAAGATAGATAATGTAGAGAAAAACATGAGTGAGACCTTCAATGTATGTGTGACGCCCCCAAAATAGGTTCATACAACCCATTCTGAGTCGCCAAATACATGGTACAAAATTTAAATACAAACTTCAATTATACATTATTAACTATCGTGCAAAATATGACAAACCAACCCGATTTATCAATATAACCTCCAGACATCAATTATCATAGGAATAGATGTCGATTTCCACTAACACTAATAATCCCAACACAATAGAACTATCACATTCATCGTTAATCAACACGAAATTATTCATCATTAATATTATAACTCACAATATTTAACAACCAGGTCATTCCCAGGAAAGAGGGGGCTTTCCAATAAAGATTTCTCCCTATTGGCGCGCAATTAGGTGACCAAACCTCTCCTTAACAGAACTTCTAGACATTGTAAATATTGTAATTTAATAATATGAATAACTTTGTCGTCTCAATTATTGATTTAATAATATATCATATTATGCAGATGATACTGTGACAATAATCGAATCAATAATATGAGAGATATGATGCAACAATTACTGTAGTAATAATTGAGTATAACTGAGTGACTTCTCACGTAAGTATCAATAATCAATACCGTGTGCTACTATGCAGCCACGCGTATTACTTTGTACTACTAGGTAGTTCAACAGTTTTAACGGTAACACTTCTGCCGTATTTTTATAAAAAGATAATTATGTCGTTTTCTTACTACAACAATACTTCCGTTGTGGGTTCACCAATTATTGTGTCATCGTACGAATATTCCCGACAAAAAGAATATTCCCCAACCAAACGAATATTTTATAACAACTTGCATACTTTGCAAAATTTGTAAATATCACCCACAACTATAACATTATATCAAATCCACACCATAATATTTAAAAAAAATATTTCGAGAAATTTAAATCTTTATTCATAAAATCTGGGGTCTCACAATCTCCCCTCCTTATGAAATTTTGCCCTCAAAATTTATGTACATACCTGGTATGCCGAACAGATGAGGATACCTTGACTTCATTTCAGATTCTAACTCTTGAGGTATAACCTTTGAGTGTTGAATACGATCCTTCTTATTCAAGATTTTAACACGTATTTCCTTATACGTTAAATCTTCCGCTATCTCATTCGATTCTAAATCAATAATGTGGATTGGGTTGTCCACATATTTACATAACATCAGTACGTGATAAACGTTATGAACACGCAACATATTTGGCGGTAAAACGAGTCTATAGGCCACAGTTCCTACTCGATCAAGGATTTCAAATGGGCCAATAAAATCAAGGGTTGAGATAACGCCTTCTTGAACCTTCTTCTTCACATTCATCAGCTCCAGGTGTGTAGTTTGAGCGGCTTTAACTTTATCGATTAAAGTCGATTCTACTCGTATATTCGTTATCTTCACGTGGGTCACTAGAGTCTTTAACTCTATCTTCATCATTTATAAGTTATACGAAATGGGTTTTTGTGTTAACAACATCGCACTCGTAAACACATACGATCTTCTAATCAACGCGTCAGCTACCACGTTCTCTCTTCCACGATGATATTGAATGGTATGATCATAATCTTCAACAGATCGAGCCAACCTCTTTGGCGCATTATACGTTCGTTTTGGTTGAAGAAATATTTAACGGTTTTAGAAATAGGTTTTGTACTAGGGTCAATATAAAATTCAATTTCACGCTTTGGGGGTAGGCCAGGAAGTTCTTCAGGGAATACGTCAGGAAATTTATTAATAATAGAAATAGCATTTAAATCTGACGTATTTTTACTTAAATCTGTGACATGGGCTAAGAAAGCTTGACATCCATTTTTCAATAAACGAATAGCTTTATGGCTTGATATGACAGTGATTATCTTTAGTGGTTTGGTTGCTTGAATTCGTATAATAGGTTGGTTAGGAATATGAAAGCTAACAACCTTACGAAAATAATCGATTTTAGCATGATGAGTAGTTAACCAATCAATCCCTAAAATCACATCAAAGGCAATTATTTTCAAAGAGATAAGATCGACAGGTAACGTGAAAGTGTCGATTTGAATCAAACAAGATTTATAAACAGTGGAGGTAACGAAGGTTTCTCCCAACGGAGTTTCAACAGATAAATCAAAGTCGAATTTCTTCGGAGTAAAATTTAAACATTGAACGCAAGCAAGAGAGATAAAATAATGGGTAGAACCGGTATCTAATAAGGCATAGACTTCGCAAAAGTTTATAATTAACTTACCCATAATAACTTCGTTTGGGTTTCTCGACAAACGCTCTCACTTAAACTACCGGATTTGGCTTTGCTATAGAGTACATTTCACCCTTAATTGCTTCGTCACATTCCTGATCCATGATTCGAATCATTACTCTCCGATCCATATCGAATTGGGGTTGACCACTCTGTACAGGGTAATTCTAAATTCGATGTTAGATTCTCCCAATTGTTGTCCAAAAAGCAAAATCTATTTCATCTATTTTGACTTTATTGGATCGGACGTTTTTTTTGACAATATCAACGCGTCGTGCGGCTTTTACCCACGTATCATCTATTCTCCTTCATTCAGTTGTTTCTGCTTTCATCAGAACTTTGATCATAGCATTCTCATATTCTAGCTCTAATATCTTATACTCTGCCAAGGAGTGCTTCTGTTCAAGCATCGCACATTGGGTAACACAATTTTGAATTGTTGCATTTCTTTGTTCCACGACCGCCTGCCGTTCTTCAGCCTGCTCTTCTAACTCATGAATACAATTTTGTAATTCTAAATTTTGATCATAAAATTCTTCTAATAAATTCTCCTCTGGTTCCTCTTCTTCCTATTCTTCCTCACTCTCAGCTGCTACCTCTGCTAGTAGCTCGGGTGCAACTATTAGTTCTTCACTCACCACATTGATAATTCTAATTTCTTCTTCGTCTGACATCACATTAGTGATTAAAGGTGTCTCAATGGTTTCATTCACTCCATTGTTAACATTTTCAACTGCAATTTTTCAAACACTGCCACAAAACAAGAGTTAATTAACATATCACATATTATCCCTATACTCTGACCGACCAATTAAATACCAAATAAACTTCGGTAGGTCATACTAGTGAAGGAATTTCCCGTCTCTCCCCTCCTAGTTCTTGTCTCACATCTCAGCTAGAGATCATATACCTAAGCTTTGATACCAACTGTGACGCCCCCAAAATAGGTATTCATCACCCATCTTGAATCGCCAGATACATGGTACATAAATTCAAATACAACTTAATTATACAACAGTCGTGCAAAATAAGACGACATATATACTGTGAGTTTCAATACAAATATTGTAACGTATATAATACGACAATATTCATACTCAAATTAATATATGTCATATAAAGTACACCATCAAATATTTCAAGTCTCCAAAGGGACACGAGAAGATTTATGTTCTCTTCATTTTACTGCGGTGCACTTTTGACGCTTTCAGGGTTGGGTTCTCATCACCCTATTGTTGTTCACCAAAATCAATTATTAAGTGACGTATAAAATACGACACACACATCTTAGGTCCTCAATACAATTATATATTGTATGCCATGCCATAGTGAGGACTACTAATGCTATCATCTGGACCGTCACTCCATTTCCCGACTAGTCTCAGCTATATTCTCATTTCCTGAAGAGAACAACGAAAGATAGGGTGAGCTCAACTAGCCCAGTAAGAAATATTATGACTAAGATAATGCAGAATAAATTATCATTAGTCTTCAACAATGTTAAACTGATAAAATACAATAGACATCAATTTTAACTGCAGCGGAATAAGCAATCCATTAGAAGAGTCAAGTAGAGAATAAAATCTACTAACTTCTATGATTTAAAAAGATTTTCATCAACTTTATCGCTGAGACTTAGCTTAATAAATAAACCACATCATCGAATCATCCCTGCACTACGGGCCAAGGATATTCATTAAATCATCAATGGTCATGACTATACCGAATAATCCCTGGTCGTAATCATACCAAAAATTGTCCATCAATGTACTACAGGCCATTGAGAATTTTTACCACATCATTCGTCACATTACGGTCATGATTATACCGAATAATCCCTGGTCATAATCACACCAAGTCCATCTATGCACGTAAGCCAAAGATGACTTTCATCACAATATAAGCATGAGAATGATGACAATGATATAAGAATTAATCAAACGAAAACAAGGACAAATATTAAAGACTTTAAATTTATTCAAATATTATCAATCACTTAATAAACTCATAATCTAATATTATTAATACTATATCAATATTTTAATCACTTCTTAAACTTATAAATAATTTATTTCAATTGTTTACACTTTACCAAATAATGCATTTTAATCATTCAAAAATGTCATACTCGTAAGATTTCATCACCAATGATCAAACCCCTCATCAAAAATCTGCATATACACTATATAGGATTCCCAAGCCATAAAATTATATTTACCAATTTTTCAACTTCACATAACATATTTAACTTATATGTTCGTAACTAAACCATTTTCATGAAAAATTACCAAATCAACTTATTATTTTTCTATCCTTTGCCCAAACATATATACATATATTTCATACACAACAAGTTTTTTTTATAATTTTTCAACTCCCTTAAGTATTTTTCAAAAATCAATTTCTAATTAATTCCTTAAGAAATTAGCTACCTCAAGTTTAACTCCAGAAATTCCTAAATCTTGGCAGGATCTTACATATGTTAACGTGAGCTTTCAGTTTAAATTTCATGGTCATCGGAGTTATAGAACTCTGGTTATAGCGTTTTTCGTTAGAAAAACCTAAATATTGAAATAGTCATAACTTGCTCATTTTAAGTCGGAATGAGCTCATTTTTGGACAGGAGGTACTTTATACCATATATTTCCATGTCCCAAAAGGCCGGAATGTTTCTCACAAATTAAGTGGGCAAAATAGCCCTTACAAAATTTTGGGCAGTAGCTTTTTTCTCCTTTTTCATTTTTTGTGCTTTGTTAAAAATAGTCCATACAAAAATCTACAACTCCTCTTTCAGTGATTCCACTTGGATAAATTAGAAAACTCATAGATCTAACTCTAGAACTTGACCACACTCAAAAATTAGAAATATAATAGGAGATATGGTCAATTGAATTTCATGTTCCATTTTCACCAAAAATCTGATTTTCAACCCTTTGTGATTTCTAAGAAACTTTTATGTTCCCACATAATAACCAACATAACTCATCATAACACTTACTAATACTACATATACCCATGATTTTCATCAGTCCAATGCTTTTATTATGACTTTCATCATAATCAACAGTTCAATGATTATATTATGACTCTCTAGAATTTTTGAGGGTCAGAAAAATTATGAAACTGCAAATGGATTTTCACCCGCCATGCGGTAATCCACGTAGACAGATCATTTCTATAATTTAACAAGGAATGAATATAAAGGATCATTCACCATGCATGTGGAAATCCACATAGACAGGTTATTCCAACAGAATAATAAAAGAATGGAATAACAGAAGGATTCACCATGCGTGCGATAGGCTGCACAGACAGGTTATTCCCAACAGAATAATAAAGAATAGAACCAGGTCATGCGTAATCCACACAGACAGGATTCACCATGCGTGCGATAGACTTCTCTTCTTCTTTCTCTCTATAATTTCTCTCTATAATAATTGCTCTAAAGCTTTAGTGAATTAGTGAGAAATGAAGGAAGAATGAGCTTCTATTTATAGGAAAATATAGTTTCGATAATTGCACGTTTTGGGGCTCAAAATATTACAGTACAATACATCTAACTTTTCTTTCATTTTTAATTTAGTCCTGCAAGTATTATCAAACTTGCACCACCTCCCCTAATAGTAAATAATGTGAATCAATAGTTCAAACATGTGAACCAATAGTTATAATCATGTGAAAATACGAATTACAGTATAGTACCTCCATCTATACCTCCATTTTTAACTTAGTGATGCAAGTATTATCAATCTTGCACTAACTCCCCTAATAGTACATGAATGTGATTCAATAATACACATATGTGAACAAATAGTTATATAAGCATGTGAATTAGTAGCAATTAATTGCTCATTTATTCGATTAATTATCTGATTTATCAATATAACCCCCAGACATCAATTATCATTGGAATAGATGTCGATTTCCACTAACACTAATAATCCCAACATAATGGAACTATCACATTCCTCGTTAATCAACACGAACTTATTCATCATTAATATTATAACTCACAATATTTAACAACTAGGTCGTTCCCAGGAAAGAGGGGGCTTTCCAATAAGGATTTCTCCCTATTGGCGCGCAATTAGGTGAGCAAACCTCTCCTTGACAAAACTTTTAGACATTGTAAATATTGCAATTTAATAATACGAATAACTTTGTCGTCTTAATTATTGATTTAATAATATATCATATTATGCAGATGATACTGTGACAATAATCGAATCAATAATATGAGAGATATGATACAACAATTAACTGTAGCAATAATTGAGTATAACTGAGTGACTTCTCACGTAAGTATCAATAATCAATACCGTGTGCTACTATGCAATCTCGCGTATTACTGTACTTTTACTACCGTGTAGTTCAACAGTTTTAACGGTAACACTTTCGTCGTATTTTTATAAAAAGATAATTCTGTCGTTTTCTTACTACGACAATACTTCCGTTGTGGGTTCACCAATGATTGTGTCGTTGTACGGATATTCCCGACAAAAAGAATATTTCCCGACCAAACGAATATTTTATAACAACTTGCATACTTTGAAAAATTTGTAAATATCACCTACAACTATAACATTATATCAAATCCACACCATAATATTTGAAAAAATATTTCGAGAAATTTAAATCTTTATTCATAAAATCTGGGGTCTCACACATAACTAACAGGTCAAACCTAAATAGGTTTTCTACAAGAAAGAACCTAAACTCTGATACCAACTCTGTAACACCCCGGGTCAAATCCTGAGTCCGGAACAAATCTTGGGTCAAATCCCAAGTCTGAATCGAATCAAATACATCAAAATAAGACCTCAAACTACTGGCCCAATAGTATCTTCTTGGGTTAACTTAGCCTTTAGCCCACCACAGGCTCACCCAAAATGTCATGACTTGAAGGTACTATTGGTAGTAATTTATTTCCTTATATGTAGACAAATTTTTCCCCTATCTTTCGATGTGGGACTGGGGTGTTACAAGATCATTACATTGGGCTTAAGTTAACTAACTTAGCTTATTCATATTAGGCTTACATTAATTTACTTTGGGCTTTTGATTAAACCAACACTTAACTTAATCATTAATACATCTTGGGCTTGTCCCTTAATGCATATTGGGCTTACACTTCATACAAGATCCACCATTCCATTCCTTTTGTCTTTTAATCCTTAACGTTCTTAATTTAAGTCCACATGCAAAATATTACGTTTTTCATACTTAGATTATTATTACATAATCCATCTCACCTCGATATTATAACGTTACGTATTTTTCAGAAGTTCAAAAATAATTCTCGAGCGGAAATCGAGGAATAGTGTTTTTTGAAAAAATTCTCGGAAAACTTTTATTTTCGTCTTGGAAATTCAAACACTTTAATTCTTTCACGTAGTTAAAATACTACGATGTTCCAACGTTTCTAGGTTATAGAACAACATTCATCTTTCTAACACATACTAATAACAAATAATATTATTTTATTTATTATTTTATTAAATAAAATTATTTTATAAAAGATCCAAATTTCTCGATCGTTACATTATCCAGGCAAAAACCCCGCCAGGGCAGGCTGGTCGGCAAGAGGGATTTCCATGTTCAAAAAGGACTCTGGAGTTGGTTTAGATGGTAATTTGAGACGCGATTAGGAGGCCACAAAGGACTAATTGGAGAGCAGAGAGATTATTATTACAATTAATTAGCAAGACCCTAGTTTGGCAGCAGCTTTTGGAGATTGAAGCTGTAACGATCTGAGTTTTTTTTGAAAAATATTAAAATAAAAATTTAAATTAATAAAATTCTTATTATGTGATATTGGACTGCATAAATAAATTTATGTTGTGCAATATGCAATTTTTGTGGGTAAATAAATATATTATTATTATTATATTCATTATATGTAAATAAATTATTGTAAACAATTTATAGAAGGAAAAAGAAAATAAATAAAATATAATTATTATATAAACAAATAGTTCAAAAGATTGGTAAGGTTGATCAATAATCGAGTAATTTATTGACAATGAGGATTATGTGAAATATGAAATTAATTTTATAAATTAGTGAAATGGGTTATGTTAAGGTTGTATTTTAATGAAAATATGTGGAATGATAACCCATATCTGTAATAAAGGATGTAATATATTATATATGTAACATGTAGTATAAGAAATGTCAGTGTAATTATAAGTCTTGTTGGAGAAATTCGGAACATAAGGAGTTAATGGAAAAGCTAAGTAGTCGGTTGATTTGCTGAGTCATTAAAAACTTAAGTAGGAGGTGGCAATATAATATCCCTTAGTAAGTTATTCAACTAAATTTAAGCAAGAGCTGTCATAACAGACCTCAGGCATTACTAGCTCTCCTTATTCTTTTACTTCACCCGTCCCACTCCATTTTCTTTCCTCTCTTGGGTTGCCGAGCCATTACCCAAATTCATTACAAAATCTTTTCGGGCTCTTATATAATCATCAAATTTGGCAAGGAAATAAATCTTAATGGACTGAAGTTAGTATTAATCGGCATCAAAGGGGGATTGCAGGGCTGTTGTAATAAGGAATTCGAATCAAAGAGTAAATAAGGAGGTAAGTTATGAGATTATATTGCAATTTTAGAAAGAATATATATATATATATATATATGTGTGTGTGTGTGTGTGTTTGAATATAAAGTAATAATAGTGTTAAATGAAAATAGAAACTGTTGTTGAGCTATGATAGCTATGAAATTAGCAAGAAGGAGAATAGTTGTTATGCATAGGAATACGGGTGGAGGATTTCCATGGTGAAATCCTAGCCAAACCATAAACAAATGGCTATAAAAATCTAAAAATTAAGAGATGCACACTAACAGCTTGATAAAATGCCCAAATAAGGTTTTCAAGCTTAAAACTAAATAATTACCCAAGGCTTGGAATTAAAAGACATTTGATTATGTGTGTGAGGTTTCCTAAGCTAATCAAAGGAACCAAATCAGATTAAAAGCAAAAAGGAATGAAAATTTAAACAAGTGAGAATTTCATTTATAAAACAGTGATGAACACTGATTTTTGGGACATAGATTAGAGTTCTTAGTGATGTTATTACTGATGAATGTTATACCTTGTTGCAAGGTCTCGAAATAAAATCAAACCCCAAGTCATTTGGAGTTGTGTAGCAATAGGTGTGGTAACCGATAGGAGGCTCGAAGGAAATTGGAAAAATTGCAGAAGCAGAACCTGAAGAATCAGGTGCAGAGCACTGATACCGCAACGCCAATATGAAGGCCACTTCGAGCGCTACAACGCCCTTCAAGGGCTAAACGATCGTAAAGTGACGGTGCCACAACACCTGTATGTAACTATATTTGGTCGCCGCAGCGCTAATAAGGAGATTTTAAAATATAAACCCAGGGGTAGCGCAACAATGCCTCTTCTGTTGGTCGTTTTCACAATCAATATATGCGTGCAAGTATACACGGTCAACAAGTAATAAAGAGTAAGTAGAGTATCGTTCCCACAGAGAATTATTAAATGAAAATTATCAAGCACTAACCCGTAACCAACTTAATCTTATTTAAACTAATGATTTAATATTTTGAATTAAAATAATTACTTATACTGATGTTAACTACCCTAGAATGAACTAAAATAATGAAGACTTGTTGTTTATGTGATTATGTATTTATGTTTCAGACTTGATGTTGTTTAAGACTTGTTGTTTATTTATGATTCCGCACAGATGTGTAAGGTTAGTTTAACCTGGGATTGTATTGGTTATTATTCAGATGTTGTAACCCCATAAGGAGAAGATTTATTTCTATCTATTGCATGGTTTGCATTTATTATTGGTAGATAGATAGATATTTGTAAAGTGAACACCAAATCTCGCGGAAATGGAAGTACCCGGATTTGGAGGTGTCACACGTATTACTATACTTTTATCACCGGGTATTTCAACAGTTAACTATAAAAGTTTTGCCGTTATTTTTATAAAAAGGTTATTTCTGTCGCTTTCTATATCCGACAATAATTCCGTTGTGGAGTCCACCAATGATTGTGCCAGTAACGACCCAGAAATTCGAATCCATTGTAATATAATTTTATTTAATAAATAATGAATAAAATTATATATTTATTATGGTTATGTGTTAGAAAGATGAATGTCGTTCTATAACTTAGAAACGTCGGAACGTCGTAGTATTTCGACTACGTAAGAGAATTGAAGTGTTTGAATTTTCAAGATGAAAATAAAAGTTTTCCGAGAAATTTTTTGAAAAACAAAATTCATTGATTTCTGCTCGAAAATTATTTTTGAACTTCCGAGAAATACGTAACGATAGAATATCGAAGTGAGTTGGATTATGTAATAATAATTCAAGTATGAAAAAAGTAGTTTTTCGCATGCAGACTTAATTCGAGAATGTTAGGGAAAATAAAGCTTTAAGGAGCTAATGTAATGATCGTATGAATTGTATGTATTGTACGAGGTAACAAATACGAGTATGCTACGAAGTATTATACGAGTATGTATGAATGATGGTATATCGTATATTGTGAATTAGTATACGAGTTAGAATAAGAGAACAATACGTAAATAATATGTTATAAGGCTTTTAGCCAAATGAAATGGACTTGTAGGATTGTTTAGCAAATTGTAAAGTCCAATAGAATTAAAGGTGTAAGCCCAAGTGTTTGTTAATGGGAAGCCCAATTAAGTTTGTTAATATAAGCCCAAAGCTTAAGTTAAGAAAATTAAACCTAAGCCCAAGCTATGATCCAATGGGTTAAGGTGATCCATGGGGCAACTCATGATCATTTGGTTAATCTTGGTGACCAAGATAATTGTGTAATGACCAAGCAAAAGAAGTGGGGAGCAAGTTTACTTAAGAGCTAGGTAATGAATAGTATGGAGGTTACTAAATGAGGTGGGATTTGGCTTTTGTCCATTATGCCCTAACTTAGAAAATTCTATAAATAGCAAGCTTGAATTTCATTTGTTGCTTGTTCATTTTCATCCAAAACTTTCAACTTAATTGTTAGAGATATTAAGCAAGAATAAGCTAGATTTTTATTTGTTAGAAAAGAAGAAGAAAAGCTTGTTCATCAAGGGTAAGCCTCTTATGTCATTAGTCTTCTATCTCTACCATTGTAGGTTGATAAGAGAAGTGTGGATTAATGGACATGTATGCTAAGAAATGATAATAATAAAGAATCTAAGGACTTAAGTCTTAATAAGCCATGAATAAGCACCTTGTTCATAGATAAGCTATGAATTAAGGAAGAACTTGTAAGACTTGTAACATGTTTACATGAATAAAGTTTATATGTTAAAAGGATGTAAGGATGTTGGTTAGAAGACTTAAACTATCATAAGTCATGAGAAATGAAAGTATATGTAGTTTATACTTTGATAAGTTATAAGCTCATGAAAAACAAGTAGTAACTTATCATGAAAATAAGTTGATGTAATATGTAGGTTAAGATGTCAATATGATGGATAGAATGAAATGGTAAAGGTCTTGGACCAGAATTGATGTTTTACTGAATGTTGTCTTTGTAAAACGTTTTAAAGAAAAGAGAAGTGCTATTTCGAATTATCGATAGTACTTCATAACTATTGTTCAGTTATTGAAGATATATGATTTGTATGATTCAAGCATATTGTTAAATAGAATTGTTGTACCTACTGAGCTAGTTATGCTCACTCTTGCTTGAACCATATGAATGCAGCTAAGACCGAACGGACCGAAGGATCCGTCAATGATAAAGGAAAGGCTAAAGCGAGCCTGTAGCTTACCTATGTAATAGTATAGGTTTGTAAATGATAATATTTGATATTATGACAAGAACAAATGTAACGGTTATAAAGAACCTGGGAAATGGTAATATTAATTTGCAATATATAAGACATTCATTCTTTTGAGGCTTTTCGATTGAATGTTTGTGTGAACTGTAGCACCGTGAAGCACCATCTGTCGGGTTAGAAGATACCCGGATTTGGGGGTGTCACAGGTTGGTATCAAAGCATTAAGTTATAAAACTTAAGGAGCAAAATTAAAACCTTAAGTCATAACCTTAAGATAAGTCAAAGAAATAAAAGATGAAAGTAACCTTAAAAATGCATTATATATATGATATGGGTTTTTATTATTCTACTGACGTGTACTAATCAAACTTAATTGTTTTGTTGTGGATGTCAGGTGGAAATGGAATGTATAGAGACGTACAGGTAAAAAGTGAAGAATCAGTTAATTCGATAGAGGTTATACCGAACCCAATAGCAGAGGAGCCTGAAGTAGTGGTGATTGAGTCTGGAGACTCAAAGAACCATGATCTCATGTCGGTTTTCGACGGCATGTCAGAAGAAGAGGTGGAGGTGGTATCTTTCAATCCTATGACACTTGCAGAAGAGACACCCAAGGGGAGTCTATGATGTCACTGTTCATGACAGTGTTAGACAGAAACTTCCACTACTGTCAGGAGGTGAAGGAATTAAAAGCAGAGCTCCAAGCTGTCTTAAAGGATAAGACATATGTGGAGTCAATGTGGGAGCAGGAACATGATGAACGAGTTTTAGCCAAGGACAAGGTCTATGAGCTAAAACAAGAGGTCTTTGAGCTCAGAGGGGAGCTAAAGACCAAGAAGCAAAAGATAGAAAGAATGTCCTATATTCATAGGAGTTCTCATAAGGATTTCCAGCAGCAGGTAGCTGGGTATCTAATAGAAGGCGAGGCGCGGACTAAGCATCTTATCGGTAGAGATGTTATCATGGAATCCTCGCCCACAATGATTTTGATAATGCCTTAAGGTAGATGTAATCTAGTAGTAAATAGAGTAGTTTTAGATATGTAAATATTGTGTATCTAGTAGTGACGTAAAACCCTCTTTTGTATATCAAAGGGTAGTCTTTTGTAAATTCCAATTTTTGGAAAGCAATTGTTGGATAGTAATGTAATCAGCTTAGGCTGTGTAATGGAATGATGTAGTATTATACTATAATGAATGAATCAATATAAGCCTTTTTACGGAACATGTTGAGTAATGAATGTTGATGTTATTGTTTAATCTTGAATAATAACTAAGTAATAAGAAAAGAATAATAATGAAACGTGTTATTTATTGTAACAGCAAAATGCTGCCAAGAAGGAGACAACGAAACCAATTCGCTAATGTAAATCAACCGGAGGGATGTCCGATTAACCCGATGCAAGAATTTGTTAATTTATTAACAGCCGCGTTTAATAGAAATGGCGCTAATATCCCCGTAAATCCGGGAGTGGTACGAGCTACTACTTTCAAGGATTTTAAAAGTGTTGGTCCGCCGGAATTCAAAGGAACTACAGACCCCATAGAAGCCCAAACATGGGTGAAAGAAATTGAGAAGGAATTTTTCATAGCAAATGTCGAAGAGGGTCAGAAGGTTGCCTTTGCAACCTATATGATGAAAGGTGAAGCCAATTTTTGGTGGGAGGCTAACCAGACTAGAGTTGGTATTGAGAATGTAACATGGGTGAGGTTCAAGGAGATATTCTTCGAGAGCTACTTTCCCACGAGTATGCAGGGAAGGATGGAGATGCGGTTTCTTGACTTGAAACAAGGGGACATGACGGTTCCGCAATACGCTACCAAGTTTAATGAACTGGCGAGGTTTGCTCCACACCAAGTGGACACTGAGGTTAGGAAAGCTCGATGGTTCAAGGAGGGCTTGAAACCCTGGCTCTATAACCGTATATCTGTGTTCCAAAGTACGTCGTTTGGGACCATTTTAGAGAAGGCGATAATCGTCGAAGGTGGTAGCGAGGCTCTAAGTCAGTACCACAAAGACAAGAAGAATAAGGGGAAGGTCGATGGGGGAGTGAAGATAGAAGGAGCCAGCAGGAGTGGCGAGGGGCAGAAGCGAAAAATGTCTCTGGGAATACCGGAATGAAACAAGGAGATCCGAAGAGGAGAATGGAGGGCTGCAAAACCTGTGGAAAGACTCATTTAGGAGTCTGTCTCAAGGGGAAGGCCGTATACTATAACTGTGGGCAGGAGGGGTACATTTCGCCTAATTGTCCAAGTCCAAAGAAAAATCACGGATGCTTTGTGTGTGGGTAAACTGACCACATGGCAAAGAACTGCCCGAAGAAGGGGACGGACGGGAATAGGGGTACTAATAGCGATAAGTTAGCTATTAGTGGTCCAATATGAATGGAGGTAAGCCGATGGTCCGTAACTTTAACATGATGATCCAAGATGCGGATTGCATCGGGGACGTAATCATGAGTATTATTCGATCAACAACATAAATGCTTACGTGTTGTTTGATTAAAGGTGCTACTTATTCGTTTATAGCATGTGATTTTGCTAGGCGATTAGGATTACTTCACGAAAAGTTGCCTATACCTTTAAATATTAAGGTAGCAAACGAAGAGATAATTCCTGTTGAAGATATTCATAGGAGTTGTTGCGTTGACATACGAGGTTGTAAATTATCGGTAGATTTGATACCGATAAAGTTAGGAGAATTCGATGTAATTCTCGAAATGGATTGGTTGGGTAACCATGGGGCAATTATAGATTGTCAGAATAAATGTGTGAACATTAGAACGTTGAGACAACCTCAGGTAGTATTTTACGGGAATAAATCGTCCAGGCGTTCGTGTTGTCTTACCATGACACAAACTAAGAAATTATTGAGGAAGGGGTGTGTAGGTTATCTGTGCCATGTTGTTGATACCCAGAGAGTGGTACCAACCGTGGAACAAATACCTATAGTTAACGAATTCACGGATGTATTTTCAAGTGAATTTTCGGGTCTTCCACTGGATAGGGAGACCGAGTTTGTAATAGACATTGTGCCAGGAGCGGCACCAGTTTTCAAGGTTCCGTATCGTATGACGCCAGTGGAGATGAAGGAGTTGATGGTACAGTTACAAGAACTGTTGGACAAGAAGTACATACAACCGACTGTTTCGCCGTGGGGAGCACCAGTATTGTTTGTAAAGAAGAAGGACAGATCGTTAAGACTTTGTATCGACTATAGAGAGTTGAAAAAGTTAACGATAAAGAATAAATACCCATTGCCTAGGATTGATGATCTATTTGATCAGTTGAAAGGGGCAAAGTATTTTTCTAAAATATATTTTAGGACGGGGTATCACCAGTTGAAGGTTAGGAAGGAGGATGTACCAAAGACGACATTCAGGACTCGTTATGGTCATTACGAGTTTCTGGTGATGTCATTTGGGTTGACTAATGCACCAGCTGCATTTATAGATATGATGAACAGAGTGTTCAAACAATATTTGGACAAGTTCGTCGTAGTGTTTATTGATGATATTCTAGTCTATTCTAAGACGCCAGAAGATCATGTTGAACACCTAAGAATAGTGCTGGAGACACTAAAGAAGGAGAAGTTGTATGCAAAGTTCATAAAGTGTGAATTTTGGTTGGAAAAGGTACAGTTCTTAGGTCATGTTATTGACCATGAGGGGATTTCGGTAGATCCAACGAAGGTGGAAGTCGTGATGAATTGGGAACAACCGAAAATGTCGATTGAGGTGCGGAGTTTCTTAGGGTTAGCGGGATACTATCGAAGATTCATCCAGGATTTTTCAAAGATAGCTACTCCGTTGACTAACTTGACAAGAAAGATGGTGAAATACATGTGGATTGAGAAATGCGAAGAAAGTTTTCAAGAACTGAAGAAGTTGAGTGAAGCGCCTATTTTGTCATTACCCGATGACACATGAAATTTCGTAGTTTATAGCGATGCTTCACACAGAGGACTTGGTTGCATGCTCATGCAGCATTGCAAGGTCATTGCGTATGCATCAAGGTAGTTGAAGGATTATGAGAAAGTTTACCCAACTCACGATCTAGAACTGGCCGTAGTAGTTTGAAAACCATACCAACATAGTTTGGCAAAACATTGACAATACTTCGATAGATTATAAGAAATCCAACATATCATAAGCCTAGCCGAAAGAATTGGCTTTGATTTCATCATACATCAATTCATGTGTAAGGATGTTGGTTAGAAGACTTAAACTATCATAAGTCATGAGAAATGAAAGTATTTGTAGTTTATACTTTGATAAGTTATAAGCTCATGAAGAACAAGTAGTAACTTATCATGAAAATAAGTTGATGTAATATGTAGGTTGAGATGTCAATATGATGGATAGAATCCATTTGAAAAGATAATCAAATCATAAGTAACGAAGCAATGCCGGAATTCTCACGATTGGACGATAATCGTCGAATTCGTAAAATTTTTGGATTAGAAGTTAAATTTTGATATTGAGCTCGGAAACATTTGTTTTCGATGGGAACAAGTCTTATTTGGCATTATAGAGTTGCGGACTCGAAAATAGCCGAATTCCAACTTAGAACGAAGAAACGAGCGTTGAACGTTCACGAACGTTTACTATTTTCGTTAAAAATGAACCAATAGGTATTTTTGAGTTAATGAAGTTGAAAATATAAAATTCTTGCATGAACACGTAGAGTATGTGATTTGTGAGCTAATGGCTTTTGAACGAGCTAATTCAGACTAAAAATGGTCAAATTTGGAGTCCATGAAGTTTGTTATGCAAAGAAATTTTTTTCTTGCTGGTGCATGAAATTGGTAATGCGGCCAACCCGAACAGTATTCTTGGTTGGCTATTTAGCATTTCGTGTGTGTAGTGTCAATCCCTACTCAACTTTCACGCCGTAGCGCGACAAATAGAACTGGGACTCGCGCCACAGCACCGAGTCAGGGCCATACACATTGTTAACTCACGCCGTAGTGCGTCACAAAGAAGGAAAGCTGGCGCCGCAGCGCCAGCCCTATGGTTTTGCCAGTAAAGAATGTTTGTAAGTATAGCATGAATGATAGTTGATTAACAATAAAGTAAAGCTTAATTAATAATATTGTTAAGGCATTGTTAAACCTTAATTATGATACATAAAGGTTGAAGATAATTAATTAAACATGAACGAAATGACGATGTAAACTATAAACGGCAAGCCGGAACCAATAGTAACAAAACTAATACATGATTAGATTGAGAAGAAGGGTAAGATTCATTAGGAATCATGTATGTTTATTCATGACCTAATGTGTTATGTTATGTGATCATCTACTGTAGAGACCTTAAAGACTTAAAGTGAACGTGTAATAACAGTAGCAGACGTTGAAAGCAAGTATTCTAACCCTTGTCTATGTTCGTTCTGGACAAGTTTTGTGATTAATGTATTCTTACACATGAATTGATGTATGATGAAATCAAAGCCAATTCTTATAATCTATCGAAGTATTGTCAATGTTTTGCCAAACTATGTTAGTATGGTTTTCAAATGAAGACTGCGTATGCTAAAATGTTTTGTCGTCAAACAACAGGCACGTGAGGTTGCCACAACTTAAACGTACATACGTTTAAAGAATGTAGTGCTGATCAACATAGAGTACTATAGGCTGATCACCTAGACGTGCTCGTAAGTAATGTCGAACTTACAGACTTAGTGTCGGGATGTCCTTTTCAAAGAAAGTATGAAATGCTCAAGGTCTTGGACCGGAATTGATGTTTTACAAAATGTTGTCTTTGTAAAACGTTTTAAAGAAAAGAAAAGTGCTATTTTGAATTATCGATAGTACTTCATAACTATTGTTCAGTTATTGAAGATATATGATTTGTATGATTCAAGCATATTGTTAAATAGAATTGTTGTACCTACTGAGCTAGTTATGCTCACTCTTGCTTGAACCATATATGAATGCAATTTAAGGCCAAAGGCGGATAGAAGGATAAAATCGATGATAAAGGAAAGGCTAAAGCGAGCCTGTAGCTTACCTATGTAATAGTATAGGTTTGTAAATGATAATATTTGATATTATGACAAGAACAAATGTAACGGTTATAAAGAACCTGGGAAATGGTAATATTGATTTGCAATATATAAGACATTCATTTTTTTGAGGCTTTTCGATTGAATGTTTGTGTGAACTGTAGCACCGTGGAGCACCATCTGTTGGGTTGGAAGATACCAGGATTTGGGGGTGTCACAGGTTGGTATCAAAGCATTAGGTTATAAAACTTAAGGGGGGAAATTAAAACCTTAAGTCATAACCTTAAGATAAGTTAAAGAAATAAAAGATGAAAGTAACTGTAATACCCAGAAAAAAATAAAAAATAATAAAAAATAAATATTATATCTATATTTTAAAATATTTAATTGGGCTTCTTATGTTTGGGTCAAATTGTATTTAATTTATGTGGATTGTAATAAGTACGTGATTACATTAATTTGGGCCTTTATACTATTTGGGTCTAATTGATATTTGTGTGATATCAAAATCCTATTATAATTAGGAGAATTAATAAAATTTATTAATAAATAAATACATAGCTAAACCTAATTTACTTAAGCATTACACCTAATTCGTAACTGAAAGAAAAGATTAAGAAGGAGGCGACGAGAGAGAGAGAACAAAAGGAAAGAAGCAGAAAAAAAAATCTTTTGATCAAGGTAAATAATTACTTGCTTGATAAACATCTTTATATATGTCCATGATTTTATTGGAAAATTGGTGCCATCAAAAGGTGTTTCCGGTAAGAATTGTAATATTATGAAATAAAATAAAATAATTATTATATATTTGTATATCCTGGTAATGATTAGTAGTTTTAGATTTGTTATATATATATATATGTATGTATGTCTGTGTGTGTGTATGTGTGTGTGTGTGTGTGTGTTTGTGTGTGAGTGGTTCCTTACACATCAAATTGGAAGAGCATGCAGAGAGAGTAAATGACTTATTTATTAGTTTATTATAATGTAAGACCCCAACATTTTATAAATAAAATTAAATTTTCTCTATTTATTATCTTAAGGAATTAATTTGATATAATGTTTTGGTTATGGGTGAAATGTGCAAATTTTGCAAAATAAGAAAGTGGTTATAAAATAATCATTGTTATCGGGGAATATTCGTTTGGTTGTGGAATATTCTTTTTGTCGGGAATATCCAGATGTATATTGTAGATCATTTGTGGGCCCCATAACTTGAGTATGTGATGGGATGAAAAAAATGACAAATTTAGTTTTTTATAAATAACTTGGCGTAATTGTTACCATTAACACTATTAGATTATTCGATTGGTTAAAAATACTGATGAATACGTGGGTTGCACAAAGAGCTTACCAGTATTGCACAATATTTTTGAATTATTGATTCTTACGTAAAGAAGGCTTTACTCAATAATTGTTAAAGTAATTCTTGTTCAATAATTTATTTTATTGATTCAATAATTGTTTGCGTTGATATTTTATATTATTGTTGTTTCAATAATTGTCCTTTGATGATATTTCCCATTATCAAATCAATAATTCATATTATTTGAATAATATTATTAGATAGCATTATTGGCAATGTCTAGAAAGTTACATCGAGAGAGAGGTTTGGTCACCTAATTAATTGGCTGATGAAGGAGAAATTCTTATCGGAAAGCCCCTCTTTCTTGGGAACGGCCTGGTTGTCATTATTGTGATTCTGTAATATTATTTGTGAATAGTTAATTATTGATTTATATGATAAGAAAATATTTATTCATTGTGGATTTAAACGGAGGAATTTTGTTAGCATTTGACATTTGATGAAAGTTGGTATTTTAATCTTTTTCGATAAAATATTCATTCATATATGTTATTATAATATATTATAATTGTTTCATATTATTATTATTATTATTATTATTATTATTATATATATATATAAACATGTGGTTAAGGGACGGAGGTAATCAAAATAATTTTGGAATGCTTGATTTCTTTTTCTAAGAATGGTTGCTGGGAATGGTTGGTGAGAATTTGCTTATAAAGGATATTGCCTAATTATTATGGGCCCTCAATTGTGAAAATAAGTTGTTAGGCCATTGATTGGTGGAAATGGGCCACTCATCATGCCAAAATTGATTGTTTTCGTAAGGTTGTTAGTTTTCATATTTCTAACCAACCTGTTATACGAATTCAAGCAACTAAATCACTAAAATCAGTCACTGTCATATCAAGCCATAAAGCTATTCGTTTATTGAAAAACAGATGTCAAACTTTCTTAGCCCATGTTATGGACTTGAACAAAAACACGTCAGATTTGAATAATATTCCTGTTGTTAATGAATTTCCTGACGTATTTCCTGAAGAACTTCCTGGTCTACCCCCAGAACGAGAAGTTGAATTCTTTATTGATCTTGAACCGAGTACAAAGCCCATTTCTAAAACCCCATATCGAATGGCTCCTATTGAACTTCAGGAGTTAAAAGTCCAACTACAGGAATTGTTAGACATTGGTTTCATTCGTCCTAGTACCTCTCCTTGGGGTTCTCCTGCTTTATTTATAAAGAAGAAAGACGGGAGTATGCGACTTTGTATTGACTACCGGGAATTAAACCATGTCACCATCAAGAATAGGTATCCCCTACCTCGCATTGATGACCTGTTTGACCGATTGCAAGGAGTACAATTCTTTTCAAAGATCGATCTTCGCTCGGATATCATCACTAAAGATTAAAAGCGAGGATATTAGAAGGCGCCTTGAGAACTTCGATGCGGGCATTATGAATTCTTAGTCATGTCTTTTGGATTAACTAATGCTCCTGTTGCTTTCATGGATATGATGAACCGTGTATTCAAGGAATATTTGGATCAGTTCGTTGTTGTCTTTATTGATGACATCCTCATCTATTCCAAAAGCCGTGAAGATCATGAGCACCATTTGAAGCTGGTACTTCAAAGACTTCGTGACAACAAGCTATATGCCAAGCTGAAGAAATGCGAGTTCTGACTTAAGGAAATAGCATTCCTTGGGCACGCGGTGTCAAAACATGGAGTATTTGTTGACCCGGCAAAGATTGAAGCAGTACAAAGTTGGGAGCAACCGAAGTGCGTAGCTTTTTGGGCTTAACATGTTATTATCGGAGATTCGTGGAAGGATTTTCTCGAATCGCTACCCCGTTAACTCAGTTGACTCGGAAAGATACAAAATTCGTATGGAACAAGAAAAGCGAGAAGAGTTTCCAAGAGCTCAAGAGGAGACTCATTTTGGCACCTGTTCTGACAATACCATCTGGTTCGGATGGATTTGTTATCTACAACGATGCTTCAGGCAAAGGGTTAGGATGTGTTCTCATGCAACATGGGAAAGTCATAGCCTATGCCTCGCGACAACTCAAAGAATATGAGAGGAATTATCCTACTCATGATCTGGAGTTGGCAGCAGTCGTTTTTGCGTTGAAAATCTGGAGACACTACTTGTATGGGGAGAAAGTGGAGATTTATACGGATCATAAAAGCCTCAAATATTTCTTCACCCAAAAGGAACTCAACATGCGGCAACGATGTTGGCTCGAGTTGTTGAAGGATTACGACCATAACATTCAATATCATCCTGGAAAAGCAAACGTTGTAGCTGACGCATTGAGTAAAAGATCGTATGCGGGTACGAGTGCGATGTTGTTAACACAAAGACCCATTTTGTACGACTTGCAAAGGATGGAGATAGAGTTAAAGGCTCCAAGTACCCACATGATGATATCAAACATACGAGTAGAACTGACTTTAATCGATAAAGTTAAAGCTGCTCAAGCCACAGACCCAGAGATGATACGTATGAATCTCAGCATGGGCACGGATTTACGATTCATTTCAGCATATCATCCTCAAACGGACGGGCAATCGGAAAGGACTATTCAAACCCTTGAAGATCTATTAAGACTTTGTATTCTAGATTTCAAAGGAAGTTGGGATAAGTACTTGCCACTCGTGGAATTCTCCTACAACAACAGTTATCAAGCAAGTATAGGCATGGCTCCATTCGAGGCGTTGTATAGACGAAAGTGTCGCTCTCCTGTATGTTGGGATGAGGTGGGTGAAGCAACATTGTTGGGACCAGAGTTGGTACGTATTACTACGGAAAAGATCCAAATGATTCAGCAACGTATACAAACGGTACAGGATCGACAAAAGAGTTATGCTGATCTTCATCGAAAGGATGTAGAATTTAATATTGGAGATCATGTATTGTTACGTATTGCTCCATGGAAGGGAGTTACAAGATTCGGGAAGAGAGGAAAGCTCAATCCACGATTTGTTGGTCCATTTGACATTCTTGACCGAATAAGAAATGTGGCCTATAGACTCACATTACCTCCAAGCATGTCTCGTGTTCATAATGTTTCACATATCTATGCTTCGTAAATATGTGAAAGACCCAAACCACATTATTGCGTTAGAATCAGACGAGATAGTCGAAGATTTAACGTACGAGGAGGTACCTGTTAAGATATTGGATAGGAAAGAGCATGTCCTACGACCAAAGGTTATACCACAAGTCAAGATTTTGTGGAGGAACCATGCTATTGAAGAAATGAACTGGGAGTTGGAATCGAAAATGAAAGCGAGGTACCCTCACCTTTTCGACATTCCAGGTACGTACGTCAATTTCGAGGACGAAATTTCATAAGGAGGAGAGGTTGTAAGACCCTAACTTTTTATAACTAAAATTGAATTTCCTCTATTTATTATCTTAAGGAATTAATTTGATATAATACTTTGGTTATGGGTGAAATGTGCAAATTTTGCAAAATAAGCAAGTGGTTATAAAATAATCATTGTTATCGGGGAATATTCGTTTGGTCGTGGAATATTCTTTTTGTCGGGAATATCTGTATGATGGCGCAGTCATTTGTGGGCCCCATAACAGAATAACGGTCGGATGAAGAAAATGATAAATTTAAGTTTTTATAAATAACGGCGTAATTGTTATCGTTAACACTGTTAGATTACCCGGTGGTTAAAACACAGTAATATGCGTGGTTGCATAGTAAGAGCACACATTAGATTATTAAAGATTTTTGAATTATTGATTCTTACGTGAAGAGGCACTACTCGATAATTGTTCACGATAATTCTTTATTCAATATTTTATTTTATTGATTCAATAATTCTTTGCGTTGATATTTTATATTATTGTTGTTTCAATAATTGTCCTTTGTCTGAGATTTCCCATTATCAAATCAATAATTCATATTATTTGAATAATATTATTAGATAACATTATTGGCAATGTCTAGAAAGTTACATCGAGGAGAGGTTTGGTCACCTAATGCTTGCTTATTAGTAAAGAAATCCTTATCGGAAAGCTCCCTTTCACAGGAGCACACAGTTATCATTATTGTGATTCTATAATATTATTTGTGAATAATTAATTATTGATTTATATAATAAGAAAATATTTATTCATTGTGGATTTAAACGGAGGAATTTTGTTAGCATGTGACATTTGATGAAAGTTGGTATTTTAATCTTTTTCGATAAAATATTCATTCATATATGTTATTATAATATATTATAATTATTTCATAATAATATATATATATATATATATATATATATATATATATATATATATATATATATATATATATATAACATGTGGTTAAGGGACGGAGGTAATCAAAATGATTTTGGAATGCTTGATTTCTTTTTTTAAGAATGGTTTCTGGGAATGGTTGGTGAGAATTTGATTGTAAAGGATATTGCCTAATTATTGTGGGCTCTCAATTGTGAAAATAAGTTGTTAGGCCATTGATTGGTGGAAATGGGTTGGTGAATTTGATTCTTGCAAGCTAGTTTTCAAAGAGTGGGCCGCTAACATTGAAAAATTAAGGAGTTAGGCAAAGTTAGGCATGAAAAGTTTGGCAGCAGTCTGTTTTTTTCTCCGAAGTTGCACTATAAATAGAGGGATAACCCTCCTTCCTCAATCACACCTTCATAATCAGAAATTCTTATTCTATAGTATTGTGAGTATTTTTCTTGAGTATAAGAATACTTTGGGCGTAGTTTTTCTGCAAGATTTTCTCAGAATAATATCTGATATTTCAGTCAAATCCAACTTCTACTAAGGTAAAGGATATTATTTTATTGCTTCTATAATTCCTGAAATGATTAGAAATTTTACTTCATCTAATATCATTTCATAGAAATATTAGTCTGAACTTTTTAATCAAATTTGGAAATTTTCATGGTCGAAAGTCTTTGTTCACGGGCATCTTTCACGCGATTCTTTGTTGCAAAGTACTATTCACGATTCATGTTCATGGGTACATCCCACTTATGATTCATTCATCGCTCACAAAAAGAAAAATATCCTTTTTTTTCAAGTTATCTATTCTGATCCTTGTTCTTGAAATTGAATCCATATTTTGATCTTCATTCTTGAATTTTACTCCATTATGGTTTATTATGGAGTATTTATAAACTTGAATTATCGAAAGTACGAATCCCTAATATTTGTCATTCTGTTTCACTGGATTCGTTTTCTCTAAAATATTTTTCATCATCCTCAGTCCTTAATGGTGATACTTGATGAATATCTTTGGCCCGTAGTGCAAAGATGAATGATTACGTGATGAATATCTTTGGCCCGTAGTGCAAAGATGAACAGGTGTTGAGATGAACATGACCAACTGATGATACAAATGAATATCTTTGGCCCGTAGTGCAAAGATGAATATTTGATGCAAGATGTATATTGATTGATGTTACAGGGATAAAATATTAATGATGGACTTTTAAATTCATAGATGATAGTAGATTTTTTTCTCTACTTAACTCTTCTAATGAATTGTTATTTTTGTTGTGAATATTGATCTAAAACTGGTTGTCCATTATATTTTATCTGATTTGTTGAAGGCTAATGATAATTTGTTGTTCATTATCTTAGTCATAATATTCTTTACTTGGCTAGTTGAGCTCACCCTTTTTCTTTTTGTTCCATTTTCTTCTAAGGAGGTGAGAATATAGTAGGAACCAGTCGGGGTAAAGAGTGATGGTCCTAGACAGTTGTTTTAGCAATCCTCAATATTTTTGTAAAATAGTATATCAATAAATGTAATAAGGACTTATTTGAGTGTGGATATTGTCTAGAAGACAATATTTGTATTTAAACTCACAGCGTGTGTGTCATCGTATTTTGCACGACAATTGTAATAATAAAAGTTGTAGTTGTTTCTGTACCATGTATTTGGCGACTCAGAATGGGCGATGTATACCTATTTTGGGGGCGTCACAATTAATATTATGCAATGATGTTCTGGTGTATGTTTTTAAATTGGAACTCTTGCAACAATGAATGTATATAATTTTTGATATGGGATCCGAGTGCATAGTATATAATATATTTGGTTCTGTAATTATACTCACGATACAAGTTTTATGCGTACACTTGTTAGAACAATGGATGAGTTAATATACCGTACATAAAGAATTATAAAATGTTATATAATATTATTTTAATAATAAGAGTAATAATATGAGTCTTGAAAAAAAAGAATAAATTAGTAATTAGTAATGTAACATGTTTTATTAATTAATTTCTATTAATTTGTGTAATTAGTTCGGACGGAGGGAACTTAACGAGTTATATTGGGAATATAAATTTTGATTATTACATTGCTTAATCCAGGTACAGATTTCATACTCCACTCCTTTGATTATTGTTACATTCTTTATATCTCATGATATCTCGTCATCCGTTTCATTTTCTTATTATCCTATTGGCACGCTTAAATAGAAATTTGATCTTTGATACTTTGGCTTTATTCAGTAATTTAAACTCTTTTTCTTCTATTACAATTTGTACATATTCTATAATTATTCAGCGATACTTTTTTTAAATTTAATTAATTTGTTTTGTTACTCGTTTTAAATTTGGATATTATTTCACATAATTGTTCCGTGTGAAATTAATATGATAGTTTCATGTTGGCATTGGTACTAACTCGTATTTGTACTCTTTGAATTAGGATATCATGTTTAGTATTTATTTTGATAATTGTAGAGCGATACATGTTACCTTCTTTTTGAGACTTTGTGACTATAATTTGATTTGGTTCAACAAGTACATATAGAACCCTTTTGTTATTATGTCGCATGTGTTGTGACATGGTTTTTTTGTTAGAATATACCATATGGTATACCTAAGCTATAACCACCTGTGGGGGTACCATAGGCATGTCGTCTTGGCACGAGAGACATGACACTTTTCGTGGCGGTGTGATTAGCACACGACATCTCCGTTTGAGCTCCAGAGGAAGTGGGCCATTTGGTGTTTTGTTATGGGAGGCGTGTGGGTTAACCCTAGTTTTCTGTTCTGCGAATTTGTGATGTTGTGCCAAACACACCTATCCGATTTGCATACATTTGGATTCGCGGTCCAATGTGTGATTTGCCTGTGTGGCATTATTTTGGTTGCCTGTGTGGCATTGTTTTGACTTGCTTGTGAGGAAATGTATATTTCTGAGCTCATTCGGTATGAAATAACACTCAACCATTTGATTCAGCCTATTATTTCATTGTATTAGTTTTGTTTGTTTCTGTTCAGTTCAATTCATTGAGTTAGTTACTTCAGTTCGTTATTTCCTTATTCTTCTTTTGGTTTTGTCAATTATGTTGATTCAGATATATTCCATTCAGATCCTTGGAGATTATATTTTAGTCAGTATTAACACTTGAGACTTTGTTTAATATTTTGTCTCATTTGTTTTCATATATCAGTTGTATATCTTTTGTATATCTGTATCCGTACTGGGCAATTAGCTCATGCTGTGTTTTTCTTCCGGCAGGTTTGCAAGGGTGATTCAGGGCTAATGTGATGAGAGAGTTGTCTTTGACCATCTAGGTTGTTTCACTTTTTTTTTTGTTTTTTTTTGTTATTTTGACTCTAGTTGGAGAATTGTATTTAGTACTTCATTGATGGATATCACTATTAATATTTTGAAGTCATTAGTGCTCTGTTTACTAATTTTGAGGTTTGTTGTGCTTTGCACGTGACCTTTCTTTCCTTTTTGGGAAGGGGGTGTTACAGAGATGGTATCAGAGCTTTGGTTCTTTCTTGTAGAAAACCTATTTAGGTTTGACCTGTGAGTTATGGGTAAACCATTGGGTAGACGTAGGAGTTTGATTCGATTTTGTTAATTCTTTGTTTGGTTGGTATCTATTTTGACCAACTATCGATGTCTTTTCGATTTGTAGTTGATTTGAGGAAAGTGGAATAATTTGTTAAGGTGATTGAGTAATGATATTAGTTAAGAATTGTGATTTAATCATTGAGGTGAATAAAGTTATACTTTGTACAGATAAGAGATGATCTTATATGAGATGCGATTATGATGTGAGTATTTGTATCGACGAGTATTTGATTTTGGAAAATTATTTGTTAGTTATTTTTTTTGTGACAATTATTATGATCGTTGAATTGAAGATTTGATTTGAGTTAGGTTTTGATTTATGTTAAGCATGTGGATAATTTGAGGGTTGTGTATTGATGACATATTATGATAAAGTGAAAGTTATTAAGTATAGAGGATTTCTTGTAATTTGAGTTGTTGATATTCGAGGTAATTAGATTAATCATTTGAAGTTAATGATCAATTTTGTGGCTATTTTCTAGTAATATATTGGAGTCATAACCTATGAAGTTTCTTTGTGATAGTATGGGGAGACATTGAAATTTATTAGATTAAGGTTTGCAATAAGGGATGATTGATTTATTATATGATTAGATAGTAAGTAATGAAATTCAATTGATTTTTAGAGATCTTGAATAGTTGTAGTTCGCAAATGCAGATGATAGAATATGTGACTTAGAGTTTGATATGGTGATCAAGAGATCTTAGTAGTATATTCTTTTGTGTATTTTTGTGGACTAGTTCAAATCGAGGATGAGATATTTTGAAGCTCTTGAGGACTTAGGGAAAGACGTAAGTAATATAGCTTGCATAGTTGTTTTGTTTATCTAATGTCCTTGGAGTTTTGTATGAATTTATGTAAAATAAATAAATATAAATAAAAATACTTTGTTAAATCTTAGTCATGTGTGGAATATAAATATTTTACAAATTATATATAATTTTAAATGTTTCGGGTATTCGAATCGTATTTAGATGAAGACAAAATTTTGTGTTTTCGAATTATGTTACGAAGAGCACGTACGTTTACAAGAACGAAGATCCAGAAAATTGACGAGGACCCGCACCAGCTCTGGAGCATGTGGTTTAATACAATGCAAAACGAAGAATCTTAACGGGGCTTGGCACGATAGCTGGCAAATCTTTTACAAGTACATGGATAATTGTGTGGACCGATGGACTTACCAGGCTTGATCGTTACAAATGGCGGCGCTACATCTTAATTAAAGTTTATGAATAATTATGTAATTTAAATAAAAATTAAAATAGAACTTTATGCAACCTATTTGAATTCAGAGGACAAAATTATTTTTAAGCTACTTGGGAGGCGTAAGAGACTATTCGGCAAGAGTATCCTCACCTCTTTAATATTAAGTAAATCTTTGTTACTCTTTTGATTTTGAGGACGGAATCCTTTTAAAGGGGGAGGTAATGTAATACCCAAAAAAAATTAAAAATAAATAAATTAATAATAAACAAATTTTATATCTATATTTTAAAATATTTAATTGGGCTTCTTATGTTTGGGTCAAATTGTATTTAATTTATGTGGATTGTAATAAGTATGTGATTACATTAATTTGGGCCTTTATACTATTTGGGTCTAATTGATATTTGTGCGATATCAAAATCCTATTATAATTAGGACAATTAATAAAATTTACAAATAAATAAATACATAGCTAAACCTAATTTACTTAAGCATTATACCTAATTCATAACTGAAAGAAAAGATTAAGAAGGATGCGGCGAGAGAGAGAGAACAAAAGGAAAGAAGCAGAAAAAAAAATCTTTCGATCAAGGTAAATAATTACTTGCTTGATAAACATCTTTATATATTTTCATGATTTTATTGGAAAATTGGTGCCATCAAAAGGTATTTTTGGTAAGAATTATAATATTATGGAATAAAATAAAATAATTATTATATATTTGTATATCCTGGTAATAATTAGTAGTTTTAGATTTTTTATATATATATATATGTGTGTGTGTGTTTGTGTGTGTGTGTGTGGTCCTTTACACATCAAATTGGAAGAGCATACAGAGAGAGTAAATGATTTATTTATTAGTTTATTAATATTATGCAATGATGTTCTGGTGTATGTTTTTAAATTGGAGCTCTTGCAACAATGAATGTATATAATTTTTGATATGGGATTCGAGTGCATAATATATAATATATTTGGTTCTGTAATTATACTCACGATACAAGTTTTATGCGTACACTTGTTAGAACAATGGATGAGTTAATATACCGTACATAAAGAATTATAAAATGTTATATAATATTATTTTAATAATAAGAGTAATAATATGAGTCTTGAAAAAAAAAGAATAAATTAGTAATTAGTAATTTAACATATGTTTTATTAATTAATTTCTATTAATTTGTGTAATTAGTTCGGACGGAGGGAACTTAACGAGTTATATTGGGAATATAAATTTTGAGTATTACATTGCTTAATCTAGGTACGGATTCCGTACTCCACTCCTTTGATTATTGTTGCATTCTTTATATCTCATAATATCTCGTCATTCGTTTCATTTTCTTATTATCCTATTAGCACGCTTAAATAGAAATTTGATCTTTGATACTTTGGCTTTATTTAGTGATTTAAACTCTTTTTCTTCTATTACAATTTGTACATATTCTATAATTTTTCAGCGTTACTCTTGTTAAATTTAATTAATTTGTTTTGTTACTCGTTTCAAATTTGGATATTATTTCACATAATTGTTCAGTGTGAAATTAATATGATAGTTTCATGTTGGCATTGGTACTAACTCGTATATGTACTCTTTAAATTAGGATATCATGTTTAGTATTTATTTTGATAATTGTAGAGCGGTACATGTTGTTACCTTCTTTTTGAGACCTTGTGACTATAATTTGATTTGGTTCAACAAGTACATATAGAACCCTTTTGTTGTTATTATGTCGTATGTGTTGTGACATGGTATTTTTGTTAGAATATACCATAGGGTATACCTAAGCTATAACCACATGTGGGGGTACCACAGGTATGTCGTCTTGGCACGAGAGACATGACACTTTCCGTGGTGGTGTGATTAGCCCATAGCGTCTCCGTTTGGGCTCCGGAGGAAGTGGGCCATTTGGTGTTTTGTTGTGGGAGGCGTATGGGTTAACCCTAGTTTTCTATTCTGCTGATTTGTGATGTTGTGCCAAACACACCTATCCAATTTGCATACATTTGAATTCGGGGTCCAATGTGTGATTTGCATGTGTGACATTATTTTGGTTGCCTGTGTGGCATTGTTTTGACTTGCCTGCATGGCAATGTATATTTCTTAGCTCATTCGGTATGAAATAACACTCAACCATTTAATTCAGCATATTATTTCATTGTATTAGTTTTGTTTGTTTCTGTTTAGTTCAATTCATTGAGTTAGTTACTTTAGTTCGTTATTTCTTATTCTTCTTTTGGTTTCGTCAATTATGTTGATTCAGATATATTCCATTCAGATCCTTGGAGATTATATTTTCGTCAGTATTTACACTTGAGACTTTGTTCAATATTTTGTCTCATTTATTTTCATATATCAGTTGTATATCTTTTGTATATCTGGATCTGTACTGGACAATTGGCTCATGCTGTATTTTTCTTCCGGCAGGTTTGGAAGGGTGATTCAGGGCTTATTTGATGAGAGAGTTGCCTTTGACCATCTAGGTTGTTTCGATTTTTTTTTTGTTTTTGTTTTTGGTTATTTTGATTCTAGTTGGAGAATTGTATTTAGTACTTCATTGATGGATATCACTATTAATATTTTGAAGTCATTAGTGCTCTATTTACTAATTTTGAGGTTTGTTGTGCTTTGCACGTGACCTCTCTTTCCTTTTCGGGAAGGGGGTGTTACATTAACTTTAAAAATGCATTATATATATGATATGTGTTTTTATTATTCTACTGACGTGTACTAATCAAACTTAATTATTTTGTTGTAGATGTCAGGTGGAAACTTATAGAGACGTACAAGGAGAAAGTGAAGAATCGGTTAATCAAATAGAGGTTATACCGAACCCAATAGCAGAGGAGTCGAAAGTAGTGGTGATTGAGTCTGGAGACTCAGAGAACCATGATTTCATGTCGGTTTTCGACGGCATGTCAGAAGAAGAGATGGAGGTGGTATCCTTCAATGTGAGACCCCAAATTTTATGAATAAAGATTTAAATTTCTTGAAATATTTTTTTTGAATATTATGGTGTGGATTTGATATAATGTTATAGTTGTGGGTAATATTTATAAATTTTGCAAAGTATGCAAGTTGTTATATAATATTCAATTGGTCGGGAAATATTCTTTTTGTCAGGGAATATCCGTACGATGGCATAATCATTGGTGGACCCCACACCGGAAGTATTGTTGTAGTAAGAAAACGACAGAATTATCTTTTTATAAAAATAACGGTGAAAGTGTTACCGTTAAAACTGTTGAACTACCCGGTAGTAAAAGTACATTAATACGTGTGGTTGAATAGTAGCACACGGTATTGATTATTGATGCTTATGTAAGAAGTCACTAAGTTATACTCAATTATTGCTACAGTAATTGCTGCATCATATCTCTCATATTATTGATTCAATTATTGTCACAGTATCATCTGTATAATATGTTATATTATTAAATCAATAATTGAGACGGCAAAGTTATTCATATTATTATTTCTAATATTGACAATGTCTAGAAGTTCTGCCAAGGAAAGGTTTGGTCACCTAATTGCGCGCCAATAAGGAGAAATCCTTATCGAAAAGTCCCCTCTTTCCTGGGAACGACCTGGTTGTTAAATATTGTGAATTATAATATTAATGATGAATAAGTTCGTGTTGGTTAAAGATGAAATTGATAGTTCCATTGTGTTGGAATTATTAGTGTTAATGAAAATCGATATTTATTTCGATAATAATTTATGTTTAGAGGTTATATTGACCAATCGGGTAATTAACCGGATAAATGAGTAATTAATTGCTATTGATTCACATGGTTATAACTATTTGTTCACATGTGTGTACTATTGATTCACATTCATTTACTATTAGGGGAGTTGGTGCAAGATTGATAATACTTGCATGACTAAGTTAAAATGGAGGTATAGATGGAGGTCTTATCTTGTAATTCAGTATTTTCACATGTATAGAACTATTAATTCACATGATTTACTATTGATTCAGTATGATTTACTATTAGGGAGATGGTGCAAGTTTGATAATACTTACGAGGACTAAATTAAAAATGAAGGAAAAGAGGAAGGTATTATATTGTAATATTTTCGTGCCCCCCAAAACGTGCAATTATCGAAACTATATTTTCTTATAAAATAAGCTCATTCCTTCATTATTTTTCACCAATTCACTAAAGCTATAGAGAAATTATTATGAGAGAAATTATAGAGAGAAAAAAAGAGAAGTCTGCTACCTCACTATTCCAAAGATCGGTCTTCTTTTGAGATAAGGGATATTATTTCTTTTCGTATTCATGAAGAGAGTTATTTTCTTTCAATACTCGTAAGGGTTGTTATTCCATTCTTTATTATTACATTTGGAATAAATATGTCATGCGATCTATCGCATGCACCGGTGAATTCTGTTGTTATTCCATTTTTATTATTATGTTGGAATAACTGTTTGCTTTGCCAAGCACCGCATACATAGTGAAATTCTTCATTATTCCATTCTTTATTATTACATTGGAATAACACATGCATCTGCGTCTCTATCGCGTACGGTGAATTCTCATTGTTATTCCATTCTTTATTATTATGTTGGAATAACCTGTCTATGTGAAGTACCGCATACATGGTGAAATTGTTCTGTTATGTCATTCTTTATTATTCTATTGGAATAACCTGTCTGTGCGGTCTATCGCATGCCTGGTGAATTCTGTTGTTATTCCATTCTTTATTATTATGTTGGAATATCCTGTTTGTGCGGATTATGCATGACCTGGTTCCATTCTTTATTATTCTGTTGGAATGTCCTGTCTATGCGGATTACGCATGACCTAGTTTCATTCTTTATTATTCTATTGGGAATAACCTGTCTGTGCGGTCTATCGCATGCATGGTGAATTCTTCTGTTATTCCATTCTTTATTAGTTTGTTTGAATAACATGTCTATGTGGATTATCGCATGCATGGTGAATGATCCTTCGTATTCATTCTTTATTAAATTTTGGAAATGATCTGTCTACGTGGATTACCACATGGCGGGTGAAAATTCATTTGAAGTTTTGTATATTCTATTATACTCATCTAGGATATCATTTCTTTTGTACTCGTTATGAAATATTGTTTTCTTTGGTATTTTTATATTACGAGTTGCTATTCATGGGTTACTATTCACCCAGTTACTATTCACTCTAGTATTATTCACTCTGGTATTTGGGGCACTTTTCGTGTCGGAGTACTATTCATGAGTTACTATTCACGGGTTACTATTCACCCGATTACTATTCACTCTAGTATCATTCACTCGGGTATTTGGGGTACTTTTCATGTCGGGGTAGTATTCACGGGGTACTATTCATTCGAAAAATATATTTCTTTTTCATCCAAATTATTTTTGGTACATGAATATTATTCTTGAATTTTACTCTACAAAAGCAATTATCATGTTGACAATTTGACGTTATTGATTTCTAGATAAATTAAATTATAAATCTTTAAAATTTATCCTTGAACTTGTTTTTTTGAATTATTATGTTATTGTCATCATCCTCATGCTTATATTGTGATTAAAGTCATCTTTGGCTTACGTGCATAGATGGACTTGGTATGATTATGACCGAGGATTATTCGGTATAATCATGGGTAGTAATGTAACGAATGATGTGGTAAAAGTCCTCATTGGCTGTAGTTCATTGATGGACAGTTGTTGGTATGATTATGACCAGAGATTATTCGGTATAATCATGACCATTGATGATTACATGAATATCCTTGGCCATGGTACATGGATGATTCAATTTTATTTATTAAGCTCAGTCTCAGCGATAAAGTTGGTGAAAAAACTTTTTAAATCATAGAAGATAGTAGATTTTATGCTCTACTTGACTCTTCTAATGGATTGCTTATTACGCTGTAGTTGTTAATCTAAAACTTGTTGTCTATTATATTCTATCAGTTGTTATACTGTTGAAGGCTAAGGATAATTTATTCTGCATTATCTTAGTCATAATATTTCTTATTGGGCTAGTTGAGCTCACCCTTTCTTTCACTGTTCTCTTCAGGAAATGAGAATATAGCTGGGACGAGTCGGGAAATGGAGTGATGGTCCAGGATAAATGGCTTTAGTAGTCCTCACTATTCTGTGAAATAGTATGATAATAATTGTAATGAGGACTTCGTTGAGTGTGGATATTATCTAGAAGGCAATATTCTTGTTTAAACTCTCAGCTATGTTTTGTCGTATTTTTACACGACAGTTGTATTAAAGAAGTTTGTATTTGATTTATGTACCATGTATCTGGCGACTCAAGATGGGTGATGTATACCTGTTTTGGGGGCGTCACATTCAACTCTATGACATTTGCAGAAGAGACACCCCAAGGGGAGTTTATGATGTCACTGTTCATGACAGTGTTAGACAGAAACAACCACAACTGTCAGGAGGTGAAGGAGTTAAAAGCAGAGCTCCAAGCTGTCTTACAAGATAAGACAGATGTGGAGTCAATGTGGGAGCAGGAACATGACGAACGAGTTTTAGCCAAGGAGAAGGTCCATGGGCTAAAACAAGAGGTCTTTGAGCTCAGAGGGGAGCTAAAGACCAAGAAACAAAAGATTGGAAGAATGTCCTATATTCATAGGAGTTCTCATAAAGATTTCCAGCAGCAGGTAGCTGGGTATCCAATAGAGGCAGGGCAGACTCGGCATACTATCAGCCGGGATGTTATTACCGGTCTTGCCACAACGGATTTTGATAATGCCTTAAGGTAGATGTAATCTAGTAGTATCTAGAGTAATTTTAGATATGTAAATATTGTGTATCTAGTAGTGACGTAAAACCCTCTTTTGTATATCAAAGGGTACTCTTTTGTAAATTCTAATTTTTGGAAAGCAATTACGGGATAGTAGTGTAATCAGCTTAGGATGTGTAGTGGAATGATGTAGTATTATACTACAATGAATGAATCAATATAAGCCTTTTTTGGAACATGTTGAGTAATGAATGTTGAAGTTATTGTTTAATCTTGAATAATAACTAAGTAATAAGAAAAGAATAATAATGAAATGTGTTGTTTATTGTAACAGCAAAATGGTGCCAAGAAGGAGACAACGAAACCATGACGCTGATGTAAATCAACTGGAGGGAGGTCCGATTAACCCGATGCAAGAATTTATTAATTTATTAACAGTCGTGTTTAATAGAAATGGGGCTAATATCCCCGTAAATCCAGGAGTAGTACGAGCTACTACTTTCAAGGATTTAAAAAGTGTTAGTCCGCCGGAGTTCAAAGGAACTACGGACCCCATAGAAGCCCAAACATGGGTGAAAGAAATTGAGAAGGCATTTGTCATAGAAAATGTCGAAGAGGGTCAGAAGGTTGCCTTTGCAACCTATATGATGAAAGGTGAAGCCCATTTTTGGTGGGAGGCTAACCAGGCTAGAGCTGGTATTGAGAATGTAACGTGGGTGAGGTTCAGGGAGATATTCTTCGAGAACTACTTTCCCACGAGTATGTAGGGAAGGATGGAGATGCGGTTTCTTAACTTGAAACAAGGGGACATGACGGTTCCCCAATACGCTGCCAAGTTTAATGAACTGACGAGGTTTGTTCCACACCAAGTGGACACCGAGGTTAGGAAAGCTCGACGGTTCGAGCAGGGCTTGAAACCTTGGCTCTATAACCGTATATCTGTGTTCCAAAGTACGTCATTTGGGACCATTTTAGAGAAGGAGATAATCGCCCAAGGTGGTTACGAGGCTCTAAGCCAGTACCACAAAGACAAGAAGAATAAGGGGAAGATCGATAGGGGAGTGAAGATAGAAGGAGCCAGCGGGAGTGGCAAGGGGCAGAAGCGGAAAGTGTTTAACTCTAGGGATACCGGAGTGAAACAAGGAGATTTAAAGAGGAGAATGGAGGCCCGCAAAACCTGTGGGAAGACTCATTTAGGAGTCTGTCTCAAGGGGAAGGCCGTATTCTATAACTGTGGGCATGAGGGGCACAATTTGCCTAACTGTCCAAGTCCAAAGAAAAACCACGGATGCTTTGTGTGTGGGTTAACTGACCGCATTGCAAAAAACTGCCCGAAGAAGGGGACGGACGGGAATAGGGGCACTAATAGTGGTAAGTTAGCGATTAGTGGTCTAGCGCAGCCAGGTAGGCCGATGGCCCGTACCTTTAACATGAAAGTCCAAGATGCAGTTGCATTAGGGGACGTAGTCGCAGGTATTATTCCGATCAACGACATAAATGCTTACGTGTTGTTTGATTCGGGTGCTACTTGTTCGTTTATAGCATGTGACTTTGCTAGACGATTAGGATTACTTCCCGAAAAGTTGCCTATACCTTTAAAAATATTAAGGTAGAAAACAAAGAGATAATTCCTGTTGAATATATTCATAAGAGTTGTTGTGTAGACATACGGGGTTATAAATTATCGGTAGATTTGATACCGATAAAGTTAGGAGAATTCGATGTAATTCTCGCAATGGCTTGGTTGGTTAACCATGGGGCAATTATAGATTGTCAGAAGAAATATGTGAACATTAGAACGTTGAGACAGCCTCAGGTAGTAGTTTATGGGAATAAATCACTGGGGCATTCGTGTTGTCTTACCATGACACAAACTAGGAAATTTTCGAGGAAGGGGTGCGTAGGTTATCTATGCAATGTTGTTGATACCCAGAGAGTGGTAGAAACCATGGAACAAATACCTATAGTTAATGAATTCACAGATGTATTTCCAAGTTAATTATCGGGTCTTCCACCGGATAGGGAGACCGAGTTTGTAATAGACATTGTGCCAGGAGCGGCACCAGTTTCTAGGACACCGTATCGTATGGCGCCAGTGGAGATGAAGGAGTTGATGGTATAGTTACAAGAACTGTTGGACAGGAAGTACATACAACCGACTGTTTCGCTGTGGGGAGCTTCGGTATTGTTTGTAAAGAAGAAGGACGGATCGCTAAGACTTTGTATCGACTACAGAGATTTGAACAAGTTAACGATAAAGAATAAATACCCATTGCCCAGGATCGATGATCTATTTGATTAGTTGAAAGGGGCAAAGTATTTTTCTAAAATAGATTTAAGGACGGGGTATCACCAGTTGAAGGTTAGGAAGGAGGATGTACCAAAGAAGACATTTATGACTCATTCTGGTCATTACGAGTTTCTGGTGATTTCATTTGGGTTGACTAATGCACCAGCTGCATTTATGGATATGATGAACAGAGTGTTCAAACAATATTTGGACAAGTTCGTTGTAGTGTTTATTGATGATATTATAGTCTATTCTAAGATGCCAGAAGATCATACTGAACACCTAAGAATAGTGCTGGAGACATTATGGAAGGAGAAGTTGTATGCAAAGTTCACAAAGTGTGAATTTTGGTTGGAAAAGGTACAATTATTAGGTCATGTTATTGACCATGAGGGGATTTCGGTAGATCTAGCGAAAGTGGAAGCCGTGATGAATTGGAAACAACTGAAAAGGCTGACTGAGGTGCGGAGTTTCCTAGGGTTAGCGGGATACTATCGGAGATTCATTCAGGATTTTTCAAAGATAGCTACTTCGTTGACTAACTTGACAAGAAAGACGGTGAAATACGTGTGGACTAAGAAATGAGAGAACATTTTTCAAGAACTGAAGAAGAAGTTGAGTGAAGCGCCTATTTTGTCATTACTCGATGACACATGAAATTTCGTAGTTTATAGCGATGCTTCGCATAGAGGACTTGGTTGCGTGCTCATGCAGCATGGCAAGGTCATTGCGTATACGTGAAGACAGTTGAAGGATTATGAAAAAGTTAACCCTACTCATGATCAGGAATCGGCGTCATAAGAGTTTTTTGCCTTAAAGATATGGAGACATTATCTTTACGGAGAAAAATGTGAGATATACACAGACCATAAGAGTCTAAAATATATCTTCACACAGAAGGAGTTGAATATGAGACAGAGGAGATGGATAGAGTTGATAAAGGATTACGACTATGAAATCCTGCATCACCTTGGAAAAGCCAATGTAGTTGTCGATGCCTTATGTAGAAAGGGTTGGGAGAAGTTGTCTATGTTAACGGCTCAAACTGAGTTAATAACAAAGATGGCTAGGATGGAGATAGAAGTGAAGTTGCCGAGTGAATCGGGGCAGATACTGTTTGCAACAGAGATTCAATCTACCATCGTAGAGAGAGTCAAGGAGGTACAGCTCAAAATTGATGAGTGTGACCGGATAAAGGAGCGGTTAACCAATGAAAAAGATTTAAAGTATAGTCTCAATAACGAGGGGTTATTGAGATTTGATGGAAGAATTTGGGTTCTGAATGAGACAGAATTAAAGGAGCAGGTATTACAAGAGGCTCATAGTTTGAGGTTCTCGATTCATCCTGGTAGTACTAAGATGTATCAAGATCTTCGACAGAGTTGTTGGTGGCCAAACATGAAGAGATAGATAGCTGAGTATGTGAGTAGGTGCTTAACTTGTCAGAAAGTTAAGGCCGAACATCAACGACCAAGTGGTTTGTTACAGTCATTGGAGATCCAAGAGTGGAAGTGGGAGCATATCACGATGGATTTTGTGGTGGGACTTCTGATTACAACAAAAGGGTATGATGTGATTTGGGTAATAGTGGACCGGTTGACGAAGTCGGCTCACTTTTTGCCGATTAGGGTCAAGTATAACTTGGACCAGTTAGCTAAACTTTATGTTAAGGAAATAATTTCTAGACATGGAGTACCGGTTTCGATTGTGTCAAATTTTGATCCATGATTCACATCGAACTTTTGGAGGAGTTTGCAGGAGTAGTTGGGAACGTAGTTGAACCTGAGTACGACGTATCATCCATAAACTGATAGACAGAGCGAGAGGACAATTCAGACGTTAGAAGACATGCTAAGATCTTGCATCATGGATTTTAAGGGTAGTTGGGATGATCATCTACCATTAGTAGAGTTTGCATATAACAATAGTTATCATGCAAGCATAGGTATGCCACCTTATGAAGCTTTATACGGAAGGAAGTGCAGAACACCATTATATTGGGACGAGGTGGGAGAACGCCGAATGCTAGGGCTAAAATTGGTACAGCAAACAGCAGATGTAGTAAAGTTGATAAGAATGTGTCTCGTAGCAGCTCAAGACAGACAGAAGAAGTATGCGGACTCGCATCGAGAAAATAGGGAGTTTGAAGTAGGCTCTTACGTGTTTCTAAAGGTATCTCCTTGGAAAGAAAAGATACACTTTGAAAAGAAAGGAAATTTAAGTCCCAGGTTTATAGGACCTTTTGAGATATTAGAAAAGGTAGGAGAGGTAGCTTATGTATTAGACTTACCTCCAGAATTAGAACGAATACATAACGTGTTTCACGTATCTGTATTACGTCCTTATAAGCCAGATTATAAACACGTAATAGAATATGAGCCTATTCATATAGAGAAGGACTTAACATATGAAGAGATACCGATTCAAATTATCGATAGAAAAGAACAAGTTCTGCGGAACAAATTTATACCTTCCGTGAAGGTGTTATGGAAGAATCACGATGCCGAAGAAGCAACGTGGGAACTTGAAGAAAAGATGAAAAAGAATTACCCTCACTTGTTTGTGTAATTTTTTATAGCAAGATTCTGAGGACAGAATCCTTATAAGGGGGAGAGAGTGTAACGACCCAGAAATGCGGATCCATTGTAATATAATTTTATTTAATAAATAATGAATAAAATTATATTATTTATTATGGTTATGTGTTAGTAAGATGAATGTCATTCTATAACTTAGAAACGTCGGAATGTCGTAGTATTTTGACTACGTAAGAGAAATAAAGTGTTTTAATTTCTAAGACGAAAAAAAAGTTTTTCGAGAAATTTTCTGAAAAACACTATTCATTGATTTCTGCTTGGGAATTATTTTTGAACTTCCTAGAAATACGTAACGATAAAATATCGAAGTGAGTTGGATTATGTAATAATAATTCAAGTATGGAAAACGTAGTTTTTTGCATGCAGACTTAATTCGAGAATGTTAGGGAAAATAAAGCGTTAAGAAGCTAATGTAATGATCGTATGATACGTATGTATTATACGAGGTAACGAATATGAGTATGATACGAAGTATTATACGAGTATGTATGAATGATGGTATATCGTATATTGTGAATTAGTAAATGAGTTAGAATAAGAGAACAATACGTAAATAATATGTTATAAGGCTTTTAGCCAAATGAAATGGACTTGTAGGATTGTTTAGCAAATTGTAAAGTCCAATAGGATTGAAGGTGCAAGCCCAAATGTTTGTTAATGGGAAGCCCAATTAAGTTTGTTAATACAAGCCCAAAGCTTAAGTTAAGCAAATTAAACCTAAGCCCAAGCTATGATCCAATGGGTTAAGGTGATCCTTTGGTTAATCTTGGTGACCAAGATAATTGTGTAATGACCAAGCAAAAGAAGTGGGGAAAAGAGGTGGGATTTGGCTTTTGTCCATTATCCCCTAACTTAGGAAATTCTATAAATAGCAAGCTTGAATTTCATCTGTTGCTTGTTCATTTTCATCTAACACTTTCAACTTAATTGTTATACAGATTAAGCAAGAATAAGCTAGATTTTTATTTGTTAGAAAAGAAGAACAAAAGCTTGTTCATCAAGGGTAAGCCTTTGCGTTGACAATATCGCACTCGTACTTGCATATGATCTTCTACTTAATGCGTCAGCTACTACGTTCGCTTTTCTAGGATGATATTGAATAGTGTGATCGTAATCTTTTAAATGACTCCGACCAACGTCGTTCTTGCATGTTGAGTTCTTTTGGGTGAAGAAATATTTGAGGCTTTTATGATCCGTATAAATCTCTACTTTCTCCCCGTACAAGTAGTGTCTCCATATCTTCAACATAAACACATTTCACGCCAATTCGGATCATGAGTAAGATAATTCCTCTCATATTCTTTGAGTTGTCGTGAGGCATAGGCTATGACTTTCCCATGTTGCATTAGAACACATCCTAACCCCTTGCCAGAAGCATCGCTGTAGATAACAAATCCATCTGAACCAGATGGTATTGTCAGAACAGGTGCCGAAATGAGTCTCCTCTTGAGCTCTTGGAAGCTCTTCTCGCATTCCTCGCTCCATAAGAATTTTGCATCCTTAAAGTCATTTGAGTTAAGCGGAGTAGCGATTCGAGAAAATCCTTCCACAAATCTCCGATAATAACCAACTAAGCCCGTAAAAATTGCGTACTTGGCCATCGACTTGGTTGCTCCCAACTTTGTATTGCTTCAATCTTCGCCGTCAACAGATACTCCTTGTTTTGACACCACGTGCCCAAGGAATGCTACTTCCTCAAGCCGAGAACTCGCATTTCTTGACTTGGCATAAAGCTTGTGTTCACAAAGTCTTTGTAGTACCCGACTTTAAATGGTGCTCATGATCTTCACGGCTTTTGGAATAGATGAGGATGTCATCAATAAAGACAACAACGAATCGATCCAAATATTCCTTGAATACACGGTTCATCATATCCATGAAAGCAAAGTAGGAGCATTAGTCAATCCAAAAGACATGACCAAGAATTCATAATGCCGTGATCGAGTCCCGAATGCCGTCTTTGGAATATCCTCGCTTTTAATCTTCAAATTGATGATATCCAGAACGAAGATCAATCTTTAAAAAGAATTGCGCTCCTTGTAACTGGTCGAACATGTCATCAATGCGAGGTAGCGGATACCTATTCTTGATGGTGACATGGTTCAATTCTCGATAGTCAATACAAAGTCGCATACTCCCGTCTTTCTTCTTTAGGAATAAAACAGAGCACCCCAAGGAGACGTCTTAGGGACGAATGAAACCGATGTCTAATAACTCCGTAGTTGGACTTTTAACTCACGAAGTTCAATAGGAGCCATTCGATATGGGGTTTTAGAAATGGGCTTTACATGCGGTTCAAGGTCAATAAAGAATTCAACATCACGTTCGGGGTAGGCCGGAAGCTCTTCAGAAATACATCGTGGAATTCTCTAACCACGTAAATATTATTCAAATCGACTTGTCTTTATTCAAATCCATAACATGGGCTAAGAAAGCTTGACATCCGTTTTTCAATAAACGAATAGCTTTATGGCTTGATATGACAAATGATCGATTTTAGTGGTTTAGTGGTTTGAATTGCATGACAAAGTTAGTTAGGAATATGAAAACTAACAACCTTACTTAAAATAATCAATTTTGGCATGATGAGTGGTTAACCAATCAATTCCTAAAATCACATCAAAAGCAAGTATCTTTAAAGAGATAAGATCGGCGGGTAATGTGATAGGGCCAACTTGGATCATGCAAGATTTATAAAGCGTAGATGTAACGAAGGTTTCACCCAACGGAGTTTCAACAGATAAATCAAAATCTAATTCTCTCGAGTCAAGTTTAAGCGTTGAGCACAAGCAGGAGAGATAAAAGAATGGGTAGAACAGGTATCTAGTAAGGTATAAACTTCGTAAGAATTCAAGATTAGCTTACCCATGATCACCTCATTTGGGTTCCTCACGTTTTGTCGATCCACGACAAACGCTCTTCCAGAACCGCCGATTTTGACTTATCCGGATGACCTGGAATTACCACTCCTGTTGAACTTGGTTTCACGATAGTACAATCTCGGCGATGTGGCCTTCCTTTCCACGGTTGTAACATACCTTGGATTGTTGTGGGACGGTTTAATGATATGTCCCTCCTTCCCGCATTTGTAACATCTAATGGCGGTCGTTCTCCTTCCCTAGCATTTGTTGTTGGTCTTTGGTCTTCTTAGTTGATATCTTCCCGTCATTGTTGAATCTTCTCTTTTACGAAATTTCCACTTGAGTCACCTCTCCTATTATCATGTCCACAATTACCACACGAGTGGTTACCGCCTTTGTCCGTATTCTTTCTTCCTCGCTGGTTATCATCGTTCTGATGACTACCCTGATTGTGGTCCCTCGGTTGAGTATACTCACTATCTCGCTCTAATAATTGAGCCCTGTTGACAACATCTGAATATAGAGAAAATTTATGAGAGATAAGGTATTGACGAATCTCTGGTTTTAAACCTCTCAGAAACATACGCGTCATTCGTTCCTCATTCTCCACCAAATGAGGTGCAAACCTGGATAATTCTGCGAACCTTGCCTCGTACTGAGACACCGTCATGTTGTTCTATTCAAGTCTAATAAACTCTACCTCCTTCATATGATGAATACTTTCTGGAAAGTACTTGTCATTGAACAGTTTCTGAAATCTTTCCCAAGACATGTTAAGTGCATCTGGCTGGGTACGCTTCACAGATTCCCACCAGTAATCTGCTTCACCGCGAAACATAAAGGTGGCGAATAGAACCTTCTGTTCCTCCGTGCAACCCAAGACATCGAATATCTTGGTAATTTGCTTGACCCACGTTTATGCCTTGATCGGATCCGGCTTTCCATGGAAATCTGGTGGTCCCAACTCTTTGAATTGTTTGGCCGTGACAAACCGCAAGTTACTATCATTTCCTCCCGTATTTTGTACACGAGTCTCCCTCGTCTGATTTTGCATGAACTGCAAAAAGCTTCTAAACATCCCGTCGTTCATCATTTGCTCAGTGGCGTTGTTCACAGGAGGAACATTGCCGACTGTTGCACATTCTCCTCGTTGGTGAGTACCGGTGTCTCCACGGTCTCATAAACTCCATTGTTAACGTTCTCGTGACCATTCTTAAATCGCCATAAAACAAGGGTTAATTAAACAAATTAAAATATCACATAATATCCTATATTATGACCGACCAACAAATAAGCTTAGGTAGGACACACTAGCGAAGGATTTACTCGTCTCTCCCTCCTAGTTCTATTCCCCGATCTCGCCTTGGAGATCATATCCTAAGCTCGATACCAACTGTGACGCCCCAAAATAGGTATACAACACCCATTACGAGTCGCCAAAATACATGGTATAGAAAGCAAACTACAACTTTGACAATACAGATGTCGTGTAGAATACGACAATACAACTGTGAGTTTGAATACAAATATTGTCTTTTAGACAATATACACACCCAAATAAGTCCTCATTAATTATTCATACACTATTTTACAGAAATAGTGAGGACAACTAAAACATCTTCCTAGAACCATCACTCCATACCCTGACTCGATCCCTGCTATGTTCTCACCTCCGAGAAGAAAAATGGAACAAAAAGGAAAAGGGTGAGCTCAACTAGCCCAGTAAAGAATATTATGACTAAGATAATATACAACAAATTATCGTTAGTCTTCAACAGGGAAAAATCTAATAGAATACAATAGATAACAAGTTTTAGATCAACAAATGCGGTGAAACAACAATCCATTAGAAGAGTCACGTGAGAGAAAGAATTCTTTGTCTTCTAAGGTTTAAAATCCATCATCAATAGTTTATCCTCGTAATAACAATCAATATACATCTTTAATCATCTTTTGCACTACAGGCCAAAGATATTCATTTGTATCACCAGTTGGTCATGTTCATCTCAACACCTGTTCATCTTTGCATTATAGGCCAAAGATATTCATTAGTTAATCGTTCATCTTTGCATTACAGGACAAAGATATTCATTTATATCACCATTTAGGACTGAGGATGATGAAAAACATTTTTAAAGAAACGAATCCAGTGAAACAAAATGACAAGGATTAAGGATTAGTACTTTGTTTTACCCATGTCCAAAAATACTTGAAAATAATCATATTGGTGTAAAATTCAAGAATGATCAAAACATGGATACAATCAAAGCTAGTATCCGAATAGATATTTTGGACAAAAGAAAATTTTTTATTTTTAGATTGAATAGTCCGTATATCGTGAATAGTAAACCCGACACAACAAGTTCCAAATTTGATAAAAAGTTCACCAATACTTTAAGATAATGATATTGAAGAAAAATATCATTTAAGAAGAAAATAATACCCCTTACCTCAAAATAACCGTACTTCGATTTGAATTTCAGTATAGTCGATGAAATCCATAGTATAGCAACACTCAAAGTATACTCACAAGAATATGCTCGATAATTAGAGAGAGAAAGAGAAAACTTTGTTTCGGTGTGATTTTCAATTCTAACTTAGCCCTCTATTTATAGGAAAATGTTAGAACGCATGAAAGGAGACTAAATTAATAAATTATTATTATTTATTTTCCAAATCCCACGCATGCTTTGAATATTTTGGGCGACCATGTTGGAAGAATTCAAAGATGACCCATGTGTTTTACTCACCAACCAAAAAGTGGGTCCCACCCATTAATTTAATAAAATCATTTTATTTTCCGAAACTTCAACAATTAAAGAGAAAATAGCTCGGTTATCGAGAAAAATTTAAAATTGGCGACTTTCCATGGGAAATTCCATTCTCTACAACTTTGCAGAAGAAAATTTTTCCAAATTCCAAACAGAAATTGACCGAAATCCACAAACGGGCAATTTTATAGTCTATAATAAATTTTCGGTCAAGAATTGTGTCCACCGACACACAAAACATATGTTAAACATTTAATGCCACAAAATACTCTACCTCCTCATATACTCATATATCCCACATTCATTATAAAAATATCACCGTTAATATATTATTAAAATAATATATTTAAATGAATTATTTTATCAGAAAAAGATAAAATATTAATTTTCAACAATTGTCACATTAAAATTTTCTCCATCTATATCCACATAAAATAAATATTTTCTTTATCATAATAATCAATAATTAATTATTCAAAATAATATTACTGAGAATCACAAGATCGACAACCGGTAGTTCTAGGAAGAGGGGCTTTCAATAAGGATTTCTCCTTCTTCTTGGCCGCAATTAGGTGACCAAACCTCTCCTTAGAGCAGAACTTTCTAGACATTGCCAATAATGTTATCTCGATAATATTATTCAAATAATATGAATTATTGATTTGATAATGGAAAATCTTGTGTAATGACAATTATTGAACAACAAAGAATACAAAATATCAACGCAAGCAATTATTGAATCAATAAAATATAATATTGAGCGGTAACTCACCGTAACAATTATTGAGTAGTGCCTTTTACGTAAGGATCAATAATTCAATAATATGCAATACCGTGTCTGCTCACGCGTGCAACTACGCGTAGACATCAGTATTTTAACCACCGAGTAACCCAACAAAGTGTTAACGGTAACAATTTACGTCGTTATTTATAAAACTCAATCTTTGTCGTTTTCCTTCATCCAACCGTTTTCTGCTATGGGGCCCACCAATGACTGCGCCGTCGTACGGAGATTCCCGACAAAAAGAATATTCCACGACCAAACGAATATTCCCCGATAATAATGAATATTTTATAACCACTTGCTTATTTTGTAAACTTTGCACATTTCACCCATAACCAAAGAATTATATCAAATTAACCCTTATTAATTTAGAATAATGAATAAAAGAAAATTCAATTTTATTTATAATAAGTTGGGGTCTTACAGTCTTGGACCAGAATTGATGTTTTACAGAATGTTGTCTTTGTAAAACGTTTTAAAGAAAAGAAATGTGCTATTTTGAATTATCGATAGTACTTCATAACTATTGTTCAGTTATTGAAGATATATGATTTGTATGATTCAAGCATATTGTTAAATGGAATTGTTGTACTTGCTGAGCTAGTTATGCTCACTCTTGCTTGAACCATATGAATGCAGCTAAGACAGAACGGACCAAAGGATCCGGTAAGGATAAAGGAAAGGCTAAAGCGAGCCTGTAGCTTACCTATATAATAGTATAGGTTTGTAAATGATACTATTTGATATTATGACAAGAACAAATGTAACGATTATAAAGAACCTGAGAAATAGTAATATTGGTTTGCAATATATAAGACATATTCATTCTTTTGAGGCTTTTCGATTGAATGTTTGTGTGAACTGTAGCATCGTGGAGCACCATCTGTCGGGTTGGAAGATACCAGGATTTGGGGGGCTTCACAGGTTGGTATCAAAGCATTAGGTTATAAAACTTAAGGGGGGAAATTAAAACCTTAAGTCATAACCTTAAGATAAGTCAAAGAAATAAAAGATGAAAGTAACTGTAATACCCAGAAAAAAATAAAATAAAAATAATAATAATAAATAAATTTTATATCTATATTTTAAAATATTTAATTGGGCTTCTTATCAAATTGTTTTTAATTTATGTGGATTGTAATAAGTATGTGATTACATTAATTTGGGCCTTTATACTATTTGGGTCTAATTGATATTTGTGTGATATCAAAATCCTATTATAATTAGGAGAATTAATAAAATTTATTAATAAATAAATACATAGCTAAACCTAATTTACTTGAGCATTACACCTAATTCGTAACTAAAAGAAAAGATTAAGAAGGAGGCGACGAGATAGATAGAACAAAAGGAAAGAAGCAGAAAAAAAATCTTTCGATCAAGGTAAATAATTACTTGCTTGATAAACATTTTTATATATTTTCATGATTTTATTGGAAAATTGGTGCCATCAAAAGGTATTTTTGGTAAGAATTGTAATATTATGGAATAAAATAAAATAATTATTATATATTTGTATATCCTGGTAATGATTAGTAGTTTTAGATTTGTTTTATATATATATATATATATATATATATATATATATGTGTGTGTGTGTGTGTGTGTGTGTGTGTGTGTGGTCCTTTACATCAAATTGGAAGAAAGCATCTGAGAGAGAGTAAATGATTTATTTATTAGTTTATTAATATTATGCAATGATGTTCTGGTGTATGTTTTTAAATTGGAGCTCTTGCAACAATGAATATATATAATTTTTGATATGGGATTCGAGTGCATAATATATAATATATTTGGTTCTGTAATTATACTCACGATAAAAGTTTTATGCGTACACTTGTTAGAACAATGGATGAGTTAATATATCGTACATAAAGAATTATAAAATGTTATATAATATTATTTTAATAATAAGAGTAATAATATGAGTCTTGAAAAAAAGAAGAATAAATTAGTAATTAGTAATTTAACATATGTTTTATTAATTAATTTCTATTAATTTGTGTAATTAGTTCGGACAGAGGGAACTTAACAAGTTATATTGGGAATATAAATTTTGAGTATTACATTACTTAATCCAGGTACGGATTCCGTACTCCACTCCTTTGATTATTGTTGCATTTTTTATATCTCATGATATCGCGTCATTCGTTTCATTTTCTTATTATCCTATTGGCACGCTTAAATAGAAATTTGATCTTTTATACTTTGGCTTTATTCAGAAATTTAAACTCTTTTTCTTCTATTACAATTTGTACATATTCTATAATTTTTTAGCGATACTCTTGTTAAATTTAATTAATTTTTTTGTTACTCGTTTCAAATTTGGATATTATTTCACATAATTGTTCAGTGTGAAATTAATATGATAGTTTCATGCTGGCATTCATACTAACTCGTATTTGTACTCTTTGAATTAGGATATCATGTTTCTTATTTATTTTGATAATTGTAGAAGCGGTGCATATGTAGTTACCTTCTTTTTGAGACCTTGTGACTATAATTTGATTTGGTTCAACAAGTACATATAGAACCCTGTTGTTATTATGTCGCATGTGTTGTGACATGGTATTTTTGTTAGAATATACCATAGGGTATACCTGAGCTATAACCACCTGTGGGGGTACCACGTGCATGTCGTCTTGGCACGAGAGACATGATACTTTTTTGTGGCGGTGTGATTAGCCCAAAGTGTCTTCGTTTGGGCTCCGGAGGAAGTGGGCCATTTGGTGTTTTGTTGTGGGAGGCGTGTGGGTTAACCCTAATTTTTTGTTTTGCAGATTTGTGATGTTGTGCCAAACACACCTATCCGATTTGCATACATTTGGATTCGCTGTCCAATGTATGATTTGCCTGTGTGGCATTATTTTGGTTGCCTGTGTGGCATTGTTTTGACTTGCCTGTGTGGCAATGTATAATTCTGAGCTCATTCGGTATAAAATAACACTCAACCATTTGATTTAGCCTATTATTTCATTGTATTAGTTTTGTTTGTTTCTGTTCAGTTCAATTCATTGAGTTAGTTACTTCAGTTCGTTATTTCCTTATTCTTCTTTTGGTTTCGTCAATTATGTTGATTTAGATATATTCCATTCAGATCCTTGGAGATTATATTATCGTCAATATTTACACTTGAGACTTTGTTCAATATTTTGTCTCATTTATTTTCGTATATCAGTTGTATATCTTTTGTATATCTGTATCCGTACTGGGCAATTGGCTCATGCTGTGTTTTTCTTCCAGCAGGTTTGCAAGGGTGATTCAGGGCTAATGTGATGAGAGAGTTGTCTTTGACCAACTAGGTTGTTTCGATTTTCTTTTGTTTTTTTTGGTTATTTTGACTCTAGTTAGAGAATTGTATTTAGTACTTCATTGATGGATATCACTATTAATATTTTGAAGTCATTAGTGCTCTGTTTACTAATTTTGAGGTTTGTTGTGCTTTGCACGTGACCTCTCTTTCATTTTTGGGAAAGGGGTGTTACAGAGATGGTATTAGAGCTCAAGTTCTTTCTTATAGAAAACCTATTTAGGTTTGACCTGTGAGTTGTGGGTAACCCATTGGGTAGACGTAGGAGTTTGATTTGATTTTGTTAATTCTTTGTTTGGTTGGTATCTAATTTGACCAACTGTCAATTTCTTTTTGATTTGTAGTTGATTTGTAGTTGATTTGAGGAAAGTGGAATAATTTGTTAAGGTGATTGAGTAATGATATTAGTTAAGAATTGTGATTTAATCATTGAGGTGAATAAAGTTATACTTTGTACATATAAGAGATGATCTTATATGAGATGCGATTATGATGTGAGTATTTGTACCGACGAGTATTTGATTTTGGAAAATTATTTGTTAGTTATTTTTTTGTGACAATTATTATGATCGTTGAATTGAGGATTTGATTTGAGTTAGGTTTTGATTTATGTTAAGCTTGTGGATAATTTGAGGGTTGTGTATTGATGACATATTATGATAAAGTGAAAGTTATTAAGTATAGAGGATTTCTTGCAATTTAAGTTGTTGATATTCGAGGTAATTAGATTAATCATTTGAAGTTAATGATCAATTTTGTGGCTATTTTCTAGTAATATATTGGAGTCATGTCCTATGAAGTTTCTTTGTGATAGTATGGGGAGACATTGAAATTTATTAGATTAAGGTTTGCAATAAGGGATGATTGATTTATTATATGATTAGATAGTAAGTGATGAAATTCAATTGATTTTTGGAGATCTTGAATAGTTGTAGTTCGCAAATGCAGATGATAGAATATGTGACTTAGAGTTTGATATTTTGAAGCTATTGAGGACTTAGGGAAAGACGTTAGTAATATAGCTTGCATAGTTGTTTTGTTTATCTGATATCCTTGGAGTTTTGTATGAATTTATGTAAAATGAATAAATAAAAATAAAAATACTTTGTTAAATCTTAGTCATGTGTGGAATATAAATATTTTACAAATTATATATAATTATAAATGTTTCGGGTATTCGAATCGTATTTAGATAAAGACAAAATTTTGTGTTTTCGAATTATGTTACCAAGAGTACGTACGTTTACAAGAACGAAGATCAAGAAAAATGACGAGGACCCGCACTAGCTGTGGAGCATGTGGTTTAATACAATGCAAAACGAAGAATCTTAACGGGGCTTGACACGATAGCTGACAAATCTTTTTCAAGTACATGGATAATTGTGTGGACCGATGGACTTACCAGGCTTGATCGTTACAAATGGCGGCGCTACATCTTAATTAAAGTTTATGAATAATTATGTAATTTAAATAAAAATTAAAATAGAACTTTATGCAACTTATTTGAATTCCGAGGACTGAATTATTTTTAAGGAGGAATAAATGTAATAATTCGAATTTTTGTTAATAATTAAATATTAATTTTATTTTCTTAAAATTATCCGGAGCGCGAAGCTACTCGGGAGGCGTAAGAGACTATTCGGCAAGAGTATCCTCACCTCTTTAATGTTAAGTAAATCTTTGTTACTCTTTTGATTTCGAGGACAGAATCCTTTTAAAGGGGGAGGTAATGTATTACCCAGAAAAAAATAAAAATAAAAATAATTAATAATAAATAAATTTTATATCTATATTTTAAAATATTTAATTGGGCTTCTTATGTTTGGGTCAAATTATATTTAATTTATGTGGATTGTAATAAGTATGTGATTACATTAATTTGGGCCTTTATACTATTTGGGTTTAATTGATATTTGTGTGATATCAAAATCCTATTATAATTAGGAGAATTAATAAATAAATACATAGCTAAACCTAATTTACTTAAGCATTACACCTAATTCTTAACTGAAAGAAAAGATTAAGAAGGAGGCGGCGAGAGAGAGAACAAAAGGAAAGAAGCAGAAAAAAAAATCTTTCGATCAAGGTGAATAATTACTTGCTTGATAAACATCTTTATATATGTCCATGATTTTATTGGAAAATTGGTGCCATCAAAAGGTGTTTCCGGTAAGAATTGTAATATTATGGAATAAAATAAAATAATTATTATATATTTTTATATCCTGGTAATGATTAGTAATTTTAGATTTGTTATATATATATATATATATCTGTGTGTGTGTGTGTGTGTGGTCCTTTACACATCAAATTGGAAGAGCATGCAGAGAGAGTAAATGACTTATTTATTAGTTTATTAATATTATGCAATAATGTTCCGGTGTACGTTTTTAAATTCGAACTCTTGCAACAATGAATGCATATAATTTTTGATATGGGATCCGGGTGCATAGTATATAATATATTTGGTTCTGTAATTATACTCACGATACAAGTTTTATGCGTACACTTGTTAGAACAATGGATGAGTTAATATACCGTACATAAAGAATTATAAAATGTTATATAATATTATTTTAATAATAAGAGTAATAATATGAGTCTTGAAAAAAAAGAGAGAATAAATTAGTAATTAGTAATTTAACATATGTTTTATTAATTAATTTCTATTAATTTGTGTAATTAGTTCGGACGGAGGGAACTTAACAAGTTATATTGGGAATATAAATTTTGAGTATTACATTACTTAATCCAGGTACGGATTCCGTACTCCACTCCTTTGATTATTGTTGCATTTTTTATATCTCATGATATCGCGTCATTCGTTTCATTTTCTTATTATCCTATTGGCACGCTTAAATAGAAATTTGATCTTTTATACTTTGGCTTTATTCAGAAATTTAAACTCTTTTTCTTCTATTACAATTTGTACATATTCTATAATTTTTTAGCGATACTTTTGTTAAATTTAATTAATTTTTTTGTTACTCGTTTCAAATTTGGATATTATTTCACATAATTGTTCAGTGTGAAATTAATATGATAGTTTCATGCTGGCATTCGTACTAACTCGTATTTGTACTCTTTGAATTAGGATATCATGTTTCTTATTTATTTTGATAATTGTAGAGCGGTACATGTAGTTACCTTCTTTTTGAGACCTTGTGACTATAATTTGATTTGGTTCAACAAGTACATATAGAACCCTGTTGTTGTTATTATGTCGCATGTGTTGTGACATGGTATTTTTGTTAGAATATACCATAGGGTATACCTGAGCTATAACCACCTGTGGGGGTACCACAGGCATGTCGTCTTGGCATGAGAGACATGATACTTTTTGTGGTGGTGTGATTAGCCCACAGTGTCTCCGTTTGGGCTCCGGAGGAAGTGGGCCATTTGGTGTTTTGTTGTGGGAGGCGTGTGGGTTAACCCGAGTTTTCTGTTTTGCAGATTTGTGATGTTGTGCCAAACACACCTATCCGATTTGTATACATTTGGATTCGCTGTCCAATGTATGATTTGCCTGTGTGGCATTATTTTGGTTGCCTGTGTGGCATTGTTTTGACTTGCCTATGTGGCAATGTATATTTCTGAGCTCATTCGGTATAAAATAACACTCAACCATTTGATTCAGCCTATTATTTCATTGTATTAGTTTTGTTTGTTTCTGTTCAGTTCAATTCATTGAGTTAGTTACTTCAGTTCGTTATTTCCTTATTCTTCTTTTGGTTTCGTCAATTATGTTGATTTAGATATATTCCATTCAGATCCTTGGAGATTATATTTTCGTCAATATTTACACTTGAGACTTTGTTCAATATTTTATCTCATTTATTTTCGTATATCAGTTGTATATCTTTTGTATATCTGTATCCGTACTGGGTAATTGGCTCATGCTGTGTTTTTCTTCCAGCAAGTTTGCAAGGGTGATTCAGGGCTAATGTGATGAGAGAGTTGTTAAATTTAATTAATTTTTTTTGTTACTCGTTTCAAATTTGGATATTATTTCACATAATTGTTCCGTGTGAAATTAATATGATAGTTTCATGTTGGCATTGGTACTAACTCGTATATGTACTCTTTGAATTAGGATATCATGTTTAGTATTTATTTTGGTAATTGTAGAGTGGTACATGTTGTTACCTTCTTTTTGAGACCTTGTGACTATAATTTGATTTGGTTCAACAAGTACATATAGAACCCTTTTGTTGTTATTATGTCGCATGTGTTGTGACATGGTATTTTTGTTAGAATATACCATAGGGTATACCTGAGCTATAACCACCTGTGGGGGTACCACATGCATGTCGTCTTGGCACGAGAGACATGATACTTTTTGTGGCGGTGTGATTAGCCCACAGTGTCTCCGTTTGGGCTCCGGAGGAAGTGGGCCATTTACTGTTTTGTTGTGGGAGGCGTGTGGGTTGACCCTAGTTTTCTGTTTTGCATATTTGTGATCTTGTGCCAAACACACCTATCTGATTTGCATACATTTGGATTCGCGGTTCAATGTGTGATTTGCCTATGTGGTATTATTTTGGTTGCCTGTGTGGCATTGTTTTGACTTGCCTGTGTGGCAATGTATATTTCTGAGCTTATTCAGTGTGAAATAACACTCAACCTTTTGATTCAGCCTATTATTTCATTGTATTAGTTTTGTTTGTTTCTGTTCAGTTCAATTCATTGAGTTAGTTACTTCAGTTCGTTATTTCCTTATTCTTCTTTTGGTTTCGTCAATTATGTTGATTCAGTTATATTCCATTCAGATCCTTGGAGATTATATTTTCGTCAGTATTTACACTTGAGACTTTGATCAATATTTTATCTCATTTATTTTCGTATATCAGTTGTATATCTTTTGTATATCTGTATCCGTACTGGGTAATTGGCTCATGCTGTATTTTTCTTCCAGCAGGTTTGCAAGGGTGATTCAGGGCTAATGTGATGAGAGAGTTGTCTTTGACTATCTAAGTTGTTTCGAATTTGTTTTTGTTTTTTTTGGTTATTTTGACTCTAGTTGGAGAATTGTATTTAGTACTTCATTGATGGATATCACTATTAATATTTTGAAGTCATTAGTGCTCTATTTACTAATTTTGAGGTTTGTTGTACTTTGCACGTGACCACTCTTTCCTTTTTGGGAAGGGGGTGTTACAGTAACTTTAAAAATGCATTATATATATGATATGTGTTTTTATTATTCTACTGACGTGTACTAATCAAATTTAATTATTTTGTTGTAGATGACAGGTGAAAATGGAATGTATAGAGACGTACAGGTATAAAGTGAAGAATCGGTTAATCAGATAGAGGTTATACCAAACCCAATAGCAGAGGAGTCGAAAGTAGTGGTGATTGAGTCTGGAGACTCAGAGAACCATGATCTCATATCGGTTTTCGACGGCATGTCAGAAGAAGAGGTGGAGGTGGTATCCTTCAATGTGAGACCCCAAAGTTTATGAATAAAGATTTAAATTTCTCGAAATATTTTGTTTGAATATTATGGTGCGGATTTGATATAATGTTATAGTTGTGGGTAATATTTATAAATTTTGCAAAGTATGCAAGTTGTTATATAATATTTAATTGGTCGGGAAATATTCTTTTTGTCGGGGAATATCTGTACGACGGCATATTCATTGGTGGACCCCATAACGGAAGTATTGTCGTAGTAAGAAAACGACAGAATTATCTTTTTATAAAAATAACGGCGAAAGTGTTACCCTTAAAACTGTTGAACTACCCGGTAGTATAAGTACATTAATACGCGTGGTTGCATAGTAGCACACGGTATTGATTATTGATGCTTACGTAAGAAGTCACTTAGTTATACTCAATTATTTCTACAGTAATTGCTGCATCATATCTCTCATATTATTGATTCAATTATTGTCACAGTATCATCTGTATAATATGTTATATTATTAAATCAATAATTGAGACGATAAAGTTATTCATATTATTATTTGCAATATTGACAATGTCTAGAAGTTCTGTCAAGGAGAGGTTTGGTCACCTAATTGCTTGGCGCCAAAAGGAGAAATCTTTATCGAAAAGCCCCTCTTTCACAGGAATGACACGGTTGTTAAATATTGTGAATTATAATATTAATGATGAATAAGTTCGTGTTGGTTAAAGATGAAATTGATAGTTCCATTGTGTTGGAATTATTAGTGTTAGTGAAAATTGACATTTATTTCGATAATAATTGATGTTTAGAGGTTATCTTGACCAATCGGATAATGCTTAGGATAAATGAGTAATTAATTGCTATTGATTCACATGATTATAACTATTTGTTCACATGTGTGTACTATTGATTCACATTCATTTACTATTAGGGGAGTTGGTGCAAGATTGATAATACTTGCATGACTAAGTTAAAAATAGAGGTACTATAATTGTAATTCATATTTTCACATGTCTAGAACTATTGATTCACATGATTTACTATTGATTCACATGATTTACTATTAGGGAGATGATGCAAGTTTGATAATACTTGCAGGACTAAATTAAAAATGAAGGAAAAGATGAAGGTATTATATTGTAATATTTAGAGCCCCAAAACATGCAATTATCAAAACTATATTTTCCTATAAATAGAAGCTCATTCCTTCATTATTTTTCACCAATTCACTAAAGCTATAGAGAAATTATTATAGAGAGAAAGAAGAAGAGAAGTCTGATACCTCACTATTCCAGTATCCAGTCTTCTTTTGAGGTAAGGGGTATTATTTCTTTCATATTCATGAAGAGAGTTATTTTCTTTCAATACTCGTAAGGGTTGTTATTCCATTCTTTATTATTCTGTTGGAATAACTTGTCGTGCCGTCTATTGCATGCCTGGTGAATTCTGTTGTTATTCCATTCTTTATTCTTATTTTGGAATAACTTTGTTTTATGTATACTGCATACATGGTGAAATTCTTACGTTATTCCATTCTTTATTATTCTATTGGAATAACTCGTCTGTGTGATCTATCGCATGCACAGTGAATCTGTTGTTATTCCATTCTTTATTATTATGTTGGAATAACCTATCTATCTGATACCACATACATGGTGAAATTCTTACATTATTCCATTCTTTATTATTACTGTTAGAATAACTTTTTATCTATCTTGATCTATTGCATACCGGTGAATTCTGTTGTTATTCCATTCTTTATTATTACATTGGAATATCACATGCATGCGGATTATGCATGACTGGTTCTATTCTTTATTATTACATTGGAATATCACGCTACTATGCAGACACGCATGACTGGTTCCATTCTTTATTATTACATTGGGAATAACACATCGTGCGATTCTATCGCATGCATGGTGAATTCTTCTATTATTCCATTCTTTATTATTACATTTTGAATAACTCCATCTATGTGGATTACCGCATGCATGGTGAATGATCCTTCATATTTATTCTTTATTAAATTTTGGAAATGATCTGTCTACGTGGATTACCGCATGGCAGGTGAAAATCCATTTGCAGTTTCGTATATTCTATTATACTCATGCGGGTGTAGACACTTCAAAATTTTACGCATGCGGAGGCGATTCGTCTTTGGAGATAACCACGAAGACATTTTACATCCATTAGGATACTACTAGGAAGTTCGGTTCAACCCGAAACACAAATCGGGAACATCGGCCCAACCCGAACACAAACCAAGAACGTCATTTCCAAACCGGAACACACTCTTTGGGAATGTCATTTCCAATTTGGAGATAATCCGAGGTATGGAGATCAAAAGACCAAGCAACAACAACAGGAGATGCGATTACATCTCGTGATAACACCGCGATGCTCAATTCCAGCCCCAGAACTAACACTGGGAGTAGCGACTCCATCCTTGGTGATAGCCCCAAGGGATGCTTTTGCAGTTTCGGCGATAACTCCGGAATTCTTTGTTCCAAATACATGCGATCAGCTTCAAGCTCAGACCTCCTGCCGAGGCACTCATACCTCAGACCCGGAGCTAACAACGGGTACATCCACAAGATGACCTTACGACATTCAAACACTTGCAGCAGTCCAATCTCAGAAGTAACCCTGACCAACGTCTGCTTTCCGTTCAAACTGGCGATAACCCCGGTGAGGAGTCAAACGTCATCTTGCCACCTCAACACTTCTTCTCACAAGATGATATCGCGGCATACCAACAAGTAGTCCAATCTCAGATGTAACCCTGAGCAACGTCTACTTTTAACTCAACCCGACGATAACCCCGGGGAAGAGTCAAACATCATCTTGCCCCTTTCAACACCTGCGCGTCGTCTCAACACTTCATACATACATACATATAATAATGTCCGACAAGAACCAAGGAGTTACAATCCCGAGTGACTATTACGCGTGGTAGTACTTTGGATAGAATTTGAAGCTTGAAGACCATGGGCATAGACCCCTCTTCCTGACTTCGTACAACCTCTAATCTATGTCATTGCATAACTCTAGACACAAGCGGTCCGAAGAAGGTCAGATATACCTCGTTCGGATGCTCGGATTGAAGTTCTGCAAGTTCGAGCGGACATTACGGTGCATGAGTACATGTACTACGAGACGACGGGATCCGCGAGGCTTGGATGCACCACGACCGACCACACAGGTACTGGCATGCATGCCAAGCAGTGTACTGCTGCCATCCGCTCTATATATACAAGCCTTGGGAATTGACCATTGAAAAAGAGAGAGAGAGAAAAAGGCGAGGAAGCCCTGTCCATTTTACTCTGCATACACATCTTTTGAGTATTTCCTCATCTTTAAACACTTGTTAGATCACATATAGCTATCTTTTATCCGGCGGGAGCTGAGTGTTTATACATTTAAAGTCATAGAAGTCTACATTGGCAGCCCACTGTAAGCCTTCTCACATTATATAAAGCCTTCTTCTCATATTAGCACACACTATTATACACATTGAGAGTCGTGTTGTGTGCGTTTTCCCGGACTTCAGTTTGTGGTTTTCATTTCTGTCTGTATATATATACTTATATATATGTATATATTTTATATATGGACTAACATTATAGAGTTATGCCTTGATTGAGCCTAGACTTCGGTCTGGACCGTTTTTTTTATTTTATATATATACTTATATACATAATTGTTGTCAGACATATCTAATGAGCCTGGATTTTACATCCGGTGCATTTACTCGCTTATATATATATATATATATATATATATATATATATATATAGGTTAGGATCAGGTAAGGGATCCCTTACTTTCTTAAAATGAGGGACTTTTTTTTTTTTGCTTTTTTTTAAAACAACTAAAAAAAAAAGTTTAATATTATGGGGCTGAAATTTTTCATAATACAATAATTTGGGTGTGATTTGAGTGCGTATAACAAAACATGTATATGCGATGCGGGTAGACTGTACCACCACTTTTTGGTATAGGTATTCAAAACACGCCAAAGCTATCAGATTATGGAAAAATTTGAGTTCCATAATATTAAACTTTTTTAGTTGTTTTAAAAAAAAAAAAAAAAAAAGTCCTCATTTTAAGAAAGTAAAGGATCCTATGATCATTTCTAGATATATATATATATATATATATATATATATATATATATATATATATATATACTTATATATATAGCTGTTTTTTGGGACATATCCGATGAGCACAGATTCACATCCGGTCGTTTATTGCTTTATATATATATATATATATATATATATATATATATATATATATATATATATATACATGCAGATATATATATATTTACATTTTCATCCACGCCTGAGTTTACTTCGTGGCAGTTGATCGCTTTTACAGCTTTATTTACATTTCGTCCCACCTAGAGTTTACTTCGTGGTGGTTGATCATGTCCATATATATATATATATATATATATATATATATATATATATATATATTTACCGATTTTATATATTTATATTTCCGATCCCCCATGGAGTTGCTTCGTGGTGGTTGATCATGTCTATATATATATATTTACAGCTTTTATATATATAACTACTTACTGCTTTCCATACAAATTGCAGTATCATGTGACCCTAGGAATCATGTGATCACAGATCCAGTCTACTGAATCTAGATTCGGTTCCCATGATGGACATTTTTAAATTTATGGCGACTTGTACATTATTTTATAGTGTCTGAATTTCCTTGGATGGCTGTCATGCCCATGAGGAGTTCGGCACTGCTATATATTATTTTCTCAAGAATGCTTCGCATCTCGAAAATAAAAGCAAACAAGCAGAACATTTAATAATAAAATGGAAGCATCAAAGGCCTCAATTACTATTGAGCACATGGTTTGAAAAACCTCTTTTACAAAACGACATCGATATATCTTGTTTTAAACTGAATTTATCTATAAATTCAAACCCTATGTATATAGGTACGAACGAGGTATTGCATTACTTCCAAATAATTGCACATTGATCCACACACACACACACACACACATTCATATAATACTTTCTTTGAAAAGTGGCGGTCACCGTGGTAACACGGATGTCGGGGGGTGCCTAACACCTTCCCTCCGCATAATCAAGCCCCCGGACCCAAAATGAATCTCGGTTTCACAGACCCGTCTAGCAGTGTCAAATCACTGGGTCAATGTGCAAACCTTTTTCAGTTGCGTTGGTGCAACCAGTTAAAAACACCAACTGGCGACTCTTAAATTCAAATCGTCGACATTATACATGTCGGATCTTTTTCACTTGTTTTTTCAAACAAATCTCACATTAACATGAGAACACCAAAGAACAAGTAACGAAAAGGGACACTCAAAAATCCCGACGTCGACGGTGGCGACGACTGCGAGGGACTCGAGAAGAGGGCTTAAGCCGCTATTACAAGCTTTTTAAAATTGTTAGATGCTTGTGTGTGAATGTTGCATTTACATTTATGATGAATGTGTACGAATGCATCTTAATTACTGCACTACTAAATATCTATCTGTGATATTAGTGCTTCGCATATGTCATCATTTTGCATAAACGGTGAGACACGTTGTATGTGAATGTATGTTGTGTGGTCCCTCCACCAGGAGGCTATCCTGTCGGTGTTTGATTACTGGACTCGTGGGAAGAATAATTCCCCGGGGCTCAGGAAAGGCACCACTCAGATTCGCTTCAGTTGAATGACCGGATTAACTTCCCGTCAAGTAGATTGCAATGATCTGGGAACCTTCATGCCAAAAAGCCGCGAGAGTAACCCTAAGATAGGTCAACCTCTGATAAACCAAACATGGAGGGAAGTCTCTTCATACTTTCCATTTTCAATTACTTGTAAATGCATTTACTTGTAATTTTATTCCATGTTCATCCATATGTAATGGAAAATATGAAGAATATCTGTGCATGCATAACATGTTATCAATTAACAACCGGTTTTGCAGGACAAAATTCCTAAACGGACATGTTATGATAACATTTACATTACCCTAAGACTAAACTACGTAAGTCTTTTGTAGGGAAACAATTGGGCTGTTACCGCTCAAAATCCAAAAAGGCCACAAGCTTCTGACCAATCATGTCTTCTTCCGATCGCCTAATGTGTCTTTTTCCGAGAAGAATTTGACCGGATTGAGTAAACAAATTACTGAGACTTGACTAATCTCTTTGAAAGAATTGCAGTCCACTCGAGTGCGAAGATACCTACACATACAGAATCCTCTACACAAGGAGGAGTTCAAGGTCTGGAAAAAAACAATTCCAGAACCTCAGTTGGATACAACCAACAAAGACCCTGAAAACACCCATCTCAAAGGAGATCCAAACACCGGTGATATCAGGAAGAATGTCCTTCAAATGGAACACATGGAAGTGTTTCATATGCAGACCTTTGCATATTTCCTGGTGTTCATTATCCAGAGAAATTCAAGACCCCTGATTTTGAGAAATATGACGGATTAGGGGATCCTTATACACATTTAAAGGTGTTCATTGGAGAACTTGGGTCTTACGTAGAAAATGAAAAGCTCAGAATGCAGCTATTTCAGAAAAGTCTGATTGGAGAAGCCCGTTCATGGTATAACAAATTAGACAACTCAAAGATCCATAGCTGGGAAGAGCTGGCTCACGCCTTCCTCACTCAATACAGTTTTCAATCTCAGATGGCTCCTGACCGGTACCAAATTACCAAAGTCAAGAAATAGTCTAATGAGTCATTTAGAGAGTACGCTCAAAGGTGGAGGCGCCTTGTTATTCCTTCCATGACAGAATCAGAAATGGTCATGACTTTCATAGATGTATAGGAAGTTCCTTTCTATGAAAGAGTTCTAGCTGGTATTGGCAAACCATTCTCTGAAATGATCAAGCACGGAGAAATGGCTGAAATGGGATTGAAGTCCGATAAAATTCAAGACCTAGCTGCTCTTAAAGTTGTTGCTAAGCACATCCAGTCCGGATCTTATGGAAACAACCCCAGGAGGGTCCATAAAAAGAAAGAGGAGGATGTTTCCTTGATACTACAAGGACAAAAAGGCAATCAAAGCATGCCTATGCAGAGGATAAACTACTCCCCTTTTCCAGCACAATCTTCAAACCCTCCATTGCCTAAAAGTGGTGAAGTAAAGCGACCTCTAATGTTCACACCTTTAGGGGATTCACTCGAGAATATTCTTGCTCTTCTGACTGCTTAGAAGAAAATTACACATCTTCTTCCACCAGTCAACCCTAATGGGAGGGGTTTTAATGCTACTCGGAAGTGTGCTTATCATGCCGGAGCATCTGGACATGATACTCAAGATTGTTGGGCCTTGAAACACAAGATTCAAGATCTAATAGACAACGGTGAGATCGTGGTCACAAATCCAGATCAACCTCACGTGCAAGACAACCCTCTTCCTCAACACAAAGAAGAAGAGGTCAACATGATCAGTTTGAGCATTGGACAAGGTTCCATTTCTAACGGCGAATCATCCCAAACCATCAAAGATGGTGTTGACAAATGGGATTATGCAAAGTTCCAATTTACCATGGAACGAAAGATGAAAGCTCTTTGCAAACAAATTGAGCAATTTGCAGAACTGGTGACCCACCATCATCAAGTCACACACCAATTAATCAGGCAGGAGCATGCCTATCTCCTTCCTTTTGTTATGAATGCTTCCTCACCACCTTCAGAAAGCGAAGTTATGGAGGATAAGGTTACGAAGAGAGTAAATGCTAAAGCCCGTCGGGATTTTTCCAATCAGAGGGAATTCACCTATTTGGGCCAATCTATGGAGGAGATACTACAGATGTTGATCAACGAAGGAAGAATTACCTTCCTTCTCCCTCCAATCAATCCCCGTTCAGGATGGTTTAATTTTGATGAAATGTGTCAATATCATTCACATTCTCGCGGTCACAGCATAGAAGAATGCTGGGCACTCCGCCACTTATTCAAAATCTTATTGATAGCGGTGTCCTGCAAATAGCAGATGATTACACTGTACAACTCAAGGGTGGGAATGCATGTCCTACCAAATGAAAAGGATCAGTAGCAATCATATCCGAAGTGGATGATGAGACTGTCAAAGTATTTCCCATACAATCAATTCAACTCAAGGGAGCTGATAATCCTTTGAAAGTGGCCGCACCAGAGCCAATTTCTTTATCTTATAGACCACAATATCCTGTTGTCAGCTTACACAAAGTTCCATGGAATTATGGAGAAGCTGAAGGATCCACATCTCATACTACTACTAAAGTGTTGAAGGAAAATCCACTGTATCTTCCTCAACGGGTTATTAAACCTATTTGCGAAGCAAAGGGGAAGTTGCCCATGGAGAAGATTGAAAAATTCCTCCGGACTGTGGGCCACAATGAAGCCAAAGTGGTTTTTAGCTTGCGAGAAGCTCCACACAAGATTTCAATACTGGATTTGGTTTTCTCTTCTGAAGATAATCAGAAGATTTTACTGAAGGTTTTGGAAGAAGCCTACTTGCCAAAATCAGTGAATGTGGAAAAATTTCAACATTTGGTTGATCACATTTTCAACAATAATGTGATCCTTCACTGATGATGACATACCTCCCGAAGGGACCGGTTATTGCAAGCCATTGTATATTACAATTTTGTCTTCCGGGTACATGCTAGCTGGAGTTTTGATAGATAGAGGCTCATCTCTAAATATCTGTCCTTATGCCACCTTGGTGAAGATGAATGTCAATCTCAGGCAGATCCAAAGCAGCCATACAGTTATCAGAGATTTTGACGGATCCTGACGGAATGCCGTCAGAAAGATTGAGTTGCCAATTGATATTGGTCCAAATACATTCAATGTATCCTTCCACGTCCTCAAAATAGACTCAGGATATAACCTGCTATTGGGGAGACCATGGATACACATGGATGGAGCCGTTCCCTCCATGCTACATTAACAACTCAAATACATTATCAACAAAAATATAGTCACTGTCAACGCTGAGCTGGAATGTCCTGAACAAGGAACTCTACCAATTATCAACTTCAATTCAGAAGTTGAACCAGTCAGTTTCCATACTTTGGAAGTGAGTAACACACAATACCATTCTATTGGAGCGCCACTTCCCATACCCAAGATTTCTGCCGTGGTTATGTCGGCCACTCAAGAAATGATGTCATTGGGTCATCAACTTGGACAAGGGCTTGGTAAAGATAAGCAGCGTATTAAGCACCCTATTCAAATGTCCAGTCAAATTGGAACAGCCGGGCTAGGATATTCTGCCAGTTCCAGCCATAGGAATCCTCATAAGCACAAGCATGTTCCTCAAACTTCTGTCGCACGGCGATTTTCTATACCTTTACCTTATGAGTTGATACAGTCTCCAGTAAAGGTGCCAGCCCATGTTGTGGCTATGCTGTTTCCGAATCCAGTACCAATCAAAGCAAAAGAGGTGCTGATTCCTGATCTCGAAGTGGAAGAAAAGGAACGGAAACGTAAACATGACCTTGCCTTGATGATGGCAGGCATACGCATCATTGTTCATGATGAACATACAAATAGATACACCCCAGACGATGACTGCCCAGATGTCATGGTTATCATTCGGGAAAAGGAGGACAATGACGATCCTTCTATCATTACAGTCCATCAGGACTTTGCCCTTGACAATTGGAGCAGCACTCCATGCATTGGTCGATGAGGGTAAAATGGGCAGAAAATCCCTCTGCCCTGTAGATAACTTTAATTGCTTGCTTTCCTTTACAGTACTACCAGTTATTTTATCAAGTACATGCTAACACTTATGTATGATCAAACATTTGCATATATTAAGTGAAAGCATCTTTTGTTTCAGGACTCTGAATTTAGATGTGCCTGTACTTGCTGATGAGGTGCCTTCTCTCCACAAGCGCTGTAACTTTGATGCAAAGTTGGACTCAGACTTGATGGACATCCAAGAGGACATTGAGACACCTCAGGAGATTAAGGAATGGGTCGCAGATAAACCCAAACCCAATCTTGATCAAACCACTTCTTTCAATCTTGGAACCTTAGACAACCCTAAGCTAATCCAAATTGGTTCAGACCTTACCACAAATCAACGGAATGATATGGTTGCACTATTAACCCAATTCCAGGATGTGTTTGCATGGTCTCATGAAGACATGGTGGGTTTGTCCATGGATATTGTTCTTCATCACCTTCCCATCAAAGAAGGATTTAAGCCAGTTAAGCAAAAACTCAGGCGATTGAAACCTAGGTGGAGTTTAAAGGTCAAAGAAGAAATTGTGAAACAATTTCAAGCTGGCATTATCATGGTGTCTACATTTTTGGAGTGGATATCCAACATTGTTCTCGTGCCTAAACTAGGGGGAAAGGTGCGAGTCTGCGTGGATTACCGTGATTTTAACAAATCTTGCCTTAAAGATAGCTTTCCCATGCCATTTATCCACATTCTTATTGACAATAATGCTCAATACGGCATGTACTCCTTTGCTGATTGCTTTGCGGGTACCATCAAATTATGGTCGCTGAGGAAGATCGTGAGAAAACTTCTTTCATCACGCCTTGGGGAACCTTTTGCTACAGACGGTTATCATTCGGCCTCATCAATGCCGGGGCTACTTATCAGTGAGCTATGATGGCTCTTTTCCACGATTTAATGCACAAAGAGATAAAGATCTACGTGGATGACATCATCGTCAAATCCCGGAAGGAGGATGACCACTTAGACCATCTCACAAAACTTTTCAATAGGTTACGTAAATACAACTTGAAATTGAATCCCTCTAAGTGCGCCTTTGGTGTTAAGTCAGGCAAGTTGCTAGGTTTCCTAGTCAGCCACAAAGGGATTGAACTGGATCCTACCAAAATCCAGGCCATCAAGGAAATGCCCATTCCTCAAACAGAGAAGGAAATACAGGGATTTTTGGGAAGAATCAACTTCATTAGCAGATTCATTTCTCAACTCACAGCAACCTGTGAGCCTATCTTCAAGCTGTTAAGGAAAACTCCTCCATGAAATGGAACGATGAGTGTCAGAAAGCCTTCCTTAAAATCAAAGAGCAACTGATTAACGCTCCTGTTTTGGTACCTTCCAGGGATGATGTTCCCCTGTTCATGTACCTGTCCATAAATGAAAATGCCATGTATCTTTGGGGCAAAAAAAAGACAATAGAGGCCAAGAATGAGCTATCTATTACCTCAAAGAAAAGATTGACATCGGTGAACACAAGTACACTCGATTGAGAAGACTTGTTGTGCTTTAGCATGGGCTTCCATGAGGTTACAGCATTACCTCCATGGTCACACAACCCATCTCATATCCCGAATGGATCCTCTCAAGTATGTGTTCAGTAAGCCCATACTGAATTGTCTACTGTCCAGATGGTAGTTGATCCTGCAACAATTTGACATCATCGACGTGATGCAAAAGTCTGTCAAAGGTCAAGGAATTGAGGATCAACTGGTCGCCGCACCTGCAGGGGACTACAAACCCTTGTAAACATACTTCCCCAATAAAGAGGTAATGACAATTCAGCTGCAACATTAGTACGATACATGCCGTACGTGGAGAATGTATTTTGATGATGAGTATTAACACGAAGGCTCGAGAGCTGGAGCGATTTTAATAAGCAGATGGGGGAAGGCGATATCCATCATTTGTCAAATTGCAGTTTGTCAGCACCAACCACACAGCTAAGTATGAAGGCTATATCATGGGGCTAAAACTTGCCCGTTCAATGGGCATCAGACGGTTAACTGTCTTTGGGGATTCCGAATTGGTAATCAGACAATCCACGAGAATCTATCAAACCAAAGAATTATATTTGTTCCCTTACCATCGGCAAGTTTTATAGATGGCTTTGGAGTTCGAAGAAATCTCCTTTCTACACATTCCTCGTAATAGGAATGATTTTGTAGATATATTAGCAACGTTGGCCTCCTTGGTTTACATACTTGCCAAGGAAAACATGCCAAACATCACGTTTACTCTGCAAAAAGCCCTAGTCTATGGGAATTACGTTGGAGAAGTATCGGATGAACTACCTCCCAGCCACAATCCTTGGTATCAATGCATCAAGGAGTATCTACACCCGCTGAGGCGAGCCTAACTGAGAAGAGGCGGATTCATCGACTTGCTATGAAATTCTACCTGAGCGGAGATGCACTCTACAAAAGAGATGCTGGATTAGGTCTCCTCAGATGTCTAGATAAAGACCAAGCTCAAAGACTCATGGATGAGATCCATGGTGGAGTATGTGGCCCTCACATGAGCGGACCCCTATTTGTCAAGAAGATCCTTAGAATGGGGCATTATTGGCTTACACTCAAAGCTGACTGTGATGATCACGTCAAGAGGTGCTATCAATGCCAGATTCATGGGAATGCTATCCACGCCCCTCCAAAGGAACTCCACAATATGAGTTCGCCATGACCCTTCTCAATGTGGGGAATGGACGTGATCGGGCCTATCGAGCCCAACCAGTAATAGACATCGATTCATATTCACAATGATCGACTACTTCACCAAATGGGTAGAAGCAGCAACCTTCCCCAGGGTTATTAAAGAAGTTATCATTGCTTTCATCAAAAACAATGTTGTTTGTCGATATAGACAACCAGAGGTCATTGTGTCAGACAATGCTAAGAACCTCAACAACAAAATGATGGAGGAGTTATGCAAGAAATTCCACATCGGACACCTCAACTCCACATCTCTGAGTCCAAAGATGAATGTTGTTTGTGAAGCGGCTAATAAGAACATCAAAAAGATCATGCAAAAAATGTCCGCCAATAACAAAGGATGGTCTGACCTCTTGCCTCTGACTTTATTAGCCTACAGAACTTCCATGTGTGCTTCCACTAGGGAAACCCCCTACTCATTAGTCTATGGGATGGAAGCAGTGCTCCCCATAGAGGTAGAAATGGAATCCCTCAGAGTATTGATGGATGCTCAGTTAGATGAAGACCAATGGGTACAAGACAGGTATCACCAATTGTCTCTAATCGACGAAAGGCGATCCGCGGCTATCTTCCATGGTTAGTTATATCAGCAAAGGATCGCACGATCCTACAACAGAAAAGTCCAACTACGGCAGTTCAAATAACATGACTTGGTTTTGAAGAAGATCATGGACAACCAAGAGAAATCTAAGAGAAAATTCGCTCCTAACTGGGAAGGCCCATTTGTTGTCAAGGAGGTATTGACAGGAGGTGCTCTCAGATTGCAGGAAATGGATGGCGCTTGTAAGACCCCAACTTATTATAAATAAAATTAAATTTCCTCTATTTATTATTTTGAAATAGTAAGGGTTGATTTGATTAATGTGGCTAGTTATGAGTAAAATGCGTAAATATTTCAAATAAGCAAGTGGTTATAAAATATTTATTTTTGTCGGAGAATATTAGTTTGGTCATGGAATATTCTTACTATCGGGGAATATTCGTATAACGGCGCAGCCTTCTGTGGGCCCCATAACGGAAAGCAATTAGATGAAGGAAAATGACAAATATAAGTTGTTTATAATTAACGGCGTAGTTGTTACCGTTAATATTGTTGGAATACCCAGTGGTTAAAACACAGTAGCACACGATATTACACCAATTATTGATTCTTACGTAAGAAGGAACTACTCAAAAATTGTTACAGTAATTACTGTTCAATATTTTATTTTATTGATTCAATAATTGCTACGTTGATATTTTATATTGTTGTTGTTTCAATAATTGTCACTACATAGTATTTTCATTATCAGATCAATAATTCATATTATTGGAATAATATTATTAGATAACATTATTGGCAATGTCTAGAAAGTTTAGTCTAAGGAGAGGTTTGATCACCTAATTGCGCGCCAGTAAGGAGAAATCCTTATTGGAAAGCCCCCTCTTTCCTAGGAACGGCCTGGTTGCCAGTATTGTGATTCTATAATATTATTTGTAAATAATTAATTATTGATTTATATGATAAGGAAAATATTCATTTTGTGTGGATATAGATGGAGAAAATTTAAAGTGACAATTGTTAAAACATTTATATTTTATCTTTTCTGATAAATAATTCATTTAAATATATTATTATATTTTAATAATATAATAATGGTGATATTTTTACAACAAATGTGAGATATATGAATAAATGAGGAGGAAGAGTATTTTTGTTGTAATAAATGTTAAAAACATGTTAAACATGTTTGTGGGCCCATTTCTTGACTGAAATTTGATTATAGCCTTTAAAATCGTCCGTTTGTGGATTTCAGTCAACTTCTGTTTGGAATTTGGAAAAACTTTCTTCTACAAAGTTGTAGAGAATGGAATTTCCTATAGAAAGGACATAAGGTTTGAATTTTTCTAATAAAAGGGCTATTTATTATGAATTATTGAAGTTCTGAAGTTCTAGAATAATTGATTTTTGAAGTTTTAATTATTTTTTAAAGAAAAACGTTTTTGTTAAGGTTAGTGGGCCCCACTTGTTGTTAAACATGCTAAATTCAGATCCTCAAAAGTGGGCAAAAGAAATTTTCAAAAAATAATAATATTTTATTAAATTTTCTGCTTTGGTGTTCTAAGCAATTTCCTATAAATAGGGTGCTTAGGTTAGAATTGAAAATCACACCAGAAACTAAAGTTTTCTCTCTCTATATTATCGAGCGTATTCTTGTGAGTATTTTACTTTGAGTGTTCCTATACGGTGCAAGTTCCTTCAGCGTTATATCTGATATTCCAGCCAGAAGTACTATTCTTTTCAAGGTAAGGGATGTTATATTTTTTTAAAAAAATGATATTATTTCTTCTAATATCATTATTCCGGAATATTGGTAAGATTTTTCTTGTGAAATTCTTGTCTTTTAGTGTCGGGGTTACTATTCAAATATACGGCACTATTCACGTATACGACACTATTCACGAATACGACATTATTCACAGAAAAATTAAATTTTTGTTTTTTGTCCAAAATATCTATTATGGATACTAGCTTTAATTGTATCCATATTTTGATCATTCTTGAATTTTACTCCACTATGTTTATTTATGAAGTATTTTTGAACTCGAATTGTTTAAAGTACGAATCCTTAATATTTGTTCTTTTGTTTCCTTTGGATTCGTTTTCTTTAAAATATTTTTCATCATCCTCGGTCCTAAATGATGATATTCTTGAATATCTTTGGCTTTTGTAGTGCAAAGATGAATGAATTTTGATGAATATCTTTGGCCCTGTAGTGCAAAAAGATGTGCAGTGTTGAGATGAACATGGTGGTGATGAATATCTTTGGCCTGTAGTGTAAAGATGAATATTTGATTCAAGATGAATATTGATTGATGTTACAAGGATAAAATATTGATGATGAACTTTTAAATTCATAGATTATAGTAGATTTCATTCTCTACATAACTCATCTATGAATTATTATTTTCGCTTCGAATATTGATCTAAAACTTGTTGTCTATTGTATTTTATCAGATTTTTCCCTGTTGAAGACTAACGATAATTTTTTCTATATTATCTTAGTCATAATATTCTTTACTGGGCTAGTTGAGCTCACCCTTTTCCTTTTTGTTCCATTTTCTTCTGAGGAGGCGAGAATGTAGCGAGTACTAGTCGGGGTATGAAATGAAGGTTTTAGAAAGTTATTTTAGTAGTCCTCACCATTTTTGTAAAATAATGTACCAATAATTATAATGAGGACTTATTTGGGTGTGAATATTGTCTAGATGGCAATATTTGTATTTAAACTCACAGTTTTTATGTGGTATTAATAAAGTTGTAGTTGTTTACATACCATGTTATTGTGACTCAAAATGGGTGATGTATACCTATTTTGGGGGCGTCATGATTGGTATCGAGCTTAGGATATGATCTCTGGCGGAGATCGGGGAATAGAACTAGGAGGGAGGCGAGTAAAATCTCCGCTAGTGTGTCTTACATAAGCTTATTTGTTGGTTGGTGGGTATATAGGGATATTATGTGATATGTTGATTTCTTTAATTAACCCTTGTTTTATGGCGAGAATTTGAGAATGTTGACCGAGAATGTTATGATGGAGTAAATGAGGACAGTGGAGACACCTTTTTACTCACCAATGAGGAGAGCGTTCAACAGCCGACAATGTTCCTCTCTGTAAACAACACCACCGATCGTCGGGACGATGAAGCAGCATGAATGTTTAGAAGCTTTTTGCAATTCATGCAAAATCAGACGATGGAGACTCGTGCACAAAATACAGGTGTAAATGATAACAACGCATGGTTTGTCACAGCCAAACAGTTCAAAGAGTTGGGACCACGAGCACAGGGAAAGCGGATCCGATTAAAAGGCGTAAACGTGGGTCAAACAAATTACTAAGATATTCAATGTCTTGGGATGCATAGAGGAACAGAAGGTTCCATTCGCCACCTTTATGTTCTGTAATGAGGCAGATTACTGGTGAGAATCTGTGAAGCGTACCCATCCAGCCGCACTCAACATGTCTTGGGAGACGTTTCAAAAACTGTTCAATGACAAGTACTTTCCTGAAAGTATTCGTCATATGAAGGAAGTGGAGTTTATTAGATTAGAACAAAACAACATGACGGTGTCCCAGTACAAGGCGAAGTTTGTAGAGTTATCCAGGTTTGCACCTCATTTGGTGGAGAATGAGGAACGTATGACGCGGATATTTCTGAGAGGTTTGAAACCCGGCATATGTCAATATCTCATTTCTCATAAATTTTCTCTCTATTCAGATGTTGTCAACAAGGCTCAATTATTAGAACGAGATAACGAGTACGTTCAACCGAGGGACCACAACCAGGATCATACCGGAGATAGTAGTCATCAAAACAACGATAACCAACGGAGAAAGAAAAATACGGACAAAAATGGTAACCACTCTGGTGGTAATCATGGCCATGAAAATAGAAGAAGCGAGTCGGGGGAAGATTATAAAAAGAGGAGATTCAACAATGATAATGCGAAGACGTCAGCACCAGCAGCAACTGGTTCTAAGGGAGGAGAGCGACCACCGGTCGTATGCTATAAATGTGGGAAAGAGGGACATATCAGTCCAAACTGCCCACAACAGTTCAAGGTATGTTATAATTGTGGAAAAGAAGGACATATCACTCGAGATTGTACAGTAGCGAAACCAAGTCCAGCGGGGATGGTGACTTAAAAGGCTGTCCCAGAAAAGTCAAAGTCAACGGTTCCTAGAAGAGCGTTTGTCGTGACAGGTCAAAATGCGAGGAACCCAAACGAGGTGATCACAGGTAAGCTAATAATAAATTCTTGCGAAGTTTATACCTTACTAGATATCTGGGGTGCTACCCATTCATTTATCTCTCCGCTTGTGCTCAACGCGTTTAAACTTAACTCTGGAGAAATTAGACTTTGATTTATCTGTGGAGACTCGTTAGGAGAAACTTTCATCACATCCTTTCGTTTATAAATCTTGTTTGATCTAAGTTGGCACCATCACATTACTGTTGACCTTATCTCTTTAAAGATACTTGCTTTTGATGTGATTTTAGGGATCGATTGGTTAACTACTCATCATGCCAAAATTGATTGTTTTCGTAAGGTTGTTAGTTTTCATATTCTTAACCAACTTTGTTATGCAATTTAAGCAACTAAACCATTAAAATCAATCCTTTGTCATATCAAGTCATAAAGTTATTCGTTTATTGAGAAACGGATGTCAAGCTTTCTTAGCCCATGTTATGGATTTGAATAAAGACACGTCGGATTTGAATAATATTCTTGTTGTTAGTAAATTTCCTGACGTATTTCCTGAAGAACTTCCCGGTCTACCCCCAGAACGTGAAGTTGAATTCTTTATTGACCTTGAACCTGGTACAAAGTCCATTTCTAAAACACCATATCGAATGGCTCCCATTGAACTTCAGGAGTTAAAGGTTCAACTACAGGAGTTGTTGGACATCGGTTTCATTCGTCCTAGTATATCTCTTTGGGGTGCTCCTATTTTATTTGTAAAGAAGAAAGATGGGAATATGTGACTTTGTATTGACTATCGGGAATTGAACTATGTCACCATCAAGAATAGGTATCCGCTACCTCGTATTGATGACCTGATTGACCAGTTGCAAGGAGCACAATTCTTTTTAAAGATCGATCTTCGTTCTGGATATCATCAGCTGAAGATTAGAACTGAGGATATTCTAAAGACTGCCTTCAGAACTCGGTACGAGCATTATGAATTCTTAGTCATGTCTTTTAGATTGACTAATGCTCCTGCAGCTTTCATGTATATGATGAACCAGATATTCAAGGAATATTTGGATCAGTTCGTTGTTGTCTTTATTGATGACATCCTCATATATTCCAAAAGCCGTGAAGATCATGAGCACCATTTGAAGCTGGTACTCCAAAGGCTTCGTGAAAACAAGTTATATTCCAAGTTGAAGAAATGCGAGTTCTGGCTTGAGGAAGTAGCATTCCTTGGGCATGTGGTGTCAAAACATGGAGTATCTGTCGACCCGGCGAAGATTGAAGCAATACAAAGTTGGGAGAAACCGAAGTTGGTGACCGAAGTACGCAGCTTTCTGGGCTTAGCTGGTTATATCGGAGATTCATGGAAAGATTTTCTCGAATCACTACTCCTTTAACTCAGCTAACTCGGAAGGATACAAAATTCGTATGGAGCGAGGAATGCGAGATGAGTTTCCAAGAGCTTAAGAGGAGACTTATTTCGGCACCTATTCTAACAATACCATCTGGTTCGGATGGATTTGTTATCTACAATGATGCTTCATGCAAAGGGTTATGATGTGTTCTCATTCAACATGGGAAAGTCATAGCCTATGCCTCGCGATAACTTAAAGAATATGAGAGGAATTATCCTACTCATGATCTAGAGTTGAGAGTAGTCATTTTTGCGTTAAAGATCTGGAGGCACTATCTATATTAGAAGAAAGTGGAGATATATTCAGACCATAAAAGCCTCAAATATTTCTTCACCCAAAAGGAACTCAATATGCGGCAACAACGTTGGCTCGAGTTGTTAAAATATTATGACCACACCATTCAATACCATCCTGGAAAATCAAACGTGGTAGCTGACGCGTTGAGTAGAAGATCATATGCAGGAACGAGTGCGATGATGTCAAGTATACATATAGAACCAACTTTAATCGATAAAGTTAAAGTTTCTCAAGCCACAAACCCAGAGTTAATGTGTATGAAGAAGAAAGTACAAGAAGGTGCTATTCTAGAAGAAAGAATCGATGAAGAAGGAATACTTCGAGTACATTCCAGACTTTGTATTCCTAATGAATCTGATTTGAAGTACAAGATCATAATAGAGGCACATAATACACCATTTGCAATCTATCCTGGAAGTACCAAAATGTATCGTGATCTTCGACATACATTTTGGTGGAACAATATGAAGAGAGAGATTGCAAAGTTTATCTCGAGGTGTTTAACTTGTCAACGTGTAAAGGCGGAGCATCAAGTGCCTAAGGGTCCATTGAAACCACTTGTTCTGAAATGGAAGTGGGAACACATTACCATGGATTTCGTTACAGGTCTTCCCACGGTTTCTCAAGGCATAAATGCTATTTGGGTTATTGTTGATAGATTAACCAAGTCTGCTTATTTCTTGCCGATACGGGAGACTTATTCCCTTGAACGTCTTGCTAGTATGTACGTGAATGAGATTGTGAGATTGCATGGCATGCCAGTATCCATAGTTTTGGATCGTGACCCAAGATTCACTTCACGATTTTGGGTTAGCTTGCAAAAAGCTATGGGCATGGATTTACGATTCAGTTTGGCATACCATCCTCAAACGGACGGACAATCAGAGAGGACTATTCAAACTCTTGAAGATCTATTAAGACTCTGTGTCCTAGACTTCAAAAGGAGTTGGGATAAGTATTTACCATTGGTGGAATTCTCCTACAACAACAGTTATCAGGCAAGTATAAGTGTGGCTCCATTCGAAGCATTATATGGACGAAAGTGTTGCTCTCCAATATGTTGGGATGAGGTGGGTGAAGCAACATTGTTGGGACCCGAGTTGGTACGTATGACTACAGAAAAGATCCAAATGATTCGACAACGTATACAAACGACACACAATCGACAAAAGGGTTATGCAGATCTTCATCGAAAGGACATGGAATTTAGTATTGGGGATCATGTATTGTTGCGTGTTGCTCCATGGAAGGGAGTTATAAGATTTGGGAATAGAGGAAAGCTCAATCCACGATTTATTGGTCCATTTCAAATTCTTGACCGAGTAGGAAATGTGGCCTATAGACTCGCATTACCTCCAAGTATGTCTCGTGTTCATAATGTTTTTCATATATATGTGCTACTTAAATATGTGAAAGACCCGAACCACGTTATTGAGTTAGAATCGGACGAGATAGCCGAAGACTTAACGTATGAAGAGGTACCTGTCAAGATCTTGGATAAGAAGGAGCATGTCCTACGCACAAAGGTCATACCACAAGTCAAAGTTTTGTGGAGGAACCATGCTATTGAGAAAATGACTTGGGAGTTGGAAACGGAAATGAAAGCGAGGTTTCCTCACCTTTTCGAAACACCAGGTACGTATGTCAATTTCGAGGATGAAATTTCATAAGGAGGGGAGGTTGTAAGACCCCAACTTATTATAAATGAAATTGAATTTCCTCTATTTATTATTTTGAAATAGTAAGGGTTGATTTGATTAATGTGGTTAGTTATGGGTAAAATGCGTAAATATTTCAAATAAACAAGTGGTTATAAAATATTCATTTTTGTCGGAGAATATTAGTTTGGTCATGGAATATTCTTACTATCGGGGAATATTCGTACAACGGCGCAGCCTTTTGTGGGCCCTATAACGGAAAACGATTAGATGAAGGAAAATGACAAATATAAGTTGTTTGTAATTAACGGCGTAGTTGTTACCGTTAATACTGTTGGAATACCTGTTTGTTAAAACACAGTAGCACACGGTATTACACCAATTATTGATTCTTACGTAAGAAGGCACTACTCAATAATTGTTATAGTAATTACCGTTCAATATTTTATTTTATTGATTCAATAATTGCTACGTTGATATTTTATATTGTTGTTGTTTCAATAATTGTCACTACACAGTATTTGCATTATCAGATCAATAATTCATATTATTGGAATAATATTATTAGATAACATTATTGGCAATGTCTAGAAAGTTATGTCTAAGGAGAGGTTTGGTCTCCTAATTGTGCGCCAGTAAGGAGAAATCTTATTGGAAAGCCCCCTTCTTTCCTAGGAATGGCCTGGTTGCCAGTATTGTGATTCTATAATATTATTTGTGAATAATTAATTATTAATTTATATGATAAGAAAAATATTCATTTTATGTGGATATAGGTGGAGAAAATTTAAAGTGACAATTGTTGAAAAATTTATATTTTATCTTTTCTGATAAATAATTCATTTAAATATATTATTATATTTTAATAATATAATAATGGTGATATTTTTACAATGAATGTGGGATATATGAATAAATGAGGAGGAAGAGTATTTTTGTTGCAATAAATGTTAAAAACATGTTAAACATGTTTCTGGGCCCATTTCTTGACTGAAATTTGATTATAGCCTGTAAAATCGCCCGTTTGTGGATTTCGGTCAAATTCTGTTTGGAATTTGGAAAAACTTTCTTCTGCAAAGTTGTAGAGAATGGAATTTCCTATGGAAAGGACATAAGGTTCGAATTTTTTTGATAAAAGGGCTATTTATTATGAATTATTGAAGTTCTGAAGTTCTAGAATAATTGATTTTTGAAGTTTTAATTATTATTTTTAAAGAAAAACGTTTTTGTTAAGGTTGGTGGGCCCCACTTGTTGTTAAACATGCTGAATTCAGATCCTCAAAAGTGGGCGTAAGAAATTTTAAAAAAATAATAATATTTTATTAAATTTTCTGCTTTGGTGTTCTAAGCAATTTCCTATAAATAGGGTGCTTAGGTTAGAATTGAAAATCACACCAGAAACTGAAGTTTTCTCTCTCTATATTATCGAGCGTATTCTTGTGAGTATTTTACTTTGAGTGTTCCTATACGGTGCAAGTTCCTTCAGCGTTATATCTGATATTCCAGCCAGAAGTACTATTCTTTTCAAGGTAAGGGATGTTATATTTTTTTAAAAAAATGATATTATTTCTTCTAATATCATTATTCCGGAATATTGGTAAGATTTTTCTTGTGAAATTCTTGTCTTTTAGTGTCGGGGTTACTATTCAAATATACGGCACTATTCACGTATACGACACTATTCACGAATACGACATTATTCACAGAAAAATTAAATTTTTGTTTTTTGTCCAAAATATCTATTATGGATACTAGCTTTGATTGTATCCATGTTTTGATCATTCTTGAATTTTACTCCACTATATTTATTTATGAAGTATTTTGGAACTCGGATTGTTTAAAGTACGAATCCTTAATATTTATTCTTTTGTTTCACTGGATTCGTTTTCTTTAAAATATTTTTCATCATCCTCAGTCCTAAATGATGATATTACTGAATATCTTTGGCCTGTAGTGCAAAGATGAATGAATTTTTGATGAATATCTTTGGCCTGTAGTGCAAAGATGTGCAGGTGTTGAGATGAACATGATCGACTGATGAATATCTTTGGCCTGTAGTGCAAAGGTGAATATTTGATTCAAGATGAATATTGATTGCTGTTACAAGGATAAAATATTGATGATGGACTTTTAAATTCATAGATTATAGTAGATTTCATTCTCTATGTAACTCATCTATGAATTATTATTTTCGCTGCGAATATTGATCTGAAACTTGTTGTCTATTGTATTTTATCATATTTTTCTCTGTTGAAGACAAACGATAATTTGTTCTATATTATCTTAGTCAAAATATTCTTTACTGGGCTAGTTGAGCTCACCCTTTTCCTTTTTGTTCCATTTTCTTCTGAGGAGGCGAGAATGTAGCGAGTACTAGTCGGGGTATGGAATGAAGGTTTTAGAAAGTTGTTTTAGTAGTCCTCACCATTTTTTGTAAAATAATGTACCAATAATTGTAATGAGGACTTATTTGAGTGTGAATATTGTCTAGATGGCAATATTTGTATTTAAACTCACAGTTTTTATGTGGTATTAATAAAGTTGTAGTTGTTTTTGTACCATGTTATTGACGACTCAAAATGGGTGATGTATACCTATTTTGGGGGCGTCACGACGATAATTTCCTGACTTATCAACTCGGACACGTGAAAGCAAGATCTTATGTCTGAAGTTACCATCAAATAAACATCTTAGTTTTGATCATCAAATCACCAGTCATTCCGGTTTTGAACCCTATCCTTTCTACATACTCTTCTGCCCCTCAGGGAAACATACACTTCAAACCAGCAGCCCGGTATCACTTCATTTCAAACCTTCCATACAATTTCAGTTATCCTTCCATACAATTTCTTCTCCCCGCAGTATAGCCTGCACATGGGATTCACGCTTTTTCTTCAGTTGCGATTCGTCTTGAGGGGCGAACTACGTCGACCTGATATCCTCTTCAATAGGAGTACGTAGGCAACCATATGCTATATGGCCCGGTCGCAATAAAAAAAACAACCAAAAACATTTCTGCCCTTTCTCTACAAAAACAAAAACAACAAAAACATTTCTACACCTATCTGCCTTTCACATTCAGCGTTGAACCTCTTACACTAGGTTCGAACTACACCGACTTGATCTCCTCTTCAATAGGAATACGTAGGCAGCCATTTATGGTTTAGTCTAACCCCTACTAGAACAAAACTTCTTGTCACACGGTACTGGGATCAACCTTCAATTCGCCACATTTCATCAGTTTCAGATCAAAGGGATGGAATTACCCAACCTCTTCTCACAAATAGAAGATTTGGTGACCATCTAAGCTGCGATCATGCCTCAAAGAGCAATACCAACCCATAAGAGATGGAATTAACTAGGCTTCTCACAAATACAAGTACTGGCGACCATCTGTGGTGCGGTCAATCTTAGAGAGGAAGAAACTACCCTCCTCTCCACTTTTCCATACTGAGATACCGATCCCAAGACACCAAAGATGGTAGCATATCTGTAAATCAATGATCCGTTCGAGAGATTTTATGACGTCTCAATGTCCATCTATCAAGGATAAGTTTAGAATGCATCAAGATCACAAGGCCACGAAGAAACAGCAAATATCAAGCAAAATCAAGGCATAACTAAAGGGAAGTGAATCAAAATATATTTCTACGCCATACATAATCTTTGTTTGATATATACATATGTGTGTTATACATGACAAAATGGCTAAGCTAGTCAATGTGAGGAAAATACAAAGCTATTTACAGATCTGTGTGTATGCGGACTATAAGATTTAATATAGCATCCCTCTCTGAAGATGTAGATAACGCCGCAAGCTTACGCTTGAGGTATCTCTACGAGCTAGCGATCGAGGCTAAGCGCATGGTGGCATAATGCTCATCAATGTAAGCACTCATGTCGGCAAGACTGACAGTCGTCTGGGATCTAACTGAAGTGCTATCTGCAATGGCCACATCCCTAGCAGATAATGCGGCATCCCGCTCCGCAATAAATGCATCCCTGGCTGATCTAGCCTCATCCCTCTCTAACAGAGCGTAGTCTCTTTCATCAAGAGTTGTTAACATCGCGACCCTAGCCTGATCTCTATTATAGGTCATCAGATGTAAGCTCTGCTCCAAATGTTGTACTGAATACTGAGTAACAGTGTCACTCGGGGTGGGAGAATCCATCACAAATGCTGGCAGCCCAGCAGTTAAATCATCGATGGGAATAATAGCCTCCTCTATAGGCTCCTCATCGTCAGAATCAATCCCCTGCATTGTGGATACTGCCGCAGTCGATGCAGTCTCTGTCTCTATCCATGCGAAATACTCTGCAGAACAACCTGGATAACTGACAGAAAACTTCGATCGACTCTCACGATCCCAACATGCATACAACTGGATCATCCTCCGTGATAAGCGGTGTGAAGCGGTTACCGATTCATCGCCCCTCAAAAGGATGAAAATCTGGCCGATCAAACTGACCCATCACGGCCAGTGGGTGCTAAGTAATCATGCCCCTCAAACCAGCCAGAGGGAGATAATCCATGCTCGGAGCATGAGTAATGAAGTTGTAGGGTGAGCTAAGCCCTGAACACGGCAATATAGCAAACGAGTCTCTAATCCCTGCCAAAAAAGCTGACCACGATGGAGTATCTGTACACTCCGCAGGCTGAAAGGAGTACGACATGGCTATATCATGGGTGAAACAAAACCCCTGCCATCTAAATGTGCCAATCGGTCTCAAGTGTGACATAAACCACACGTCACAAAGATGACCGAGCTACTGTAAACACTCCTTAGGATAAGTGCAAAGCGAAGATGTAGGCGACCTCGAGTCTCTCGCAATGATCATTCCAGACAATGGTATGACCCTCCCTGAGAGATCTCACTGCCATAATGACGCCGATATTCAGCTCATCCATGTACCACGGCATGAAGACGTATGACAATACGCATAGAAGCAGTACATCCACTCTGGCTGAACGCCAATGGTCCTCCGGTGTGGTGAAATCCCCAGAATGTCGTGCATAGTTATCCTCAGAACCAAACCTGTCAAACAGGAAAGGCTGGGATATCACGTGGCCGGATGTAATCTCGTCCTGGACCACCCTACACCTCAATCCGGTGAGGATCATGAACTATCTGCTCATGTCTCCGATAGCTATATGCACGCAAGGTCTGTCCAGCGGCAGCATCGTCAACCGTGCATACTCCTCTAAAGTAGGAGTCAACTCCTGGGTCCTAAATCAGAAAACCTACCTCTCCGATACCCAGTGCTCTAGCATACCCTCTACAAATCCTGTGGGAACCAAAAACATCAACAGGGTCATAGTATGCTGCATCAAATCATCTACGATCACCATGTCTGATGGTGATATACTATCATACCATGAACACATACCAGATACCACCAAAAATGGTGGGGTATGATCAATACGGCTAACTGTCGAAGAAGACATCTGTATAAGCCGTGTCATAAGACCATCCAGGGGTCAATGTTGAATATCTCTGGACATACATACATATGCATAACATAATAACATGCATGATACAATAGATAGCAATATGATATAGGGAATGGAAAATTGTACATACATTCCTAAGTATATCATCATCTAATACATCTCCGTATAGCTAAAATACAGGGAAGTGGGGCGAAGCTACCCAACAACTAACAAAGGCCTATCAAAAGATATAGCGAGAATGGGGCGAAGCTACCCAGATGCTAATAGAGGCCTATCAAAAGAGATAGCAAGAAATACATCAGAAAAAGTCAAGAGTGTCGATATCTACATCATCGATACTGTCCACCTGATGTAACTCCTCCTGATTCACTGGATCTCTATCTACAGGGATGTCAGGCTGATACAATGGAGGATCTGCACCGGCAAAGCCATATGGGTCACCTGAGGGGTCAGCGTCAGAGCTGGAAGGATCAAAAGTATCTACCTCTGAAGGATCTCTGCCCAGATGCCGAATGAAAAGATGTGACCAGTCCAGCTGCCGAGTCAATTTGTCAATCTGTGTCACATGAGTCGGATCTCTGACACAGGCTAGCCAATCCGTCATCGTCACGGATTCTGGAACCATATCCGCCATAAACTGTGTGGCGCGGGTCTGAGCTCCAATAGTACGAGGAATCCACCAATGTTGGAACATCTCCTGAGACCAGGGGCCCTCTGACAATGTAAAATCGTCAATCCCCATCAATGGGATGTCAATGATGGGTGACTGCAAAATAGGCCAATAACGCCTGACAGGAGGCAAGATCGGGATACAGATCTCTCCTGTAGTGCTCCTAATAGCACACTTTCCTAAATAGAGCTCCCATCCTCCAACTGTGAAGAGAGGAATCCTACGGGTGGAAATGACGTACTCTACTCTAGTCAGGTACCCATCCTCAAAACCAACTCCCAAATGCTCTCTAGAAAAGGGAATCCATGTGATGACATCGGCTGTCAACAACTCCAGCTGTAGGCGACAATGAGTGAAACCCTCAGCAACAGGAACCTCCGCTAGTATGGAATGATGCCATCTCCATCCTCGTGGATAGGTGTCTAAACCTAACACACTTACAGGACGCAAACAAGGAAGCCTCTCATAGGCCCAAAACTGCCAACACAAAGGCAAACATCTACTGTCAGTCAACGCTCTTAACCTATACATGGGAAAAGACAAGAGAAACACTCACCAGCAGACATGGGTAGAATCCTAACCACGCCTCGGTCAAGCCCTGCGATTGTATGTGCATTCCCCTGAGGAAATAGGCAAAGGTGTAGGAACCCCAATCATACTCTCCTATACGGTCCACGTGTCGAGTGGCGTTGATCAAAGCAAAGGACACCGTAGAGGAATTATCTGCTATGAAGCAGCCCCTAATGATCATCAGGAACAATCATCGAAGAATGCGATCCCTGACTTTCACGTCATCGGGTATGGGCTCACTCAACAGCCCACTCATAGCATCTATGCTCAAAGGACCCGTCGGTCAGCGATCCGCCCTTGGCGCCTCATGAAACTCCCAATAAGGATCGTGGCCAAGCAGAGGGTGATATCCACCGTGCAAGGCACTGACTCCCCTCTAAACTCCATACTTGTGATAAACTGCCAACCCATCGGCGTCATCATCACCTCACAGTCCAGTAAATGGAGTGACTGAGTCTGGTGAAACCACCACTCAGACAATGCCCTGAGGTAACCCAAGGGACAGCGACGGGGTAAAATGGAGAACATCCCAAATCCCCAGCCATGGACGATCGCTCTATAGTCATCATGCAAAGCCTGATACATAGAATGGATGCTAAACCAGTTCCCTCGAGGCTGTGTGAACCTGGGAACCTAAATCAAATGCAGATCAACATCAAAATCCTTGACTCCTCATCAATAGGAAATAAGGAAGATTAAAGATCTAACTTCATACCTCATTTACGTATACTGAAGGATGCCTACTCAAGTCACCCAGAAGATCTGGGTTCGCCACTTGAATACCTGGAAATTCCCTACGGGGAACACGTACAGCAGGAGCAGGAACCTCGATCGGTACATCCTCCTCCTCCTCCTCGACATTCGACACTTCAACCAGAATAGGACATATCACCGCCTCCACCAAACAACGAGGTTTATGCGGCGAGCAACGTTGAGGCTCTTGAAGCTCTCCTCCGTACACCGAAGTGGTGCTGTGGGGGCCCTTTCGATTGATCCGGATCCATAATATCCCGGACAACAAGTCTCCAAATCACCTCGAGAAAGGGTGTGGTAATTTCTTACACGGAGCTTTTCAAAATGCATTGTTTTAACATACATTTCTGATGAGAGTTAAAATGCATGACTACCCAATACCTACATTTTGGGAAAATTTTGCCATACCCCCCTTTGTAAATGGGACTATCCACATGCACATAGGCATGACTAGGTGGTCATTCAGTAGCACACATGTACACAGTCATATACATCCTACATGCATTAATCATATCACAGTAAAAATTCGTAAGTGTAGTCTAATTACCAAGATTATTTTACTTTTCTACCTTTACTCATTTGTCCTCAGATAGGATAAGAAATGATAGTAAAAGGTGCCAATTTGACTGTTTCAAAAGTTAAATTTTTTCACATCATTATGTTCAGCATGGTTTAATAATAACATTTGCTATGTTGAATATTTTTATCAAGTCATATCAGCATGCATATTCACTACTATGTGTCTAAATGCATTTCATGTGATAAGTCATTTTCCAACGGATAGAAACTAGAAAAAATACATGCATACGTTACCAGGACAGTGAAGAACGCTTGTACGGTGGTAGAATATGCAGAAAGTTTCCCGAACTAAGCAGATCTGAAGAAGAGCTCTCAGATTTCCTTTGCTGCGCAACTTGAAAATGACTTATAAAAGCAACCATTCGCCTATACATAGGCATGGTTGGCCGTAGGCTCACCTGCGGCTCCTGCATGTGTACCTGCGGCACTTCTACATGGGTCCCACACCTCCAGTTCACTCCAGTTAGAGTTGCAAAGGAGGTCTCACAAGTTGAAAAGGCCAAATCAGGAATAAAAATGCTACGCGAATGAGGGGAATAGCCGAAAATCCTGGTTTCTTGTCGGTCAGAGTTAAACTCCCATCGTTTCAGTGGTATTCACCTGAATGCAGGGTATACTATACAATGAGCTCAGCTTTCATAGATTATGCTCGGCAATACCCCAAAAAGGTCCGATGCCATCATTTGCAGGGTCACAACCCTAAACATCCCCGGCGGGGGTTACAACGCAAAACCATAAAATACTAAACATCCCTGGCGGGGGTTACAACGCAAAACCATGAAGTATTAAACCTCCCCGGTGGGGGTCACAATGCACATCTTTCAAGCATCTACGTATCCCCGGCGGAGGTTATAACGGAATACAACCATTGATACACACATCAATGAATGTCAAGCAACCTTGACGTCATGTCAGCCGATGGCAAGTAAACCCATCGAAGCAACTCATCTACGTATCCCCGGCGGGGGTTACAACGCAATGCTACCATTGACACATACATCAATGAAGGTTAAGCAACCTTGATAAAGCACCCATCAGGGATCTATCCGATGATACACACATCAACGAAGGTCGGCCATCCCTGACATCAACAAAATTGTTGGCAGTAACTCCGAAAGAATGAGGGATTATGTTATACACATCCTCAAACAGACGAAGCTTTATCCCCACAGATCTCTTACACACAAGAGGTACCTCTACGGAATATAAGCCAATAGGATTCAAAGACTTTGGTGATAACCCCAACGTCAACATCCTTGGAGACTTGGATAACATGTCCAAGCCATCACTGATTGTCATCCCAACAGGATTACCTGGAAATCATGCATCATACATTTGCATCATGTTGCTGCATATAGCATCATGTTTATCTTGCTTGCATTTCAAGTGTCTAGGATTCTTTATCCTATCCATACCTTGCATTGCATGAATCTGATAAAGAGGGGCATCTGTAGACACTCGAAATTTTTTGCATGCTATTACTAACATTGTAGGAGGGAAGATTCGTCTTTCGGAGATAACCCTGGAAGACAGTTTACATCCATTCCGGATACTACCAAAAGTTCAGTTCTAACCCAGAACACAAATCGGGAACATTAGTTCCAACCCGGAACAAAAACCGAGAACGTCATTCCAAACTCCAGAATTCTTTGTTCCAAATACATGCGATCAGCTTCAAGCTCAGACCTCCTTCCGAGGCACTCATACCTCAGACCCGGAGCTAACAACGGGCAGACAGGCACATCCACAAGATGACCTTACGGCATTCAAACACTTACAGCAGTCTAATCTCAGAAGTAACCCTGACCAACGTCTGTTTTCCGCTCAAACCGGCGATAACCCCGGTGAGGAGTCAAACATCATCTTTCCACCTCAACACTTCCTCTCACAAGATGATATCGCGGCATACCAACAAGTAGTCCATTCTCAGATGTAACCCTGAGCAACGTCTAGTTTCAACTCAACCCGACGATAACCCCAGCGAAGAGTCAAACATCATCTTGCCCCTTTCAACACCTGCGCATCGTCTCAACACTTCATACATACATACATACAACAATGTCCCACAAGAACAGAGGAGTTACAATCCCGAGTGACTATTATGTGTGGCAGTACTTTGGATAGAATTTGAAGCTTGAAGACCATGGGCATAGACCCCTCTTCCTGACTTCGTACAACCTCCAATCCATGTCATTGCATAACTCTCAACACAAGCGTTCCAAAGAAGGTCAGATATACCTCGTTCGGATGCTCGAATTGAAGTTATACAAGTTTAAGCGGACATTACAGTGCATGAGTGCACGTACTATGAGATAATGGGACCCGCGAGGCTCGGATGCACCACGACCAAATAGCGAGTACAACCACACCGCCAGTAGGGTAGGTGTACCTTGACATTAAAATCTATATATACAAGCCTTGGGGTTAGCCATTTGAAAAAGAGAGAGAGAGAGAAAAAGGCGAGGAAGCCCTGTCTAATTTACTCTGCATACACATCTTTTGAGTGTTTCCTCATCTTTAAACACTTGTTAGCTCACATATAGCTATCTTTTACCCAGCGAGAGCTGAGTGTTTATCTATTTAAAGTCATAGAAGTCTACATTGGCAGCCCACTGTAAGCCTTCTCACATTATATAAAGCCTTCTTCTCATATTAGCACACACTGTTATACGCATTGAGAGTCGTGTTGTGTGCATTTGCCCGGACTTCAGTCCGTGGTTTTCATTTCTGTCTATATATATACTTATATATATGTATATATTTTATATATGGACTAACATTACCGAGTTATGCCTCGATTGAGCCTAGACTTTGGTCTGGAGCGTTTATTATATATATATATATATATATATATATATATATATATATATATATATATATATATATATCATGGACATATATCGATAAGCACGGATTTTATATACGGTGCATTTACTAGCTTATATATATATATATATATACTTATATATATAATTTGTTGTCGGACATATCAGATGAGCTGGATTCACATCCAAGTCGTTCTATCGCTTTTATATATATATTTGTACATATATATATATATATATTTACATTTTAAATCGCCTGGAGTTTACTTTTGTGGCGAGTTGATCGCTTTTTCTGACTTTATTTATATTTCGTCCCCACACAGAGTTTACTTCAGTAGTGGTTGATCATGTCCATATATATATATATATATATATATATATATATATATATTTACCGCTTTTATATATTTATATTTCGATCCCCATGGAGTTGTTTTCGTGGTGGTTGATCATGTATATATATATATATTTCTGACTTTTATATATATAATTGCTTATCGCTTTCCATACAAATTGCGATTATCATGTGAGCCTAGAATCATGTGATCACTGATTGATCTCTTGAATCTAGATTAAGTTCCCATGATGGACATTTTTCAAATTATGGCGACTTGTACATTATTTTATAGTGTACGAATTTCCTTGGATTGTCATCATGCCCATGAGGAGTTCTAAGATCGTCAGATATTATTTTCTCGAGAATGCTTCGCATCTCGAAAATAAAAGCAAACAAGCCAAACATTTAATAATAAAATGGAAGCATCAAAGGCCTCAATTACTATTGAGCACAGGGTTTGAAAAACCTCTTTTACAAAATGACATTGCTATATCTTGTTTAAAACTGAATTTTTCTATAAATTCAAACACTATGTATATAGGTACGAACGAGGTACTGCACTACTTCCAAATAATTGCACATTGATCCACACACACACGCACATATTCATATAACAGTTTCTTTGAAAAGTGGCGGTCACCGTGGTAACACGGATGTCGGGGGGGTGCCTAACACCTTCCCTCCGCATAATCAAGCCCCTGGACCCAAAATGAATCTCGGTTTCATAGACCCGTCTAGCAGTGTCAAATCACTGGGTCAATGTGCAAACCTTTTTCGGTTGCGTTGGTGCAACCAGTTAAAAACACCAACTAGCGACTCTTAAAGTCAAATCGTTGACATTATACATGTCGGACCTTTTTCAGTTATTTTTTTCAAACAAATCTCACATTAACATGAGAACACCAAAGAACAAGTAACGAAAAGGGACACTTAAAAATCCCGACGTCGACACTGGGATATCATTTCTTTTGTACTCGTCATGAAATATCGTTTTCTTTGGAATTTTTCTGTTAGGAGTTACTATTCATGGGTTACTATTCACCTAGTTACTATTCACTCTAGTATTATTCACTCGGGTATTCGGGGCACTTTTTGTGCCGGAGTACTATTCACGAGTTACTATTCACCCGATTACTATTCACTCTAGTATCATTCACTCGGGTATTTGGGGTACTTTTCATGTCGGGGTACTATTCCCGAAGTACTATTCACGGGGTACTATTCACCCGAATAATATATTTCTTTTCTGTTCAAATTATTTTTGGTACATGAATATTATTCTTGAATTTTACTCTATAAAGCAGTATCATGTTGACAATTTGGATGTTATTGATTTCTGGATAAATTAAATTATAAATCTTTAAAATTTATCCTTGAACTTGTTTTATTGAATTATTATGTCATTGTCATCATCCTCATGCTTATATTGTGATTAAAGTCATCTTTGGCTTACGTGCATAGAATTAATATAGTAACATCATCTAAGTTGTATTGATGGTGATACATGGAAGAGCCTTGATGAAAGATTTGCTTGATGAAAAAGTTGAGAGCCTAGATAGCTCCCCCACCATGAAGGCCAAAAGAATTTGGATAACATCCATGCTTTGCCATGATTCCTTGGAGGGGATGATGGTACCTTTGTGGATTTTGGTATACTTAGAGCCTCCCAAACTTTGTAAAAACAAGTAGCAATAATAGTAGGGTTGTGGCCTTGAGGATGTTCTTGGAGAGTTTGGGTCCTTGGAAGGAGGTGATGAAAGCTATCAAGAGCATCCCAAGAATAGTTTGGGTCCTTGGAATGGTGACATCCCAAGAATTTCCCAAATCAACAACACTTTTAAGGATAGTCGAGAGAGTACTCACATTCAAAAAAAACAAGTGGGAAAAGGATTCTAAGCGAAGGTTGCAAAAGAGGACTTTGCCATATCGGCTGTGTAGCACCTTGTCCGGTCATTTGTAGCAAGCTTCCTTAAGAGACCAAGCCAAAGAATAAAGGAATAACGTGGCACGTGAAGCTTATTCGGAGGATAGAACTCGAGGGACTATATGAGGCCGTGCGAAGGAGTCCCAAATCTGTTTTGGCCTTAGTAGAAGTAACATCATAAGTATCCCACTTGATCAGGTCCCTTGAGTAGAATGAAGTGGGATGGGAGTAACTTGTTCTTAGAAATAGGATTACCTCATGGTGATTGCTTTCAAAGGAAGAGCCCAAGTACCACCAGTTATTATAGAGCTAACCATTGCAGTAGATGGAAGACCAGAGTTAGAAAGAAGAGAATTCGATTGGTGCAGTGCAGTCCCATTAACCCATGGGTCATACCATAAATTAGTAAGGTTGCCATCCCCTATAGTGTAACTTAGACATTGAAGGGCAAGGGGACGCAACTTAAGGATTTGACTCCATATCCATGAGCAATCCGGGCTTGCATTGACCTGCCAGATGGACTTGTTCTTGAAGGAGGTAGCTTTGATTGAATGACCCAAAGTGATTTGGATTGATGATTGATAAGATGGATAAGGTGCATCATTACGGTGTTGTGTTCTGGTCAAGGATGCTCATGAGTCCTAATCCCCCTTCCTAAGTGGGTAACGTAATACTAGTCCAAGCCACTTTGGCACCAAATTTATGCAGTGAAGATCCTTTCTATATGAATCGACTAAGGATGGATTGTATGTCTCTAAGAAACGACCTTAGGGAGCATAAAGTTGGTGCACCGATGAGACTTAAAAGGAGAAGAGTATAGACTTGATCGATTCTGCGGTCGGCTGAGTATGCCAAAACTTTGGAAGTCAAGAAGAGGCTTTGTTGGTGATCGTTGGATAAGGTGGATACAATCTGTATAGGAAAGTTTTCTTGAAAGTAGGGTAACCCCTAAGAATTTGGAAGGTAATGAACCAAGTTGAAATCCTAGAAGAGCAATGATGTCATTTGAAGAGGAAGGATCAGTATTTAAGAGATAGCAATGACTCTTGTGGGTATTTGGGATGAGACCTGAGTAGAGGGAGAATGAGAGGATACATAAATTCACAATAGAAATAGAAGGAAGGCTTGCATGGCAGAAAATGAGAATATCATCTGCAAAGAGAAGATGCGTAAGATTGCATGCCTTAGCCTTCCAATGGTATTTGAAGTCTGAATCTAGAGTGCCTTTGTTGAGCTTAAGAGACAACATCTCCATTACAATAACGAAGAGGAATGGGGAGAGAGGGTCCCCCTGGCGAAGCCCTTTGCTGCTACTAAAAAACCCAGCTAAAGTTCCATTCAACTTGATAGAGAACATGAGAGAAGTGACACACGCTTTAATCCAATCAGTGAATGCCTAGGGAAATTTGAAAGCAACGAGGGTATCAAACAGAAAATCCCAACGTACTGTGTCAAATGTTTTCCTTAAATCGATCTTTAGGGCACACCTAGAAGGTCCAGAAATTCTAGTGTACCCTTTGAAAAATTCTTGAGCAATAAGGATATTTATTAGTAATATTCCGTCCTTTGACAAAGGCAGATTGGGCTTTATCAATAATCGAGGCAATGAGACAACTTTGAGCCGATTGGACAGGAGTTTAGCAATGCATTTGTAGATGGTGTTGCAGCAAGAGATAGGATGGAAGTCAGCCATAGAGGAGGGATTTTAGCATTTTGGAATCAAGGCAAGTGTTGTGGAATTAATCCCTTTCATGAGCCTGCTAGTAGAGAAGAAAAACTGGACAGCCTTAGTAAAGTCAAACCCAACCACACCCCAACAACTAATGAAGAAGTTAACATTAAACCCATCCAGTCCCGGACTCTTAATTACACTTCATAGAATTAAGAACTTTGAAGATCTCAGAATCAGAGAAAGGAGCACAGAGATTATAGGCTTGGGAGGCATTAATAAGCCTGGAAGGAGTGACTCCATAATTACTGAAACTATCGTACTGTGAATCGGAGTGTTAAAAAGATTTTGGAAGTACCCTATAGCAACTGATTCAATTTGAGCTTGTTCAGTTACCACGTTACCATCATCATTTAAGATAGAAAAGATTTTGTTTGAGTTCCACCTGTTCTTCATAATAATAGCAAAGTAGCTAGTGTTACGGTCGCCTAAAGCCAGCCAATTAGCTCTTGACTTTTGTTGTATGAGGATTTCCTCCCTATCAATGGCTTGCCAAAGCTGTTGAGAACATTCTTTCTCCTTTGCCAATAGATCCAAATCCAAAGGATGGGCGTGGAGAAGAGTCTGCACTGCATGAAGGTCTTCACGAGCCATCTTCACCAAAGAGGTCAGATTGCCATTTGAGATATTAAGGGAGATTAAAGCCCGTTTGGAACATTTGAGTTTTTAGCAAAAACATAGAAGGATTCCCAAGAATTGGAGTGTTCAAAAGTTGAACTCATAGCCTCATGAAATCCCTCATGAAGAGCCATATGGTTGAAGTATTGGAAATGCCAAAATTTTTTTTGGCTTGGAGAACCTTGGAGGCAGGCGGATATACCGGTGTTGAGAAGAATCAAGGAATGATTAGAGAGCCCCCGATGAGAATACGTAACATGAGATAAATCAAATTGAGAGAGCCATGTCGAATTCCCCATAACTCGATCAAGTTTTTTAAGGACTGGGCAAGAAGGTTGGTTATTCCACCAATTAAACAATGGACCAGTTCCACGAATATCTGCAACTTCAATGGAATTAGTGCAGTCTTTGAACTCAGCTTTAGCAATATCCCATAAATCATTTGGTTGGTTTGTTTCAGTAAGATCCTTTATTACATTAAAGTCCCCCAATAAGCACCAGCTATTATAGGGTGAGAGACTTATCAAATCATGCCAAAGGTCCCTCCTTTCTATATAAGAATTAAGTCCATAAACAAAAGAAACCAAAAAAGTAGTACTAAGAAAATCTAAGGATTGCACCTTACAGTGGATTACTTGGGAAGAAACAAAAATGATATCCAATTTCCAAAGAACAGGATTCCAACCCATCCAAATCCTACCATTAAAATGGTAATCATAGTTGAATGCCCATTCCTAGTTGTGACAGAGCCTCATGGAGATTCTAGTAGCATTAGCAGTCTTTACCTTTGTTTCAATAAAGCCAATAATAGATATATTGTAATCTTTAATAATTTGGTTAACATATGCCTGCTTAGGCTTTTTATTTAATCCTCTTATGTTGTAGGAGGCTAACATAGTTAAACTGATGGTGGGGGGAGGGGTGTTACCAGCTTTACCCTTGCCTTTTCTCTTCTTAGCAGCCTTAGGATTTTCCGTACCTGAACCTTTTTTGTTCTTGAGATCTTTCCCTTCTTTTTCATCTATCACCTTGAGTTTATTAACAAGAAGAAGACTCATATTAACAGGAGAATCATTGTCCGAGTCGATTATTTTATCTGCGTGAGCTATAGGTGCAAAAGTGTTGGAGATGATCATTGCTTTCTGCTTTGGAAATAGAGTAAGATCGATTTTGCTCCCCTACCAAGCTGTTACCCAGTCATTACGAGGAGAACCCCGGTAGCTTGCAAAAGCAGGTCCAGACCCTTGACCTTCAGCAGAGCCGGTTCCAACAGTCGTTAGCCTAATATTAGTCACCATTGTAGGACCCTCCACCATTACTTGCACATTATCATTTGTACCAGTCCTTGGATCTTTAGGAATCCACTTGTAGTTGGCTTTGGGACACTTGAGAGGAGAGTGACCAAACACAAGGCATTTGGGGCATGAGGGGGGTTTGCTTTGATATTCAACCTCAACAGATTCAAAAGAGTATTTCGAAGAGTGATCTTGCTTTGTGGCTACTCGAATAGAAGGGGGGAAGGAAAATGAGGCCTTAATTTCAATGCAAACTCTAGAAAAGTTCAGGAACTCATTCTTAGTTGTCATTTCATCCGTGAAAAGAGGTTTCCTAATAGCACTAGAAATATAACTAATACCTTCATCTGACCAATAGGAGAGAGGAATATTGCTAAGTTTAACCCAAATAGGAACTGAAATGCACTCGGTTTTTGAAAACACAACCCCTTCTTTCCATTTTTGAAGAACCATGAATTTAGAAGTGAAGTGTCATGGACCTGAAGCCAACACATTGTCACAGTCCGAAACTGATTTGAATTTGAAAATGTAGTACCCTTTGCTATGTAGGAAAACATGAGATAGCCCAAGATGACTCCAAAGTCTCCTAGCTATGGGATCAACTACCTTGTAGGGAATAGATGAATGAAGGAAATAACCCACTAGACTAGCTACCCAGATCTGGTTGCCTCTTTGGAGCACGTCGTCAGGAGGTATGACTGACAACTTTCCAGCATCAGAAGAAAGAGGGTGGTACATAAGTTTCCTAGAAGCCCTGGTAGTGGTTTTACCTACCACATCACACCAAGATTTGGAGGCTACTTTCTCACCTTGGGCAGGTATTTTCCCTTCCTCGAGGAAAGAAACGGGAGCTTTTAAATTTGTAGGCATAGCTGACACTAGGGGACCAGAATTGACAGGACAGGAAGAAATGGGAGTCCGTGCCTGTACCACCGGCGTTGGTGTTCCACCAGCCTTACCAGCCTCAGATGCCAAAGGATTCAATGGTGCTACATTTCCCAGCCCAGTATCTTCACCCACACACTTGACTTGTTGAAGAGTAGCACCCAGAGTAGCACCCAGGGAAGAACCGGAAGGTTCCTTTAAGGTAATACGATTAGGATTAATCTCAGAAACCTTGTTTGCAATTTGGAGGTTGACCCTCTTACCATCCGACAAGAATTCTTGAACATCATTGGAAGTAACCCCATGAGCCATTAGAAAAGACATTAAATGCATGTTTTTCTTTCTTTCAAACAATGCTTCCTCTCTGTCTTTGTGAGAGAAGTGCTGGGCAGCCGAGAAAATTTCCTTAGCATTGGCCCCCATCATACAACCGATATCCATTTCAGATTGCAAAGCATTTGAAGTAGAGTCATCTGAGCTTATGATGGTACCGTTATTACCCAGAAAAGGATCTGAATCCCCCATATCCTCGACACCATCTGGAGTAGGTAGAGAGGCCGGAGAGCTCAGTTAAGAAACACCAAACTCAGCAAAGAGGTCTATAGAAGGACTGCTGACTGAGTTCCCTGCCGAGAGATGGTTATGACTAACCATAATGTAAACAGAGGTAAGGAAGAGAAAGAGAGAGGAGTGGAGAAGCTACCAAGGCTAGAGAGAGTGCAACAAAGGAAGAATGATGGAAGGATGAAAGAGATCAGTCAAACCCAGAGATGAAGGATGAAATTTTAGAGAGAAGACAGAGAACCAGAACTAGAGAGAGAAAGGCCATCACGAGAATTTTATTTGTTTGACCAGGGATTATTTGGTATAATCATGACCGTAATATAACGAATGATGTGGTAAAAGTCCTCATTGGCCTGTAGTTCATTGATGGACAGTTGTTGGTATGATTATGACTAGGGATTATTCGGTATAATCATGACTATTGATGATTACATGAATATCCTTGGTGGTAATGCGAGGATGATTCAATTTTATTATTGTTTGAGTCTCGTGATAAAGTTGATGAAAAACTTTTTAAATCACGAGAAGATAATAGATTTTATGCTCTACTTGACTCTTCTAATGGATTGCTTATTATTCACTGCAATTTGTTGATCTAAAACTTGTTGTCTATTATATTCTATCGGTTGTTATATTGTTGAAGGCTAAGGATAATTTATTACGCATTATCTTAGTCATAATATTTCTTCTTTGGGGTAGTTGAGCTCACCCTTTCTTTCATTTATTCTCTTCAAAGAAATGAGAATATAAATTTGAGCAGTCTGGGAAATGGAGTGATGTTCTAGGATAAATGGCTTTAGTAGTCCTCACTATACGTGAAATAGTGTGATAATAATTGTAATGAGGACTTCATTGAGTGTGGATATTGTCTAGAAGGCAATATTCTTGTTTAAACTCTCAGTTATGTTTTGTCGTATTTTTACACGACAGTTGTATTAAAGAAGTTTGTATTTGATTTATGTACCATGTATCTGGCGACTCAAGATGGGTCATGTATACCTGTTTTGGGGGTGTCACATTCAACCCTATGACACTTGCAGAAGAGACACCCCAAGGGGAGTCTATGATGTCATTGTTCATGACAGTGTTAGATAGAAACCTCCACTACTATCAGGAGGTGAAGGAGTTAAAAGCAGAGCTCCAAGCTGTCTTACAAGATAAGACAGATATGGAGTCAATGTGGGAGCAGGAACATGACGAACGAGTTTTAGCCAAGGAAAAGGTCCATGGGCTAAAACAAGAGGTCTTTAAGCTCAGAGGGGAGCTAAAGACTAATAACCAAAAGATAGGAAGAATGTCCTATATTCATAGGAGTTCTCATTAGGATTTCCAGCAGCAGGTAGCTGGGTATCCAATAGAGGCAGGGCAGACTCGGCATACTATCAGTCGGGATGTTATCGTCGGTCATGCCATAACGGATTTTGATAATGCCTTAAGGTAGATGTAATCTAGTAGTAGCTAGAGTAGTTTTAGATATGTAAATATTTTGTATCGAGTAGTGACGTAAAACCCTCTTTTGTATATCAAAGGGTAGTCTTTTGTAAATCCCAATTTTTGGAAAGCAATTGTGGGATAGTAATGTAATTAACTTAGGCTGTGTAATGGAACGATGTAGTATTATGATACAATGAATGAATCAATATAAACCTTTTTACGGAACATGTTGAGTAATGATTGTTGAAGTTATTATTTAATCCTGAATAATAACTAAGTAATAAGAAAAGAATAATAATGAAATGTGTTATTTATTATAACAACAAAATGCTGCCAAGAAGGAGACAACGAAACCAAGACGTTAATGTAAATAAACCGGAGGGAGGTCCGATTAACCCGATGCAGGAATTTGTTAATTTTTTAACAGCCGCGTTTAATAGAAATGGGGCTAATATCCCCGTAAATCTGGGAGTAGTACGAGCTACTACTTTCAAGGATTTTAAAAGTGTTGGACCACCGGAGTTCAAAGGAACTACGGACCCCATAGAAGCCCAAACATGGGTGAAAGAAATTGAGAAGGCATTTGTCATAGAAAATGTCGAAGAGGGTCAGAAGGTTGCCTTTGCAACCTATATGATAAAAGGTGAAGCCAATTTTTGGTGGGAGGCTAACCAGGCTAGAGCTGGTATTGAGAATGTAACATGGGTGAGGTTCAAAGAGATATTCTTCGAGAACTACTTTCCCACTAGTATGAAGGGAAAGATGGAGATGAGGTTTCTTGACTTGAAACAAGGGGACATGACGGTTCCCCAATACGCTTCCAAGTTTAATGAACTGGCGAGGTTTGTTCCACACCAACTGGACACCGAGGTTAGGAAAGCTCGATGGTTTGAGTAGGGCTTGAAACCTTGGCTCTATAACCGTATATCTGTGTTCCAAAGTACGTTGCTTGGGACCATTTTAGAGAAGGCGATAATCGCCAAAGGTGGTAGCAAGGCTCTAAGCTAGTACCACAAAGACAAGAAGAATAAGGGGAAGATCTGTGGGGGAGTGAAGATAGAAGGAGCCAGCGAGAGTGGCAAGGGGCAGAAGCGAAAAGTGTTTAACTCTAGGAATACCAGAGTGAAACAAGGAGATCTGAAGAGGAGAATAGAGGCCCGCAAAACCTGTAGGAATACTCATTTAGGAGTCTGTCTCAAGGGGAAGGCCATATGCTATAACTGTGGGCATGAGGGGCACATTTCGCCTAACTGTCCAAGTTCGAAGAAAAACCACAGATGCTTTGTGTGTGGGTCAACTGACCACATGGCAAAGAACTGCCCTAAGAAGGGGATGGACGGGAATAGGGGCAATAATAGCGGTAAGTTAGCTATTAGTGGTTTAGCGCAGCCGGGTAGGCCGATGGCCCGTACCTTTAACATGAAAGTCCAAGATGCAGTTGCATCAGGGGACGTAGTCGCAGGTATTATTCCGATCAACGACATAAATGCTTATGTGTTGTTTGATTCGGGTGCTACTTGTTCGTTTATAGCATGTGATTTTGCTAGACGATTAGGATTACTTCCCAAAAAGTTGCCTATACCTTTAAATATTAAGGTAGAAAACAAAGAGATAATTCATGTTGAAGATATTCATAAGAGTTGTTGCGTAGATATACGGGGTTATAAATTATCGATAGATTTGATATCGATAAAGTTAGGAGAATTCGATGTAATTCTTGGAATGGCTTGGTTGGTTAACCATTATAGATTGTCAGAAGAAATGTGTGAACATTAAAACGTTGAGAAAACCTCAGATAGTATTTTATGGGAATAAATCGCAGGGGCGTTCGTGTTGTCTTACCATGTCATAAACTAGGAAATTATTGAGGAAGGGGTGCGTAGGTTATCTATGCCATGTTGTTGATACCCAGAGAGTGGTAGCAACCATGGAACACATACTTATAGTTAATGAATTCACGGATGTATTTCCAAGTGAATTATCGGGTCTTCCACCAGATAGGTAGATCGAGTTTGTAATAGACATTGTGCCAGGAGCAGCACCAGTTTCCAGGGCACCGCATCATATGGCGCCAGTGGAGATGAAGGAGTTGATGGTACAGTTACAAGAACTGTTGGATAGGAAGTACATACAATCGACTGTTTCGCTGTGGGGAGCACCGGTATTGTTTGTAAAGAAGAAGGACAGATCGTTAAGACTTTGTATCGACTACAAAGAGTTAAACATGTTAACGATAAAGAATAAATACCCATTGCCCAGGATCGATGATCTATTTGATTAGTTGAAAGGGGAAAAGTATTTTTCTAAAATAGATTTAAGGATGGGGTATCACCAGTTGAAGGTTAGGAAGGAGGATGTACCAAAGACGGCATTTAGGACTCGTTATGGTCATTACGAGTTTTTGGTGATGTCATTTGGGTTGACTAATGCACCAGTTGCATTTATGGATATGATGAGCAGAGTGTTCAAACAATATTTGGACAAGTTCGTCGTAGTGTTTATTGATGATATTCTAGTCTATTCTAAGATGCCAGAAGATCATACTGAACACCTAAGAATAGTGCTAGAGATATTAAGGAAGGAGAAGTTGTATGCAAAGTTCACAAAGTGTGAATTTTGGTTGGAAAAGGTACAGTTCTTAGGTCATGTTATTGACCATGAGGGGATTTCAGTAGATCCAGCGAAAGTGGAAGCCTTGATGAATTGGAAACAACCGAAAATGCCGACTGAGGTGCGGAGTTTCCTAGGGTTAGCGGGATACTATCGAAGATTCATCCAGGATTTTTCAAAGATAGCTACTTCGTTGACTAACTTGACAAGAAAGACGGTGAAATACATGTGGACTGAGAAATGAGAGAACAGTTTTCAAGAACTGAAGAAGAAGTTGAGTGAAACGCCTATTTTGTCATTACCCGATGACACATGAAATTTTGTAGTTTATAACGATGCTTTGCATAGAGGACTTGGTTGCGTGCTCATGTAGCATGGCAAGTTCATTACGTATGCGTCAAGACAGTTGAAGGATTATGAGAAAGTTTACCCCTACTCATGATCTGGAACTGGTCGCAGTAGTTTTTGCCTTAAAGAAATGGAGACATTATCTTTACGGAGAAAAAGCATCTATGTTGTATATGTAGAAAGGGTCGGGAGAAGTTGTCTATGTTAATGGCTTAAATTGAGTTAATAACAAAGATGGCTAGGATGGAGATAGAAGTGAAGTTGCCGAGTGAATCGGGGCAAATACTGTTTGCAACAGAGATTCAATCTACCATCGTAGAGAGAGTCAAGGAGGTACAACTCAAAATTGATGAGTGTGACCGGATAAAGGAGCGGTTAACCAATAAAAAAGATTTAAAGTATAGTCTCGATAACGAGGGGTTATTGAGATTTGAAGGAAGAATTTGGGTTTCGAATGAGACGGAATTAAAGGAGCAGGTATTACAAGAGGCTCATAGTTTGAGGTTCTCGATTCATCATGGTAGTACTAAGATGTATCAAGATCTTCGACAGAGTTTTTGGTGGCCGAACATGAACAGAGAGATAGCTGAGTATGTGAGTAGGTGCTTGACTTGTTAGAAAGTTAAGGCCGAACAACAACGACCAAGTGGCTTGTTACAGTCATTGGAGATCCCGAAGTGGAAGTGGGAGCATATCACGATGGATTTTGTAGTGGGACTTCCAAATACAACGAAAGGGTATGACGCGATTTGGGAAATAGTGGACCGATTGATGAAGTCGGCTCACTTCTTGCCAATTAGGGTCAAGTATAATTTGGACCAGTTAAACTTTATGTTAAGGAAATAATTTCTAGACATGGAGTACCAGTTTCGATTGTGTCAGATCGTGATCCACGATTCACATCGAACTTTTGGAGGAGTCTGCAGGAGTAGTTGGGAACGCAGTTAAAGCTGAGTACGGTGTATCATCCACAAACTGATGGACAGAGCGAGAGGACAATTCAGACGTTAGAAGACATGCTAAGATCTTGCGTCATGGATTTTAAGGGTAGTTGGGATGATCATCTACCATTAGTAGAGTTTTCGTATAACAATAGTGATCATGCAAGCATAGGTATGCCGCCTTATCATGGAAGTGTAGAACACCATTATTTTGGGATGAGGTGGGAGAACGCCGAATGCTAGGGCCAAAATTGGTACAATAAATAGCGGATGTAGTAAAGTTGATACGAATGCGTCTCGTATCAGCTCAAGACAGACAGAAGAAGTATGCGGACTCGCATCGAGAAAATAGGGAGTTTGAATTAGGCTCTTACGTGTTTCTAAAGGTATCTCCTTGGAAAGGAAAGATACGCTTTGGAAAGAAAGGAACTTTAAGTCCCAGGTTTATAGGACCTTTTAAGATATTAGAAAAGGTAGGAGAGGTAGCTTATGTGTTATACTTACCTCCAGAATTAGAACGAATACATAATGTGTTTCACGTATCTATATTACATCCTTATAAGTCGGATTATAAACACATAATAGAATATGAGCCTATTCATATAGAGAAAGACTTAACGTACGAAGAGATACCAATTCAAATTATCGATAGAAAAGAGCAAGTTCTGCGGAACAAAGTTATACCTTCCGTGAATGTGTTATGGAAGAACCACGATGCCGAAGAAGCAACATGGGAACTTGAAGAAAAGATGAAAAAGAATTACCCTCACTTGTTTATGTAATTTTTTTTAACAAGATTCTGAGGACAGAATCTTTATAAGGGGGAGAGAGTGTAACGACCCAAAAATTTGGATCCATTGTAATATAATTTTATTTAATAAATTATGAATAAAATTATATTATTTATTATGGTTATATGTTAGTAAGATGAATGTCGTTCTATAACTTAGAAATGTCGGAACGTCGTAGTATTTCGACTACGTAAGAGAATTAAAGTGTTTGAATTTCCAAGACGAAAATAAAAGTTTTTTGAGAAATTTTCTAAACACTATTCATTGATTTTTGCTCAGGAATTATTTTTAAACTTCCGAGAAATACGTAACGATAGAATATCAAAGTGAGTTGGATTATGTAATAATAATTCAAGTATGGAAAACGTAGTTTTTCGCATGCGGACTTAATTTGAGAATGTTAAGGAAAATAAAGCGTTAAGGAGCTAATGTAATGATCGTATGATACGTATGTATTTATGTATTGTACGAGGCAATGAATACGAGTATAATAAGAAGTATTATACGAGTATGTATGAATGTTTGTATATCGTATATTATGAATTAATATACGAGTTAGAATAAGAGAACAATATGTAAATAATATGTTATAAGGCTTTTAGCCAAATGAAATGGACTTGTAGGATTGTTTAGCAAATTGTAAAGTCCAATAGAATTGAAGGTGAAAGCCCAAGTGTTTGTTAATGGGAAGCCCAATTAAGTTTGTTATTACAAGCCCAAAGCTTAAGTTAAGCAAATTAAACCTAAGCCCAAGCTATGATCCAATGGGTTAAGGTGATCCATGGGGCAACCCATGATCATTTGGTTAATCTTGGTGACCAAGATAATTATGTAATGACCAAGCAAAAGAAGTGGGGAGCAAGTTTACTTAAGAGCTAGGTAATGAATAATATGGAGGTTACTAAAGGAGGTGGGATTTGGCTTTTGTCCATTATGCCCTAACTTAGGAATTTCTATAAATAGCAAGCTTGAATTTCATTTGTTTCTTGTTTATTTTCATCCAAAACTTTTAACTTAATTGTTAGAGAGATTAAGCAAGAATAAGCTAGATTTTCATTTGTTAGAAAAGAAGAAGAAAAGCTTGTTCATCAAGGGTAAGTCTCTTATGTCACTATTCTTCTATCTCTACCATTGTAGGTTGATAAGAGAAGTGTGGATTAATGGACATGTATGCTAAAAAATGATAATAATGAAGAATCTAAGGACTTAAGTCTTAATAAGCCGTGAATAAGCACCTTGTTCATAGATAAGCTATGACTTAAGGAAGAACTTGTAAGACTTATAACATGTTTACATGAATGAAGTTTTATATGTTAAAAGGATGTAAGGATGCTGGTTAGAAGACTTAAACTATCACAAGTCATGAGAAATGAAAGTATATGTAGTTTATACTTTGATAAGTTATAAGCTCATGAAAAACAAGTAGTAACTTGTCATGAAAATAAGTTGATGTAATATGTAGGTTAAGATGTCAATATGATAGATAGAATCCATTTGAAATGATAATCAAATCATAAGTAACGAAGCTATGCCGAAATTCTCACGATTGGACGATAATCGTCGAATTCGTGAAATTCTTAGATTAGAAGTCGAATTTTGATATTGAGCTCAGAAACATCGATTTTTGATGGGAACAAGTCTTATTTGGCATTATAGAGTCGCAGACTCAAAAATGGCCGAATTCTGACTTAGAACGAAGAAACAAGCATGAACGTTCACGAACGTTTACCATTTTTGTTAAAAATGAACCAATAGGCGAATTTTGAGTTAACGAAGTCGAAAATATAAAATTCTTACATGAACAAGTAGAGTATGTAATTTGTGAGCTAATGACTTTTGAACAAGCCAATTCAGACTTAAAATGATCAAATTTGGAGTCCGGGAAGTTTGTTATGTAAAGAAAAAAATTTCACTATCTAGTGCATGAGTTGGTATTGCCACCATTACAGCATACTTGTGGTCTTATACGTGTATATGTGATGTCAACCCCTCTTGAGCTTTCATGCTTGCACTTGTTGAATAGAATACAGGACTCATGCATAATCTTTGCCGAGTCCGTGCCATACACACTGTTAACTCGCGCCGTAGCGTGACACAAAGAAGGAAAGCTGGTGCCGCAACGCCAACCCTAGGGTTTTGACAGTAAAGAATGTTTGTAAGTATAGCATGAATGATAGTTGATTAACAATGAAGTAAAGCTTAATTATAATTGTAAGACCCCAAATTTTATGAAATGAAAGTATTCAATTTTCTTATAATTATTATTTTATTTCGTAAATGGTTAAATTGATAAAAGGTTAAAGTTAAGGGTGATATGTGAAAATTTTGCAAAGTATGCAAGTTGTTATAAAATATTCGTTTGGTCAGGGACTATACTTTTTGTCGGGGAATATCCGTATGATGACACAATCATTGGTGGACCCCATAACAAAAGTATTGTCGTAGTAAGAAAATGACAGAATTATCTTTTTATAAAAATAACGACGAAAGTGTTCCCATTAAAACTGTTGAACTACCCGGTAGTAAAAGTACAGTAATACGTGTGGTTGCATAGTAGCACACGATATTGATTATTGATGCTTACGTAAGAAGTCACTCAGTTATACTCAATTATTGCTATAGTAATTGATGCATCATATCTCTCATATTATTGATTCAATTATTGTCACAGTATCATCTGCATAATATGATATATTATTAAATCAATAATTAAGACGACAAAGTTATTCATATTATTAATTGCAATATTGACAATGTCTAGAAGTTCTGTCAAGGAGAGGTTAGATAATCTAATTGCGCGCCAATAGGGAGAAATCCTTATTGGAAAGCCCCCTCTTCACAGGAATGACACGGTTGTTAAATATTGTGAGTTATAATATTAATGATGAATAAGTTCATGTTGATTAAAGATGAAATTGATAGTTCCATTGTGTGGGAATTATTAGTGTTAGCTGAAATCGACATTTATTTTGATAATAATTAATGTCTGGAGGTTATATTGACCAATCAGGTAATTTACCGGATAAATGAGCAATTAATTGCTATTAATTCACATGCTTATAACTATGTGTTCACATGTGTGTACTATTGATTCACATGATTTACTATTAGGGTAGGGTGCAAGATTGATAATACTTGCATGACTAAATTAAAAATAGAGGTATAGATGGAGGTACTATACTATAATTAATTTTTTCACATGTTTAGAACTATTGAGTCATATGATTTACTATTGATTCACATGATTTACTATTAGGGGAGGTGGTGCAAATTTGATAATACTTGCAGGACTAAATTAAAAATGAAGAAAAAGAGGAAGGTATTATACTGTAATATTTCGAGCCCCAAAATGTGCATTTATTGAAACTATATTTTCCTATAAATAGAAGCTCATTCTTCCTTCATTTCTCACCAATTCACTAAGTCTCACAAGAGCAATTATTATAGAGAAATTATAGAGAGAAAGAAGAAGAAAAGTCTGCTACCTCACTATTCCAGTATCCAGTTTTCTTCTAAGGTATGGGGTATTATTTCTTTCGTATTCATGAAGAGAGTTATTTTCTTTCAAATACTCGTAAGGGTTGTTATTCCATTCTTTATTATTCTGTTGGAATAACTTTGTTTGTCTTGATCTATCGCATGCACTGGTGAATTCTTCGTTATTCCATTCTTTATTATTACATTGGAATAACATATACATCTTGATCTATCGCATACACAGTAAATTCTTACATTATTCCATTTTTATTATTACATTGGAATAACACATGCTGTGGACTACCGCATGCATGGTGAATGATCCTTCATATTCATTCCTTATTAAATTGTGGAAATGATGCATCTGCGTGGATTACCTCATGGTATGGCGAAAATCCATTTGCGATTTCATATATTCTATTATACTCGGTTGGTTAAAGTTTTGACTTCTATACTCCATGAAATTAGTAGAATATCACGGATATTTGCGCTTCATCCAAATATCTTTTCATGGAAATACTCTTACGAGCATTCTTGAATTTTACTCCACAAAGCGATATCATGTTGACAATTTGGACGTTATTGATTTTTGGATAAATTAAATTATAAATTATTAAAATTTATCCTTGAACTTGTTTTATTGAATTATTATGTCATTGTCATCATCCTCATGCTTATATTGTGATGAAAGTCATCTTTGGCTTACGTGCATAGATGGACTTGGTATGATTATGACCAGGAATTATTTGGTATAATCATCACCGTAATGTAACGAATGATGTGGTGAAAGTCCTCATTGGCCTGTAGTTCATTGATAGACAGTTGTTGGTATAATTATGACCAGGGATTATTCGGTATAATCATGACCATTGATGATTACATGAATATCCTTGGTCGTGATGATCTTGAGGATGATTTGATTTTATTTATTAAGTGAGTCTCAAATTGATAAAGTTGATGAAAAACTTTTAAATCATAGAAGAAAGTAGATTTTATGCTCTACTTGACTCTTCTAATGGATTGCTTGATACATTTGAGTTGTTGATCTAAAACTTGTTATCTATTATATTCTATCGGTTGTTATATTGTTGAAGGCTAAGGATAATTTATTACGCATTATCTTAGTCATAATATTTCTTCTTTGGGCTAGTTGAGCTCACCCTTGCTTTCACCTTTATTTCTTCTTGAAATGAGAATATATAGGTGAAGTAGTCGAGTCGGAGATTGATTAATGGTCTAGATGGTTGTTTTAGTAGTCCTCACTATTCTATAAAATAGTGTGACAATAAATGTAATGAGGACTCCATTGAGTGTGGATATTGTCTAGAGGACAATATTCGTGTTAAAACTCTCAGCTTATGTTTTGTCGTATTTTACACGACAGTTGTATAATTAACTTTTTATTTATATTTTGTACCATGTATTTGACGACTCAAGATGGGTGATGTATACCTGTTTTGGGGGCGTCACAGTTGGTATCAAAGCTTAGGGATATGATCCCTAGTTGAGATGTGAGACAAGAACTAGGAGGGGAGAGACGGGGAATTCCTTCGCTAGTATGACCTAACTAAGTTTATTTGGTATTTAATTGGTCGGTTAGAGTATAGGGATAATATGTGATATGTCAATTAACCCTTGTTTTGTGAAAGTATTTGAAAATGGCATCTAAAAATGTTGAGATCAGCAATGAAGCACATGAGACCGTTGAGTCACCAATTCTTTCGGCTATGCTTATGATATGTTGGATTTCTTATAATCTATCGAAGTATTGTCAATGTTTTGCCAAACTATGTTGGTATGGTTTTCAAATGAAGACTGAGTATGCTAAAATGTTTTATCGTCAAACGATAGGCACGTGAGGTTGCCACAACTTAAACATACATACGTTTAAAGAATATAGTGTTGATCAACATAGAGTACTATAGGCTGATCACCTAGACGTGCTCGTAAGTAGTGTCGGACTTACGGACTTAGTGTCGGGATGTCCTTTTCAAAGAAAGTATGAAATGCTAAAGGTCTTGTACTAGAATTGATGTTTTACTGAATGTTGTCTTTGTAAAACGTTTTAAAGAAAAGAGAAGTGCTATTTTGAATTATCAATAGTACTTCATAACTATTGTTCAGTTATTGAAGATGTATGATTTGTATGATTCAAATATATTGTTAAATGGAATTGTTGTACTTGCTGAGCTAGTTATGCTCACTCTTGCTTGAACCATATTAATGCAGCTAAGACCGAACGGAACGAAGGATTCGGCAAGGATAAAGGAAAGGCTAAAGCGAGCCTGTAGCTTACCTATGTAATAGTATAGGTTTGTAAATGATAATATTTGATATTATGACAAGAACAAATGTAACGGTTATAAAGAACCTGGGAAATGGTAATATTGATTTGCAATATATAAGACATATTCATTCTTTTGAGGCTTTTCAATTGAATGTTTGTGTGAACTGTAGCACCGTGAAGCACCATCTGTCGGGTTGGAAGATACCCAAATTTGGGGGCGTCACAGTGCGGTCGTACGAATATTCCCTGATAAAACAAATATTCCTCGACCAAATGAGTTATTTGTTTAATATGTGTCTTCGATACTAGGGACAGAATCTTTGTAAGGAGGAAAGAATGTGACGAATAATTTGTTTGAGTTGTGATTCAGGGGACAGAATCCTTGTAAGGAGGGAAGGATGTAAAAATCTAGAATTTTAAATTATAATTTTTAAATATTTATTGAATTATATAAATATTTAATGGATGTGTTTATTGTTGAATAAATATTTGTTTAATTTGATTTGATTTGATTTGATTTGGTTAATTATTTGTTAAATAAATAATTAATGAGTTAAGAAAATTAATTATCATGAGATAATATTCTAATTTAAATTAATAATTAAGTTAGAGAGCTTATAATGATTAAATGAATTATTATAATGATATTTTAGTTTGAATTTATAATTAAAATGATGTGTTAATTTATTAAATAAAATTATAATTATAAAGAAAATTATAATTTTGTTGTATTGATCTATGTGGTAAATTTATTTAATAAATTGTTATTAGAATTAATTAAATTAAGTGTGACCATAAACTATATTATAAAGGAGTTATTAGAATAAGTTAAAAGATGTTAATTTAGTTTTGTCAAACAAGGCTTAATGAATGTTAAGTCTTTAATTTAAATATGTTTTACCAAACAAGGCATAAGGATTAATTGGTTAATTTTAAGGTAGTTAGCCAAACAAGCCTTATGACTTTTGAGTTTCAAAAATAAAATAACTGATGTCAGTTAATAGATATATTTATATTATACAATTATTATATATTATATCATATACGTTATAATCTATGTACGTAAGATAGAAAGAAATCAGAAGAAGAAAAAGAAGAGATGAAGAAAAGTTGAGAGAGAATTGGGAGAAGTCTAGAGAGATTTTTGAGAGAGGAATTGTGGGAAGGAAACTTGACAATCAAAGGGCAGCTATCATCTTCTAGAAAATAAAGGTATCATCTTACTCTTTTATTTTTTTCAAAAATTATAGTTTTCTTCTATTCAAAAATCCTCTATAAAACTTTGCGAGGGTTGAATTAATTGTTACATATAGTTTTTATATGATAATTGGTTGTTATAAAGTTGTTTTCATAAGTTTATAGATGATTTATAGTAAATTGATTCATGTTATGTATTTATTTATGAAGGAAATCATATTATAGTGAATTGGTATGAATATATGTGAATAGGGCTTAGTTTAAAGTAAAATTGAGGTTTAATTCTTTGTATAACATATAATTTGACTATTGATTTTGAAAGAAGATGTAGAAACTAAAACATAGTATGTTGAATTAACTATTTTGGTTGAAAAACAAAATCATAGTGATGATTTTCACTGAAACTTTCAAAAAATGAAGTTTTAGCAAAAATAGTGAAACTTAAAGGTTGTAATCTTGATGTTTATGTTGTTTAGGTGATTAGAAACGTGTTAGAAATCTTCGGTAGGTTGGTATGGTTGTTAGAAAGGAGTTTGTATCCCTAATTTGGCTTTCCGTAGTGTTCTAGAGCATAAATTACAAAAATGTAGAAGGGACCCCCGCCCCGGTGTGGGGGGGGGTAGTCTGCCTAGTTAAATTTTGGAAAAAAAAAAACCGACCGAACATGTTTTACTAAAATGAACATAACGTTTGCATACGAACTCCGATTGATGCGATTTAAGATGATCCAGAACGAGAACAAGTAGACCTATAACTTTAATTCTTTAAGTTTTTCAATTTGAAATCATTATTAAGAGTCAAAATGGTCATCTTTAGGACTATTGTGCATTTGGAGGCAATCAGAGGGCGTCAGAATGCGCGAATGCAAGTGTAATCCTTTGTGTATTAGTATAACCTAATGAGAACATGTTGGACATGTAATAGGATGTTGTATCAAGTTGTTAGTGTGTATGTGGTGCAATGACATGATCACTTAAGTAGTTGTAATAAAGCTAAAAAGTGATGTTCATGAAAAGATGTGATGTTGTTTAAACTTAAACTTAGTTAGTGAGCTATACTAAAAGTGGGAAAGAAACTCTTGAAGCTAATATTATTTTTTTGTGCTAAACTTGGTTTGTTTATAGAAAGAAACACTATACAATGGCTAAGGGGCATACCCCAGGATCTAGTAAATTCATCTGGTGACAGGCCATCAGATGAGAGAACTACAAAGGGAATGAAATCCCAACAACAAAGGGGCCAAACAGCCTAAAACAATCATTGCATTAGCCAATTATAATAATATGGGCTAAAGTTTGTGGCTCTGGTAAAGGATTTACAAGTGGAGAGACGGTCTTTGATCAACTGAATACCATTCGCAGCTATGTTGGGGGCAGGAATAGAGGAAAGACTATGAAGTCTAGCATTCCTAGCTTCCCACACTTTGTAGACAGAGATAGTGACAGATAAGCATAATATGTTCCTTGTGAGCTTGGACCCTTTAAAGGAGGATAAGTAATCAATGAGGTTATCCCATATAAGTGGGACATTCCTGAAGTTCCCCAAAATTAAGGACATGTCGTAGGATTGCTGAGGAGAATCTGCAGTAGGAGAAGAGATGGTCAACGTTTCAGCCTGCTGTTGGCAGAGGGGGCAGTCCTAGTAATTTCTGGAGTATTGGCTCGTACGATCGTTAGTTGGCAGGCGCTTGAGGATACCGAGCCACATGATGAAAGAGTATCTAGGGATATGCAGTCCATTCCAGATTATGTTGTGCCAAGAGACAGCTGGAAGCCTTGATCGGATGCTTTCCCATATGTGTTTGGCTTTAATTTTTGTGACATCCCATGTTTCCCACTTAATGGAGTCTGTGCTACTGCTGTTTGGGGGGGGGGGGGGAGAGTGGAGACGCCTTTTGAGCAAGATGACATCATGGTGGTTGCTCTGAGGAAGAACTCGGGTAGGATTAATAAGAATAGAGCTGACTGTGGCCGAGTGAGGGAGACCAGAGATTGAAATTAAACTGGGACTAGGATTTATGGCTGGGCCATCTAGCCAAGGGTCATACCAAAGATTAACATTGTGCCCAGAGCCAACGAAATACTTTAAGTGTTGCAACGTAAGGGGCCTTAGCTTTGATACTTGTTTCCATATCCAAGAGCAGTCAGATGGGGGAGGAATTTGCCAGATGGACCTGCCTTTCAAGATAGTAGATTTGATCCAGAGAGCCCAGAGAGATGCATGAGATGGTTGTATGATGTGTAGTAGGTGAAGTAGCATGAGGGCTTTATTCCAATCCAAAAGATTTTTCAAACCAAGTCCCCTTCGTGTGTAGGATGAGTAATAGTAGACCAAGCTAATTTTGCTCCAGACTTCACAAGGGAGGAGCCCTTCCATAGGAATCGGCAGAGGACAGATTGTATAGCGCGAAGGACAGTCTTGGGAAGCATGAAATGACTGCACCAATAGGATTGCATGGAGAAAAGAGTGGATTTAATCAGTTGAAGTCTACATGCATAGGATAGGGCTTTAGTTGTCCAAGAGGATGCTCTCTGTGTGACTCTATAGAGCAAAGGAACACTGTCCTGGAAGGAGAGTTTAGAGGAGATAATAGGGACTCCCAGAAATTTTGTGGGAAAGACTCCAAGTTGGAAATTAAGAGTGGATAAAATGCATTGTGTAGTGATAGGATCTGTGTTTGCAAGGAAGCAATGACTTTTTTGGACATTAGGGATAAGTCCAGAAAATAAGGAGAACGAGTGGATGCAGGACTTGATAATAGAGATGGTTTGCAGATTTGCATGGCAAAAGATCAGAACATCATCAGCAAAAAGGAGATGAGTAAGTTTGCAATCTGAGGTCCTCCAGTGAAATTTGAAATCGGGTACAAAGGTACAGGAGTTAAGTTTCAAGGAGAGCATGTCCATTGTGACACCCCCAAATCCGTGTACTTCGATTCCATGGGATTTGGTGTTCACTGTACAAATATCATCTATCTATCTACCCATAATAAATGCAAACCATGCAATAGATATAAATAAAAATCTTCCCCTTATAGGGTTACAACATCTGAATCATAAACATAATCCCAGGTTGAACTAACCTTAAACATCTCGTATGGAAATATAAACAATAAGTCTTAAACAACATCATTAACTCAAGTCTAACATAAATACATCATCAAATAAAATAACAAGTCTTCAACACTTGCTAACTTTGCCCTTGCCTTTACTAGTGGAAGGTTAAATCGGTTCTTTCGTTTTAAGCGCAATGTTATTATAAAGCAAGAGTGAACACTATTGCCCGTAAGTATAACAATGAAATAACGGTATAATAACATGCGAGTGAATCAAAGACATCTCGAATAAAAGCTCAACTTTTGAATCAAGAATGAATAACAATAATCAAAAGAATTACGAGGGTCATAAGACCTTGAACTATGTCTAGGTTAACAAGGATTATACTTGAAACCCTTTAATCATCATAAGACTATGGACCTTTCTTCTACCATTTAGGGGATCAACCCTTAGTACCATCACATGCACAATATCTTAACACTAACGCATAAGTAAATTCCTTTACTGAGGTTGTTCATCTCGATTTGACATTCGAGTCCGCTTTAAAGGAAGTTTGATTTGGATAATTCAATAAGGGTTCGAAATTTAGAACGTTCATCAACTAAGGACTAGTTGAATCAATAAAGTTCACTAGTCTAATAAGGTTCAACAATAATGATATTCAATTTGAATAATAATCTCAAGAAGTATACAATAGAACAATTATTGTATAACTGAATCATGCTTGAAAAGATAATAAATCTTTAATATAACAATTGAACTTGAATAATAGTAATGATAATTTACTCGAGGTAACTAATAACTTGAACAATAATGACAAGTAGGGTTAGGAAACTTGCCTCGTGCGTATGTTAAACGATTACTACTTCCGTTCACCACAAATCCTACACACATACCATATGTATTCACGAAATTCATTAGTTACATTTTCACTTAATTATTTAATATAAACTCCACTTTATTTAACAAATCATTACCCTTCTAATTTAATTACTTAATTAAATTAGAATATTTTCATTCTCTTACTATTATTACACTCGAATAAATTATTTCATAATAATTTCCATCGAATATTTATTTTATTCCATAAATATCTCAATTAAAATATTTACTTTATTTTATAAATATTTTAATAATAATTTTTATCGAATATTTATTTTATTCCATAAATATCTCAATTAAAATATTTAATTTATTTTATAAATATTTTAATAATAATTTTCATCGAATATTTATTTTATTCCATAATATCTCAATTAAAATATTTAATTTATTTTATAAATATTTTAATAATAATTTTTATCGAATATTTATTTTATTCCATAAATATCTTAATTAAAATATTTAATTTATTTTATAAATATTTTAATAATAATTTTTATCGAATATTTATTTTATTCCATAAATATCTTAATTAAAATATTTAATTTATTTTATAAATATTTTAATAATAATTTTCATCGAATATTTATTTTATTCCATAAATATCTCAATTAAAATATTTAATTTATTTTATAAATATTTTAATAATAATTTTCATCAAATATATATATATATATATATATATATATATATATATATATATATATTTTTTGTAGGAAATGGTAATTTAGTTTAGTAGCACTTGGCACGGAAGCTGGGTTACCTGAGCTCATTTTCTGCAGATTCATAGATTCTGCGAGTCATAAACATTACAAGGCCAAATTAGGCCAAAAATCAATCACACGTAAAATTATACATGAATATGGCCATAACTTCCAATTAGTTATTTTTACACGAATTTAGACTTATCCAATCATTGTAATACATATATAATCATTACTTAACCCATCTAGCATGATTTTTAACAAGTTACAACGCATAATTTGCAAAATCAACACATTTACTTTCACTGTTCTTGATGTTCTTGAAGGTTTTGAAAATAAAACATGAAAATTGTCACTACTGGATTCAATTATATAACACCGAATCCGTTTATTTAAACTTTGGTCTCTTCGTATCAACATGCATAATAATATACGAGTGTAAAATTTAGGGATAACATACGATCAATACATAAAATATCACGTATAAGGCCATAAGGCCAAAACCCATACTCTGTAAATTTTTGAAATAGTAATTCATAGTATTATGAAACTGATGACATGATAATTCACATAATATATATATATATATAATCAAATACGATTTGATACATCTTAACCTATATATAAACTCATAATCAAACCCTTTCTCAATTACAGAGAGTTTACAAATTGTATGAAAGCCATTTTTATAAAAACTAATGACGTGAAATTTAGAATTTGGGAAGAGGAGATTACCCTGAGAATAAGTATAGATTAGTAGGGAATAATTTCTTCTCAACTCTTCTTCAATCAAAATTCTTTCTCAACACTTCTCAATCTCTCTCGAAACTCTCTCTACATTTCTACTTTTCTAGACTTAGGAAAAATAAAGAAAGAAAAGAAGACGATGATATAATAAGAGAACTGACGCACTGAGTGGTCAGTTAACCCAATAATGGGTAACTGTTCCAACTCCCCATAGGGCCTTGTTTGGCTAGCAAAATAGATTTAAAAAAAACATTTAATTTAATAAAACTTTATCATATAGTTTAATTAATGTCACACTCCTTCATAAAATAAATCAATATCTTATTTAATTTATTTTAAATAAAATATAATAATTTCTCATAATTTCACATAGTCACATTATTAATTCTCTCATTAATAAATAATGTCAAATTATTAACTCTCTAATTAATAATTAAATTAACTAAATAACATCATGCTTAATTAAATATTTCATTTAATTCGATAAGCTCACATAATTACATATTTGAATAATAATTATTCTCTACATTAATTTAATAAATGTAACACATAATTAAATTAATCTACCACAATTGCATCAAATAATTATTTAATCCAATAATTAAATCATCGAAAAATATTAATTTAATTCAATAAATATTAAAATTAATTTACAAAAATCTAGATTCGTCACATCTTTCCCCCCTTAAAAGGATTACATCCCCGAATCACTACTCAATAAATTCGACCGTTACATACATTCTCCCTCCTTACAAAGATTACGTACCCGGAATCGCCACACATAATTTAAGTAAATAAATGAGGGTAATTCTTCATCATATTCTCTTGAGTTCCCCACGTAGCTTCTTGACGTTGTGGTTCCTCCAAATTACCTTAATGAAGGTATAACTTTATTTCGAGAACTTGTTCTTTTCGGTAGATAATTTGGGACAGAATTTCTTCGTAAGACAAGTCTTTCTCAAAATGCGAGGGGTTCGTATTCAATTACATGCTTGTAATCGACTTTGTATGGTCGTGTCTGAAACATGGAATACGTTGTGGACATTCTCAAGTGATGGAGGTAAGGCTACCTCGACGTTAACTTCTCCTATTCTTCTCGAGACTTCAAAGGGTCCAATAAATCTTGGGCTCAATTTCCCTTTCTTTCCGAACTTGATCTTCCCCTTCCAGGGAGAGACCTTCAAGAAAACATAACTACCTGATTCAAACTCGATATATTTATGATGTGGATCAGCGTATTTCTTCTGTCGATCTTGAGTCGCTACCAATCGTGCTCGGATCACTTTGACTATTTCGTAAATACTGTTGTACCAATTAAGCCTAGCAATTGTCTTTCACCAACTTCATCCCGATGAAAGTGGAGTTACGCACTTTTCATCGTATAACGCTCCCGTGGGCGACATGCCAATACTAGCGTGGTAGCTCATTGTTGTAGCCGAACTCTACTAACGGTGAGTGATCATCCCAATTTCTTTTGAAGTCCATCACACGGCTCTCAAAGATATCTTCTAATGTTTGAATCGTTCTCTCACTCATGCATACATTTTAAGGGTGGTAAGCTATACTCATTCGCAATTGCGTACCCATGCATTCCTGAAGACGTTTCCAGAAATTTGATGTGAACCGCGGATCTCTATCAGAAACAATTGACACCAGCACTCCGTGTCTCAAAACAATCTCTTTCACATATAACCTTACCAACTGATCTAAGTTGAATCTGATTTTGATTGGAAGGAAGTGTGCGGATTTCGTCGATTCGATTAACGATAACCCATCTTTGCGTCGTAGCCTTTCTGAGTCGTCGGAAGGCCAACCACGAAGTCCATTGTAATATGTTCCCATTTCCATTCTGGGATTTCTAACGGTTGTAGCAATCCACTCAGTCTCTGATATTTCGCTTTTACTTTCTGACAGGTCAGACACTTGGCAACACATTCTGCAACATCGCGTTTCAAATTCGGCCACCAGAAATGTTTTCGAAGATCTTGATACATCTTTGTACTACCTGGGTGAATCGAATATCTCGAACTGTGAGCCTCACTCAGAATTTCTTCCTTAATTTCTTGTACTAGCGAAATCCAGATTCTATTTTCAAATCTCAGTATTCCTTCCTTATCCATCTTAAATCTTGGTTCGGTTCCTTCAGATATCTTCTTTGTCACCTTTTTATATTCTTCGTCCTGAAGTTGAGCCTCCTTTACTTTATCTAGTAGAGTTATACCAGATTGCATCTGAAATAGCTTCTCATCAATCTCCATAGGATACTTCACTTCCAACTCCAGTTTCTCCATTTCTATAATTAGCTCCTCCTGAGAAGTTAACATCATCAATTTCTTACGACCCTTTCTACTTAAGGCGTCAGCAACCACATTCGCCTTACCCAGATGGTATAAAATCTCACAGTCGTAGTCCTTAATTAACTCCAACCACCTTCTTTGACGCATATTCAAGTCCTTCTGCGTGAAAATATATTTGAGACTCTTATAGTGCGTATATATTTCACACTTCTCCCCGTAGAGAGATAGTGCCTCCAAATTTTCAAAGCAAAAACAATCGCATTTAACTCCAAGTCATGGGTGGGATATTCCTTCTCGTAATCCTTCAATTGTCGTGATGCATACGCAATGACTTTGCCATTTTGCATCGACTACGTGCCTAAGTCCTTTATGCGATGCATCACTATAAACAACAAAATTTCATGTATCATCCGGAAGAGATAACACGGTAGTACTCAACCTCTTCTTCAATTCTTGAAAACTTTCCTCACACTTATCCGTCCAAACAAATTTCACGACTTTTCGAGTTAAATTAGTTAGCTGAGTTGCGATCTTGGAAAAGTCTTGTATGAACCTTCTATAATATCACGCCAATCCAAGAAAACTTCGTACTTTCGGACAGGCGTCCTCATTGATCCCGATTAATCACGGCTTCGACTTTGGATGGATCTACCGAAATTCCGTTTTTATCCATCACGTGCCCAAGAAATTGCACTCGTTCAATCCAAAATTCGTATTTCAAAAACTTGGCATACAACTTTTCCCTTCTCAATACTTCCAACGTTAATCTCAAATGTTCTTCGTGTTCTTCTTTGGTTTTTGAATAGACCAAAATGTCATCTATAAATACCACTACGAACTTGTCTAAAAACGGCTTGAACACACCATTCATTAGTCCCATAAATGCTACAGGAGCATTCGTAAGACCAAACGACATTACTAAAAATTCGTAGTGATCGTATCGCGTTCTGAACGCAGTCTTTGGTACATCCTCCGGCCTCACCTTCAATTGATGATAACCGCTTCTCAAGTCTATCTTGGAAAAGTATCTCGCTCCCTTCAATTGATCATGCAGGTCGTCGATCCTCGGTAATGGATATCTGTTCTTAATCGTGACCTTATTCGGGTTCTCGTAGTCAATGCAGTCGCATCGATCCATCCTTCTTTTCACAAACAACACCGGCGCTCCCCACGGCGATCGCTCGATTGAATGTACTTCTTGTCCAATACAATTCTTGTAGTTGTACCATTAATTCCTTCATCTCTATTGGTGCTATTCGGTATGGTGCCTTCGATATTGGAGGCGATTTGAGCGCCAAATCGATTCTGAAATCTACCTCTATCTGGTGGAAGTCCGGTAAATCGTCGGAAAATCGTCGACGAAGTCCCTCACAATCGGTATTTCTTCTACCTTCGGATTCTCTTTTCGACTATCGACTATGTAAGCTAAGTATCCTACACAACCTTGTCTCAATAACTTCCTGGCCTGCATCATCGTCAGACAACTCGCTTGTCTAGGCGACTTGCTACCATAAAATACAACTTTGTGAGTCATAAGGTTAATATGCTTCTTTGGCAATCAATTACAGCCCCATAATTGAATAACCAGTCCATTCCCAAAATAACGTCAAATTCCCCAAGTCGAATAGGGATAAGATCTACGTTCATGATATTACCCTTAATATCCACTCTACAGTTCTTAAACACGTACTTACTTGAGGAATTATCTCTCTATTCGCAATTTCTATATTCATGGGATATTCCAACTCATCCATACGCATAAATCTAAACTATTAGCAAAGTCTTCGGATATAAAGGAACAAGTAGCACCCAAATCGAATAAAACATAAGCATTAATTTCATTGATCGGAATGATACCTGACACCACATCACGAGACTGGATTGCATCCTGCACCGTCATATTGAAAGTCTGGGCGGTCGGTCGGTTTGTTGCGGTTGGTCCGGTGATGATTAAGGCATTTCCATTGTTATTTCCCCGGTTTCCTCCTGATCCTGACCCTCCCGATCCCTTCTTGGGACAATCTCTTGCAGATGGTCCTTGAACCACAAGTAAAACAAGCACCCTTCTTTGGGTTTGATACGGTTTGGTGCTATGTGGCCTTCCCGCCCACAATTGTAGCACACTCTTTTTCCTTTCATACAAACTCCCAGATGGGCTTTCCGCAAGTCGGGCATGCTTCGATTCTTTTCTTCTGACTACCTTGTTGATTCCCCGATGATGAGCTGTCGTTCCACCTTTTCTTCTGATTGAAATTTCCACCTCCTGTGCCACTTCCACTGACCTTGTTATTTCCTTCACCTTCACTCTTCTTCTTCTTTTGATCTTGATTGTACTTGGTCACCGCATCGCTTCCTCCTTCAGTGAGGATGGCCTTTTCCAGTACTCCAGCAAATGTGTTTAGCTGAAACATTGAGACCTTGCTGTATACCCAAGGCTTTAGTCCTTGCTCAAACCATCTCACCTTCCTCTCATCCGTGTGAACTTGATATGGGGCAAACCTTGCCAATTCGTTGAATTTAACCGCATAGTCAGGCACGCTCATATTTCCCTGCTTCAACTCTAGAAATTGAACCTCCATCTGGTTCTGTGAACTAGTTGGGAAATACATTTCGAAAAACATCTCTTTAAATCTCTCCCACGTAATTATACCTTCACCTCCTCGCACTTTGTTTGCTTGCCACCAGTAGCTAGCCTCAGACTTCAGCATAAATGTTGCAAAAGCGGTCTTCTGGTCTTCTCTAACCCTAGCAACGTCGAAAACCTTCTCCATTTCCATAATCCACGTTTGAGCCTCGATTGGATTCATGGAACCTTTGAACTCTGGCGGTCCCACGCCTTGAAGTCCTTAAACGTTGTGTTTGGTGGAGCTTGAGGTTGGTTATTCATGGCTCCGGTCGAGAAGTTCACCAACCTCTTGCGGGATTACCGTTAGCATAATTGTTATTATTGGTTGACTCTTCACCTGGTAGGTTGACGTTGTTGTCTTCTCCTTGGCGGCATTTTTCTGTTAAATAAACGCTTTATTAGAACTTTATTTATTTCTCTAAATAATTAAGGCATTACTCAACAATTTAACATATCACTTAACACATCATCTCAAACAACTTGATATATTTGCATTCAAATCAAAGTTTTAACATTAAACGATAGCATAACTGCTATTAACATCAACTATCCTGGAATAAAGAATCCACAGGATTTAAAACATTCAAATATTCTTTCATTCATAAACACGTCAGAATTTACATATAAAAACTAATTAAGTCTTTCACATAATTAAACAAATTCTATCACTGTCTGTCAAGGTGCAGAATAGCCTTGCCACGCTCCTCATCTATGATACGAGACATCATCCTGCGATCCAGCATATACGATGGAAGTCCTTCGAACTGAATGGGGTACCTCAAAACTCAATCTTGGGCCTCATCCATTGCATGATTAAGTGTAGAATATGTCTCTTCAAGCTTTGCCTTCTTTGCACGACTATCATCTTCTGCACGATCAGCTTGACGCGATTCTCTTACCCATCCCTCTTTTGCTATGTTCAGTCTTTCGGAGGTTTCCTTCAGTTCCTTCTTTAGCTTTTCTATCTCCTCGGTCTTATCTTCAGTTTGTCCCTTCTCATGGACCAAATCCCATTCCACATTTGCCAGTCGAGAGTGAATAGTCGAAATCTCCCGCTCCTTCTCCCCTAGAGTAATATGCTGAATAATCGCTCGCTCAGTCAAATCCTGGACCTCGTCTCGTAACTCCACGTTACGATCGTATAACGTGTCATACATCTCCGCATCAACGGTGTACCGTGGTAACTCTTCTTCTTCCTCTTCCTCTTCCTCAACAAATTCCTCCTCAGGATCCTCCTCAGGATCAGTCTCGGGCTCATGCTCCTGACCAACAATGGTGATCAATGGAGATGACTCCCTCTGTACCAGCTGCTCCCTAACGACATGAATGTCACGGGGCTCCTCCTCTGTCGGTACTATAGGTACACGGGGTTCTTCCTCCCTAGCTTGACTAGCTTCTCCAACATTCGACATCCTGATAACAAAATTTTAAGTTTTAGTTACTAAGTCGTATCATCTAACGCATACTTTAACACATAAACACATAAGGTCTTTTATTATCTTCGATGAATTACATAAATTCATTTCTTATAACTCGATAAGAGTTTTCCATCACTATCTTCTTTCTATAAGGCTACTACCTAAGGTTTTTCCCCCACCTAAGGTTCATAACCTACAGCTTTGATACCAACTTGTGACACCACCAAATCCAGGTACTTCGATTCCACGGGATTTGGTGTTCACTGTACAAATATCATCTATCTATCTACCCATAATAAATGCAAACCATGCAATAGATAGAAATAAAAATCTTCCCTTATAGGGTTACAACATCCGAATCATAAACATAATCCCAAAGTTGAACTAACCTTAAACATCCATGCGGAAATATAAACAATAAGTCTTAAACAACATCATTAACTCAAGTCTAACATAAATACATCATCAAATAAAATAACAAGTCTTCAACACTTGCTAACTTTGCCCTTGCCTTTACTAGTGGAAGGTTAAATCGGTTCTTTTCGTTCTTAAGCGCAATGTTATTATAAAGCAAGAGTGAACACTATTGCCCGTAAGTATAACAATGAAATAACAAATTATAATAACATGCGAGTGAATCAAAGACATCCGAATAAAAGCTCAACTTTTGAATCAAGAATGAATAACAATAATCAAAAGAATTACGAGGGTCATAAGACCTTGAACTATGTCCTAGGTTAACAAGGATTATACTTGAAACCTTTAATGATCGTAAGACTATGGACCTTTCTTCTCGCACTTGGGGGATCACCCTTAGTACCATCATCATGCACAATATCTTAACGCTAACGCATAAGTAAATTCCTTTCTGTGGTTGTTCATCTCGGTTTGACATTCGAGTCCGCACCAAAGGAAGTTTGATTTGGATAATTCAATAAGGGTTACGAAATTTAGAACGTTCATCAACTAAGGACTAGTTGAATCAATAAAGTTCACTAGTCTAATAAGGTTCAACAATAATGATATTCAATTTGAATAATAATCTCAAGAAGTATACAATAGAACAATTATTGTATAATGAATCATGCTTGAAAAGATAATAAATCTTTAATATAACAATTGAACTTGAATAATAGTAATGATAATTTACTCGAGGTAACTAATAACTTGACAATAATGACAAGTAGGGTTAGGAAACTTGCCTCAAATGCGTATTAAAACGATTACTACTTCGTTCACCACAAATCCTACACACATACCATATGTATTCACGAAATTCATTAGTTACATTTTCACTTAATTATTTAATATAAACTCCACTTTATTTAACAAATCATTACCCTTCTAATTTAATTACTTAATTAAATTAGAATATTTTCATTCTCTTACTATTATTACACTCTAATAAATTATTTCATAATAATTTCCATCGAATATTTATTTTATTCCATAAATATCTCAATTAAAATATTTACTTTATTTTATAAATATTTTAATAATAATTTTTATCGAATATTTATTTTATTCCATAAATATCTCAATTAAAATATTTAATTTATTTTATAAATATTTTAATAATAATTTTCATCGAATATTTATTTTATTCCATAATATCTCAATTAAAATATTTAATTTATTTTATAAATATTTTAATAATAATTTTTATCGAATATTTATTTTATTCCATAAATATCTTAATTAAAATATTTAATTTATTTTATAAATATTTTAATAATAATTTTCATCGAATATTTATTTTATTCCATAAATATCTCAATTAAAATATTTAATTTATTTTATAAATATTTTAATAATAATTTTCATCAAATATTTTTTTTATATTTTTTATTATTTTTTTTTATTATTATTATTTATTTATTTTTTTAATTTTTTTGAACGCTGTATGGGTAATTTAGTTTAGTAACGCTTGCACGAGGAAATGGGTTATCGAGCTCATTTTCTCTAGATTTCATAGATTCTGCGAGTCATGAACATAACAAGGCCAAATTAGGCCAAAAATTAATCACACGTAAAATTATACATGAATATGGCCATAACTTCCAATTAGTTATTTTTACACGAATTTAGACTTACCCAATCATTGTAATACATATATAATCATTACTTAACCCATCTAGCATGATTTTTAACAAGTTACAACACATAATTTGCAAAATCAACATATTTACTTTCACTATTTTTGATGTTCTTGAAGGTTTTGAAAATAAAACATGAAAATTGTCACTACGGATTCGTTATAACACCGAATCCGTTTATTTAAACTTTGGTCTCTTCATATCAACATGCATAATAATATACGAGTGTAAAATTTAGGGATAACATACAATCAATACATAAAATATCACGTATAAGGCCATAAGGCCAAAACCCATACTCTGTAAATTTTGAAATAGCAATTCATAGTATTATGAAACCTGATGACATGATAATTCACATATATATATATATATATATATATATATATATATATATATATATATATATATATATATAATCAAATACGATTTGATACATCTTAACCCATATATAAACTCATAATCAAACCCTTTCTGAATTACAGAGATTTTACAAAATGTATGAAAGCCATTTTTATAAAAACTAATGACGTTAAATTTAGAATTTGGGAAGAGGAGATTACCCTGAGAATAAGTATAGATTAGTAGGGAATAATTTCTTCTCAACTCTTCTTCAATCAAAATTCTTTCTCAACACTTCTCAATCTCTCTCTGAAACTCTCTCTGTTTCTACTTTTCTAGACTTAGGAAAATGAAGAAAAAAAAAGAAGGCGATGATATAATAAGAGAAGCGACATTTGAGTGGTGATTAACCCAATAATGGGTAAGCTGTTCCAACTCCCCATAGGGCCTTGTTTGGCTAGCAAAATAGATTTTAAAAAATATTTAATTTAATAAAACTTTATCATATAGTTTAATTAATGTCACACTCCTTCATAAAATAAATCAATATCTTATTTAATTTATTTTAAATAAAATATAATAATTTCTTATAATTTCACATAGTCACATTATTAATTCTCTCATTAATAAATAATGTCAAATTATTAACTCTCTAATTAATAATTAAATTAATTAAATAACATCATGCTTAATTAAATATTTCATTTAATTCGATAAGCTCACATAATTACATATTTGAATAATAATTTTTCTCTACATTAATTTAATAAATGTAACACATAATTAAATTAATCTACCACAATTGCATCAAATAATTATTTAATCCAATAATTAAATCATCGAAAAATATTAATTTAATTCAATAAATATTAAAATTAATTTACAAAAATCTCGTTCGTCACATCCATTATAAGGACAAAGAGATAAGGGGACAGGGGATCACCTTGCCTTAGGCCCCTGGAACTCGAGAAGAACCCCGCTAAGGTGCCATTAACATTGATAGAGAACATGGCAGTAGAGATACATGTGTTGATCCAGTTGATGAAGGTTTGTGGGAATTGGTAAGCAACCAAAATATCCAGCAAGAACTCCCAATTCACGGTATCAAATGCCTTCCTAAAATCGATTTTGAGAGCGCATCTCAGAGGGCCAGACTTCCTATGGTAATTTCTAAACAGTTCCTGAGCAAGCAAAATGTTGTCACCTATGTTTCTGCCTTTGATAAATGCTGACTGGGCTTTGTCGATGATAGAGGGAAGCACAAGCTTCAGTTTGTTGGCAAGAATCTTTGTAATGTATTTGTAAATTATATTGCAACAAGCAATAGGCCAAAAATCTGCAATGGAGGTAGGGTTGGAGCATTTAGGAACAAGGGCAATAGCAGTTGAGTTGATCCCCTTAGTGAGCCTGCAGGAGGAGAAAAAGAATTGTACAGCCTTTGTGAAATCCTCCCCCACAATATCCCAGCTACTAATGAAGAAATTAACGTTAAATCCATCTGGGCCCGGACTTTTATTCCGCTTCATGGAATTGAGGACTTTGAAGATCTCCAAATCAGATATCAGAGCAGAAAGCATAAGAGATTGAGCATGGCTCACACGGTGCAGTGGCAAGGCTCCAAAGCTAGAGAAATTAGAAATGGTTGGTTCAGGAGGAGGGTTGTTGAACAAGTGCTGGAAATAATTGATTGCAACATTTTCCACAGCAACCTGTCCATGAACTAAATCACTATTATCATTTTCAGTAGAAAGAACTTTGTTGGAGTTCCATCTACTTTTTATAATGTTAGAGAAATAGCCGGAGTTCTTGTCACCCAAGGAGAGCCAAGTTGCTCTAGATTTTTGTTGAAGGAGAGATTCTTCTCGCTTTAAGGCAGTATTAAGAACCTATGCACATTCTTTTTCTGAATCAAGAAGGATAGGGTCAAGAGGGGAGGAGTGGAGAAGAGTTTGAACACTATGGAGTGTTTGCGTAGCATTTTTGACAGCAGTTGAGAGGTTCCCTATAGATATATTAAGGGAGACTAAAGCTCGTTTGGTCCTTTTAAGCTTTTTAGAGAACACATAGAATGGGTTGCCATGAATAGGAGGAGTCCAGGCCTGATTGACACACTCAGAGTAACCATCGATAAGCAGCATGTGGTTAAAGAATTTGAAATGCTTTTTAGATCTCATGCCGAAGCAACCAATATTGAGGAGGACAGAGGAGTGATCAAAGATACCTCTAGGAGCAAAAAGGGCTTGAGCAAGAGGGAACATAGCAAGCCAGGATACATTCCCAAGGGCTCGGTCCAACTTCTTGACAATGGGATTTGCAAGCTGACAGTTCCACCAGGTGAAGAATGGTCCAACCCCTCTTATATCATCCAGCCCAGCCGTAGAGGTAAAGGTCAGGAAGTCATCCATACCAGTGTCCCAAAGGTCATCAACATGGTTGGTTTCATTTAGATGCTTTATAGCATTGAAGTCTCCTAGAACACACCAAGAGTCAGTGAGGTTAAAAGCCAACAGATCTCTCCAGAGATCACGTCATTCTGAGTAGGAGTTGAGCCCATAAACAAAAGAAACAAAAAATATACTGTTGTTGCCATCAATAAGTTGAGCTTTACAGTGAATAGATTGGAAGGAGACAAAAAGGATATCCACAATCCATATGGCTGGATTCCATCCAACCTAAATCCTACCATTACAGTGAAAATCATAATTAAAAGCCCAAGACCAATTAGTACATAATCTATTAGCTATTCTGGGAGCATTGTGGCTCTTGACTCTTGTTTCTAAAAGCCCAGCAAAAGAAATATGGTTATCAACAAGTAACTGACTAACATAAGCCTGGTTAGACTTTTTATTTAACCCTCTAACATTATAAGAAGCTAACATAATTAATGGGGGGAGTTTTTGTTCCAGCTTTCCCTTTACCTTTCCTCTTTTTGACAGCTTGGGTGTTTTCAGTTCCACTACTAGGACCATGTTTGTGCTTTAGGTCTTTGCCCTCTTTTTCATCCATTGCCTTTAGTTTGGCAAGAAGGGGGTTATCCAAGGCAGGAGAATCAGGATCAGAGTTAAGCATCAACTCAGAAGGAAGGGAAATAAGAGAGAAAGAGTTTGAAGTAGCCATACTAGGGAAGAGAGGTGGGTTTGAGTCTGGTTTTGCGCCCCTAAAGACAGAGACCCAATCATTGGGAGCTGGGGCTGGTGCTGAAGAGAGACCGGCAGGAGGAGGAGCTAATGAGGGACCAACAAGAGCAGGAGGATGCAGCGCTTGGGAGGATTACCCAATGGGTTGCTGATCAGCAGACGTTTTTGGAACCCATATGAAATTAACTTTTGGGCATTTGACCCGAGAATGACCAAAGACCTTGCAAGTAGGACAGGAAAGGGGTCTGCTTTGATACTCCACAGTAACCGGAACAAAAATCTTTTCTAATTTTTCAGAGTTCATAATAGCAACTTTGATGGAAGAGGGAAAAGTGGATGTGGTTGTTACCTCAATGCACACACGAGCGAAATTCAAGAAATCATTGTTAGTGGTCATGTCATCAGTAAAAAGAGGCTTGCCAATGGCACTAGCAATATAGCTAATCCCCTCATCAGACCAATATGAGAGGGGGATTTGGCTAAGCTTAGCCCAGATTGGAATTTTGTCACAGTCAGACTTTGTGAACTCAACACCTTCTTGCCATTTCTGCAGAACAATCACTTTGGAGGCAAAGTGCCAAGGACCGGAGGCAAGAATATTGTCACGATCAGTAGAGGAGTTGAATTTGAAGATATAATAACCCTTATTGTACAGAAAAACTTTGGATAAACCTAGGTTCCCCCACAACCGTTTAGCAATAGGTTCAACAACCTTAAAGGGAAGATTAGAGTGCAGAAAGAACCTCACTATGCTAGTCGACCAGATTTGATTGCCCCTCTGAAGCATGTCGTTCGGACGCTTGACCAGGATATCATAATTCTCAAAAGAGGGAGGTTGGAAAGAGAGTGATCTGCTAGCTTTTCCCATGTTTTTGGTAACCACAACACTCCAACTCTTAGGGGCACCATCCGAGGCACTAAGAATGATTTCTCCTTCCTCTGCAGGGGATATTGGCATTTGGGACGAAGCTATAGCATTAGTCTCTTTCCCTAAAGTAGAGGTTTCCACTGCGGAGCCAGAAATATTGGCTTTCCGTATCATGCATTGAGCAGAGATCCTCAAAGGAGAAGAAGGAGCTGCAGAGGTCCCTGCCTGAGGGATAACATCAAGCAACTAGCGTGCATGTCCAAGGTCTAAAATCATGCCTTCAGAGAGGTAGGCTTGTACATCCGAGGGGGTTATGCCATGAGCAGATAGGAAATCCATGAGGTGACTATTTTTCCTCCTTTCAAACAAGGCTTCATCTCTATCCTTGTGAGAGAAATGTTGAGCAGCTAAAAAAATTTCCCTAGCATTCGCGCTAAGTGCAGGACCAATATTGATCTCGGTAGAGGGATTTGGGTGCGAAAGCATTTGAGTCCTCAGAGCTACTGTCGAGAGTCATGGGTATGGGGTTAACCGCAGATTCACCCATGCTATCACTGCAAATCAGGGAAGGGGGGAATGAAGAGGGAGGGGCCTCCAGAGCATCCCAAGGAGGGGCTGACGAGGAGGAAGGGGAGGGAGAGTTTGGGTTTGAAACCCCCATCTCAGCAAAGAGGTCCCTAGAAACCGAGCTAGAGGAGTTCCTAACAGATAGGTGAGAGTGGTCTACCATTGAAGAAAGAGAGGGAAGGAAGCAAGAACCAAATAAGAGAAGAGGAACCAGGGAGGAGGGGAACAGAATGGGAGCCGGTCGGAATAAGGGGAACGGGAAAGGTAGGTGGAGGACGTGGAAATTAGGTGGGGGCAAAAGGAGGGCTAGAATTCAAAAAATAAGAGAGAAGGTAGAGAAACATTTCTAGAGAAAGAAACATTTTGAGCTAATATTATTGTAACTAATGTGTATTGTCAATACATATTATATGTGTAGGACTTGTGGTGAACGTGAGTAGTGATTGTTTAACCTACACATGAAGCAAGTTGTCTAACTCTATTTTTACAATTGTGCAAGTGCTTAAACCTTATTGATGCATTGAGCAAGTTTTCTAAACCTAAATTTTTTTGTGCAAGTTTCGTAATTCTATTTATATTGTGCAAGTTCCTAAATCTTACCTTTTGATATTGAGTCAGTCTTTCTAATATTTAACTTGTTATTATGCATTCTCAATACTCAATTCTAAATAACCTTAGCTTAATATTGTTCAAGCAAGGTATGTTATTTTATTCAATGTTTATGCTCTTAGATTATTCCTAAAGCATGACCTTAGTATACAATGTTGATTCGCTTATGATTTATTCTATAACATATTGTTATAACATTTTTATTCAATTAATCCTTAGTTGATGTTCGTTAACTCTAAATTACCTTGAAACCTATCCAAACCAAACTTACTTTGGTGCGGACTCGTATTCTAAACGCTGAGATGAACAACCCTATTATAGGAGATAATTTACGCATAGTGTTAAAATTTTTGTGCACAATACATTGTACGAAGGGTTGATCCCCCTAAGTACGAGGAGTCCTTATAGTCTTATGACTGTTAAAGTTTAAGTTGAAAGAATACTTATAACTATGGACATAGTTCATGGTCTTTTGACCCTCAGTTATATATTTCAGATTTTGTTCCTAATTATTATAATTGATGAAATACCTTATTCATTTTCTATTGAGCCTATTCATTTGGCAATTGATATGATATTTATTCATTGTCATTTTAAGTGAGCTTTGTTTGCTCATTCTTGCTTATGTAAACATTACAGCTAAAGTTGAAAAGGTTGATGAACCTATAACCAGTAGAGGGAAAGGGAAGATAAGCAAGTTTTGAAGACTTGTAAAACTGTTGACTATTATATTGTAGAACTTTATTTTAATCTGATGATGTATTTATTTACTTTTCCGCATATGATGTTTGTAATTAAAGGTTAGATAACCTAAGAGATTTTGTTGGATTTATTGATGTAACCCTTTAATGGGAAGGTTTATTATTAAACTTTATTTTGTTTGGGTAGTTAGATATGCATGTTTTTATCAAGTGAACACCAAATCTGGTGGAAATGAAGTACCCGGATTTGGGGGTTTCACAAGTTGATATCAAAGCCTTAGGTTATGAACCATAGGTGGGGAAAAACCTTAGGAAGTAACCTTTGAGAAGATAGTGGTGATAAACTCTTATCTAGTTTTAAGAAAGAAATAATAAAACACTTATGTGCTTATGTGGTTGCAACCTATTTACTCGTGAGTGTTAAGTAGTAATGATTAGTAATTAAAAATTAAAATTTTGGTTGTCATGATGGCTAATGTAGGAGAATCCAGTCAGGATAGGGAGGAAGGATCCCAGATACCTAGAGAGGAGGAGCCTTGAGATATTCAGGTGGTTTGGGAACAACTACTGCCACGGAAAACATCTCCGTTGGTCACAGTGGCTCAGCATGAGGGTTTACCTGATGAGGATGATGAGATAGAGACGGATGAGGAGGACCCCGTTAAGCTGCCACAATCGTATGAGGATGAGGATGACGAGGAAAAAGAGCTTCCACTTAACTCGATCTCCGCCTGTATATACGATGAAGTATACGACCGCAATGTGGAGCTTCAGGATATCGTCGAGGAGTTGTGAGAGATAGTAGCTGAACAACAGACCTCAATGGCGCAGAAGGACAACGGGATCCAGGATCGAGATGAACGTCTGAATAATCTCGAAGGGAAGCTGGTCCACACTGAAGGAAAGAATGAACAAATGACAGAGGAGATTGTAGAGCTAAAGAACAAGTTGAAAGAAGAATCTACTAAGAGGGCAAAAGCCGAAGACGCGTACAAGGAAGTTTATCAATGAGCCAGGATAACAGAGAGAGAGGCACAAGCAAAGAGGATCAAGATGGAAAAGATGAAAAACGTATTCAACACCGTGATTAATCGAGCTCAAGATCGGGTAATGGGTTATCCGATTCAGTTCGAGACGCTGCCATCGTACATATTAGATCGCCGAATAATGTTCCAAATTATGGAAGAAGAGCGTCGTAAGGCTACACAATATCTTAGTAGGACATCGTAGGGAATGTACCTGATATACGATTAATGATATGATAAATAAAATGTAAATCCCAGGTGTTATGTAACCTATGGGATATAATGATGATGTTATCATGGAACTTTAGTAGTTCAGGAAAGTAATGTAAATAGTAGTGATGATATCGCTCTTATGTTTTCAAAAAGATTATGAATGAATAAAAGTTGTTTTTTTTATTCAAAGTGTTATGTGTTATGTGATGATCTGTTATGGGGTGCAAGTTAAGCAGAAAATACTTAAAGGAATTGAGTAATAATCTAATGAGTATATTTTAACAAAAAATGCCTCCAAGACGTCAACCCTGACGATAAAGAACCCCGAGGATCTACCAATAACAACACTGTTGAGGCTAATCCGGTTTAGCAACTCACGGCGTTCTATGACGGGTGCATTACAAAATCAACCGCAGAATCAAGCTGTGACATTTAAGGACTTCAAGGCGGATGCAATACCCAATAAAATAATAATAAAATAATTAAGTAAGCTTTAAAATATTTAATTGGGCTTTCCTTATGTTTGGATCAGATTCTATTTAATTTATTTAGGCCATAATAAGTAATATTACATTAAATTGGGTCTTTTAATTAATTGGGTCTAATTTATATTTGTGTCATTTTAAATCCTAATAAAATTTAAAAGTATTAATAATATATATTAATTAATAAATAAACCTAAACCTAACTGCTTTATTATATCTCTGCGAATCAACTGGAAAAGAAAAGAGAAGGGAGAACCCAGCCGCCGCTAAACAAAGAGGAGTGGAGAAATTGGATGTAAGTTAGTAGTTTTTTTTTATTATTGAATGGAAAGCTTTCTTGCTGGTATTGCGTCAGGAATTTAAGTATTTAAAGTTTGTCCCAATATGGGAGTCTTGAATATGAAAAGACACATATTTTTTATTATATTTATTCATGCACTATGGTATTACGTTTATATATAAATATATATATAATCTTGCGGGTTAGTTTTCTTTTATTTAAATATATGTACTTGAGTTCATATGTTCTGCAGTTTTTTTTATATATAGTAGGCGTTATATATATATATATATATATATATATATATATATATATATATTTTTCTTATGACTAGTTTTGTCATATTTCATCTTATATATATATATATATATTTGTAAAAATTTAAAAGCGGGATAGTAATAATTAATATTATAATATTGTTTTTATGATTAAAATATATCTTTTGATTACAATTTGAATATATTATATTAAATTTATTGAATTTATGAAAATATAAATTATAATGAGTTCATAATTTAATTATATGTATTATATTTTATTTTGATAATTAGATCGGATTGAGGGAGTTTAGCGGGTGATAGTTGGATTCGGCGAATTATTTTGGTAATACATTAAGGTACGGATTCCGTACTTTTTCAGCGATATTCCTTTAAATTTAATTCGTTCATTTTTTACTCGTTTAGAAAATTTGGTATTGCCTCTCGAGATTATTCCTTATTGTCAAAATTATTGAGATAGTTTCATTTTGGCATTGATATTTGAATTCGTATTTGTACTCTTTGAACTAGTTAATCGTGTCAATATATTTTGGAGACCTTATTCGTTTGTACCATTGTTCGTATATTTTCGTTCACACTCGGAGTTGTCTTGATCATTGATATCTTGTAATAAATGGGTATGTTTGTATTTGATAATTCAATTTCATTTGAATATGGTCATGTAAGCCTTGTGATTTGAACTCCTTTTGGCTTACATTTTGTAGTTTGATCATTAGGGTATACTTGAGCTAACCACCTGTGGGGGTACCACAGGCATGTCCTCTTGACACAAGGGCATGACACCTTCCGTGGCGGTGTGATCAGTCCACGGCGTATCCTTTTGTATGCTCTGGGTATGAGCTTTGGCCATTTGATATATTTATTCAGGATACGTATGGGTTGACCCAGTATTTGATTTGATTCGATTTTTTTGGCGGATTAGTGACGTATGTGTCGTGCGTACTATCCGATTTGATTTGTATACATCATGGTATCGATGTATTTTGTTAGCCTTTGGCTATTTGTATTTGAGCTCAGTATGAAATTATTACCGTATAACCATTTGATTTAGCCTTATTTGTTTGGGATTCTTTTGGCTATAATTATTCGATTGACAATGTTAGTCATTTGTTTATGGACTCACAAATTCTGATCTATTCATAATTTGTTTGTAATTCGCATGTGTTTATTCATTCCATTCTTTTAGATTCATTACATATTGTGATGTATTTATTCATATTCATATCCGTACTGGGCAATTGGCTCACGCTGTGTTCTTTTTCCGGCAGGTAATCAGGGGTGATCAGGATTTGTGGGATGAGAGCTACCTTTGATCCAAATGAGTAGATTAGTTTTTGAGAATTATTATTAGACTTGGTGTTCTTAATATTTTGTTAATAGATGTTTAGGCCATTTTGGCATTTATTTCTTATTAGTAGAGATTATGTAAGTGTGGAGTTTCTTCTATTTAAATTGGAGTATGTGACTTTTGGTATTAAATTTTATTGGAGATATTTTGAGGTTTACTAGAGGTTTGTATTTATTATGCTTGTGCGTGACATCCCTTTTTCCTTTTGGGAAATGGGGTGTTACAGAGTTGGTATCAAAGCTTAGGTTATGATCTTGTAGATTGCCTTTTAGGCTTGACCTGTGAGTTATGGGTAGACCATTGGGTAGTTGTAAGATTTTATTATAGAGTTGTATTGCAATTGATTTTCGTTCTGTATAAATTTGGCCTTGATTATTTGTTTTGATCTGTTTGTTCTCGTCTGTTTGATTTTGTATCATAGATGGCTCGCAAGTCTTCGAGAATTGCTGGGAGGCAGGGTAATAACGGTAGGAGGGGTCAGAGGCAGCCCCAAGTTGAGGCTGTTAACCAGGGTGGAAACGATGGAAATCAGGGTAATGCGACAATAACCCCGGCTATGGTTGCAGTAATGGTGAATGAGGCGATTCTGCAGCCGTAGCACACGAGCTATGCTGAGGTATTCCATGAGATCTGAGAAATCGACATGCAAATGGCATGGGGATGATGCAGAGATACCACAACATGAGCAGAATGTTCCTCCCGAGGATCAAGTGGGTCAACAAGTGCAGCCGTTGTATGTGTTATTGGAGAGGTTTATTAAGCAGAATCCCAACTCTTTTCGTTTTGCTCCAACTCCAATTGATGCGGAGAACTGGATCACCCACTTGGAGAAGATTTTTGATGTTATTGGGTGTACTGAAAATCAGAAGGTGAGATTAGCAGTATATAAGCTAGAGGATGATGCTCAGCGATGGTGGAAAACATTGAAGGCTACACAGGGAGATGGATTTATGGATGGACTCATATGGAGCGGTTTTTGTGACCTTTTCTATTAGTAGTATTTCCCAAACGCTGATAGGGACGCATACATCAGGGAATTTGTGTCCATTCGGCAGAAGGATGATGAGACTATTAATGATTTCATAGCGAGGTTTACTAGATTGTCTAGTTTTACGGGTTCATATATTTCGACGGACAAATTAATGACAGAGAAAAAATTCAAATGGGCTTTGAAATATGAGTATAGGAGGTCAATCATCCACACCATATTTACAGATGTATCACAGGTGGCTAATGCAGCTAAGAGTATGGAAATGGAGCACAAGGACTTTCAAGCTTCCAAATCAGAAGGGAGTCGAAAGAGAGATAGAGATGATCAACAAGGGCAAGGATTGGGGCAGTTTGGTAGAAATCATAATAGAAGGCAAAATAATTAGAATGAGCCTCCATCAGGTCAACGATTTAATCCTCGAAGGGATTTTGCTTACCCAATGCAGCAGGGTGGTCGTGGAGGTCAGCAGCATGGTCAGTGGCAAGCTGGAGGGTAGTATCAAAATAGGGTATTTCAGCGAGCAGGGTTTCAATGAGAATCAAAATCGTGGTCGACATCGCCATGTGAGGTTAAATCGAGGCGGTATCCAGGACCGGCAGGTGGGGGCAATCCAAACCTTTTGCCTCTTCCACCTATTCCATGTGCTAAGTGTGGTGGGTATCATGCTGGTAGGGCGTGCTATAGAGAGACAGGGGCTTGTTTCTTATGTGGACAAATGGGACATAGAGCAAGGGCCCGATTCAAATGATGGAAATGGGGGAGGTGGCAATCTTTGGTAATGGTGGTGGTATTGCAACAACCGGTGGGAGAGTATTTGCATTGACAGCTAATCAGGCGGCCCAAGCACCAGGTACTATTTCAGGCATTCTTCTTGTAGGAAATCGTGAGGCATCGGTTTTGTTTGACACTGGGTCTACACACTCTATTGTTGCACTTTCATTTACTCGTCATCTTGGTGTGTCTTCTCAAATATTAGATCCTCATTTGTCTATTGCTACCCCGATGGCGAATTCTGTGATTATTTCTGAGCATTTTTGGGAGTGTCCTTTGAAGTTAGGGAGGAGGGTGTACGCAACTAACTTACTTCCGATGGTGATGCATGATTTTGATATTATCTTGGGTATGGATTGGCTGAGTAGGCATCGAGCCACTATTGATTGTCAGGCGAGGAAAGTTATTTTTGGACCCTTAGACACTCCAGAATTCGAGTTTCAATGTTCAAAGCCGAATGGTGTTGTAAAGTTGATCTCAACTTTGAAGGCGAACAAAATGATTGCTAAGGGACGTGATTGTTATTTGGCTTATGTGAAGGATACCTCGAGGGATGAGCCCCAACTTGATGACTATCCAGTTGTGCGAGAATTTTCTGAGGTATTTCCTAAGGATCTGCCAGGATTGCCACCGCCAAGGGAAGTTGAGTTTACTATTGAGCTCATTCCTGGAGCGGAACCTATCTCTAAGGCACTCTATAGAATGGCTCCATTAGAGTTACAGGAGTTGAAGGAACAATTGCAGGAGTTGTTAGATCGTGGATTCATTAGACCGAGAGTATCGCCATGGGGTGCTCCAGTCTTGTTTGTGAAGAAGAAGGACGGATCTATGAGATTGTGTATAGATTATAGGGAGCTAAATCGGATCACTATCAGGAATAGATATCCATTGCCATGGATAGATGACCTTTTCAATCAGCTACAAGGGGCAAAGTTCTTCTCAAAGATAGATTTGAGGTCGGGGTACCATCAGTTGAGGGTGAGGGAAGAGGACATTCCAAAAACAGCTTTTCGTACTCGGTATGGGCACTATGAGTTTTTAGTGATGTCTTTTGGGCTGACTAATGCTCTGGCAGTATTTATGGATATGATGAATCGAGTTTTTAGCGAGTATTTGGACCAATTTGTCATTGTCTTAATTGATGACATTTTGGTGTATTCTAAGTCTAAGGAGGAGCATGAAGAGCATCTTCGTACTGTTTTGGGGGTTCTGCAGAAGAATAAGTTATATGCTAAGTTTCCAAATGCCAGTTTTGGTTAGAACAGGTAGCATTTTTGGGGTATGTCGTGTCTGTGAAGTTATTAAGGTGGATCCTGCAAAGGTTGAGGCTATCACTAATTGGCCAAGACCTACCACGGTAACTGAAGTAAGGAGTTTCTTGGGTTTGGCAGGGTACTACAGGTGATTTGTGGAAGGTTTGTCTTTGTTAGCTTTGCCATTAACTCAGTTGATGAAGAAAGGCATAAAGTTTGTGTGGAATGAGGAACGTGAGAAAAGTTTTGAGGAACTAAAGAAGAGACTTGTGTCGGCTCCAGTGCTTACATTACCGTCGGGGATAGGAGGTTATCAGATTTATAGTGAAACTTCCAAGAAGGGATTAGGGTGTGTTTTGATGCAACATGGTAAGGTAATTGCTTATGCTTCCAGACAACTTAAACCTTATGAGGTAAATTACCCAACCCACGACTTGGAGTTAGCAGCAGTTATTTTTGCCCTAAAGATTTGGAGGCACTATCTATATGGAGAGACTTGTGATGTTTTCACCGACCACAAGAGCCTTAAATATATTTTTACTCAGAAGGAGCTTAACATGAGGCAGAGGCACTGGTTGGAGCTTCTCAAGGATTATGATGCCAGGATTGAGTATCACCGGTAAAGTAAGGCTAATGTGGTTGCAGATGCTCTTAATAGGAAGAGTTCGAGGAGTGTAGTACGCCTTGGTTACACAACCTCAACTTATCTCGGATATGGAGCGTGTGGGTTTGGAGCTATATGCAAGAGGTTCTGATGGGTTGGTAGTAGGTATGAGGGTGAAACCTTCTCTTATTTTGCGTATCAAAGAAGCACAAAAGGAGGATGGCGAGTTGTGGGCTATAGCGCAGAATATGGATGAGGGTAGGCAGCTAGAGTTTCGCATTGATGAGCAAGGTGTGATATGGTTTGGTAAACGGTTATGTGTTCCGATGGATCCAATGATTCGTGAGGCAGTGTTGACCGAAGCTCATAGTTTGCCATTTTCTATTCATCCGGGGTCTACAAAGATGTATAAGGATCTGAAGGAGAATTTCTGGTGGAGCGGAATGAAAAGGGATGTAGCTGAATTTGTGAGTAAATGTCTTACTTGTCAGGAAGTGAAAATTGAGCATCAGCGGCCTGGTGGTTTGTTGCAACAGTTAGAGATTCCTGTGTGGAAATGGGATTACATTTCGATGGACTTTGTGATTGGATTACCGAGGACTCTGAAAAAGAATGATGCTATTTGGGTGGTAGTGGATCGTTTGACCAAATCGGCGCATTTTTTGGCTATTCGTGAGGATTTTTCGGTGAATAAGTTAGCAGATATTTTTCAACGTGAGATTGTTAGGCTTCATGGGACTCCAGTTTCTATTGTTTCAGTTTGGGATCCACGATTTACTTCTCGATTTTGGAAAGGATTTCAACGAGCTTGGGGAACGCGACTCAACTATAGTACAGCTTTTCACCCGCAGACAGATGGACAATCAGAGAGAACTATTCAGACATTAGAAGACATGTTACGATCTTGTGCTTTAGAGTGGACAGGAAACTGGGATGATTATTTGAGTTTGGTGGAGTTCGCATATAATAATAGTTGGCAAGCTAGTATTGGTATGGCCCCTTTTGAAGCATTATACGGTAAGAAGTGTCGAGCTCCGACTTGTTGGGATGAGGTTGGAGAAAGGGTAATAGAAGGACCCGATTTGGTTAGGATTACTACGGAGAAGGTAACAGTGGCTAAAGAAAAGTTGAAAGAAGCCAGATCGCGACAAAAAAGTTATGCTGATATTCGTAGGAGGGCTCTTGAATTCACACCTGGTGAACACGTGTTTTTGAAAGTTTTTCCATGGAAAGGTGTTTGAAGGTTTGGTTTGAAAGGGAAGCTAAGTCCGCATTCATTGGCCCTTTTGAAGTCCTTGAGAGAGTTGGAGAAGTGGCATATAGGGTGGCTTTGCGTCCACAATTATCTCATGTGCATAATATCTTTCATGTTTCGATGTTAAGGAAATATAACTATCATCCGCTTCATGTTGTGCAATACCCGTTACATAAGATTCAAGAAGATCTTATTTGTGAGGAAGAAGCCGAGGCGATTCTAGATCGTCAAGAACGGATTATGAGGAGGAAGACAATTCCTTTTGTTAAAGTCTTGTGGAAAAATCATTCGGAGCGGGAAGCTACTTGGGAGATGGAGGAGTCTATTCAAGCGGAATATCCACATCTTTTTGAAAATTAGAGTGCGTTACATTCTTTTGATTAGGGACGGAATCCTTTTTAAGGGGAAGGTGATGTAATACCCAATAAAATAATAATAAAATAATTAAGTAAGCTTTAAAATATTTAATTGGGCTTTCCTTATGTTTGGGTCAGATTCTGTTTAATTTATTTGGGCCATAATAAGTAATATTACATTAAATTGGGTCTTTTAATTAATTGGGTCTAATTTATATTTGTGTCATTTTAAATCCTAGTAAAATTTAAAAGTATTAATAATATATATTAATTAATAAATAAACCTAAACCTAACTGCTTTATTATATCTCTCTGAATCAATTTGGAAAAGAAAAAAGAAGGAGAACCCAGTGGTACCGCTAAACAAAGAGGAGTGGAGAAATTGGATGTAAGTTAGTAGTTTTTTTTTATTATTGAATGGAAAGCTTTCTTGCTGGTATTGCGTCAGGAATTTAAGTATTTAAAGTTTGTCCCAATATGGGAGTCTTGAATATGAAAAGACATGACTGTTTATTATATTTATTCATGCACTATGGTATTACGTTTATATATAAATATATATATAATCTTGCGGGTTAGTTTTCTTTTATTTAAATATATGTACTTGAGTTCATATATTACTATAGCTTTTTTTTATATATAGTAGGCGTTATATATATATATATATATATATATATATATATATATATATATATATATATATATATATATATATATTTGTTCTATGACTAGTTTTGTCATATTTCATCTTATATATATATATATATATTTGTAAAAATTTAAAAGCGGGTTAGTAATAATTAATATTATAATATTGTTTTTATGATTAAAATATATCTTTTGATTATAATTTGAATATATTATATTAAATTTATTGAATTTATGAAAATATAAAATGTACGAGTTCATAATTTAATTATATGTATTATATTTTATTTTGATAATTAGATCGGATTGAGGGAGTTTAGCGGGTGATAGTTGGATTCGGCGAATTATTTTGGTAATACATTAAGGTACGGATTCCGTACTTTTTCAGCGATATTCCTTTAAATTTAATTCGTTCGTTTTTTACTCGTTTAGAAAATTTGGTATTGCCTCTCGAGATTATTCCTTATTGTCAAAATTATTGAGATAGTTTCATTTTGGCGTTGATATTTGAATTCGTATTTGTACTCTTTGAACTAGTTAATCGTGTCAATATATTTTGGAGACCTTATTCGTTTTTACCATTGTTCGTATATTTTTGTTCACACTCGGAGTTGTCTTGATCATTGATATCTTGTAATAAATGGGTATGTTTGTATTTGATAATTCGATTTCATTTAAATATGGTCATGTAAGCCTTGTGATTTGAACCCCTTTTGGATTACATTTTGTAGTTTGATCATTAGGGTATACTTGAGCTAACCACACGTGGGGTACCATGTGCATGTCCTCTTGACACAAGGGCATGACACCTTCCGTAATGCGGTGTGATCAGTCCACGGCGTATCCTTTTGTATGCTTTGGGTATGAGCTTTGGCCATTTGATATATTTGTTCAGGATACGTACCAGTATTTGATTTGATTCATTTTTTTGGCGGATTAGTGACGTATGTGTCGTGCGTACTATCCGATTTGATTTGTATACATTATGGTATCGATGTATTTTGTTAGCCTTTGGCTATTTGTATTTGAGCTCAGTATGAAATTATTAACGTATAACCATTTGATTCAGCCTTATTTGTTTGGGATTCTTTTGGCTATAATTATTCGATTGACAATGTTAGTCATTTGTTTATGGACTCACAAATTCTGATCTATTCATAATTCGTTTGTAATTCGCATGTGTTCATTCATTCCATTCTTTTAGATTCATTACATATTGTGATGTATTTATTCATATTCATATCCGTACTGGGCAATTGGCTCACGTTGTGTTCTTTTTCCGGCAGGTAATCAGGGGTGATCAGGATTTGTGGGATGAGAGCTACCTTTGATCCAAATGAGTAGATTAGTTTTTGAGAATTATTATTAGACTTGGTGTTCTTAATATTTTGTTAATAGATGTTTGGGCCATTTTGGCATTTATTTCTTATTAGTAGAGATTATGTAAGTGTGGAGTTTCTTCTATTTAAATTGGAGTATGTGACTTTTGGTATTAAATTTTATTGGAGATATTTTGAGGTTTACTAGAGGTTTGTATTTATTATGCTTATGCGTGACATCCTGTTGATCGATTTCGCAATCAATGAATACGTGCAAGTATACACGGTCAACAAGTAATAAAGTGAAAGTAGAGTATCGTTCCCACGAGGAATTATTTAATAAAAATCACCAAGTACTAACTCTTAACCAAATCAATTTTATTTAAACAATTACAAATTGTGAATTTTCTAATTGAGAAAACTAAATTAAACAATTAAAAGAGATTAGTCTAAAAGAAAGCAAATAAACAAAACTAAGATTTGATTGAATTCAGGTAAATAAGGATTAAGACTCCAATATCCCCAATTATGAACTATAAATCAATTATCCCAATTATTATGCCCTCTTGAATTGTTAATGAGGAATTATCAAATGCCAAAAGTCCTTTTCAAGTGATCAATTGCCTTCTATTTAATCCAGATTAATTTTGCTATATTCTATGCAAAACAATTGAATTAAACTCGTTCTAATCCCAATTCCTTATGTGTTACATGCAATGAAAAGATATTTCATTCTATTCACAAACCTAATTATTCAACTTTGTGCAAATAACTAAGTCACATGTCACCATGCCCGATTCTAACCCTAGAATTCCTCTTCCAATTCCTTCAGAGTAACAAAGTAATTCTTGATCAAATAATTAAGCAATAAGCACAAGACAAGATAAACAACTCACTTTAACATAAATAATTAGAATATAATGAATAACTAATTCATAGCCATAAAAAGTTCAATTGAAATCTCAAAAATAGTTAGTTCATAATTAATGAATTAAAACCAAGAATCCTGTTGAATAGACATCAAAAGATAAAAGTAAGATGAGAGAAGAGAATAGAATCATTGTCAAATAAAATCGATGCTCCCCTCTTGCTCTTGCTCTTGATCTTCAATGGTCTCCAAGTTGCTTCAATCTCCAAAACTAATAAGAACTAGGGTTATTTTTAATCTAAAGGAGTGTTTAATCTAGGCTAAGCTATGTAATCCCCCTTATTTTATGTCTTACATCATGTATTTATAGGTTACAAGTACAAATTTTTAGCTTAGGAACAAACCCGATCCTATTTGAGTCAAAAAGGTGTCAAAATTCGCCCAAAAGCGCGTCCGAGGCCATCACTAAGCCCTTCCCGGTATCATTGGGCTTTGGGCTGCAACAACTCAAACTCTGCTCCCAGGCGCCCGGCTGGCATATAGGTTTAAAATGGGCGCCTTGCTGTCGGCCCAAAATCCGACATTTTCTCGCTCAGCGTCCTTTGGGAAAATGGCCATAACGTCTTCGTCCAGAACTCGATTTCGATGATTCAAGATGTTCCGGAAGAGGAGAAGTAGATCTACAACTTTAATTCTTTAAGGTTTTCGAAATAATGTCAGAAGCTATAGTCAAATTGACTCTGAATTAACTCTTTGTGTAAATGGTGTTTTAAAACGCGAATCTAGCCACTCAAACATCGATCCATGTAACTTTTGTCCCAAATCCTACAAAACAATATAAAACATGCTTGAATAGACACAAACACATAAAACATCCTAAAAGACTTAAGAACAACAATAAATTAAGCCCGAATGTATCCAATTCATGGGTATAAAACTCACTCATCAAATACCCCCAAACTTAAATCTTTGCTTGTCCTCAAGCAAAAACACAAAAATGTTATGCAATGCAATGCAATGTAATGAAACTAATCTATATGCCTACGAATCCAACAAAGAAATAGCGAAACAAGTCTATTCAACCGGCCTTAGAGAAATCAAGTAAACATGATAATACATCATATTAAAACAAATCAGTAATTTCCCAATCAATCATCAAATCTTAGACTGTTATCACTGATATAGTGCGTGTGTGCTCCACAACAATGTTAACTGATATAAAATCAAATTTAAGACATAATAGATATCTTCGAAGGCATCATACAGTGCAAATTCACAAAATTCACGAACAAGCTAGATCCAACTAAAGTCAAACATCCACCAAGTTCAAGAGTCCAATCCGGGATACTTATGCTTTACTTTTCATTACGGGGGCTTTTTGCTCTTTTCCCATTTTATTGTTTTTTTTTTTTAACCATAAGCGTGCGATGTCTCATTCCATTAGGCTAATGATTGTCACCCCTTAGCGAAGCTTTCGACCAACGACTCCCGGACCATATAAGACCTTAGAGGCGCTTAGGTTTTAAGATACCCCTCAGGCGTTACTCAAGTAACAAAGGCCCGAAACAAAACTAGCCTAGCAGTAAAAAAAAAAATTTCTTTTCTCTTTTTTTTATAGATGGTTGGTGAGTGCGTTTTACGCTCCATCTCACGCGCTTGTGTTTATGGGGAGTGTTTCTCCTCAACCCACCACAAGACTCAACATGTTTTTTTTTTTTTAAAGCTTATATACCCCAAAATTTCCCCCAAACTTAAGTTTTTATCAAAATTTAGCCATCTCGCTTTATTCATGTCTTTCATTCCTTCAAACTAGTATTATCCTTAAAAATCCATTATGTATCAATTTAAACTTAATCGATTAACATATTTGTTATTAACGTCTTAACCTTGATTATACCGGTTTCAAGCAGGAAAAGATTCAATTCATAACAAGAAATCACATCAAATCACGAATATTCAATACTATACTTATCTACTTAACTCCGGTCTCATCATTGGCCAAAATAGACTTTTACTATCTAATGAGTTGGAATCATGCAAATATAAACTAAGCTGCAACAAACATAGTAAACTAACTACTATTTTTGCGATTTTAATTTTTTTTTTTTAAAAAAAAAAAAAAACTAATGCAACAACTAAATGTAAATAACTTAGAAAACATAACGAACTACAATGTAAATAACTAACTATATGCAATACGACACTAAAATGCCCCCAAACTTAAACTAGACATTGTCCTCAATGATTTGAAATAGAAAAAATTAAAGCGAGAGGACTTCCACGAAAATATAGCAATCTTCCTCCTTGCCCGCTAAGTTTAGAGAATAAAGCTAAGCACATGGAACAAATTGGGCACCACACTTGAATTTGACTTGAATAACACGTAAAACCATGATAGAAGCAATTTTATTAAATCCTAAATAAATGCAAATTCAAAACTACTAATATAAAACTTAATAAAAACTAAAAATAAAATTAAACTTGGGTTGCCTCCCAATAAGCGCTTGTTTTATAGTCTCACTGACTTCTTCAATTTCTATCCAATTCCCTGCGAAAGTTGAGGAACCCTCCATCCATCGGAAATAATATAGCTTTTGGTAGGTTCCCATTTACGATAGCCATTGTATTAAAGTCACCTAGCATGCTTTCTTGAGATAATATCACATTCAAGAACGTCCAACATCTAGGTGGTTTCTCCATTGTGTCTGCGAATATATTACGGCATAGAGGCTTGTCGAGACACAACAATTTCTTCTTATATCTCTCCGCTCATCGCACCATGGTTTGAAGGTGTACTTGCTTTTTACATCACACAGAGAGTATTTGCCGATTTGACATGACTACCAATCGGACAATGTTTTGCAAATCTAACTTGGGACTCTTGAGCTGTGGAGGAGAAGGCACTTGAGGCATAAATAACATTGGCTCATCATCATTGGTTCTCACAATTAGTTCTTCACAGAACCTTGTTGTCATTATCCCCACTTCTCCTCTCTTTTCATCTTGTGGCTCATCCGATTTGTAGATTTGGCTCGGGCTCACCACCAGGCTCGTAATCCATGTCATAGGGCAGTGTATTGAGGACGGTTGTTCAACGCATGTGCTTCTCTGTTCCACTTGATTTTCCAAATTCTTGATCAACGCCCTTGGCTTTGCAAATTCAACTCTACTTGATTCATTTTCTTGTCTTGTTCCTCATTCCTTTTGCGAAGCTTTAATAAATTTTTCCAAGGCTTCCTCCCAATTTGAATGTTCTTCTGTTGTAGTGGAGGTGGACACAAGAAATCCTGTGGGTATGTTGGACTTGGAGCATAAAATTGATCTTGATTGTTACTCCATGAAAAATCCGGGTGATACCCCCAATCTCGATGATAGTTGTTGGGATAGGCGGAATTATTGGGGTAATCACCACTATATCTTATCTCAGGCTCGGCCCGATGGTGCATTGATGACTCATATGATTTCCAAAGACAATAATGACAAGTAACCACCATACTTTGACGTATTTGAGCTTCAAAAGCTTCAAACATCCTCGAAAGTGTCTCAATCTGTGGCGACAATGCGAAAGTTTCTCGAGTCTTTCAATCTCTCGCTCCCCTTGGTTGAGTCATGTTAGTATAGTGGTAAGTATTCCCTTTGTCACGCGGGTGACAGGGTTCGATCCGGCGTGAATAAGGCTTAAAAAACTTGTTGATCGATTTATGATCAATGAATACGTGCAAGTATACACGGTCAACAAGTAATAAAATGAAAGTAGAGTATCGTTCCCACGAGGAATTATTTAATAAAAATCACCAAGTACTAATTCTTAACCAAACTAATTTTATTTAAACAATCTTAAATCGTGTTTTTTCTAATTAAGAAAACTAAATTAGCTAATTAAAACTAAGATTTTAACGAATGAATTCAAATAAATAAAGATTAAGACTTCAATATCCCCAATTATGAACTATAAATCAATTATCCGATTATCCCAATTATTATGCCTACTGAATTGTTAACAGGAATTCTCAATTGCCAAGAGCCCTTTTCCAAGTGACCAATTGCCTTCTATTTAATCCAGATTAATTTTTCTATATTACTATGCAAAACAATTGAATTAAACTCGTTACAATCCCAATTCCTTATGTGTTACATGCGGCGAAAAGATATTTCCATTCTATTCACAAACCTAATTATTCACTGTGCAAATAACTAAGTCACATGTCACCATGCCCAGTTCTAACCCTAGAATTCCTCTTCCAATTCCTTCTAGAGTAACAAAGTAATTACTGATCAGATAATTAATGAATAAGCACAAGACAAGATAAACAACTCATTTTAACATAAATAATTAGAATATAATGAATAACTACTTCATAGCCATAAAAAGTTCAATTGAAATCTCAAAAATAGTTAGTTCATAATTAATGAATTAAAACCAAGAATCCACAACTGAATAGACATCAAAAGATAAAAGTAAGATGAGAGAAGAGAATAGAATCTGTTGTCAGCAAATCTGATGCTCCCCTCTTGCTCTTGCTCTTGATCTTCAATGGTCTCCAAGTTGCTTCAATCTCCACTCCCCTTGGTTGAGTCATGTTCGTGTATGGCCATTGATACACAAAGTCATCCATGGTACCTGAAAAGAGAGAAATATAGAAAGAGAATTAAAAATAAAAATAAAAATGTTTAAATTAATACTAATTTGATTGAAATTAATATTGGTAAATAATTATTAAATTAAGTCCCCTACAACGGCGCCAAAAACTTGTTGATCGATTTCGCAATCAATGAATACGTGCAAGTATACACGGTCAACAAGTAATAAAGTGAAAGTAGAGTATCGTTCCCACGAGGAATTATTTAATAAAAATCACCAAGTACTAACTCTTAACCAAATCAATTTTATTTAAACAATTACAAATTGTGAATTTTCTAATTGAGAAAACTAAATTAAACAATTAAAAGAGATTAGTCTAAAAGAAAGCAAATAAACAAAACTAAGATTTGATTGAATTCAGGTAAATAAGGATTAAGACTCCAATATCCCCAATTATGAACTATAAATCAATTATCCCAATTATTATGCCTACTGAATTGTTAACAGGAATTCTCAAATGCCAAAAGTCCTTTTCCAAGTGATCAATTGCCTTCTATTTAATCCAGATTAATTTTGCTATATTCCTATGCAAAACAATTGAATTAAACTCACTCATAATCCCAATTCCTTATGTGTTACATGCAGCGTAAAAGATATTTCCATTCTATTCACAAACCTAATTATTCACTTTTGTGCAAATAACTAAGTCACATGTCACCATGCCCGGTTCTAACCCTAGAATTCCTCTTCCAATTCCTTCTAGAGTAACAAAGTAATTATTGATCAAATAATTAAGCAATAAGCACAAGACAAGATAAACAACTCACTTTAACATAAATAATTAGAATATAATGAATAACTAATTCATAGCCATAAAAGTTCAATTGAAATCTCAAAAATAGTTAGTTCATAATTAATGAATTAAAACCAAGAATCCACAACCTGAATAGACATCAAAAGATAAAAGTAAGATGAGAGAAGAGAATAGAATCTGTTGTCGTAAATCGATGCTCCCCTCTTGCTCTTGCTCTTGATCTTCAATGGTCTCCAAGTTGCTTCAATCTCAAAACTAATAAGAACTAGGGTTATTTTTTAATCTAAAGGAGTGTTTAATCTAGGCTAAGCTATGTAATCCCCTTATTTTATGCCTTACATCATGTATTTATAGGTTACAAGTACAAATTTTAGCTTAGGAACAAACCCAATCCTATTTGGAGTCAAAAGGTGTCAAAATTACCAAAAAAGCGTCCGGGCCATCACCAAGCCCTTCCCAGTAGCCCAGTGGCTGGGCACGGCACTCAAACTCTGCTCCCAGGCGCCTTGCAAGCTTGGGCATAGGTTTAAAATGGGCGCCCTTGCAGCGCCCAAAATCTGACATTTTTTGCTCCGACGTCCTTTGGGAAAATGGCCATAACGTCTTCGTCCGAACTCCGATTTTGATGATTCAAGATGTTCCGAAAAGAGGAGAAGTAGATCTACAACTTTCATTCTTTAAGTGTTTCGAAATAATGTCAGGAACTATAGTAAAATTGGCTCTGAAGTAACTGCTGTGTAAATAGCAAGCCGAAAACGCGAATCTAGCCACCCCAAACATCGATCCATGTAGCTTTTGTCCCAAATCCTACAAAACAATATAAAACATGCTTGAATAGACACAAACACATAAAAACATCCTAAAAGACTTAAGAACAACAATAAATTAAGCCCGAATGTATCCAATTCATGGGTATAAAACTCACTCATCACATCCCTTTTTCCTTTTGGGAAATGGGGTGTTACAGGTTGGACCACCAGAATTTTGTGGGTCCATGAATCCAGTTTAGGCACATACCTGGATCATGGAGATAGAGAAGGTGTTTGATGTAGCTAGGGTAGGGGAGAATCAAAAGACTGCTTTTGCAACATTCATATTGAAAGTAGAGGCTAGTTATTGGTGGCAAGCCAATAGAACTCGAGGAGGAAAAGGGGTGATGACATGGGATAGGTTTAAGGAGATATTCTTCGAGACCTATTTCCCAGAGAGTTTGAAAATCAGATGGAGGTGCAGTTTCTGGAACTGAAGTAGGGAACAATGACGGTATCGGAGTATGCCGCAAAATTTAATGAATTGGCGAGGTTTGCGCCATATCAAGTCAACACAGATGAGCGCAAGGCTAGGAGGTGTGAGCAAGGACTGAAGCCCTAGTTGTACAGTAGGGTCTCCCTGTTCCAACTAAAGACATTTACAACGGTGCTTGAAAAGGCAATTCTCGCTGAGGGTGGAGGAGAGGCTGTGACAAAGTACAATCAAGAACAAAGAAAGAAGAAGAACGAGGGTGAAGGTAAGAATGGTGGTGGTAGTTGTGGAAATGGTAGCAATAACCTGAAGAGGAAATAGAATGGAAATATGGGTTCTGGAAACCAGCAAGGTAACCAACAGAAGAAGATGTTCGAAGCATGTGCTACATGCGGGAAGTTTCACGCGGGTGTGTGCTTAAGGGGGAAGCGTGTATGCTTTAACTGTGGCCAGGAGGGTCACATTGCCCCAAATTACAGTTAACCCAAGAAGAATGTTTGCTACACTTGCGGGCCAAAGGATCATTTTGCTTATGAGTGCCCTAAGAAGAAAGCTGAAGAGACGACGAGTAATAAGGGAGGTAGCAGTGGAGGCACATTGACCATTGCGGGACCAACGTCATCCAACAAACCCACATCCAGAACCTTCAACATGATGGTGCAGGATGCAGTGCAATCAAAAGATGTTGTGTCAGGTATTATCCCAATCAATGATATTGATGTTTATGTATTATTTGATTCGGGTGCTACTTGCTTATTTATATCTGATGAATTTGCTAAGAGGTTAGGATTTTCTAGCGAAGAATTGAATTTCCCTTTAAACATAAAAATTGCGAATAGGGAGGTAATTCCTGTCAGGTTCGTATACAAGAATTGTAGGGTGAACATTAAGGGAAATGTCATGATGGTAGATTTAATTCCAATAAAACTGGGAGAGTTTGATGTTATTTGGGGAATGGATTGGTTGTTCAATTATGGAGCGATAATTGATTGCCAAAAGAAATGGGTAAACCTTTTGACTCCGTCAAAGGTAGTTTTCTTTGGTAGCAGATCGCCTAGACATGCGAGATGTCTGACGATTATACAGGAAAAGAAGTTGTTGAGTCAAGGCTGTATGGGTTATTTAGCTTACATAGACGATACTCAGAGGAAGGGGGTGAAACTGGAAGAGATAACAGTGGTTAGGAAATTTGTATATGTGTTTCCGGAGGATTTTCCAGGACTTCCGCCTGATCGAGAGATTATGTTCGTGATCGACTTAGCGCCATGAACCGCTCTGATATCGAAGGCCCCGTACAGGATGGCTCCGGTAGAAATAAAGGAACTGATGGTATAATTGCAGGAGTTGTTAGACAAGAAGTACATTCAGCCGAGTGTGTCACCGTGGGGAGCTCTAGTGTTATTCGTGAAGAAGAAAGATGGGTCAATGCGTCTTTGTATTGATTATAGGGAATTAAATAAAGTCACTATTAAGAATAATTATCCATTGCCAAGAATAGATGACTTGTTTGATCAATTGAAGGGTGCTAGATATTTCTCGAAAATAGATTTGAGAAGTGGGTATCATCAACTGAAAGTAAGGAAGGAGGATGTACTGAAGACGGCATTCCGAACTCGGTATGGACATTACAAATTTTTGGTGATGTCTTTCGGATTGACAAATGCCCCTGCTGCATTCATGGATTTGATGAATAGGGTGTTTAAACCATTTTTAGACAAGTTTGTGGTGGTATTCATTGATGACATTCTGGTGTACTCCAAATCTCAAGAAGAACACATGGAACATTTATGTTTGACACTGGAGACACTAAGAAAGGAAAAATTGTACGCAAAATTCTCTAAGTGTGAATTCTGGCTAGAACGTGTACAATTTCTTGGGCATGTGATTGACAAAGATGGGATTTCAGTGGATCCATCAAAAGTTGAAGCTGTAATCAACTGGGAACAACCAAGAACACCTTCGGAGGTGAGGATTTTCTTGGGACTGGCCAACTATTATAGACGGTTTATTCAGGACTTTTCCAAGATTGCCACTCCTTTAACAAATTTGACAAGGAAAGCTGTAAAATTTGTTTGGACGGAGAAGTATGAAGAAAGTTTTCAAGAATTGAAAAAGAAGTTAAGTGTGGCACCTGTGTTGTCATTACCAGATAATACAGGAAATTTTGTGGTGTATAGTGATGCCTCACATAAAGGGTTGGGTTGTGTTCTTATGCAGAACGTCAAAGTTATTGCTTATGCATCAAGACAATTGAAAGACTACGAGAAAGGATACCCGACTCATGATTTAGAGTTGGCTACGGTGGTATTTGCTCTAAAGATATGGAGACACTATCTCTATGGAGAAAAATGTGAGATCTACATAGACCATAAGAGTCTGAAGTATATTTTCACTCAAAAGGACCTGAACATGCGTCAAAGTAGATGGATGGAATTGATAAAAGATTACGATTGTGAGATCTTTTATCATCTAGGCAAAGTATGTGGTTGTAGATGCTTTAAGCAGGAAAGATCGGGAAAAGTTGATGTTGATAACCACTCAGGAGGATCTTGTTTCAGCAATGACAAAGCTAGAGTTGGAAATAAAATTTCCAAAGGAATCTGATGAACGACTATTTCAGATAGAAGCTAGTCCAACTTTGGTGGACAAGGTAAGGAATGCTCAACTATAAGATAAAGAATGTGGGAAGACCAAGAAGAAAGTGGTTGAGGGCAGGGAAGATAAATACATGATCAATACCGAAGGGTTACTGAGATTCGAGGGAAGAATTGGGTTCCAGGAGTACCAGATATTAAAGAAGAAATCTTGACCGAAGCTCATAACTCAAGATATTCGATACACCTGGGAAGTACGAAGATGTATCAAGATTTATGACGATACTTTTGGTTGCCAAACATGAAACGAGATGTCGCAGAATGTGTTGCGAAATGCTTGACATGTCAAAGAGTCAAGGCCGAGCATCAAAGACTAAGCGGATTACTTCAACCGTTGGAAATACCGGAATGGAAGTGGGACCACATCACAATGGATTTTGTGGTGGGTCTTCCAATTACTCAGAAAGGATACGATTCCATTTGGGTGATAGTGGATAGATTAACTAAATTAACACACTTTATGCCAATAAAGATTAGATTCAATCTTGATGAATTAGCAAAGTTGTACGTTAAAGAAATTGTTTCGAGACATGGAGTTCCAGTGTCAATTATATCAGATAGAGATCCGTGATTCACGTCAAACTTATGGAAGAAACTACAAGAATGCATGGGAACACAGTTGAGAATGAGTACGACATATCATCCGCAAACAGATAGCCAAAGCGAACGAACAATCCAGACGTTAGAAGATATGCTTAAAGCATGCATTATGGATTTTAAAGGGAGTTGGGATGAACATTTACCATTTGTGAAATTTTCCAACAACAACAGTTACCACACAAGCATCGGCATGCCGCCTTACGAAGCATTATACGTCAGGAAGTGCAGAACTCCACTGTGCTGGGATGAAGTCGGTGAACGTCAACTATTAGGACAAGAACTAGTACAGTAAAACTGCTGAGGTTGTTAAACTCATCAGGATAAGATTGGTAGCTGCTCATCAGGACACGATTGGTAACTGCTGAGGTTATTTGTTTAATCTGTGTCTTCAATTCTTGGGACAGAATCTTTGTAAGGAGGGAAGAATGTGACGAATAATTTATTTCAGTTGTTATTCTGGGGACAGAATCCTTGTAAGGAGGGAAGGATGTAATAATCCAGAATTTTAAATTATAATTTTTAAATATTTATTGAATTATATAAATATTTAATGGATGTGTTTATTGTTGAATAAATATTTGTTTAATTTGATTTGATTTGATTTGGTTAATTTGTTAAATAAATAATTAATGAGTTAAGAAAATTAATTATCATGAGATAATATTCTAATTTAAATTAATAATTAAGTTAGAGAACTTATAATGATTAAATGAATTATTATAATGATATTTTAGTTTGAATTTATAATTAAAATGACGTGTTAATTTATTAAATAAAATTATAATTATAAAAAAATTATAATTTTGTTGTATTGATCTATGTGGTAAATTTATTTAATAAATTGTTATTAGAATTAATTAAATTAAGTGTGACCATAAACTATATTATAAAGGAGTTATTAAAATAAGTTAAAAGTGGTTAATTTAGTTTAGCTAAACAAGGCTTAATGAATGTTAAGTCTTTAATTTAAATATGTTTTACCAAACAAGGCATAAGGATTAATTGATTAATTCTAATGTAGTTAGCCAAACAAGCCTTATGGCTTTTGAGTTTCAAAAATAAAATAACTGATGTCAGTTAATAGATATATTTATACTATACAATTATTATATATTATATCATAAACGTTATAATCTATGTATTTAAGATAGAAAGAACTCAGAAGAAGAAAAAGAAGAGCAGAAGAAAAGTTGAGAGAGAATTGGGAGAAGTCTAAAGAGATTTTTGAGAGAGGAATTGTGGGAAGGAAGCTTGACAATCAAAGGGTAGCTATCATCTTCTAGAAAACAAAGGTATCATCTTACTCTTTTATTTTTTCAAAAATTGTAGTTTTCTTCTATTCAAAAATCCTCTGTAAAACTTTGTGAGGATTGAATTAATTGTTACGTATAGTTTTTCTATGATAATTGGTTGTTATAAAGTTGTTTTCATAAGTTTATAGATGAGTTATAGTAAATTGATTCATGTTATGTATTTATTTATGAAGAAAATCATATTACAGTGAATTGGTATAAATATATGTGAATAGGGCTTAGTTTAAAGTAAAATTGAGGTTTAATTCTTTGTATAACATATAATTTGACTATTAATTTTGAAAGAAGATGAAGAAACTAAAAAATAGTATATTGAATTAACTGTTTTGGTTGAAAAATAAAATTACAGTGATAATTTTCACTGAAACTTTCAAAAAGTGAAGTTTTAGCAAAAAAAGTAAAAATTAAAGGCTGTAATCTTGATGTTTATGTTGTTTAGGTGGTTAGAAACGTGTTAGAAAATATTAGTTTACGTTTTTTTTCTTTTTTTTTTTGCTAAGTTTGTTTGTATATAGAAAAAAAAAAGAGATTAAACAATCGCAAAGGGGCATACCCCAGAAACTTTAGAATGAACCTCATTTGACAACCCCCAAAAAGAACAACTAAAGACCATCAACCAACCAATCGGAATTACAAATTTATAAAATAAAACGTGCATATAAAAAATAAGCGGTAAGCCTAAGCAACCTAACAAATGAATCAGAGCATCCAGAATCATCAATAACGAGAGCCAGAGGAGCCAACGAAAGTCGCCTTAATCATGGTAGCCGTAAAGCAACATCTGTTGGCAAGTGGCGAGTAGTAGCTTCCCGAAATCAGCTCGCCAACCTGTGCTAAAGAGCAGCTAAACCAGCACCCCACCCATGTGCTGAAGAGCAGCTGAACCAACACCCCACCTAAAAAAAAGCAAACAAAAGCACCAACTGCTGCTAGGACCCCACCCATGTGCCGAAGAGCAGCCGAGCAATTGAACCAGGACTCCACCCAACAGAAGCACCAGCCCCACCTCGCCACCCAACATAGGACTCCAGTTAAAATCTAAACAACCCATCCCCTCGCCCAACCACCTCGCCCAGACCCAGCCACCTCACCCAACCACGTCGCCCAAAACAAGACCGTTGCCCCAACCACCTCGCCCAACCATACCATCACCTCACCAGCATCTCGGTAGGAGCCAGCCCAAAGGCAAACCCAACACCTCACCAAATCATGGGCCAACACCTCACCACAATAGCCAGTACACAAGCATGAAATATGAACTTAAACTTTAAACTAAGTTGACTACAATAGCCAGTTACAATAGTATTGACAGGTGGTGGCCTTAAGAAAAGATTTGCAAGTAGATAGTCTTGATTTAATGAGAAGAATGACATCCTTCGCGAGGTTTGCTGGGGGGGATGAGGGAAGTCCCGTGAATCTTTTTGTTTCGAGCTTCCCAAACTTTATAGAAGGAAATAGCTACACTGAGGCATAGGATGTTCCGAGAGAGCATAGTGCCTTGGAAGGAAATGAGATATGCCATAAGGTCATCCCAAGAGTGTGAGACGTTGTTCTAGTTGCCTAAAGTGAGAGCTAGTCTGATGATTGAGGTGGAGTAAGCACAATCAAAGAAGAGATGGGCAAAGGTTTTGGGATGTTGTGAGCATAGAGGACAATCCCAAGTTCTACCAGAGTAGTGCATAGTTCTATCATTGGTGGGTAGTTTCTTAAGAATGCCTAGCCATAAAAAGAAGGAGTACCGAGGGACATGAAGCTTGTTCCATGGGATAAAACTCCATTGAACAATATTTTGTCGAGCACGAATGGAAGCCCAGATGTGTTTAACTTTGTGAGTTTATATCCCAAATACCCCAAAAAAATCATCACACCCAAGAGTGGGAGGAGGAAGAAGCTCCGATTGGTGCCAAGCATAATGACCTCATGATGGTTACTTGATGGCATGATCCAAGATGATCCCAGGGATGACCCCGAAATAATGCTACTCGCTTTGGCATTAGGAGGTATGCCCAAGTGGGGGAGGAGGCTGGAATTGGGATTGACAGCCACCCCCATTCACCCAAGGATTATACCAAAAATTAAAGGATTTCCCATTACCAACCAAGTAGTGCAAATGTTGAAGGCCTAAGGGTCTGAGCTTTAGTACCTGTCTCCAAATCCAAGAGCAGTCCTGTGGTATAGGGATCTTGTAAGACCCCAACTTTTATAAATAAAGATGAATTTTTTATAATTATCATTTTTTGAATATTATGGAATGAATTTGATATAATGTTATAGTTGTGGGTAATAGTTATAAATTTTGCAAAGTAAGCAAGTTGTTATATAATATTCTATTGGTCGGGGAATATTCGTTTTAATAGAGAATATTCGTACGACGACACAATCATTAATGGACCCCACAACGAAATTATTGTCGAATTGAGAAAACGATAAAAATATTTTATGAAAATAACGGCGAAAGTTTTAACGTTAACTGTTGAAACACCCGGTGTTAAAAGTACAGGAATACGCGTGGTTACATAGTAGCACACGATATTGATTATTGATGCTTGCGTGAGAAGTCACTCAGTATTGTTCAATTATTGCTTTAGTAATTGTTGCATAGTATCTCACGTTGATTGATTCAATTATTGTCAATATTTTATATATTATTAAATCAATAATTGAGACAACGAAGTTATTAATATTATTATTTGCAATATTAACGATGTCTAGAAGTTCTATCAAGGAGATGTTTGGTCACCTAATTGCGCGCCAATAGGGAAAAATCCTTATTGGAAAGCCCCCTCTTTCCTGGGAACAACCTGGTCGATTAATAGTGTGAATTATAATAATGATGATGAAGTTTTGTTTTATTAGTATTATTAATATAATAAAACAGAAAAGCTTTTTATATAAAACAGAATACTTTTATAAAGTTATTCGTTTTATTAGACTATAAATAGAATATATTATATTTAATTATGCATAGTACCTGCATAGTGTTTGCATAGTAAAATCTTTTTATATAAAATAGAATACTTTTATAAAGTTATTCGTTTTATTAGATTATAAATAGAATATATTATATTTTATTTAAAAGATTTTATTTTATTAGAATATTTTATAGTAAACCAATCTGGACCGTCCGTTTAAAAGTAAATCAATCTGGACCGTTTAGGAATTAGTTACTATTCAGTCCATTCTCCTATAAATAGAAGCTCATTCCTTCATTATTTCTTAAGAATTCACTGAAACTCTAGAAAGAGAAACTATAGAGAGAAAGAAGAAAAGTATTCTGCTACTTCACTACTCCTATATCCAGTTTGTTCTAAGGTAAGGGGTATTATTTCATTCTTTCGTCTTCATGAAAAGAACTTCTGTTATTCCATTCTTTGTTATTATGTTGGAATAACGTGTCTATGCGAAGTACCGCATACTTGGTGAAATTCTTCTGTTATTCCATTCTTTATTATTCTGTTGGAACATCATGTCAGTACGTTACGCATGACCTGGTTTCATTATTTATTATTCTGTTGGAACATCTTGTCTGTGCGTTTACGCATGACCTGGTTCCGTTGTTTATTATTCTGTTGGAATATCCTGTCTGTGTATTTACGTATGACCTGGTTCTATTATTTATTATTCTGTTGGAATATCTTATCTGTGCGTTTACGCATGACCTGGTTCCATTATTTATTATTCTGTTGGAATAACCTGTATGTGCAGTCAATCGCATGCTTGGTGATTTCTTTTGTTATTCCATTCTTTATTATACTCAGTTGGTTAAAGTTTTGGCTTTTATACTCCATGAAATTAGTGGAATATCCTTGATATTTGCGCTTCATCCAGTATCTTTTCATGGAAATATTCTTCTGAGCATTCTTGAATTTTACTCCACAAAGCAGTATCATGTTGACAATTTGGACGTTATTGGTTCCTGGATAAATTAATCCTTGAACTTGTTTTATTGAATTCTTATATCATTGTCATCATTCTCATGTTTATATTATGTTGAAAGTCATCTGTGGCCTGTAGTGCATAGATGGACTTGGTATGATTATGACCAGGGATTATTCGGTATAATCATGACCATAATGTTACAAATGATATGGTAAAAGTCCTCATTGGCCCGTAGTACATTGATGGACAGTTGTTGGCATGATCATGACCATTGATGAATACACGAATATCCTTGGCCGTAGTGCATGGATAATTTGTGGTTGTGATACTAATGAATATCCTTGGCCGTAGTGCAGGGATGATGTGGATTATTTATTAAGCTGAGTCCTAGTGATTAAAGTGATGAAAAACCTTTTAAATCATAAAAGATAGTAAATTTTATTCTCTACTTGACTCTTTTAATGGATTGCTTGTTCCGCTGCAGTTAAACTTGATGTTTGTTATATTGTATCAGTTTAACACTGTTGAAGGCTAACGATAATTTATTTTGTATTATCTTAGTCATAATATTTCTTACTGGGCTAGTTGAGCTCACCCTTTTACTTTCATTATTCTCTTCAGGAAATGAGAGCGTGGCGAGGACTAGTCGGGGAGCGGGTGGACCGGTCCGGATAATAGCATTAGTAGTCCTCACTATTCTATTAAATAGTGTGATAATAAATGTAATGAGGACTCAATTGAGTGTGGATATTGTCTAGATGACAATATTTGTATTAAAACTCATGACATATGTTTTGTCGTATTTTTACACCGTTGTATAACTAAGTTGTATTTGAATTTTGTACCATGTATTTGGCGACTCAAGATAGGTGATGTATACCTATTTTGGGGGCGTCACAGTTGGTATCAAAGCTTAGGGATATGATCCCTGGCTAAGATGTGAGACAAGAACTAGGAGGGGAGAGACGGGGAATTCTGTCACTAGTATGACCTACCTAAGTTTATTTGGTATTTAATTGGTCGGTTAGAGTATATGGATAATATGTGATATGTTAATTAACCCTTGTTTTGTGGCAGTATTTGAAAATGGCATTCGAGAATGTTGAGAACATCAATGGAGCACAAGAGACCGTTGAGTCTCCACAGATCAATAATCAGGATAATGTACATCAGGAAGGCGACAATCCTCAGGCAAACAACAACACTGACCATATGATGGACGATGGAATGTTCAGAGGCTTTATGCAATTCATGCAACATCGTCGCAAGAGTGGCTCTCAGACAAAATGCGGTGGAAACACTGGCAACTCTAGGATGATCACGCTTAAGCGATTCAAGGAATTGGGAGGACGGAGTTTTTTGGAGAGCCAAAACCACTTAAAGGCGGAGGCGTGGATAAAGTAGATCAACAAGAGATTTGATGTCTTGGGATACTCAGGAGCAAAAGGTTCCTTTGCCACCTTCATGTTGCGGGTAGAGGCGATTCTTGGTGGGAATCAGAAGCGACTCAACCGCCGCATGAAGATGTCTTGGGAGAAGTTCAAGAAGCTGTTCAACGACAAGTACTTTCCCGAAAGTATTCGTCACATGAAAGAGGTAGAGTTCATCAAGCTGGAGCAAAACAACATAACCGTGTCGCAGTACGAAGCCAAGTTTGCCGAGTTATCCCGGTTTGTGTCTCATTTGGTTGATAATGAGGAGAGAATGACGCAAATGTTTCTAAGAGGTTTGAAACCTGAGATACGTCAATATCTTATCTCTCATAAACTGTGTTTGTATTCAGTTATTGGATCGCGATAATGAGTCAACCCTAACAAAAGAGAGCAGCCGGCAAAATGATAATACCAGTGATAACAGTCATCGAAGCGGTGACAATAAGCGTGGAGGGAATCAACATGCCAGAAATGGTAACCACTTCGGTGGTAATCATGGCCAAAATAATAAGAATGGACATTTCAAGAAGAGGAGATTCAACAATGATGGAAAGACGTTAGCACCAGCACCCATTATGAAGGAAGGAGAACGACTACCTATCATATGCTTCAAATGCGGAGGGGAGGGACACATCAGTCCAAACTGCGCGATGTCGTCCAAAGCATGTTATAATTGTGGAAGAGAAGGTCACCTAGCCCGATTTTGTCGTTCACTGAAGATAAGTTTAGCTAGGATGGAGGCACCAAAGGACGTCCCAGAAAAGTCAAAGCCAGTAGTGCAAGGGAGAGCGTTTGTCGTGACCTCCCAAAAAGCAAGGAACCCAAACGAGGTCATCACGGGTAAGTTTATCATAAACTCTAGCGAAGTATATACCTTATTTGATACTGGTTCTACCCATTCTTTTATTTCTCCTACTTGCGCTCAACGTTTAAATTTGACTCCGGAGAAATTGGACTTTGACTTATCTGTTGAAACTCTGTTGGGAGAAACCTTCATTACATCCACTATTTATAAGTCTTGTTTGGTTCAAATCGGTACCCTCACATTACTTGTCGATCTTATTTCATTGAAAACACTTGCATTTGACGTAATTCTAGGGATTGATTGGTTAACTACTCATCATAAAAAAATTGATTGTTTTCGTAAGGTTGTTAGCTTTCATATTCCTAACCAACCTATTATGCAAATTCAAGCAACCAAACCATTAAAATCAATCACTGTCATCTCAAGTCATAAAGCTATTTGTTTATTGAAAAATGGATGTCAAGCTTTCTTAGCTCATGTCACGGATCTAAACAAAAATACGTCAGTTTTGAATGATATTTCTATTGTTAATGAATTTCCTGATGTATTCCCAGAAGAACTTCCTGGCCTACCCTCAGAGCGTGAAATTGAATTTTGTATCGACCTTGAACCCGGTACAAAACCCATTTCCAAAGCCCTATATCGAATGGCTCCTATTGAACTTCAGGATTTAAAGACCCAACTGCAAGAATTGTTAGACATCGGTTTCATTCGTCCTAGTACTTCTCCTTGGGGTGCTCCTGTTCTATTCGTGAAAAAGAAAGATGGGAGTATGCGACTTTGTATTGATTATCGGGAGTTGAATCATGTCACCATAAAAAATAGGTACCCATTGACACGTATTGATGACCTTTTTGACCAGTTGCAAGGTGCCAAATTATTTTCAAAGGTTGATCTTCATTCCGAATATCACCAATTGAAGATTAGAACCGATGACATTCCAAAGATGGCTTGCAAAACTTGGTACGAGCATTATGAATTCCTAGTCATGTCTTTTGAATTGACTAATGCTCCTGCTGCTTTCATGGATATGATGAACCGAGTATTCAAGGAATATTTGGATCACTTTATGGTCGTCTTTATTGATGACATCCTTATTTATTCCAAAAGTTGTGAAGATCATGAGCAACACTTGAGGCTGATACTCCAAAAGCTTCATGAATATAAGCTTTATGCCAAGTTGAAAAAATGCGAGTTCTGGCTTGAGGAAGTAGCATTCCTTGGGCACGTAGTGTCAAGTCATGGAATATCTGTTGACCCAGCAAAGATTGAAGCTATTCAAAGCTAGGAGCAACCTAAATCAGTGACCGAAGTACGTAGCTTTCTCGGTTATCTGGTTATTATCGGAGATTCGTAGAAGGATTTTCTCGAATCGCTACTACATTAACTCAGCTGACTCGGAAAGATACAAAATTCGATTGGAACGAGGAATGTGAGAAGAGTTTTCAAGAACTCAAGAGGAGACTCATTTTCGCACCTGTTCTGACAATACCATCTGGCTTAGAGGGATTTGTCATCTACAGTGATGCTTTGGGAAAAGGGTTAGGATGTATTCTCATGCAACATGGGAAAGTCATAGCCTATGTGTAACACCCCCTTTCCAAAATAGAAAGAGAGGTTACTCAAAACACAATAGAACTAAAGAAGATCACAAGGCTCTAAACCACAAAAGAATAATCTCATAATAATTCAATATCATAAGACAAACCATAATAAATGCCACACTGGCTCAATCCACAATCTAAAATAATTATTACAACTTTAAATAAATCAATGTATCGAAACCTAACAAAATATATCAAAACTATTGGATTAAAGGAAGCTCTCGTCACACTTGCCCTTGGTCCCCCTGGTTACCTGCCGAAAGAAAAACACAGCATGAGACAAATACCCAGTACGGATATAGAATACAAGAATTGAATCGAAATAACTAACTCAATTAATGAATTGAAACAAAACGAATAAATAACAAAAACCAACACAATGAAATAAATGATAAAGTGAATCAAATGGTTGGGTGTTATTTCATACCGAGCTCAAAATAAATAGTAATATACCTTGCCACACAGCAAGTCAAATAATGCCACATAGGCAATCAAAATAATGCCACACAGGCAATCACACATCGGACTGCGCAATCCAGATGCATGAAAAATCGAAAGGTGTGTTTGGCACAAACATCACCAATCCGCAGAACAGAACAGAACAGAAAAACTAGGGTCGACCCATACGCCTCCCACAACAAAACACCAAATGGCCAACTCCCACCGGAGAACAAAACGGAGACGTCGTGGACTGATCACACCGCCACGGAAGGTGCCATGCCTCGGTGCCAAGAGGATATGCCTGTGGTACCCCCACAGGTGGTTATAGCTCAGGTATACCCTACGGTATTCTAATAAGGATACCATATCACAACACATGCGACATAATATCAACAAAAGGGTTTCTAATATATACATGTTAAACTGAAATGAATCATCAACTCAAGTCTCCAAAAATATTAACATGTACTTTCTACGAGAATTAAAATAAATACAAAAGATGATACACTAGATCAAGAGTACAAACACGAGTTCTAAGTATCAATACCAAGACGGAACTATCAAAATAAATTTAAACCTGTTGTACTAGTCTAAAGAGTACAAATATGAGTTCCAACTATGAACACCAAAACGAACTATCAAAATAAATTGACAAGGAATAATTATGAGATGCAATACTAAATTTCAAAACGAATAACGAAACGAACAAATTAAAAATAAAAGAGTCTCGCTGAAAAAGTACGGAATCCGTACCTGGATTAAGCAATGTAATATCCAAAGTATATTCCAAAAACTCGTTTAGATTCTCTCCGTTCAATCTAAATAATTTAATAAAATTTGATTACAATTCAATCATTAATAACATAATATTATTAAATTTTATTATTAAGAACTTTTATACTTATGTCGGTAAAATTAACTAATAAATTCAAATTATTTACATAACTTAATTTAATTTACAATTTCCGTTTATTCAATTCATGGCTAAAACTTATTAAAATATAATATCTATATAACTTAAAAGTCATGCTCTGCAGTTGGTTGATATAAACAATTCTAATATATCTATGTATATAATAACAATTCTAGTATAGGTATATAATATCTATACCTATTCCATTTTTTTTTTTCTTAGTGCATTAATGTTCTTTGGATTCATGCATATATTATTTTAATATTCATTATTAATCAATTAATATCCACCTTATCCAATTCACATGATACTCAAAGAATAAGCCAATTACTATCAATCGTGTACAAGCCTTATACAAATACAATGATTTTTTTACATGATGATTTCACAATGATTATTGTACTACACTATTAATTCAATAACCAGGCAGAGACTCACATGGATTCAATTGCTCCTTTTGATTCTTGTATCGCCGCTGCTCGTCTTCTTCTTTTGTTCTGCTACCGCCTCCTTTCTTTTTCCCCAGTTACGTATTAGGTATAATGCTCAAGTAATTTAGGTCTAGCTATTTATTTATTAATTAATAAATCTTATTAATTCTCCTAATTATAATTGGATTTATTATTACCCACATTTAATTAAATTAAACCCAAATAACTTTTAAGGCCCAACTTGTACTAAATTAATTTACCCATCTCTTATGAATATTTATTAGCCCACACAAATTAAATAACTAGTTTGACCCAAAATAAATGACAAAGTCCAATTAATATGTTTTAAAACAAATTTTTTTTTATTTTATTAATCAATTTATTTATTTATTTACTGGGTATTACATCACCTACCCCTTAAAAGGATTCCGTCCCCAGGATCAAAAGAATGGAACGTACCTAATTTTCAAAGAGATGCGGATACTCCGCTCGAATAGACTCCTCCATCTCCCAAGTGGCTTCCTGCTCCGAATGATTCCTCCACAAAACCTTAACAAACGGAATAGTCTTCCTCCTCATAATCTTTTTCGACGATCCAAAATCGCCTCTCATTCGTTCCTCACAACTAAGATCCTCTCGAATCTTATCGAACGAATATTGCACCACGTGCAACGGATGATAATGATAACTCCTCAACACCGACACATGGAACACATTATGCACGTGAGCTAGCTGTGGAGGCAAAGCTAACCGATATGCAACCTCACCAACCCTCTCCAGAATCTCAAATGGTCCAATATAACGCGGACTAAGTTTCCCTTTCAACCCAAATCATTGAATGCCCTTCCATGGAGAAACTTTTAGAAACACATGCTCACCAGGTTCAAATTCTAAAGTCCTCCTATGCTTATCAGCATAACACTTCTGCCGTGATCGAGCCGACTTCAATTTCTCCTTAGCCACCACTACCTTCTTCGTAGTGATTTGAACTAACTCAGGCCCTTCTATGGCCCTTTCGCCAACCTCATCCCAACAAGTTGTGTGCGACACTTCTACACATACAATGCCTCAAATAGAGCCATTCCAATACTTGTATGCCAATTTGTTGTTATAAGCAAACTCAACTAGGCTCAAGTAATCATCCCAATTACCCGACCACTCAAGTGCACAAGACCTCAACATGTCCTCCAACGTCGAATAGTCCTTTCGGATTGCCCATCGGTTCCATGGATGGAAAGAAATCATGAAGTTGAGCCGAGTACCCCAAGCTCGTTGAAACCCTTTCCAAAACCTTGAAGTAAACCATGGGTCCCGATATGAAACAATAGATACCAGAGTACCATGAAGTCTAACAATATCCTGCTGAAAGATATGTGCCAACCTGTCCACTGAGTAACCCTCATGGATAGCCCAAAAATGTGCCGATTTGGTCAACCGGTCCACCATTACCCATATGGCATCATTCTTCCTGAAAGTCTTCGGCAACCCAGTCACAAAATCCATTGTGATATCCTCCCACTTCCACACTGGAATGTCTAACTGTTGCAACAACCCACTAGCTCGTTGATGTTCTATCTTCACTTGTTGACAAGTGAGGCACTTTCCAACATATTAAGCCACGTCTCGTTTCATCCCATTCCACCAAAAATTCTTCTTCAAATCCCTATACATCTTCGTAGAACCTGGATGAATTGAAAATGGCGAACTATGAGCCTCACCAAAGACTGAGCCTCTCAAATGATTGGATGGACGGACACACACACAACCGCCACCCAACCAAATCACACCATGGTCATCAATCTGAAAACTCGAATCGCTTGCCCTCCTCTAAATTCTGCGTCATAATCCATAACTCCCCATCTTCCTTTTGAGCTTCTTTGACCCGCGAGATAAGAGAGGGCTCCACTCTCATACCCGCCAAATGCCCATCTGAACCTCATATATACAACTCCAACTCGATCCGCTCCATATCTGAAATAAGTTGAGGTTGCGTAATAAGGGCAACTACACTCCCTGAACTCTTTCGGCTAAGAGCATCTGCAACCACATTTGCCTTCCCCGGGTGATACTGAATCCTCGCATCATAATCTTTTAGAAGCTCCAACCAATGCCTCTGCCTCATATTAAGCTCCTTCTGAGTGAAAATGTATTTAAGACTTTTGTGATCGGTGAAGATATCACAAGTCTCTCCATACAAATAATGCCTCCAAATCTTTAAGGCAAAGATCACCGCTGCCAACTCCAAATCATGTGTGGGGTAATTCACCTCGTAAGGTTTAAGCTGCCTAGAAGCATAAGTAATCACCTTACCGTGTTGCATCAAAACACACCCCAAGCCCTTCTTAGAAGCATGACTATAAATCTGATAGCCTCCTGTCCCCGACGGCAATGCAAGTATAGGAGCTGACACAAGTCGTTTCTTCAATTCCTCTAAACTCTTCTCCCGCTCTTCATTCCACATAAACTTCACGCCCTTTCTCATCAACTGAGTCAATGGTAAGGCAAGCAAGGAAAACCCTTCCACAAACCGCCTATAATACCCTGCCAAACCCAAGAAACTCCTAATCTCCGTCACTGTAGTAGGTCTTGGCCATTTAGTGATAGCCTCAACCTTCGCAGGATCCACCTTAATGCCTTCAGCAGAAACAACGTGGCCCAAAAATGCAACCTGTTCCAACCAATACTCGCATTTGGAGAATTTAGCATACAGTTTCTCTTTCTGCAAAATCCCCAACACTGTGCGAAGATGCTCCTCATGCTCTTTCTTAGACTTTGAGTAAACCAAAATATCATCAATAAAGACAATGACAAATTGGTCTAAGTACTCTCTGAACACCCGATTCATCAAATCCATAAACACGCCGGGAGCATTAGTCAACCCGAAAGGCATCACCGTAAACTCGTAATGCCCATATCGAGTACAAAAAGCCATCTTAAGGATATCCTCATCCTCTCACCCTCAATCGATGATAGCCCGACCTCAAGTCTATCTTTGAAAAATATTTACGCCCCCGAAGTTGGTCAAACAAGTCATCAATCCGGCAAGAATGGATACCGATTCGATGGTGATCTTGTTCAACTCTCTGTAGTCTATACACGACCTCATAGACCCATCCTTCTTCTTCACAAACAAGACTGGAGCACCCCTTACGGTGAAACACTCAATTTGAATCACACCACGATCCAACAGCTTCGTGAATCGCTCCTTCAACTCTTGTAACTCCAATGGTGCCATCCGATACGGCGCCTTAGAGATAGGCTCCGCACCAGGAACAAGCTCAATAGCAAACTCCACTTCCCACTGCGGTGGCAACCCTAACAACTCCTTAAGAAATACATCGGGAAAGTAACGAACAATAGGAACATCCTCAATACGAGACTCACCCTTAGAGGTATCCTTCACAAATGCTAAATACCCTTCACAACCCTTTGCTACCAACTTCCCAGTCTTCAAAGCTGAAATTAACTTCACCACTCTACCTACCGTGTGAACCCCGAAACACTTAACTTCGAGACTTCACATCTCCAAATATAACTTTTTGCTCGACAATCGATAGTGGCACGGTGTTTATCTAGCCAGTCCATCCCAAGAATGACATCGAAATCATGCATACTCATCGGAAGAAGATTAGCCCTACGAATCCTATCCCCAAAACTGATCGGACACCCTCGATACAAATCAGTAATAACAATGAAGTCCCCATCGGGTAGCAATGACATATCGTAATCAAATAATCGAGATGGCACACCTGTGTGTCGAACAAAAAAGACTAAGCAACAACGGAATGAGTAGAACCCGTATCAAATAAAATAGAAGCCTCGCGATTTCCAACTAAAAGAGTACTAGAAATAAGACTGTGCACCGCCACTGGTTATCGTCAAAGCAAACACTCGGCCACCCCGACGCTTAACCTCCATTGCCACCATTATCACCACCTCCACCATTTCGCGTGGATGGGTACAATCCCTAGCAATATGACCCATCTGTCCACACAAGAAGCATGCACTGAGTGAGTCGTGGCATTGGCCTCCCGGATGATTAGCCCCACAAGTAACACATGGAGCTATCGGAATGAGATTGGGTTCACCAAACCGGTCCCGGATAACGACCCTGATTTTGCCCCTGCTGAATATTATTCCCATGTTGACGATTCTGTCCATTCCAAGGTAAAGTCGACGATTACGCCCTTGCCGAGGCATCCGCCGATAACCCTGTTTCGATTTCGCCACGCCATCGCCCTCGCCGACCACCACGGTTCTATTCCATCGACCACCTCGATTCTTCCTGATGACCAAGTTTGACCTGCTGGTCATCTTCATCCCTCTTCGACTCCTTCCGGCTTAGAAGACCGAAAGTCCTGTCGCTCCATCTCAATATTTTCGGCCGCATTGGCCACGACACGTCTGCAAACTTGTTGTTAATAAGATGTTGGCGATACCTATAATGAATCCGCCACTTGAACTTCTCCGCCTGTTCTGCTGCAGTCCCTGCTGAGGTTCCCGCAAAGCCTGCCAACCTAGTGAACCTCGTCATGAAATCTGTGATGGACTCATCATCTTTCTGCCGAATAGACAGATACTCTCTGGCATAGGCCTCTTTATCAAGAAATTTGGAAAATCTGGCGATAAAAGACCTCACAAAACTTAGCCCAACCAAGTGTTTCAACATAACCATCACCCTTTGTTGTTTTTATCGCTTTCCACCACCTTTATGCATCCCCTTCTAGCTTGTACACTGCAAGTAACACTTTTTGATTATCCGAGCACCCCAACACATCAAAGATCTTCTCTAGGTGAGCAATCCAATTCTCAGCATCAATTGGAGTCGGAGCTGAACTGAATGAGTGTGGTTTCTGCTTCTGAAACCTTTCCAACCATACATACATTGGAACCACCTGCTGATCATGACCATCTATATTCTCTTCCTCTTCGTTTGCATCTCGACCATTATTTCTTGTGTTCTCCTCGTCAGAATTTACGGTGGTATTCATTGCATTGCTTGTACAACTGTGCCACCAATCGAGGTAAAGCCCGGTTCATCGCTCGATTCACCAAGGTAGCCAATTGAGCATTAATCTGATCATTAGGTTGCTCATTGGACCGACCTTCACCTCTTCCCCTATTATTATCTCGCCTCCCAGCAACTCTAGTTGATCTTCGAGCCATCTAAGAAAGAGATCATGAATATAAACAAAGCAGATTAGAGACAAATTTGAATATAGCTGATATGATAACTGAACGGAAAATCAAACAGAACAAAAACCTAACCCAGAAGTCTACCCATAACTCACAGGTCAAACCTAAATAGGTTTTCTACAAGAAAGAACCTAGCTTTGATACCAACTCTATAACATCCCCTTTCCAAAATAGAAAAAGAGGTTACTCAAAACACAACAGAACTAAGGAAGATCACAAGGCTCTAAACCACAAAAGAATAATCTCATAATAATTCAATATCATAAGACAAACCATAATAAATGCTACACTGGCTCAATCCACAATCTAAAATAATTATTACAACTTTAAATAAATCAATGTATCGAAACCTAACAAAATATATCAAAACTATTAGATTAAAGGAAGCTCTCGTCACACTTGCCCTTGGTCCCCACGATTACTACCTTAGGAAGAAAAACACAAAGCATGAGCCAAATGCCCCAAGACGGATATAGAATACAAGAATTGAACCGAAATAACTAACTTAATTAAATGAATTAATTGAATCGAATTGAAACGAAACGAAAAAATCAACACAATGAAATGATAATTTGAATCAAATGGTTGGATGTTATTTCATACCGAGCTCAAAATAAATAGTAATATACCTTGCCACACAAGCAAGTCAAATAATGCCACATAGGCAATCAAAATAATGCCACCTGTGCAATCACACATCTGATCGCAGTAATCCAGATGCATGTGAAAAATCGAAAGGTGTGTTTGGCACAAACATCACCAATCCATGAAAAAAAAACGAGCAAAAAACTAGGGTCAACCCATACGCCTCCCCACAACAAAACACCAAATGGCCAACACCCGCCGGAGAACAAAGCGGAGACGCAGGTGGACCTGATCACACCGCCACGGAAGGTGTCATGCCCTATACAAGAGGACATGCTCTGTGGTACCCCACACGTGTGGTTATAGCTCGGGTATACCCTACGGTATTCTAATAAGGATACCATGTCACAACACATACGACATAATATCAACAAAAGGGTTTCTAATATATACATGTTAACCTGAAATGAATCATCAACTCAAGTCTCCAAAAATATTAACATGTACTTTCTACGAGAATCAAAATAAATACAAAAGATGATACACTAGATCAAGAGTACAAACACGAGTTCTAAGTATCAATACCAAGACGGAACTATCAAAATAAATTTAAACATGTTGTACTAGTCTAAAGAGTACAAATATGAGTTCCAACTATGAACACCAAAACGAACTATCAAAATAAATTGACAAGGAATAATTATGAGATGCAATACTAAATTTCAAAACGAATAACGAAATGAACAAATTAAAAATAAAAGAGTCTCGCTGAAAAAGTACGGAATCCGTACCTGGATTAAGCAATGTAATATCCAAAGTATATTCCAAAAACTCGTTTAGATTCTCTCCGTTCAATCTAAATAATTTAATAAAATTTGATTACAATTCAATCATTAATAACATAATATTATTAAATTTTATTATTAAGAACTTTTATACTTATATGTTCGGTAAAATTAACTAATAAATTCAAATTAATTACATAACTTAATTTAATTTACAATTTTCATTTATTCAATTCATGGCTAAAACTTATTAAAATATAATATCTATATAACTTAAAAGTCATTCTCTACAGGTTGGTTGATATAAACAATTCTAATATATCTATGTATATAATAACAATTCTAGTATAGGTATATAATATCTATACCTGTTCCTTTTTTTTTTCTTTCGTGCATTAATGTTACTGGATTCATGCATATATTATTTTAATATTCATTATTAATCAATTAATATCCACCTTATCCAATTCACATGATACTCAGCAATAAGCCAATTACTATCAACTGTGTACAAGCCTTATACAAATACAACAGACTTTTACATGATGATTTCACAATGATTATTGTACTACACTATTAACTCAATAAGCAAGCAGAGACTCACATGGATTCAATTGCTCCTTTTGATTCTTGTACCGCCGCTGCTCGTCTTCTTCTTTTGTTCTGCTACCGCCTCCTTTCTTTTTTCCCAGTTATGTATTAGGTATAATGCTCAAGTAATTTAGGTCTAGCTATTTATTTATTAATTAATTAATCTTATTAATTCTCCTAATTATAATTGGATTTATTATTACCCACATTTAATTAAATTAAACCCAAATAACTTTTAAGGCCCAACTTGTACTAAATTAATTTACCCATCTCTTATGAATATTTATTAGCCCACACAAATTAAATAACTAGTTTGACCCAAAATAAATGACAAAGTCCAATTAATATGTTTTAAAACAAATTTTTTTTTTGTATTAATCAATTTATTTATTTATTTACTGGGTATTACACTATGCCTCTCAACAACTCAAATAATATGAGAGGAATTATCCCACCCATGATCTAGAGTTGGCAGCTGTTGTTTTCGCACTTAAAATTTGGAGGCATTACTTGTATGGGGAGAAAGTGGAGATCTTTACGGATCATAAAAGCCTCAAATATTTCTTCACTCAAAAGGAAATAAACATGCGACAACGATGTTGGCTTGAACTGTTGACAGATTATGATCATTCCATCCAATACCATCCTGAAAAAGCAAACGTGGTAGCTAACGCATTGAGTAGAAGATCATATGCGGGTACGAGTGTGATATTGTCAACTCAAAGGCCCATTTTGTGTGACTTGCAAAGGATGGAGATAGAGTTAAAGACTCCAGGGACCCATGTGATGATGGCGAATATACGAGTAGAACTGACTTTAATTGATAAAGTTAAAGCTGCTCAAGCTACAGACCTGGAGCTGATGCGTATGAGGAAGAAAGTGCAAGAAGGTGCTATTCCAGAAGAAAGAATCGATGAAGAAGGAATACTTCAAGTCAACTCTAGACTTTGTGTTCCTAACGACCCTAATTTAAAGTATAGAATTATGATGGAGGCGCACAATACACCATTTACAATCCATCCTGGGAGTACCAAAATGTATCATGATCTTCGTCATACATTTTGGTGGAGCAATATAAAGAGAGAGATAGAGCTGTTTATCTCAAGGTGTCTAACTTGTCAACGAGTCAAGGCAGTGCATTAAGTACCAAAAAGGTCCATTACAACCACTTGAAATTCCAGAATGGAAGTGGGAGCACATTACCATGGATTTCGTTACTGGTCTTCCCAAGGTTTCTCAAGGCATAGATGCAATTTGGGTCATTGTTGATAGATTGACCAAGTCTGCTCATTTCTTACCAATACGAGAAACTTATACACTTGAACGTCTTGCTCGTATGTACATAAACGAGATTGTAAGACTGCATGGTATGCCAGTATCCATAGTTTCTGATCGAGACCCAAGATTCACTTCACGATTTTGGGTTAGCTTGCAAAAAGCTATGGGCACGGACTTACGATTTAGTTTGGCATATCATCCTTAGACGGACGGACAATCAAAGAGGAATATTCAAACTCTTGAAGATGTATTAAGACTCTATGTCCTTGACTTCAAGGGAAGTTGGGACAAGTTCTTACCGTTGGTGGAGTTTTAATACAACAATGTTATTATCAAACAAGTATTGGCATGGCTCCATTGAGCGTTGTATGGAAGAAAGTGTCGTTCTCCAAGATGCTAGGATGAGGTGGGTGAAGCAACGTTGTTGGGACCGGAGTTGGTACGTATGACTACGGAAAAGATTCAAACGATCCAACAACGTATAAAAACCTCATAAGACCGACAAAAGAGTTATGCTGATCTTCATCCAAAGGACGTAGAATTCGATATTGGAGATCATGTGTTGTTACGTGTTGCTCCATGGAAAGGAGTTACGAGATTTGGAAAGAGTGGAAAGCTCAATCCTCGATTCATTGGCCCATTTTTAATCCTCGATCGAGTAGGGACTGTAGCCTATAGACTCACTTTACCGCCAAGTATGTCTCGTGTTCATAATGTTTTTCATATATCCATGTTACGTAAATATATGAAAGACCAGAACCACATTATTGAGTTAGAACCAGACGAAATAGCGGAAGATTTGACGTATGAAGAGGTTCCTGTTCAAATCTTGGATAAGAAGGAATATATTCTACGCTCCAAGGTTATATCTCAAGTCAAAGTTTTATGGAGGAACCACGATGTTGAGGAAATGACCTGAGAGTTAGAATCTGAAATGAAATCAAGGTATCCTTACCTCTTCGACATACCAGGTACGTACCCTAATTTCGAGGGCGAAATTTCATAAGAAAGGAGATTTGTAAGACCCCAACTTTATGAATAAAGATGAATTTTCTATAATTATCATTTTTGAATATTATGGAATGAATTTGATATAATGTTATAGTTGTGGGTAATAGTTATAAATTTTGCAAAGTACGCAAGTTGTTATATAATATTCGATTGGTTGGGGAATATTCATTTTAACGAGGAATATTAAATGACGTGGCACAATCATTGGTGGACCCCACAACGGAATTATTGTCGGATTGAGAAAACGACAAAAATATTTTATGAAAATAACGGCGAAAGTTTTATCGTTAACTGTTGAAACACCCGGTGTTAAAAGTACAGGAATACACGTGGTTGCATAGTAGTACACGGTATTGATTATTGATGCTTACATGAGAAGTCACTCAGTTTTGTTCAATTATTGCTTCAGTAATTGTTGCATAGTATCTCACGTTAATTGATTCAATTGTTGTCGATATTTTATATATTATTAAATCAATAATTGAGACAACGAACTTATTAATATTATTATTTACAATATTAACGATGTCTAGAAGTTCTGCCAAGGAGAGGTTTGGTCACCTAATCATCAATGGCGTCGATAGGAGAAATCCTTATTGAAAACCCCTCTTTTCCGGGAACGACACGGTCAATTAATAGTGTGAATTATAATAATGATGATGAAGTTTTATTTTATTAGTATTATTAATGTAATAAAATAGAAAAGCTTTTTATATAAAATAGAATATTTTTATAAAGTTATTCATTTTATTAGACTATAAATAGAATATATTATATTTAATTATTCATAGTGTTTTTGCATAGTGCTCTGCATAGTATTTGCATAGTAAAATCTTTTATATAAAATAGAATACTTTTATAAAGTTATTCGTTTTATTAGATTATAAATAGAATATATTATATTTTATTTAAAAGATTTTGTTTTATTAGAATATTTTATAGTAAACCAATACGGATAAAATCATTTTAAAAGTAAATCAACTGGACCGTTTCAGAATTAGTTACTATTAGGTCCATTCTCCTATAAATAGAAGCTCATTCCTTCATTATTTCTTACGAATTCATTGAAACTCTAGAGAGAGAAACTATAGAAAGAAAGAAGAAAAGTATTCTGCTACTTCACTACTTCTATATCCAGTTTGTTCTAAAGTAAGGGGTATTATTTCTTCCTTTCGTCTTCATGAAGAGAACTTCTGTTATTCCATTCTTTGTTATTATGTTGGAATAACGTGTCTATGCGAAGTACCGCATACTTGGTGAAATTCTTCTATTATTCCTTTCTTTATTATTATGTTGGAATAACCTATCTATGCGAAGTACCGCATACATGGTGAAATTCTTCTGTTATTCCATTCTTTATTATTCTGTTGGAACATCCTATCTGTGCATTACGCATGACCTGGTTCCGTTATTTATTATTCTGTTGGAACATTCTATCTGTGCGTTTACGCATGACCTGGTTCCGTTGTTTATTATTTTGTTGGAATATCACGTGCATGCGTGCGCTTACGCATAACCCGGTTCCATTATTTATTATTACGTTGGAATATCACATGTAATGCGTTTACACATGACTGGTTCCATTATTTATTATTACATTTGAATAACTCGTATGCATGCGGTCTATCACATGCCTGGTGATTTCTTTTGTTATTCCATTCTTTATTATACTCAGTTGGTTAAAGTTTTGGCTTTTATACTACATGAAATTAGTGGAATATCCTTGATATTTGCACTTCATCCAGTATCTTTTCATGGAAATATTCTTCTGAGTATTCTTGAATTTTACTCCACAAAGCAGTATCATGTTGACAATTTGGACGTTATTGGTTCCTGGATAAATTAATTCTTAAACTTGTTTTATTGAATTCTTATATCATTGTCATCATTCTTATGTTTATATTATGTTGAAAGTCATCTGTGGCCTGTAGTGCATAGATGGACTTGGTATGATTATGACCAGGGATTATTCGGTATAATCATGACCGTAATGTTACAAATGATATGGTAAAAGTCCTCATTGGCCCGTAGTACATTGATGGACAGTTGTTGGCATGATCATGACCATTGATGAATACACGAATATCCTTGGCCGTAGTGCATGGATAATTTGTGGTTGTGATACTAATGAATATCCTTTTAAATCATAAAAGATAGTAGATTTTATTCTCTACTTGACTCTTTTAATAGATTGCTTGTTCCACTGCAGTTAAACTTGATGTTTGTTATATTGTATCGGTTTAACATCTTTTGAAGGCTAACGATAATTTATTACGTATTATCTTAGTCATAATATTTCTTCTTTGGGCTAGTTGAGCTCACCTTTTACTTTCATTGTTCTCTTGAGAAATGAGAACGTAGCGAGGGGACTAGTCGGGGAGCGGTGTGACGGTCCGGATAATAGCATTATTAGTCCTCACTATTACATTAAATAGTGTGATAATAAATGTAATGAGGACTCAATTGAGTGTGGATATTGTCTAGATGACAATATTTGTATTAAAACTCATGAAGATATGTTTTTTGTCGTATTTTACACGACTGTTGTATAATTAAGTTGTATTTGAATTTTGTACCATGTATTTGGTGACTCAAGATAGGTGATGTATACCTATTTTGGGGGCGTCACAGATCTGCCAAAACGATCTATTTTTGAGAATAGTTTTTTGAATCCAAGTGGCCCATAAGGAAGAGGACTTAGCTTGGAGGATGTGCACAAGATGGAGCATGATGAGTGCTTTGTTCCTATCCAATAGGCTCTTTATACCCAGCCCGCCCTCAGTAGTGGGTAAGGAGATGGTGGACCAAGCCACTTTGGCACCATATTTGCCCAAGGAGGAGCCTCACCAAAGAAACCTGCAGAGGATGGACTGAAGGTCCCGTGTAACTGCTTTGGGAAGCAAAAAGTGGTTTCTCTAGTAAGCTTGTATGGAGAAGAGGATCGATTTGATAAGCTGGAGTCTGCCTGAGTAGTATAGAACCTTTGTGATCCAAGAAGAAGCTCGGTTAGTAATCCTATGGATTAATGGGACACAGTCAGAGTGCGAGAGCTTAGTGGATACAAGAGGGACCCCAAGGAATTTTGAAGGGAGAGTACCAGTTGGGAAGCCAAGAAGGGATGAGATGTCCCGAGTGGTGGCATGGTCTAGATTGGCGAAATAGTAGTGGCTTTTGTGGGTGTTAGGAATTAGATCAGAATAAAGGGAGAATGATTGGATGCAGGAATTGATAATGGAGATGGATTGCACACATGCATAACTGAAAATGAGAATATCATCTGCGAAAAGTAAATGGGTCAGCCTGCATTCTTTTGTTTTCCAGTGGTATTTAAATTCAGAATCAGAGGTCTCTTTGTTGAGTTTTAGGGACAACATCTCCATCACTAGTACAAATAGGAAAGGAGAGAGTGGGTTGCCTTGTCTTAGCCCTCGAGAACTAACAAAGAACCTAGCAAGTGTGCCATTGATATTAATTAAGAACATTGCAGAAGAAACACAAGCCTTGACCCAACCAACGAAGGAGGGAGGGAACTCAAAAGCTAAAAGAGTGTTGAAGAGAAAATCCCATCTGACCGTGTCAAAAGCTTTCTTTAAATCAATCTTAAGTGCATATCTTGAGGGGCCAGAGGATCTGTGGTAGCCTTTGAATAGCTCTTGGTCAAGGAGGATGTTATCACTTATGTTTCGGTCCCTAACAAAAACAGACTGTGCTTTGTCAACAATAGAGGGAAGCACATCCTTCAATCTGTTGGAAAGGATCTTTGCAATACATTTGTAAAATGTGTTACAGCATGAAATGGGCCTAAAATCAGCCATGGAATTAGGGTTGGAGCATTTAGGAATAAGGGCAAGGGCAGTTGAATTTATTCCTTTGTTCAGCCTTCCTGAAGAGAAGAAGTATTTAACAGCTTGAGTAAAGTCATTGCCCACAATATCCCAACAATTGATGAAGAAGTTCACATTAAAGCCATCCGACCCCGAACTTTTGTTCCGTTTCATAGAATTTAGAACTTTATAGATTTCCATATCAGAAATTGGTGCAGCAAGCATTAATGCTTGATCGGAGCTTACCTTGTTATGGGGGGAGAGGCCAAAATTCTAGAACCCCTCATAAGGTGTTTCATTTGAAGAGTTGAACAAAGATTGGAAATAGTCAATAGCTACTGACTCTACTTCCTCTTGGCCATGAACAAGGGTACCTTCTTTATTCTGGATAGAGAAGATTTTGTTTGTGTTCCACCTACTTTTCATCATGTTTGCAAAGAAACCAGAGTTCCTATCCCCCAAAGCCAGCCAAGTAGCCCTTGATTTTTGTTGGAGGAGAACTTCCTCCCTCTCCATTGCCGCCCAGAGAAGTTGATACATCATTTCTCCTTTTTCAGAAGATCAACATCAAGAGGCCTGTCATGGAGCAAGGACTGGACAAGGTGAAGTTCATCCTTAGCAAGTTTGACCGAAGAGGTTAGGTTCCAAGCAACACTATTTAGAGAGATAAGGGCCTTTTTTGTTCTTTTTAGTTTCTCAGTGTACACGTGGAAGGGGTTTCCATAGACAGTGGTATTCTAGGCATTGAAGACACAATCTTTGAAGCCATCAAGGAATAACATATGATTGAAGAATTGGAATTGTCTTCTGGACTGATAGGCCTGAACTCTAGTGTTGAGCAAGATAATTTAGTGGTCAGAAAGGCTTCTAGGGGCATAGGTAACAAGGGAGTGAGATAAGTTAGAAAACTGATCAGAATTTCCCAGAACTCTGTCTAGCTTCTTATGCACGGGCCTAGTTGTTTGGTTGTTCCACCAGGTGTATAGAGGCTCAATATCACGAACATCGTCAACCCCAATTGATAGAATGCAGTCCTTGAATTCCTCCATACCAATATCCCACAAATCATCTTGATTAGTTTCACATAGATTTTTTATGACATTGAAATCGCCCAAAAGGCACCAGCTACCCATAGGAGAAAGAGGTAGTAAGTCACTCCAGAGAGCTCTTCTATCCACATAGGAATTCAAACCATAAACAAAGGAGACCAAAAAAGTAGTATTATGAGAGGCAATAGATTGCACCTTGCAATGAATTACCTAGGAGGAAACAAAAAGGATATCCAAAATCCAAATGGTTGGATTCCATCCAACCCAGATTCTGCCATTGGTGTGGAAATCATAGTTAAAAGCCCAATTCCAGTGGGGGCAAATACTCCTAGAGATCCGAGAGGCTTTATGTACTTTAACTCTAGTTTCTAATAATCCCAAAATAAATATTTTATTTTTAGCAATGATTTGCTTGACATAAGCCAGCTTGGGCTTTTTATTTATACCTCTAACGTTATAGGAAGCTAACATTAGATTATTGAGGGGTGTGCCCAGCTTTCCCTTTTCCTTTTCTCTTCTTAGCAGCTTGAGGATTTTCATTGGCAAAGATCTGTTTTTGTTTTAGATCCTTCCCTTCCTTCTCATCGATAACCTTTAGCTTGGAGAGAAGAGGATTGTGGGCAGCAGGAGATTTAGAATCTGTCTTTTCCTGAGGACCAGAATCAAAGGCTATAGGGGAAAAGGAATTTGTAGTTGCCATAGGAGTAAAAGCCAATGGAGGGGACAAGTTAGCAGAGTCATTCCCATCTTTGATACCTCGGGTCACAGTAATCCAATCATTAGAAGATGGCCTAGGCAGAGAGATAGGGTCAAAGATGGAAGCTGAGGAAAGACCAAGGATGACACCAAGGCCAGTAGAAGGGGTCAGAATGGTATTACCAGCAAAAGGGGCTTTGGGAACCCATTTGAAATTTTCCTTAGGACATTTAAGAGGAGAATTTCCAAAAACTTGACAAGAAGGGCAGGAAGGGGGGCGGCTTTGGTATTCCACATCAACATTGACAGATATCTTCTCATAATTCTCCGAGTTAATCACAATAGCTTTAATAGAGGAAGGGAAAGAGGATGAAGCAGAAATTTCAATACAAACTCGAGCCAAGGTCATGTACTCATTCTTTGAGGTCATCTCATCTGAAAACAAAGGTTTCCCAATAGCGCTAACAAGGTAGCTAATACCATCATCAGACCAGTAGGACAATGGGATTTGGCTTAGCTTTACCCAAATAGGATAAGTGGCACAATCCGATTTAGAGAACTCTACCCCCTCCTGCCATTTCTAGAGCACAATAGATTTTGAGGCGAAATGCCATGGCCTAGAGGCAAGGATGTTATCACGCTCAGCAACAGATTTGAACTTGAAGATGTAGTAACCATTATTGTGAAGGAAAATCTTTGATAAGCCAAGGTTACCCCAAAGTCTTCTGGCTATTGGTTCAACAACCTTGTAAGGAAGAGTTGAGTGAAGAAAGTATCCAACTAAGCTTGAGGACCAGATCTGGTTCCCACGTACAAGTAACTCATCAGGGGGGTTGGACAAGGATATCACTATTAGAAGTTATAGGAGGGTGAAAAAGAGAGAGATCTTGGGGACTTCCCAGCATTCTATGAGACCACATTATTCCAAGTTTTAGGCATAACAGAAGCTGGACCTGGTATGATTGCACCTTCTTTAGCAAAAGATGGGCCTTGCGCCTTTAAGTTCAGGGGAGCCCCAAGCTCCATCCCTGTTTCATGGTTCAATAGACCAGCTTTAGTTGTCTCTCCCCCAGCTAGGACAGAAGGAGGAGGACTTGAAACGAACACCTTCCGGCCATTACCAAGATTAGATAATTTCCCTTCCTTTACAAAATCTTGAACAGCAGTAAGAGGGACACCATGTGCAGCGAGGAATTCCATAAGATGGAGATTTTTCTTGCGCTCAAACAGCACTTCATCACGATCCTTGAGAGAGAAATGCTGGGCAGCAAGAAAGATTTCTTTTGCGTTATCGCCTAGAGCTGGACCAATATTAACCTCACGAACAATTTCCAAAGTAGTGGATTCCTCCGAACTCTGACTAAGAGCCAGAGGGATAGGGTTACAGTCTGACTCCGCCATGCCATCACTGCTGAAAGCCAAGTGAGAAGGAGCAGCCGGCGAGTTTGGGTAAGAGACCCCAAATTCAGCAAATAAGTCACGAAACTGACTGCTTTCAGTATTACTAGCTAATAAAGGAGAGTGGCTAACCATAATGTGTGAGAGGAGGAGAGGAGCCTAAACAGGAAGGAGTTGGAAAACAAGAGGGGAGCAGGGATTAGGGAGTAGAAAGAGCAGAGAGGGAGGACGGAGGAGAGAGAGAGAGAGAGAGAGAGAGAGAGAGAAGGAGCCGGGAAAGTTAGGTGAGAGAGAGAAGGAGCCGGGAAAGTTAGGTAAGTCCTAGGGGCGGGAGGAAATGTGAAAAGTCTAGAGAGAGGGCAGAGAAAAAATCTAGAGAGAGAATGGGTAGGTTGGTATGGTTGTTAGAAAGGTGTTTGTAGGCCTAATTTGGCTTTTTGTAGTGTTCTAGAGCATAAATTGCAAAAATGCAGAAGGGACCCCTTAAGCAGAATCCCCTAATATTAAAAACCCCACTTCCACGGGGTAGTCTACTAGCCAGAATTTTGGAAAATAAACTAACTTAACATGTTTTACTAAAATAAACATAACTTTTGCATACGAACTCCGATTGATGCGATTCAAGATGATCCAGAACGAGGACGAGTAGACCTATAACTTTTATTCTTTAAGTTTTCAATTTGAAATCGTTATTAAGGGTTACAATGACCATCTTTAGGACTGTTGTGCATTTGGAGGCAATTGGAGGGCGGCGAAATGCGCAAATGCAAGTGTAATCCTTTGTGTATTAGTATAACCTAATGATAACATGTTGGACATGTAATAGGATGTTGTATCAAGTTGTTAGTGTGTATGTGGTGCAATGACATGATCACTTAAGTAGTTGTAATAAAGCTAAAAAGTGATGTTCATGAAAAGATGTGATGTTGTTTAAACTTAAACTTAGTTAGTGAGCTATACTAAAAGTGGGAAAGAAACTCTTGAAGCTAATATTATTGTAACTAATGTGTATTGTCAATACATATGGTATGTGTAGGACTTATAGTGAACATGAGTAGTGATTTTTTAACCTATGCACGAAGCAAGTTCTCTAACTCTACTTTTACAATTGTGCAAGTGCTTAAACCTTATTGATGCATTGAGCAAGTTTTCTAAACCTAAATTTCTTTGTGCAAGTTTCGTAATTCTATTTATATTGTGCAAGTTCCTAAATCTTACCTTTTGATAGTGAGCCAGTCTTTTTAATATTTAACTTGTTGTTATGCATGCTCAATACTCAATTCTAAATAACCTTAGCTTAATATTGTTCAAGCAAGGTATGTTATGTTATTCAATGTTTATGCTCTTACATTATTCCTAAAGCATGACCTTAGTATACAATGTTGATTCGCTTATGATTTATTCTATAGCATATTGTTATTACATTTTTATTCAATTAATCCTTAGTTGATGTTCGTAAACTCTAAATTACCTTGAAACCTATCCAAACCAAACTTACTTTGGTGCGGACTCGTATTCTAAATGCTGAAATGAACAACCCTATTATACGGGATAATTTACGCATAGCGTTAAAATATTTGTGCACAATACATTGTACGAAGGGCTGATCCCCCTAAGTACGAGGAGTCCTTATTGTCTTATGACTGTTAAAGTTTAAGTTGAAAGAATACTTATAACTATGGACATAGTTCGTGGTCTTTTGCCACTCAGTTATATATTTCAGATTTTGTTCCTAATTATTATAATTGATGAAATACCTTATTTATTTTCTATTGAGCCTATTCATTTGGCAATTGATATGATATTTATTCATTGTCATTTTAAGTGAGCTTTGTTTTCTCACTCTTGCTTATGTAAACATTACAGCTAAAGTTGAGAAGGTTGATGAACCTACAACCAGTAGAGGGAAAGGGAAGATAAACAAGTTTTGAAGACTTGAAAATTGTTAACTATTATATTGTTGAACTTTATTTTAATCTGATGATGTATTTATTTAATTTTCCGCATATGATGTTTGTAATTAAAGGTTAGATAACCTGGGAGATTTTGTTAGATTTATTGATGTAACCCTTTAATGGGAAGGTTTATTGTTAAACTTTATTTTGTTTGGGTAGTTAGAAATGCATGTTTTTATCAAGTGAACACCAAATCTGGTAGAAATGAAGTACCCAGATTTGGGAGTGTCACATCGGGTCCACATATTTACGTAACATAGATTTGTGAAAAACGTTATAAACATGAGACATACTTGGCTGTAAGGCTAGTCTATAAGCCACAGTTCCTACTCGATCGAGGATTTTCAAATGGACCAATAAATCGAGGATTGAGCTTTAATCTCTTTCCAATTCTTGCTTCTGGAATAACACTTTCTTGCACCTTTATATTCATCAGCTCCGGGTCTGTAGCTTGAGCAATTTTAACTTTATCGATTAAAGTCGGTTCTACTCGTATATTTGACATCATCACGTGGGTCCCTAGAGTCTTTAACTCTATCTTCATCATTTGTAAGTTATACAAAATGGGTCTTTGTGTTTGACAATATCGCACTCGTAACCGCATACGATCTTCTACTCAATGCATCAGTTACCACGTTCGCTTTTCTAGGATGATATTGAATGGTATGATCGTAATCTTTCAACAACTCGAGCCAACTTCTTTGGTGCATGCTACGTTTGTTTTAGGTGAAGAAATATTTGAGGGTTTTGTACAGGGTTCATGGTCAATACAAAATTCGATTTCACACTCTAGGGGTAGGCCAGGAAGTTCTTCGGGAAATACGTCAAGAAATTTATTAACAATAGAAATATCATTCAAATCTGATGTATTTTTGTTTAAATCCGTGACATGGTCTAAGAAAGCTTGACATCCATTTTTCAATAAACAAATGACTTTATGTCTAGAGATGACAATGGTTGACTTTAGTGGTTTGGTTGCTTAAATTCGCATAAAAGATTGGTTAGGAATATGAAAGCTAACAACCTTACAAAAATAATCAATTTTAGCATGATGAGTAGTTAACTAGTCGATTCCTAAAATCACATCAAATGTAAATATTTTCAAAGAGATGAGATCGTCAGGTAATGTGAGGGTATCGATTTGAATCAAACAAGATTTATAAATGGTGGATGTAATGAAGGTTTCTCCCAATGGAGTTTCAATCGATAAGTCAAAGTCTAATTTCTACGGAGTCAAGTTTAAACATTGAGCACAATTAGGTGAAATAAAAGAGTGGGTAGAACTGTTATTGAATAAGGTATAGAATTCGCAATAGTTTATGATTAGCTTACCCGTGATAACTTCGTTCGGGTTCCTCACTTTTTGGAAAGTTACAAAAAATGCTCTCCCTTAAACTGCCGACTTTGACTTCTCTGGGACAGCCTTTGGTGCCATCGTTCCAGCTGGACTTAACTTCGTTGTATGACAAAATCAAGCTAAATGACATTCTTTTCTGCAATTGAAACACACTTTGGGTTGCTGTGTACAGTTTGGACTGATGTGTCCCTCCTGTCCGCATTTGTAGCATACGAATGGTGGTCGTTCTCCTTCCTTGGAAACGGGTGATGGTGTTGCTGCCGATGTCTTTCTGTCATTGTTGAATCTTCTCTTCTTAAAGTTATTCCCACTTAGTTCACCTCTCCTATCATCTTGGCCTTGATTACCACCAAAGTGGTTACCATTTTTGGCATGATAATTTCCTCCACGATGGTTATCATTGTTCCAATGGCCGTTGCCACTAGTACAATTATTATAGTGTTATTGGTCGTTATCTTTTGGTTGAGCTGACTCATAATCGCGTTCTAATAACTGAGCCCTATTTACAACATCTGAATACAAACAAAGTTTGTGAGAAATGAGGGATTGACGAATTTCGGGTTTCAAACCTCTCAGAAACATTCGCGTCATACGCTCCTCATTATCTACCAAATGGGATGCAAACCAGGATAACTCTGCAAACTTAGCCTCGTATTGTGATACGGTCATATTGTTTTGTTCTAGCTTGATGAATTCCACCACCTTCATGTGAAAACAGAGAAAACTTTGATAAACAAGAAGAAACAATGGCTGCAGAGGATCAAAAAACGCTGAGGGATTATGCTATTCCCAGGGTGACTGAGCTTTGGTCGAGCATTTCCAGGCCTACTATAGCTGCGAATAATTTTGAGATCAAGCCTGGGACCATACAAATGATACAGAACTCAGCGTAATTTGGGGGATTAGCCAACGACGATCAAAATGAGCACTTAGTCAGCTCTCTAGAAATTTGCAACACTTTTAGATACAATGGGGTGTTGGATGATGCAGTCAGACTTCGCTTGTTTCCGTTCACACTATGGGACAAGGCAAAAAGTTGGTTACACTTAGCCATGGTCGATTAAAACATGGGACGACCTTGCTCAGAAATTTTTGGCCAAGTTTTTCCCACCGATAAAGACTGCGAAGATGAGATACGAGATTACTATGTTTGAGCAGTAGCATGGGGAGTCTTTGTACAAAGCTTGGGAGAGGAGGTACAAAGAACTACTTAGGAAGTGCCCACATCATGGATTACCCAAATGGTTGCAGATGAACACTATTTACAATGGGTTGAGTGGTAATCTACTAGTATTGATGCAGCTTCTGGTGGAGCTTTCATGGCTAAGAGTAATGAGGAGGCATACGATCTGATGGAGATGATGGCGGCTAACAACTACCAATGGCCTACAGCAAGAATGACACAGCCTAAGGTAGCTAGGGTGCTAGAAGTAGATGGGGTAACAACGTTAGCGGCACATATTTCAATTTTATTAAAGAAGATGGATACTTTGACATGTGTACAAACTCAACAGGTTGCTTTTGTTTGTGAATTGTGTGCGGGAGAACATCCTATGGAACAGTGTGCCATTAACCCAACAGTAGTACAATTTATGGGCAGCTACAATAGAATTTTGCAAAATATGTATCAGAATGCCTATAATCCGTGGAATAGGAACCATCTGAATTTTTCGTGGAGTAATAACCAAAATTAGTAGGCTCTGCGACCATCTTTTCCCCTTGGATTTCAAAATCAACATCAACAAAAAGCTCCACATCAAGAGAAAAAGTCAGATTTAGAAGAGCTGTTGTTGAAGTACATAACAAGCAATGAGGCGACAATGAAAACACAAGTAGTGGCAATCAAAAACTTAGAAAATCAGAAGGGACAGCTTGCGTTAGCGTTGAATAACAGGCCTCACGGGACTTTTACCTAATGACACTGAGAAAAATCCATGAACAGTGTCAAGCAATCACTTTGAGAAGTGGAAAGCATCTTGAGAGATAGAATGCAAAAAATTCAACGAAGAAAGATGTTAAACAAGGTGAAGACAAAGTGGTTGAAGAGAAACAGGGTGAGGACAAGTAAGTGGACAAGAGTCAGACAGATGTTGAGCCAGTTGTTTATCCTCCACCACCATTCCAGCAGAGGGTGTAGAAATAGAATTTGGATAAGCAGTTTTTAAAGTTTTTGGAAGTTTTCAAGAAACTTTAGATCAACATTCCTTTCGCAGAAACTCTAGAGCAGATGCCTAGCTATGCCAAATTTATGAAGGGAATTATGTCCAGGAAAAAGAAGTTAGAGGACTACGAGATAGTTGCTTTAACAGAGGAATGCAGTGCAGTTTTACAGAGAAAGTTATCTCCGAAGTTGAAGGATTCGGGAAGTTTTACTATTCCTTGCACAATAGGGAATATGGCCTTCAACAAGTGTTTGTGTGATTTGGGGACGAGTGTGAACCTCATGCCTTTGTCAGTATATACTCAATTAGGTTTACCAGCTCCGAAGCCTACAAAAATATCATTGTAGTTAGCAGATAGATCGGTAACTTATCCAAGAGGGATTGTGGAAGACATTTTAGTTAAGGTGGATAAGTTTATTTTTTTTGGTAGATTTTATAATTTTGGATTATGATGAGGACAAAAATATCCCAATTATCTTAGGAAGACCATTTTTGGCTACGGGTAAGACTCTCATCGATGTTCAAAAAGGGGAATTAACCTTATATAAGACCAAGAAGTTAAATTTAACGTGGAGACTGTTAGTGTTTATGCCCTAGAGGCCAATTATTTGATATAATTGCTTAACATTTTGATATTATATTTGATTGAATAAATGAATTATTTTATTATGGTTTTATTTACTGCGTTGTATAAATGTTAGCATAATAAAAGTCCTTAAAATAATGATACAAATTATACAGCTTCAAGTATGTGACTTGAACATGAGATTATATAATTATAATTAGTATCATTGCTCTTAAATGTCCCTAGTCAAGTATCATTGTTAATGAGACAACAATGATACATTGAGACTAGTATGTGGATTGACTGATGACCAAATCTCATTGGTCATAAATATATGAGATATTGAGTCAATGCATAGGTACATGTTAGAGAATGATGTACTAGACAGACCCCCCATGAGAATTCTACGTAGAGCATTATGCAAAGTGTCATTAGCGATTCTCATAGTGACAATGATGTAATGATTCTCCGACCTGAAATCACTATATTACTACACGGGAATTTATGTACTTTGATATCATTAAAAGTCACCTTTAATAGGGTGGACAATAAAGGTGATTATTGGGTACATCATGAATCGTGTGAGGAATATGAGTGATCTAGATGGAATTTAACCGCTTATATATTAGGGGTGATATCCATAGGCCTCTTGGTTGAGCATGACTATAAAATGCATGGCCATGCTCAAATAGTGATTTATTTCATATAGTCTACTCATTGATCAAGAAAACTCAGATTAAATTATGAAGAGTATGACACATTCCATGACTCGAGTTTAATCTAGGATGTCAAGGTTAAAATGATTAAATTACATTGAAACATTGGTCACGAAAAGGTTGTATCGAATCATCGATCTTATTATTACTTGGGTAGCTGTGATGCATTACTAGATGTCGCTCACTGTTTATAATTTTATAATATAATTTTAAAAATATTGTCAACGTAATAATAACATATAGGGTAACACACATAGAACGTTATTAAAAAGGGAATTAATTTAAATTGTAAGAATTTAAATAAATCAATATGATTGATATATTTAAATCACAAATTTAAATTAAAAGGATAATTTGTATATATGTATATTAATTAAGTAAGACTTAATTAAGATATAATATATATATATATATATAAATTTAGATTTTATTTTAATTAGATTTGGTTTTTGATTAATTCCTTTTTAACTACTATATATATGATATATCAGCGGTTTAGGGATAATAATTATAACCTAATAAACCCTAGCCGTTCTTAGAGAGAGGCTAGAGAGAAAAGTTTCAAAAATCTTAATCCTTAGTGGCTAGTACCGCGGATCTCTCTTTACTACAGATCGTGCGACGATTCATGGGCGTTCGTGTGGATACCATAGAGACTTAGTTCCGTGAAGGATTATGTTGGAGATTCGAAGCATTACAGAATTCTCTATAATCGGTATAAAATCTAAACGTTGAATTAATATATTTTTGCATGGATCCTATTTTAGGGTTTCAAAATTGTCTTTGAAAATTTTATATTCCGCTGCTTGTATGTGCCGAAATCCCTACAGTTCAAAGCCATGAGGTTCCCTACATATGAGGAGGAGTGTTTCCGGTTGGATGTGATCGACAAATTGATTAATGAAGACTTGGTTAAAGGTTTGGACAGGGATCCATTTGAAAATACTCTACTGGGGGATGAGGACTTGGATGATCCAGAGTTCGTAGACTACTTGCATATGTTGTATTCTTTTCCTAGAATAAGCAGGTTTAAGGTACCATTCGAGCCTCTACATACAGAAGAAAAAGCTTCGGCACGGATAAAACCTTCATTGGAGGAGCCACCTACACTTGAGCTTAAACCACTTCCTAAACACCTCAGGTATGCTTATTTGGGTAATTCTAATACTTTACCTGTTATTATTTCATCTGCGCTTAACGAATTGCAGGAAAGTAAGATGATGAAGGTGCTTAGAATACAAGTCTGTAATAGGATGGACGATCACTGATCTCAAGGGGATAAGCCCTTCCTTTTGCATGCACAAGATTCTTTTAGAAGAGGACTCAAAGCCAACGGTGGAACAACAAAGATGGTTAAATCCAATCATAAAAGAAGTGGTGAAGAAAGAAATATTGAAGTGGTTGGATGCTGGAATAATCTACTCGATTTCAGACAGTACATGGGTAAGTCCAGTTCATTGTGTCTCAAAAAAGGGTGGAATGACAGTTGTGATGAATGACGACAATGACCTGATTCTGATGAGGACAATGACAGGATGGAGGGTTTGTATGGACTACAGGAAGTTAAATAAGACAACCCAAAAGGACCACTTTCCTCAACCTTTTATCGATCAGATGTTGGACCGGTTGGCTGGGCATGCGTACTACTGTTTGTTAGATGGATATTCGGGGTATAACTAGATAGTCATAGCTCCTAAGGACCAAGAAAAGACCACCTTCACATGCCCATACGACACCTTTTCTTTCAGGAGGATGTCTTTTGGATTATGTAATGCACCAACGACCTTCTAGAGGTGTATGATGGCCATCTTTTCAGACATGGTGGAAAGGAATATGGAAGTTTTCATGGACGACTTCTCAGTCTATGGAAACACTTTTGATATATGCCTTAAAAATCTGGTCATGGTTCTAAAACGATGTGCGGAAACTAACTTGGTGCTAAACTGGGAGAAGTGCCACTTTATGGTTGAAGAAGGAATTATTCTGGGGCACAAGGTCTCTGCAAAGGGTTTAGAAGTTGATAGGGCAAAGTTGGACACAATCGAGAATCTTCCACCGCCGATTATAGTTAAGGGAATCCGCAGTTTTCTTGGACACACCGGATTCTACAGAAGGTTTATTAAGGATTTCTCTAAGATTGCAAAACCACTATGCAATCTCTTAGAGAAAGATGCAGTTTTTAGATTTGATGAAGAATGTAAGTCAGTGTTTGAGCAGTTGAAAAAGAAACTAACTACAACTCCCGTGATCGTAGCACCGGATTGGATGATATGTTTGAGTTAATGTGTGATGCAAGCAATTACGCGATAGGGGCTGTTTTGGGTCAGCGCCGAGAGAAGATATTCCATGGTATATACTACACAAGTAAAACCCTCATGGATGCTCAATTGAACTATACAACCATTGAGAAGAAGCTACTTGTAATAGTTTATGCCTTTGACAAATTCAGAGCTTATTTGATAGGAATGAAGGTGGTGGTATACACAGATCACTCAGCGATTCGTTATCTAATTTTAAAGAAATATGCTAAGCCTAGGCTTATCAGATGGATTCTACTTCTTCAGGAATTTGACTTAGAAATAAAGGATAGGAAGGGGACAGAAAATCAAGTGTCGGATCATCTTTCAAGATTGGAAAATCTGGATAAGGATGAGGCAGATAAGTGTTTAATAAATGAGTTATTTCCGAATGAGCAGCTATTTGGAGTAAACTCAGAGTTTCCATGGTATGCAGATTTTGCCAATTGCTTAGTGAGAAAAATCCTTCCCCCTGATATGACACATCAGCAGAAAAAGAAGTTCATGCATGATGTCAAGTGGTACATGTGGGATGAGCCCTATCTCTTCAGACAGTGTACAGATAAAATGATCCGTAGATGTGTGCCTAACAGCGAAGTGAAGAATATCTTACACGAATGTCATTCATCTGCGTATGGGGGACATTATGGGAGTGAGCGGACAGAGGCCAAAATACTTCAGGCATGATTCTATTGGCCTACTGTGTTCAAGGATGCCCACCAGTTCGTGAAAAACTGTGATAGATGCCAAAGGGTGGGAAATATCTCAAAAAAGAATGAGATGCCGCTCAACACGATCATGGAAGTCGAGGTTTTTGATGTATGGGGGATGGATTTCATGGGACCTTTTCCACCTTCATTCAACAACTTGTATATTCTACTAGTTCTGGATTACGTGTCAAAGTGGGTTGAAGCCGTAGCACTCCCTACCAATAATGCCAAGGTAGTTCTGAAATTTCTACAAAAGAATATTTTTACAAGGTTTGGCACGCCGAGAGCAATCATAAGTGACAAGGGTAGTCACTTCTGCAATAGGTCATTTACAGCTCTCTTGGAAAAGTATGGAGTCAATCATAGGGTTGCAATAGCTTATCATCCCCAAATGAGTGGTCAAGGTGAAGTCTCCAACAGAGAAGTGAAGAGAATTTTAGAGAAGGTGGTGAATCCAAATAGAAAAGATTGGTCTCTAAAGTTAGATGACGCGTTATGGGCTTAAAAGATAGCATACAAGACGCCAATTGGGATGTCTCCGTATTAGTTAGTCTACAGGAAAATGTGTCACCTCCTAGTAGAACTTCAACACAAGGCGTATTGGGCCATTCAAAAACTTAACTTGGAACAAACAGCTGCAGGAGAGAGGAGATTACTCCAATTGAATGAACTCGATGAATTCTGACTACAAGCCTATGTGAACTCAAAACTATACAAAGAAAAGGTTAAGAAGTGGCACGATCAAAAGATTATGCGGAGAAAGTTCGAACCGGGACAATCTATGTTCCCAAAAAGCTCAAATCCCGATGGTCGGGGCCATTTACGATCAAGACTATTTTCCCACATGGCGTCGTTGAACTATACAGCAGAAATCCACTCGAGACATTCAAAGTCAATGGACAGCGGTTAAAGCATTACTGGGGTGGCGACATCGACAACGAAGCCACTGCAATCACACTTGCCGATGCACCATGAACCATGAGGCACCGTCAGGCTGATGACGTTAAATCAAACGTTACTTGGGAGGCAACCCAAGCTCTAAACCTTTTCTCTTTCATTTGTTCATAAATTTTATTTCATATCATATACTAGTTAGTTAGTTTTCAATAAAATATAGTAGTAATGACTCAATTGTGGTTTATCTGTAGGGAATCAAGGAAAAAGTAGATCAACTCACACATTGCACCCATGGCGCGTGGCATACTGGAGCTATTATGCAAAGACAAATATGGGGCGCTACCGCTTCATCATCAACCATCGCCATACCGGTGTGGTCAGCACATCTGAGTATAATTTCTGACTGCATAGCGTGGGGCGCACCAAGTTACATTGTCATCAGGCGCGGGGAGCGCCATCCTGGCCTTACTATCTGCCTAAGTAGCGCGGGGTGCACCACTTTTCATGAATCCAGTGTGGGGCGCGCCGTTCGTCAAATTTAGTTTTTAAAAACCAAGTTGTCGTTTCCCTTTCCCATTCTAATCCCACATATACCACTCCTTCTCGAATTCATGCCCAATTCAAAGTATCCCACTCACCCACAACCACTATAACTCCCCCATACAGGTTCCTCTCATATTCCTCAACTATTCATCTTCTATATCTACTTCTACTTCCATCTCTCCACCATACGCCTTCTACTTGCAGATTCCCAAACCTTTTACACTTCCCATCCCTGTCAACTTCTATTTTCCTCATCTATTCAAATCCCTTATTGCTATTACATTCTCTACATCCTCTCAATTGGACCTCCACAATTACATAGTGTTCTCTATTAGGCGGCAAAGTTATGAGCATTAACACAAATAAGGTAACTCCATTGAAATACTTTGAGAGCAAAGCCTATAGTTTATTATTCTATTGCGTTTATTGTGGATTCCTCAAGATATTGCTGCCCGAGGACTGTATCAAAGGGTAATTTATGTGGGGATAATTGCTTTGTTTTGAATTAAGTTTGGGGGAAACACAGTGACGCCAACCAACTGTTTGATATATTACCTCAACCAAATTTTCACCCTCTATTACAGTCCACACAAAATGTCTTCTCACAAAAGACCGCGTGCCTCCACCTCTACTGCTCGGGCTCAATTTAACAACACCAAATTCATAAGTGAGGGTGCCGAGGCGAGGTTCAAAACGATCATTGATAAGAAGACTTTGGTATTAGAACGGGGGTTGAAGCCGGATGCAAATTTAGACGAGGATATGGCACTAATGATTATAGAACGCAACTGGTTTCAACTAGTGGAGCAGCCACTACCCGCGGTGATCAACATCGTAAAGGAGTTTTATGCCAACATAATTGAGCATGTTGGTCACATAGTCATGGTAAGGGGTAAACCGGTGTCATTCCATGCCAATGCCATCAACGAGTACTTTGGGCTGGAGACACCGACGGATGCACGCTATGAGGATCGTTTTCCTGATCTGGATGAACTGATTGTGAGATTGTGCAAACCAGGAACACAATGGGTTACCCAAGCCGGAACTAATGAAAAAGTAATCTTTCCTCACTTACTCTTAAGTCGTTATGGTAAAGCATGGTACACCTTCATATGTGCCCGGTTGATGCCGACACGCCATCAGAACGATGTGACTAAGGAACGGACGCGACTGCTGTATGGCATTATCCACCACCACTTTCGAGCAAACAATGCAGTTGTGTTTTATAATGTGGATGTGGGTGCATGCATTCAAGAGTCGATCGACAGATTGCTACGGGGTAGTACTACGGGGGGCCTTCTCCATGGATTTTTCATCACCGATTTGTGTCGTAAAGCTGGAGTGCAATGGCATTCCTACGAACCTATTCAACAACCTATGGCCATAATTGACCATACTACCATTGAAAAGCACAAAGCATGGGATGGGGCTCAATCGCATCCAAGAAGAGAAGGTTATATCATGATTCGACCACCCTCACCACTGGTCGCGGCTGATCCTATGGAAGAACAACCTGAGCCTGCTAACTCTTCACGGGGTCCAAGGAATGATTTTTTATGGCTGGCTCAACTTCGGGATATGATGCATCAATACAATGTCAATGCATTCAATACTCTTGCAGATGTTTTTTCTCGATGTAATCCAAATGTCGGTCCAGTGCATATGCATGTTCCCCCTATTCTACCAGCATACCCTCCTTCGGATGACGACGAGTAGTGACTCGTCTTTCAGGGAAGTCCTTGCGCTTTTATTTTCTTTATATTATCGTAATAGGGACATTACTTATGTTAAGTTTTGGGGCGTTTGCTTGATTGATTAATTCTGTTGGTGATTACATATTCATGTTAGTTTTTAGTTTTTGATAAATTGTTAATATAATTGTTTTGTTGTTCTTTTGTCGGTGATAGCATTTAGTATCATTCATTCATGCATATATAAAAAATAAAAATAAAAATAAAAATATGCATTTAGTTCATACATTTGCATGTTTCAAGCTGTTAGATAGTAAGAGTCTATTTTGGCTGATGATGAGATTGAAATTGTGTAGTTGTAGTATTGATTATTAAGGCTTTGATGTGAATTCTTGTTATGATTTAGATCTTATTCTGTTTGAAACTGATATAATCAGGTTAGCACTTTAGAAACAATCTTGTTGACTGATTAAGTTTAAATGGATATATAATGGAATTCTTAAGGATAATGCTAGTTTAAATGAAAGAAAGACATGAACAGGCAGAGATGGTTAAAATTAGACAAGAACCTAAGTTTTGGGGAAATTTTGGGATATATAATGTGACGGCCCCAAAATAGGTATACATCACCTATCTTGAGTCGCCAAATACATGGTACAAAATTTAAATACAACTTAATTATACAACAGTCGTGTAAAATACGACAAAACATATGTTGTGAGTTTTAATACAAATATTGTCATCTAGACAATAACCACACTCAATTGAGTTCTCATTACATTTATTATCACACTATTTAACAGAATAGTGAGGACTACTAATGTTATTATCTCGGACCGTCACTCCGGTTCTCGACTAGTCCCTCGCCACGCTCTCATTTCTCAAGAGAACAATGAAAGTAAAAGGTGAGCTCAACTAGCCCAAGAAGAAATATTATGACTAAGATAATCTGTAATAAATTATCGTTAGCCTTCAACAGTGTTAAACTGATACAATATAACAAACATCAAGTTTAACTACAGCGGAATAAGCAATCTATTAAAAGAGTCAAGTATAGAATAAAATCTACTATCTTTTATGATTTAAAAGGTTTTTCATCACTTTTATCATTTGGGACTTAGCTTAATAAATAATCCACATCATCCACCGCACTACGCCAAGGATATTCATTAGTATCACAACCACAAATTATCCATGCACTACGGCCAAGGATATTCGTGTATTCATCAATGGTCATGATCATGCCAACAACTATCCATCAATGCACTACGAGCCAATGAGGACTTTTACCACATCATTTGTAACATTATGGTCATGATTATACCGAATAATCCCTGGTCATAATCATACCAAGTCCATCTATGCACTACAGGCCATAGATGACTTTCAACATAATATAAACATTAGAATGATGACAATGATATAAGAATTCAATAAAACAAGTTCAAGAATTAATTTATCCAGGAACCAATAACTTCCAAATTGTCAACATGATACTGCTTTGTGGAGTAAAATTCAAGAATGCTCAGAAGAATATTTCCATGAAAAGATACTAGATGAAGCGCAACTATCAAGGATATTTCACTAATTTCATGGAGTATAAAAGCCAAAACTTTAACCATCTGAGTATAATAAAGAATGGAATAAAAAAAGAAATCACCAGGTATGCGATAGACCGCACAGACAGGTTATTCCAACAGAATAATAAATAATGGAACCAGGTGATACGTAAACGCATTGCATGTGATATTCCAGCGTAATAATAAATAATGGAACGTGTCATGCGTAGAACGCACAAACAGGATATTCCAACAGAATAATAAACAACGAAACCAGGTCATGCGTAAACGCACAAACAAGATATTCCAACAGAATAATAAACAACGGAACCAGGTCTCGCGTAAACGCACAAACAGGATGTTCCAACAGAATAATAAATAACAGAACCAGGTCATACGTAACGCATGCATGTGATGTTCCAATGTAATAAAAAAGAATGGAATAATAGAAGAATTTCACCATGTATGCGGATTGCAGCAGATAAAAGTTATTCCAACATAATAATAAAGAATGGAATAACAGAAGAATTTCACCAAGTATGTTGTACTTCGCATAGACAGGTTATTCAAACATAATAACAAATAATGGAATAACAAAAGTTCTCTTCATGAAGACAAAAGAAAGAAATAATACCCCTTACCTTAGAACAAACTGGATATAGGAGTAGTGAAGTAAGCAAATTAATTTTCTTCTTTTCTCTATAGTTTCTCTCTCTAAAGTTTCAGTGAATTCGTAAGAAATAATGAAGGAATGAGCTTCTATTTATAGGAGAATGGACTGAATAGTAACTAATTCCTGAACGGTCCAGATTGGTTTACTATAAAATATTCTAATAAAACAAAATCTTTTAAATAAAATATAATATATTCTATTTATAATCTAATAAAATGAATAACTTTATAAAAGTATTCTATTTTATATAAAAAGATTTTCTGTTTTATTACATTAATAATACTAATAAAACAAAACTTCACCATCATTATTATAATTCACACTATTAATCGACCAGGTCGTTCCTAGGAAAGAGGGGGTTTTCCAATAAGGATTTCTCCCTATTGGCGCGCAATTAGGTGACCAAACCTCTCCTTAGCAGAACTTCTAGACATCGTTAATATTGCAAATAATAATATTAATAACCTCATCATCTCAATTATTGATTTAATAATATATAAAATAGCGACAATAATTGAATCAATTAACGTGAGATACAATGCAACAATTACTGAAGCAATAATTGATCAAAACTGAGTGACTTCTCATGTAAGCATCAATAATCAATACCGTGTGCTACTATGCAACCACGCGTATTCTTCTACTTTTAACACCGGGTGTTTCAACAGTTAACGATAAAACTTCCGCCATTATTTTCATAAAATATTTTTGTCGTTTTCTCAATCCGACAATAATTTCGTTGTGGGGTCCACCAATGATTGTGTCGTCGTACGAATATTCCCTGTTAAATTGAATATTCCCCGACCAATCGAATATTATATATAACAACTTGCGTACTTTGCAAAATTTATAACTATTACCCACAACTATAACATTATATCAAATTCTTTCCATAAAATTCAAAAAATGATAATTATATTTATTCATAAAAGTTGGGGTCTTACAATCTCCCCTTCTTATGAAATTTTGCCCTCGAAATTAGGGTACGTACCTGGTATGTCGAAGAGGTAAGGATACCTTGATTTCATTTTAGATTCTAACTCCCAGGTCATTTCCTCAACATCGTGGTTCCTCCATAAAACTTTGACTTGAGGTATAACCTTGGAGCGTAGAATATGTTCCTTCTTATCCAAGATTTGAACAGGAACCTCTTCATACGTCAAATCTTCCGCTATTTCGTCTGGTTCTAACTCAATAATGTGGTTCGAGTCTTCCACATATTTACATAACATGGATATATGAAAAATGTTATGAACATGAGACATACTTGGCGGTAAAGCGAGTCTATAGGCTACAGTCCCTACTCGATCGAGGATTAAAAATGGGCCAATGAATCGAGGATTGAGCTTTCCTCTCTTTCCAAATCTCGTAACTCATTTCCATGGAGCAACACATAACAACACATGATCTCTAATATCGAATTCCACGTCCTTTCGATGAAGATCAGCATAACTCTTTTGTCGGTCTTGTGAGGTTTTTATACGTTGTTGGATCGTTTGAATCTTTTCCGTAGTCATACGTACCAACTCCTGTCCCAACAACGTTGCTTCACCCACCTCATCCTAGTATACTGGAGAACGACACTTTCTTCCATACAACGCTTCGAATGGAGCCATGCCAATACTTGCTTGATAACTGTTGTTGTATGAAAACTCCACCAACGGTAAGAACTTGTCCCAACTTCCTTGAAGTCAAGGACATAGAGTCTTAATAAATCTTCAAGAGTTTGAATAGTCCTCTTTGATTGTCCGTCCGTCTGAGGATGATATGTCGAACTAAATCGTAAGTCCGTGCCCATAGCTTTTTGCAAACTAACCCAAAATTATGAAGTGAATCTTGGGTCTCGATCAGAAACTATGGATACTGGCATACCATGCAATCTTACAATCTCGTTTATGTACATACGAGCAAGACGTTCAAGTGTATAAGTTTCTCGTATCGGTAAGAAATGAGCAGACTTGGTCAATCTATCAACAATGACCCAAATTGCATCTATGCCTTGAGAAACCTTGGGAAGACCAGTAATGAAATCCATAGTAATGTGCTCCCACTTCCATTCGGAATTTCAAGTGGTTGCAATGGACCTTTTGGTACTTGATGCTCACTTGACTCGTTGACAAGTTAGACACCTTGAGATAAACAGAGTTATCTCTCTCTTCATATTGCTCCACCAAAATGTATGACGAAGGTCATGATACATTTTGGTACTCCCAGGATGGATTGCAAACTGTGTGTTGTGCGCCTCCATCATGATTCTATACTTTAAATCAGGGTCGTTAGGAACACAAAGTCTTGATTTGACTCGAAGTATTCCTTCTTCGTCGATTCTTACTTCTGGAATAGCACCTTCTTGCACTTTCTTCCTCATACGCATCAGCTCCAGGTCTGTAGCTTGAGCAGTTTTAACTTTATCAATTAAATTCGATTCTACTCGTATATTCGCCATCATCACATAGGTCCCTGGAGTCTTTAACTCTATCTCCATCCTTTGCAAGTCACACAAAATGGGCCTTTGCGTTGACAATATCACACTCATACCCGCATATTATCTTCTACTCAATGCGTCAGCTACCACATTCGCTTTACCAATATGGTATTGGATGGTATGATCATAATCTTTCAACAGTTCAAGCCAACGTCGTTGTCACATGTTGAGTTCCTTTTGAGTGAAGAAATATTTGAGGCTTTTATGATCCGTAAAAATCTCCACTTTCTCCCCATACAAGTAATGCCTCCAAATTTTTAGTGCGAAAACAACAGCTGCCAACTCTAGATCATGAGTGGGATAATTCCTCTCATATTCTTTGAGTTGTTGAGAGGCATAGGCTATGACTTTCCCATGTTGCATGAGAACACATCCTAACCCTTTGCCTGAAGCATCACTGTAGATGGAAAATCCCTCCGAGCCAAATGGTATTGTCAGAACAGGTGCTGAAATGAGTCTCCTCTTGATTTCTTGAAAACTCTTCTCACATTCCTCACTCCAATCGAATTTTGTATCTTTTTGTGTCAGCTGAGTTAATGGAGTAGCGATTCGAGAAAACCCTTCTACGAATCTCCGATAATAACCGGCTAAGTAGAGAAAGCTACGTTCTCGATCATCGATTTAGGTTGTTCCCAGCTTTGAATAGCTTCAATATTTACTGGGTCAACAGATATTCCATGACTTGATACCACGTGCCCAAGGAATGCTACTTCCTGAATCCGGAACTCGCATTTCTTCAACTTGGCATAAAGTTTGTTTTCACGAAGCTTTTGGAGTATCAGCCTCAAGTGTTGCTCATGATCTTCACGGCTTTTGGAATATATGAGGATGTCATCAATGAAGACAACCACAAAGTGATCCAAATATTCCTTGAATACTCGATTCATTATATCCATGAAGGCAGTAGGAGCATTAGTCAATCTAAAAGACATGATTAGGAATTCATAATGCCCGTACCGAGTTCTGAAAGTCGTCTTTGGAATTTCATCGGTTCTAATCTTCAATTGGTGATATCCGGAACGAAGATCAATCTTTGAAAAGAATTTGGCACCTTGCAACTGGTCAAAAAGGTCATCAATACGTGGCAATGGGTACCTATTTTTTATGGTGACATGATTTAACTCCCGATAATCAATACAAAGTCGCATACTCCCATCTTTCTTTTTCACGAATAGAATAGGAGCACCCCAAGGAGAAGTACTAGGACGAATGAAACCGATGTCTAACAATTCTTGCAGTTGGGTCTTTAACTCCTGAAGTTCAATAGGAGCCATTCGATATGGGGCTTTGAAAATGGGTTTTGTACCGGGTTCAAGGTTGATACAAAATTCAATTTCATGCTCTGGGGGTAGGCCAGGAAGTTCTTCAGGGAATACGTCAGGAAATTCATTAACCATAGAAATATCATTCAAAACTGACGTATTTTTGTTTAGATCCGTGACATGAGCTAAGAAAGCTTGACATCCATTTTTTAATAAACGAATAGCTTTATGGCTTGAGATGACAGTGATTGATTTTAATGGTTTGGTTGCTTGAATTCGCATAATAGGTTGGTTAGGAATATGAAAGCTAACAACCTTACGAAAATAATCAATTTTTTTATGATGAGTAGTTAACCAATCAATCCCTAGAATTACGTCAAATGCAAGTGTTTTCAATGAAATAAGATCGACAGGTAATGTGAGGGTACCGATTTTAACCAAACAAGACTTATAAACAGTGGATGTAATGAAGGTTTCTCCCAACGGAGTTTCAACAGATAAGTCAAAGTCCAATTTCTCCGGAGTCAAATTTAAACGTTGAGAGCAAGAAGGAGAAATAAAAGAATGGGTAGAACCGGCATCAAATAAGGTATATACTTCGCTAGAGTTTATGATAAGCTTACCCGTGATGACCTCATTCGGGTTCCTTGCTTTTTAGGAGGTCACGACAAACGCTCTACCTTACACTATTAGCTTTGACTTTTCTGGGACGTCCTTTAGTGCCTCCATCCTAGCTGAACTTGTCTTCGGTGAACGATAAAATCGGGCTAGGTGACCTTCTCTTCCACAATTATAACATGCTTTGGATGGCATCGCGCAGTTTAGACTGATGTGTCCATCCCCTCCGCATTTGAAGCATATGATAGGTGGTCATTCTCCTTCCTTAACAACGAGTGCTGGTGCTGACATCTTTCCATCATTGTTGAATCTCCTCTTCTTGAAATGTCCATTCTTATTGTTTTGGCCATGATTACCACCGAAATGGTTACCATTTCTGGCATGTTGATTCCCTCCACGCTTATTGTCACCGCTTTGATGATCAAGTATTATCGGTATTATCATTTTGTCATTTACTCTCTTTTGGTTGGGTTGGCTCATTATCGCGCTCCAATAACTGAGCCCTATTAACAACATTTGAATACAAACACAGTTTATTAGAGATAAGATATTGACGTATCTCGGGTTTCAAACCTCTTAGAAACATTCGGTCATTCTCTCCTCATTATCAACCAAATGAGACGCAAACCGGGACAACTCAGCAAACTTGGCTTCGTACTGCGACACGGTCATGTTGTTTTGCTCCAGCTTGATGAACTCTGCCTCTTTCATGTGATGAATACTTTCGGGAAAGTACTTGTCGTTGAACAGTTCTTAGAACTTCTCCCAAGACATCTTCAGTGCGGCAGGTTGAGTACACTTTACAGATTCCCACCAGTAATCTGCCTCTGCCCGCAACATGAAGGTGGCAAAGGGAACCTTTTGCTCCTTGGAGCATCCCAAGACATCAAATATCTTGTTGATCTGCTTTATCCACGTCTCCGCCTTAATTGGTTTTGGCTCTCCAAAAAACTCTAGTGGTCCCAGTTCCTTGAACTACTTAGCGGTGACCGTTAGAGAGTTGCCAGTGTTTCTACCTGCATTTTGTACAGGAGCCGCTCTTGCCTAATGTTGCATGAATTGCATAAAGCCTCTGAACTTTCCATCGTTCATCATCTGGTCAATGTTATTGTTTGCCTGAGGATTGTCGCCTTCCTGATGCACATTATCCTGATTATTGATCTATGGAGACCCAATGGTCTCCTGTGCTCCATTGATGTTCTCAACATTCTCGGATGTCATTTTCAAATAGTGCCACAAAACAAGGGTTAATTAACATATCATATATTATCCATATACTCTAACCGACCAATTAAATACCAAATAAACTTAGGTAGGTCATACTAGTGAAGGAATTCCCCATATTTCCCCTCCTAGTTCTTGTCTCATATCTTAGCCAGGGATCATATCCCTAAGCTTTGATACCAATTGTGACGCCCCCAAAATAGGTATACATCACCTATCTTGAGTCGCCAAATACATGGTACAAAATTCAAATACAACTTAATTATACAACAGTCGTGTAAAATACGACAAAACATATGCTGTGAGTTTTAATACAAATATTGACATCTAGACAATATCCACACTCAATTGAGTCCTCATTACATTCATTATCACACTATTTAACAGAATAGTGAGGACTACTAATGTTATTATCCGGTACATCACTCCGCTCCCCGACTAGTCCCCTCGCCACGTTCTCATTTTCTCAAGAGAACAATGAAAGTAAAAGGGTGAGCTCAACTAACCCAAGAAGAAATATTATGACTAAGATAATACAGAATAAATTATCGTTAGCCTTCAACCGTGTTAAAGCGATACAATATAACAAACATCAAGTTTAAGCTGCAATGAACAAGCAATCCATTAAAAGAGTCAAGTAGAGAATAAAATCTACTATCTTTTATGATTTAAAAGGTTTTTCATCACTTTTATCGCTGGGATTCAGCTTAATAAATAATCCACATCATCCCTATACTACGGCCAAGGATATTCATTAGTATCACAACCACAAATTATCCATGCAATACGACCAAGGATATTCGTGTATTCATCAATGGTCATGATCATGCCAACAACTGTCCATCAATGCACTACGGGTCAATGAGGACTTTTATCACATCATTTGTAACATTACAGTCATGATTATACCGAATAATCCCTGGTCATAATCATACCAAGTCCATCTATGCACTACAGGCCACATATGACTTTCAACATAATATAAACATGAGAATGCTGACAATGACATAAGAATTCAATAAAACAAGTTCAAGAATTAATTTATCCAGGAACCAATAACGTCCAAATTGTCAACATGGTACTGCTTTGTGGAGTAAAATTCAAGAATGCTCAGAAAAATATTTCCATGAAAAGATACTGGATGAAGCGCAAATATCAAGGATATTCCACTAATTTCATGGAGTAGAAAATCCAAAACTTTAACCAACTGACTATAATAAAGAATGGAATAACAAAAGAAATCACTGGGCATGCGATAGACTGCACAGAAAGGTTATTCCAACACAATAATAAATAATGGAACCAGGTCATGCGTAAATGCACAGACAGGATATTCCAACAGAATAATAAATAATGGAACCAGGTCATGCGTAAACGCACAGACAGGATATTCCAACAAAATAATAAACAACGAAACCAGGTCATGTGTAAACGCACAGACAGGATGTTCGAACAGAATAATAAATAACGGAACCAGGTCATGTGTAACGCATAAACAGGATGTTCCAACAGAATAATAAAGAATAGAATAACAGAAGAATTTTACCAAGTATGAGGTACTTCGCATAGACAGGTTATTCCAACATAATAACAAAGAATGGAATAACAGAAGTTCTCTTCATGAAGACGAAAAAAAGAAATAATACCCCTTACCTTAGAACAAATTGGATATAGGAGTAGTGAAGTAGCAGAATACTTTTCTTCTTTCTCTCTATAGCTTCTCTCTCTAGAGTTTCAGTGAATTCGTAAGAAATGATGAAGGAATGAGCTTCTATTTATAGGAGAATGGACTGAATAGTAACTAATTCCTGAACGGTCCAGATTGATTTACTTTTAAACGGACGATCCAGATTGGTTTACTATAAAATATTCTAATAAAACAAAATCTTTTAAATAAAATATAATATATTCTATTTATAATCTAATAAAATGAATAACTTTATAAAAGTATTCTATTTTATATAAAAAGCTTTTCTATTTTATTACATTAATAATACTAATAAAACAAAACTTCATCATCATTATTATAATTCACAGTATTAATTGACCAGGTCATTCCCAGGAAAGAGGGGGCTTTCCAATAAGGATTTCTCCCTATTGGCGCACAATTAGGTGACCAAACCTCTCCTTGGCAGAACTTCTAGACATCATTAATATTGCAAATAATAATATTAATAACTTCGTCATCTCAATTATTGATTTAATAATATATAAAATATCGACAATAATTGAATCAATTTATGTGAGATACTATGCAACAATTACTGAAGCAATAATTGATCAAAACTGAGTGACTTCTCACGTATGCATCAATAATCAATACCGTGTGCTGCTATGCAACCACGCATATTCCTGTACTTTTAACACCAGGTGTTTCAACAGTTAACGATAAAACTTCCGCCGTTATTTTCATAAAATATTTTTGTCGTTTTCTCAATCCGACAATAATTTCGTTGTGGGGTCCACCAATGATTGTGTCATCGTATGAATATTCCCTGTTAAAATGAATATTCCCCGACCAATCGAATATTATATAACAACTTGCGTACTTCGCAAAATTTATAATTATTACCCACAACTATAACATTATATCAAATTCATTCTATAATATTCAAAAAATGATAATTATAAAAAATTAATCTTTATTCATAAAAGTTGGGGTCTTACATATAAGCTTTATAAAAATTAAAAAAAAATAACAAAAAGTAAGAATAAACATTGTGGTTAGTTTAGTTCTGTGGTCTTTTTTACTTGAGTAAGTACGCCCGAGGGGATTGTCTCTACACCTAGCGCCCTAAAGCCTTAACAGTTTGGGAGTCGTTGGTTGAAAGCTCATTAAGGGGTAGCACTGAAAAGCCTAAGAGGACTAGACATTGCATAACCATGAGTATATAAAAAAAGTGAAAACGGAAAATATGAGCAAAGAGCCCCCGTGAATGAAAAAAAATAAAAAAAAAATATAAAGCATAAGTATCCCGTTTGGACTCTTGAACGTGGTAAATGTTTGACTTTAGTTGGATCTAGCTTGTTCTTGGATTTCGTGAGTTTACACTGTATGATGCCTTTAAAGAAGCCTATTATGTGTTGTATTTGACTTTATATCAGTTAACATGGTTGTTGAGCACACACGCTGTAACGCCCCGAAATCCGGTCTCTCTTCACACCAGAATTCCGTACGTCACGGTCCCACTTCCTTCAAAACATACATCATTATATAGTGAAATATAACAACATACATTCCCAAATCCCAGGTTCTAATACCTTATAACCTTGTTCATTACAAATAATGATCATTACATTATTCTTTACATCTTACAAGAGTGACTTTCATCCGCCACCAAGGATACATAACATTTCATTAAACTAATCTATAGTTCAATTAAACTATTCTACATTACAAGTCTTGGCTTGATCTTCACGTTCATTTATATACTGAATAACACTTCTTCTAGATACCGGTCAACTTGATCTTTACGGGATCCTTAAGTTTCTTCTAACATTGTTCGCTGAAAATGTTTTTTATTTAAAGCAAGTGTGAGCATTCAATTTCCCAACAAGTCATAGCAGTTGAACAAACAACTTCAAGAATTTAAACATTCCTTTAGAACTTCGATAACCGAACAAAGGTTATAAAGCAGCTTGAATAATAGGAATAAACTCTGATTCCTACCATTTTAAAACATTAGCCACAATCTCTTTGAAATGCTTTCATTCTTCTACCTTTTTCATACACATCCTGTTCGGCTAGAATCATTAGCACAGACTTAACAATAATGGTTCATGTATAAACAGAACATTCTCATATTGAACAGTTCAATCACAGAACAGTTCATTTCATAGAAACACTGAAGTGTTAAAATTGTGGCACAAGGCCTCATACGTTCTACCACCTTGTACAAATATCACACATTCGCACGTAGATAAAACTTCTCATGTTCAACATCTGAGAAAGTTTAAGAAACTAGCATTCATTTAAAATATGAATGAAGTTAGGAAAGTTGCCTTACGCACAACTACAGCTTAGAGTTTATGCTGAACTGCTCATTTCAATTCCTATATAACACATAAGGAAATAACACATACACCAATTAGTCATATACTTGACTTACGCATTGGTTTAAGCTTAACTTTACTTCTTAGGGTTCGTGTTCTTGCAATCTAAGCTTACGCGACCAACTTTCTTTACCAGTTTATAGCTTCATGACATACGGAGATGTCTTACTCATACGATCATCATCTTTGATGAGTTACATCCTTATCTTCTACTTATAACTTTTCTAAGACTCGGCACACATCGTGTCTCTGCTAGTAGTTCATACGGTACTCTAAGTGGTTTCCCATAAACAACCAACAAACAAGTTCCCGTCTCATCTACACTATCTTTCACAGTGAGTTAGATCAGTTTCCAGTTTTGTATATACCTCCGCTCTCTGAAGGAATTGTTTAGCCCAGCTCCCATATGTCTACCATCAAAGATTACAATTGTACCACAACCTAAACTTATCTTAACTTATCCGAACTATTAAAACTATAATTTTCGTTAAGTCAATTTTTTATTACTTATGGCTTACTGGCAACTAAATGTCGTACCTCAGGATTCATTCTTTATCGTCTAAGTCATACAGCCTTTTGTATACTCAGAACGATCACCCAAAATTAATTATACGCATTCATAGTGTTAAGCATTTTACGTTACCTTATTCTTATCTTACAACGTCCGGTTCATTCGACTCGGAATGTAATTCAAGTTATAATTATTAACTTTGCTTCTTTACGATATACGTCATTGTCCTTAATTCAGTTCTTCACCATTCACAGGTTTAATCATTGGTCTTTATTACCCTATGGTCAAACCATACACGATGTGTAGGTTATGTCCATTTAATATTCGCGTACACCCAACCCTTACGTCGGCTAACGTGCTTAACGCTTACATTTCATTTTAACATTATCTATCCGACTCACATTCGGCTTCCATTAATCTTATTACCGTTTATTACGGCTTTCTTAATAATTCATATCTTACTTACTACTTTCATTATCCATTACATGAACCCTATGTTCATTACTCTTTCTTAATGTCGAAGCCATACAATTCGTTGTATGCTAAGACCGATCGTTCATCGCAACAGCGTTGCGTTTACATTCTCTATCTTTTAATCTCGTTTAATCTTTCCGTTCAACCTTTACTAAAGGTTTAATTCACTTCCTTAAGTGTTACATTATGTGAACTATATGTTCATTATCTTTCCTTGCACTTTCCCCAAGAGTTGAGTAATTAAAAGCTCATTATTGTGCCTTGCCACCTTGCACAACAACTAATGGCGCACCGATTCCTTCTCTTCTTCATTGGCCACTGGTAGCGACTATGCGATGTGGGTTGCCCAAGGTTGGCCATTATGCTACGCCTCCAAAGGCTTATGTAATACCCGGGAAAAAAAATTATACTTTTAAAACATATTGTTTGGATTTTGTCTTTTATTTGAGTCAAACTTGTTATTTAATTAATTTGGGCTAATAAGTATTAATAAGTGATGAATAATTGACTTAGTAAAATTGAACTTTTCTTATGTTTGATAGTTTTAGTCAAATTGTATTTAATTTATGTTGACTATTATAAGTATGTGGTTGCATTAAGTTGGGCATTTAAACTAATTAGGTTAAACTAATTTCTAAGTATTTAAGTTTGGGTTGTTAAACTTGTTAAGCCCAATTTTAATTGTTGGATTTAAGAACAAATTATAATAAGCCTAAATTTAATATATTAAGTTAGGGTTTCCCTAAGATTGGTACTGCAGTAAACGAAGAAAGAAAAAGTGGACGAAGAGAGATAGAAGGAGGTTGAAATTAAAAGGGTTTGAGAACAAGATTATTAAGACTTTATTCATCATATTCTTCTTCTAAAAGGTAATTATTGGATTTTTTTTATACAAAATAATTATTGCGTTATTGTAATTACAATCTATTTTATTGTTGCTTACAATTTGTCTTAAAAATCTGTTCTGCTATTGGATTAATCATATTTGTTAATACAATTTTAGTTTATAATTCGGATATATGATATATGAGATAAGAAAATTAATGATTATAGGAGGCTTGATGCCTAAACTATATATATATATATATATATATATATATATATATATATATATATATATATATATATATTTATATATATATATGCTTACTGGTTCGTGGGAAGAATTTAATGGGAGGTTTCTGTTTTTTGTATTGCTTTACAAATTGATAGCATGAATCTTTGTAGTCAATGGGTTTCGTGATCTTAGTAGTTAGTTGGTAATTCAAATGAAATAATACAAATAATCAATGTCATGGTTATTTAAAAAAAATGCTCATATAATTACAGTTTTGAGATAATATTACAATAATTAGACTTGCTTAGTATTATGAGGAGAATGAATATGCTTCTCATGAATCTTCTATTTCATCAAAGTTTTTGAAAATATATTTTAATTTTGTGGCATATATTAGTAACTTTTAGATTGTCCTGTATAAAATCTCATACATATTGCTATCATTTAAAAGAGACTCCTACTGGTGCAATACAAGTCTTATATTTCGAAGAATTGATTTAATGGCTAAACAGAATGGAGAGAAAGGAAACTTTGAATACTAAATGTGATATTAATGTAAAGGGGTTTTATGAATTAGTAAACTACATTTATATTATTATAGCAGCAAACCACCAACTATATTAAATTAAAATGGTTTGTATTACAAAATGTATTGAACATATTCCTAACTCCAGAGGGCATGTATGAGCTAATATTAAAACTATTAAAGTTATAAAGAGAAAAATATAAAAATTTATAATTTAGTAATTTAATTAATGGTCTCGTATTATTTTGATAATTATATAGATCGGATTAGGAAGGTATAGCGGATGATTTTTGGCTTCGGTAAATTATTCTGGTACTATATTAAGGTACGGATTCCGTACTCTTTCAGCGATACTCTTGTTAAATTTGATTTGTTTGTTTGTTTTCTTATTTTGAATTCTGTTATGATTTCACATAATTATTTCCTGTGAAATAAATATATTAGTTTCATTTTAGAGTTGATACATATGACTAGTATTTATACTCTTTGAATTAGGTTATCATGTTTAGTACTATTTATTTTGATAATTGTAGAGCGGTACATGTTGCTACCGTCTTTTTGAATCATTGTGACTATAATTTGATTTGGTTCAACATGTACATATAGAACCCTTTGTTGGTATTTTGTCGCATGTGTTGTGACATGATATTTTTGTTAGAATACCATAGGGTACTGAGCAATAACCACCTGTGGGGGTACCACAGGCATGTCGTCTTGGCAAGAGAGGCATGACACTCTCCATGGCGGTGTGATTAGTCCACGGCGTCTCCGTTTGGGCTCCGGAAGAAGTGGGTCATTTGCTGTTTTGTTGTGGGAGACGTATGGGTTAACCCTAGTTTTCTGTTCTGTGGATTTGTGATGTTGTGCCAAACACACATATCTGATTTGCATACATTTGGATTCGCGGTCTAATGTATGATTTGCCTATGTGGCATTGTTTTGATGTGCCTGTGTGGCATTGTTTTGACTTGCCTGTGTGGCAATGTATATTTCTGAGCTCATTCGGTATGAAATAACACCCAACCATTTGATTCAGCCTATTATTTCATTGTATTAGTTTTGTTTGTTTCTATTCAGTTCAATTCATTGAGTTAGTTATTTTAGTTCATTATTTCTTTACTCTTCCATATGTTTCGTTAAATCTGTTGATTTGGATATATTCTATTCAGACTTTGGATATCATATTTTTGTCGATCTTTAAGCTTGAGGCTTTGTTAAGTATGTTGCTTCAGTTTTTTTTTTGTATTTCAGTTATACATCTTTGTATTAATTGTATCCGTACTGGGCAATTGGCTCATGCTATGTTTTTCTTCCGGCAGGTTTGCAGGGGTGATTTAGGGCTAGTGTGATGAGAGAGTTGCCTTTGACCATCTAAGTTGATTCGATTTTAAATTTGGATTATTTTGACTCTGTTTGGAGAATTGTATTTAGTACTTTATTAATGGATATCATTATTATATATTTGAAGTCATTAGTGCTCTGTTTATTTATTTTAAGGTTTGTTGTGCTTTGCACGTGACCTCCCTTTCCTTTTCGGGAAGGGGTGTTACAGAGATGGTATCAGAGCCAGGTTCTTTCTTGTAGAAAACCTATTTAGGTTTGACCTGTGAGTTGTGGGTAGACCATTGGGTAGACGTAGGAGTTTGATTCGATTTTGTTAATTGTTTGGTTGGTCTCTATTTTGACTAACTGTCGATTTCTTTTTGATTTGTAGTTGATTTGAGGAAAGTGGAATAATGTATTAAGGTGATTGAGTAATGATATTAGCTAAGAATTGTGATTTAATCATTAAGGTGAATAAAGTTATACTTTGTACATATAGAAAATGATCTTATATGAGATGTGATTATGATGTGAGTATTTGTATATTTCGACGAGTATTGGATTTTTGAAAATTAATCTTTTAGAGTTGTTGTTTTTTATGACAATTATTATGATCATTGAATTGAGGATTTGATTTGAGTTAAGTTTTGATTTATGTTAAGCTTGTGGATAATTTGAGGTTTGTGTATTGATGGCATACTATGATAAAATGAAAATTACTACGTATAGAGGATCTTTTATAAATTTGAGTCGTTGATATTTGAGGTAATTAGATTAATTATTTGGAGTTACTGATCAAATTTGTGGCTATTTTCTAGTAGGATGTTGGAGTTATATTCTATGAACTTTCTTTGTGATAGTATGGGGAGACATTGAAATTTATTGGATTATGGTTTACAATAAGGGAGGATTGATTTATTATATAATTAGATAGTATGTGATAAAATTCAATTGATTTTGAGAGATCTTGAATATTTATAATTTGCTTATGCAGATAGTAGAATATTTGACTTAGAGTTTGATATGACGATAAAGAGATCTTAGTAGTATATTCTTTGGTGTAATAATATTTAAGAATTAGCTAGTTCAAATTGAGGTTTGAATATTTTGAAGCTCTTAAAGATTTAGGAAAAAGTTGATATAATTTGTAGAGTTGTTTGGTTTATCTGATGTCCTTGGAGTTTTGTATGAATTTATGTAAAATAAATAAATAAAAATAAAAATACTTTGTTAAATCTTAGTCATGATATTTTAAAAATTAAATATAATTTTAAATGCTTCGGGTATTCAAATCGTATTTCGTTCAAGAGAAAATTCTGTGTTTTCGAATTATGTTACGAAGAGTGCGTATGTTTACAAGAACTAAAATTAAGAAAATTGGTGAGGACCCGCACCAGTTGTGGAGCATGTGGTTTAATACAATGCAAAACGAAGAATCTTAACAGGGCTTGACACGATAGCTGACAAATCTTTTATAAGTACATGGATAATTGTGTGGACCGATGGACTTACCAGGCTTGATCGTTACAAATGGCGGCGCTACATCTTAATTAAAGTTTATGAATAATTATGTATTTAAATAAAAAAACTAAAATAAAACTTTATGTAACCTATTTGAATTCCGAGGATGAAATTATTTTTAAGGAGGGAAAAATGTAATAATCCGAATTTTTGTTAATAATTAAATATTAATTTTATTTTTCCTAAAATTATTCGGAGCGAGAAGCTACTTGGGATGCGTAAGAGACTATTCGGAAAAAGTATCCTCACCTCTTTAATGTCAAGTACTAAATCTTTGCTACTCTTTTGATTCCGGGGATGGAATTTTTAAGGGGAAGATAATGTAATACCCGGGAAAAAATATTATATTTTTAAAATATATTGTTTAGATTTTGTCTTTTATTTGAGTCAAACTTGTTATTTAATTAATTTGGGCTAATAAGTATTAATAAGTGATGAATAATTGACTTAGTAAAATTGAATTTTTCTTATGTTAGACAGTTTTAATCAAATTGTATTTAATTTATGTTGACTATTATAAGTATGTGGTTGCATTAAGTTGGGCATTTAAAACTAATTGGGTTAAACTAATTTCTAAGTATTTAAGTTTGGGTTGTCAAGCTTGTTAAGCCCAATTTTAATTGTTGGATTTAAGAACAAATTATAATAAGCCTAAATTTAATATATTAAGTTAGGGTTTCCCTAAGATTGGTACTGCAGTAAACGAAGAAAGAAAAAATGGACGGAGAGAGATAGAAGGAGGCTGAGATTAAAAGGGTTTGAGAACAAGATTATTAAGACTTTATTAATCATATTGTTCTTCTAAAAGGTAATTATTGGATTTTTTTTTATACAAAATAATGATTGTGTTATTGTAATTACAATCTATTTTTATTGTTGTGCTTACAATTTGTCTTAAAAATCTGTTCTGCCATTGGATTAATCATATTTGTTATACAATTTTAGTTTATAATTCGGATATATGGTATATGAGATAAGGAAATTAATGATTATTGGAGGCTTGATGCCTAAATAATATATATATATATATATATATATATATATATATATATATGCTTACGGTTCGTGGGCAGAATTTAATGGGAGGCTTTCTATTTTTATATTGCTTTACAAATTGATAACATGAATCTTTGTAGTCAATGGGTTTCTTGATCTTAGTAGTTAGTTGGTAATTCAAATGCAATAATACAAATAATCAATGTCATGGCTATTTAAAAAAAATGTTCGTATAATTACAGTTTTGAGATAATATTACAATAATTAGACTTGTTTAGTATTATGAGGAGAATGAATATGCTTCTCATGAATCTTCTATTTCATCACAGTTTTTGAAAATATGTTTTAATTTTGTGGCATATATTAGTAACTTTTAGATTGTCCCATATAAAATCTCATACATATTGCTATCATTTAAAAGAGACTCCTACTGGTGCAATACAAGTCTTATATTTCAAAGAATTGATTTAATGGCTAAACAGAATGGAGAGAAAGGAAACTTTGAATACTAAATGTGATATTAATGTAAAGGGGTTTTATGAATTAGTAAACTACATTTATATTATTATAGCAGCAAGCCACCAACTATATTAAATTAAAATGATATTTTGTATTACAAAATGTATTGAACATATTCCTAACTCCAGAGGGCGTGTATGAGCTAATATTAAAACTATTAAAGTTATAAAGAGAAAAATATAAAAATTTATAATTTAGTAATTTAATTAATGGTCTCGTATTATTTTGATAATTATATAGATCGGATTGGGAAGGTCTAGCGGATGATTTTTGGCTTCGGTAAATTATTTTGGTACTATATTAAGGTACGAATTCCGTACTCTTTTAGCGATACTCTTGTTAAATTTGATTTGTTCATTTGTTTTCTTATTTTGAATTCTGTTATGATTTCACATAATTGTTTCATGTGAAATAAATATATTAGTTACATTTTAGAGTTGATACATATGACTAGTATTTGTACTCTTTGAATTAGGTTATCATGTTTAGTACTATTTATTTTGATAATTGTAGAGCGGTACATGTTGCTACCTTCTTTTTGAAACATTGCGACTATAATTTGATTTAGTTCAACATGTACATATAGAACCCTTTTGTTGGTATTTTGTCGCATGTGTTGTGACATGATATTTTTATTAGAATATATCGTAGGGTATAACTGGGCTATAAGGGGGTACCACAGGCATGTCATCTTGGCACGAGAGGCATGACACTCTCCGTGGCAGTGTGATTAGTCCACGGCGTCTCCGTTTGGGCTCTGGAGGAAGTGGGTCATTTGGTGTTTTGTTGTGGGAGGCGTATGGGTTAACCCTAGTTTTCTGTTATGCAGATTTGTGATGTTGTGCCAAACACACATATCTGATTTGCATACATTTGGATTTGTGGTCTAATGTATGATTTGCCTGTGTGGCATTATTTTGGTTGCATGTGTGGCATTATTTTGACTTGCCTATGTGGCATTATTTTGATGTGCCTGTGTGGCATTATTTTGACTTGCCTGTGTGGCAATGTATATTTCTGAGCTCATTAGGTATGAAATAACACCCAACCATTTGATTCAGCCTATTATTTCATTATATTAGTTTTATTTGTTTCTGTTCAGTTCAATTCATTGAGTTAGTTATTTCAGTTCATTATTTCTTTACTCTTCCACTGGTTTCGTTAAATCTGTTGATTTTTATATATTCAATTCAGACTTTGGATATCATATTTTTGTCGGTCTTTAAGCTTGAGGCTTTGTTAAGTATATTGCTTCAGTTGTTTCCGTATTTCAGTTATACATCTTTGCATTATTTGTTTCCGTACTGGGCAATTGGCTCATGCTGTTTTTCTTCCGGCAGGTTTGCAGGGGTGATTCAGGGCTAGAGTGATGAGAGAGTTGCATTTGACCATCTAAGTTGCTTCAATTTTAAATTTTGATTATTTTGACTCTGTTTGGAGAATTGTATTTAGTACTTTATTGATGGATATCATTATTATATATTTTAAGTCATTAGTGCTCCGTTTATTTATTTTGAGGTTTGTTGTGCTTTGCACGTGACCTTCCTTTCCTTTTCGGGAAGGGGGTGTTACAGATATGGTATCAAAGCTTAGGTTTTTTCTTGTAGAAAACCTATTTAGGTTTTACTTGTGAGTTGTGGGTAAACCATTGGGTAAACGTATGAGTTCAATTTGATTTTGGTTCTTTGTTTGGTTGGTCTCTATTTTGACTAACTGTCGATTTCTTTTCGATTTGTAGTTGATTTGAGGAAAGTGGAATAATTTATTAAGGTGATTGAGTTATTATATTAGTTAAGAATTGTGATTCAATCATTGAGGTGAATAAAGTTTACTTTGTACAAATAAGAAGTGAAATTATATATGAGATGTGATTATGATGTGAGTATTTGTATATATCGACGAGTATTTGATTTTGGAAAATTAATCTTTTAGAGTTGTTTTTTTTTTGGGACAATTATTATGATCATTGAATTGAGGATTTGATTTGACTTAAGTTTTGATTTATGTTAAGCTTATGGATAATTCGTTCGACAGTTCAAAAACTGCGATTCTCAGAATCCAAATATTTTTTGATATTTTGTCTTTCTTTTACAGATTAACTTTTACGCATTCTTCGAAACTCCAAAAAACTAAAAAAAACATTGTTTGATGATAAGCGTTTTCTTTCACGTTTTCTCCTAACGTAGTTAAACAAATGAAAAGTACATAACAGTACTTTTTCGTCATTTTATTTCGTTCGATTTTTGCACATTTTTTGAAAAAAACTTTTATCGGGTTACTTAACTTTTCACGATATATTATCGTCAAATCTTTCGACGGAATGTCATTTCGAAATACCGAACCCTCAGAAAGGCTTAGGTTATTCAAACCTTAACCCTTAGGGTTTCGTCGGGTGAATAGTGCATATTTCGTCTTTTTCCTCAAAAATATTTTGTTACCAAAATTTTTTTATTTTCGACTTAAAAATTCTTACTCGTTCAGTCTAGCTCATAGCCAGAATCCTCCCGTTTTATAATCATCCTAGGTTCTAGAACGATTAATAAACACATAACACAAAATATTAATAATAAAATTCATTTTATTAATAACTAATTCTGAACAATCTAGATTCTCCGGGTTGTTACATACGCACTATATCCGTAATAATAGTTTAAGATTTGATGATTGATTGGGAAATTATTGATTGGTCTTGATATGATATACTATCATGTTTGCTTGATTTCTCTGAGGTCATGTGATTAGACTGACAGGACTATGTTCTGTCTTATTGCTGGATTCGTAGGTATTTAGAAGTTGCATTTGCATTGCATATCATTTTGCTTGAGGAGACGCAATGTTTCAAGTTTAGGGAATTTAATGACTAGGTTTTTCACCTACGATTTGATCTCTTTTAGCTTGGTATATTGTTAGTTTTTAGGTATATCATGTTACTTTTGATGGGTTTTGCCCATTTTACATGTTAATAGGGTAAAGATGTCTAAGAACCAATATTTGCAAAAATTATGAGGATTTTTGGCATTCTGCACTACCGGTGTGGGGCGCGCCATGGTTGTATGGGAAATTGCGCGGGGCGCACTACATGAGGGTGAGATCATATGTCTTGTTATGGCGTGAGCACAACAAGATAAAGGAAGGAGCCGTGAGGAGGCGTCGGTCGACGACCGAGTCGATTCTTCGATTTGGTTCTTTATGCATGAAGTTGAGTTTTAATTGGACTGATGATTTCTTTATTTAATAGGTTCAAGTTAGGAGTGTAACAAGGAAGTTATTTTTTTTAGTTATGGGGATTCTTGGGACTGATAACCAGTTGGGTACAAAAAGGAGTTTGATTTTGATTAAAATTCTCAAGAGGATTAGATTGGATGACCTTGGTATGGATTGGGATTGGATTTGGTTCAGCTATTGAAATAACTTATGCCAATTAGAAGACAGAGAATCAAGTTGACAATCAATTACACTTTTGGGAGCCCTAATTGAGAGAAAAACATTGGAGGAACAAAGCAAGGAAGGTGATTTCACGAAGATTATAGAATTGAAGGAAAAGAAGGGTATTACTATTCTATCTCTTTAATTCAGTTTTTATAATTTGGATGATTAATTATTTATTTAGTTTTTAATTCATTGATTATGAACTAATTACTTTTTAGGCTTGCAATGGATATTTAGTGTTGAACGATGATTGTCGTGCCTTAATTTCAGTTTAATAATGCTATCAATTCAGTTTATCTATTATGATTTATACTTTAATTTATGAAAAGCTTGATCACCAATTCTGTATGGATTTATATGGATTCGAGAGATGATGTATGAATCTAGATCTAGTTATAATAGCATGTGTTCTTGAATTCTGTGTTTTAATGGAATCTGGATGAATGTTTAGGATAGAGATATACCTAGCATCGCATTTAATCAATAAAGAACTTGGAATTTAAACCTTATTTATTTTAATTCACATAGAGATATAGTGGATTAGTTAATTAGGGTGTTTGGCTTAATTCTATCAAATTGTGAATTTGAGTTAATACGGTGTTAGTGCATCGAGAGATGGCTAATTCTACTTGAGTGTTCTTGATTAATAAACTGAGATAGTAAATTTAAACTGGAAAAAGGTGTGATAATCAAAGTGAAATTGTAAGCCTAAATCTCCATTATCTGATTGAAATTACGGTTAATAATTTGTGTTGATTAATTTGGATTTTTAATTTATTAGTTTTTATTAATTATAATCATTAATTCGAATAGTTTAAAAAAATTGGAATAATATAAAACTGGTAATTGTTATATTAAAATTCATACTAGTCTCTGTGGGAACGATACTCTATTCATCATTATATTACTTGTTGACCACGTATACTTGCGTGTTGTGCGTAATTAGATTTTACCCAACCATTAACGCACAAAGTCAGGATTGAAGAATAGTCCTGATTTTGGGGGCGTTACAGCTAAGATGGCCCAAGAAGATACTATTGGGTCAGTGGTTTGAGACCTTATTTTGATGGATTTGATTCGATTTGATTCAAACTTGGGATTTAACCCGAGATTTGTTTCGGACCCGAGATTTGACCCGGGTTATTTCTTATGGTATCAAAGCGACTCTCGAAAGCTCGGATCAGGTCATCTGATCGGGTTTTCGGATGTGGGGACACGAAGGTTGGTGGTATTATCCCACAATGGAGAAAATGAGGTCCGGAGGTGGGGACACAAAGTCAGCCGATATTATCCCACAATGGCTAGAGAGGCAAAGATCTGTGGACCGTGTGTGTGATCGGTTCTGATAAGGACGTCAAAAATTTAAGTGGGGGAGTTTGTAACACCCCAGTCCCACATCGAAAGATATGGAAAAAATTTGTTTGTGTATAAGAAATTAAGTTGGTACCAATAGTACCTTCAAGTCATGACCTTTTAGGTGAACCTGTGGTTGGCTAAGATGACTCAAGAAGATAATATTGGGCCAAAAAGCCTTATTTTGATGGATTTGATTCGATTCGAACTTAGAATTTGACCTGAGATTTGTTCTGAACTCGGGATTTGACCCAGGTTGTTTCAGATAATGCACTCTCTTTGATATTCATATAATCTGTCATTAGCAGAGTAGTACTCAGGCAGGCCACTTGTGGCTACTACCAAGGCCCACAGTTGAGGGGGGCCCAAATTTTTTTATAAGCTTATGTATTTATGTGTATAAAAAATAAAATAATAAAAAGATTAGGAATATTATGCATTGAAAATGATATGTTAGAAAATATTAAATATAATAGTATAATTGATGATTTTGCATCTAAAAGTGCAACAAAAAGACATTTTAAATAATGTTTTATGGTTTAGATTTCATTGGTCAAAACTAAAGAAATACCTACTGTAGTTGGTAGGTTTTACTGATTACACCATTGAACTTTTAATTTTTTAAATTACACCACTGAACTAATTATTATTTTGAAATTGTGTCATTCCGTTAAAAAAATAAACGGATGTTAATTTTTTATCTACAAAACAAATTAATTACTATAGTTGACACATTTTATTGATTACACCATTAAACTTTTAATTTTTTAAATTACACCATCAAACTAATTAAAAATAATTATTTTTAATATTTTTAAAAATAATTATTATTTGAAGTAAAAAATATTAAAAACTTTTTTTTCTTCATAAAATGATTAGAGTTTCATAAAATATAGATTCAAAAAAAATTAAAGTGATTTTAAATTAAATTAATGTCAACTTAATTTTTAACAGAATGACACATTCTTAATATTAGAAATTTTTAAAAACCTAAAAATATAAATTAAAATAAAAAATAGTAAAAGATAAATAAAAAAATTGATTCAATTTTTTGAAAAAAGAAATTATTAATTTTTATAAATAAATATTATTTTCAAGAAAAAATTGGAAAATTCTTCATATTTTGAAAAATTGAGTAAAATTTTATAAAATATAGATTCAAAAAATAAACTTTATTTTCAAAAGAAAAAAAAGATTTTTTTAAAATCAATATGGTTTCATAAAATTTTAATTTTTTAAATCTATATTTTATGAAACTTTACTCATTTTATGGAAAAAAATTAAAGTTTCTAATATTTTTTCTTGAAAATAATAATTATTTTTAAAAATATTTAAAATTATCATTTTTAATTAGTTTAATGGGGTAATCTGAAAAATTAAAAGTTTCATGGTGTAATCAGTAAAACATGCTAACTACAATGGGTAATTCATTAGTTTTGTAGATAAAAAATTAACGTCCGTTTATTTTTTTTTAACGGAATAACTCAATTTTAAAATAATAATTAATTTAGTGGGGTAATTTGAAAAATTAAAAGTTTAATTGTGTAATCAGTAAAACTAGCCAACTACAGTGGGTATTTCATTAGTTTTACCGATTTCATTGATATTTTTATTTTGTACGTACATGTGATGATTCTTTGTTTCGATGACATTTTAAAATGTTCTTCCTTATCTTTTGTAAATTCTTATAATTTTAATAAAATTAATTAGTTGATAATTTATTTATTTTTTTATTTAATTTATATAAAGGGGCACACTTGAAAAAAATTGCCCTAGGCCTTAAAAAACTCAGGACCGGCTCTGGTCATTAGATGATGTATTTGAAGGTTCATTGATTCATCTATGGTCTTCAATGAAGATGTTACTTTACAGCATTGCGTGGTCCTATTGAGTCTTGGGTACTTCCTTTTCTTGCTTACCTAGTTTTCCTAATTTATAACTTGTTTATACTTAACTACTTCATGTTATGTCTAAGTTTCACTAACAATTTCAAACACAATAGGTTCCTTATATGGCTGTTGTGAACGCCAAGTTTCGTCGGCGCGTCCAACCACAAAATCCACGCACTTGAACCAACACAATAACAGATCACACACGAAGCTTGACGGCTTGTGCCACCAGGGAATAGCTCCGGTGTGAGAATAAGTACAGGTCGTTCATAAGGTATAACAATGGAGGCTTAAGTGTTTAGTGCTCAAAGATGTATTCCCTGTTAATTGTAACACTGGCCTTGTATTTATAGTACTCTCATCACCTTAGATGCCTTCCCCGAGTCGGATTAGGACTCCTAAACATGGTAGTTACCATAATTTGGGTCCGACACAATCTCCTTAAAAGGTGGAAGTGGAATCCAATCCAAACACTACCTTTGGAGTTACCTTATTCAAATACGATCAGGACTCAGACTCAGACGCAGGATGCCCCAACGCATGAGCCCAACCGGACTCACCAACTAGTCTGAGCTTCGGTCAAAGGACTCGAAGTCCCGACCCCGAACATCATACACCACCGTAAGGTTTCGGCCCAAAGGACTCGGATACCGAACCCGAACACCTCCAACATCCCCGAGGGCTTCGGCCCATCAGGCTTATTAACCCCTTTTAGTATCAAGCCTTCAGCCCAGTTGGAGGTCGGTTAAAATGCTCCCGAACATTGCCCCCCAGTCTCTTGTTATAATTTATTTATAATTAGAGACTTGAAAAGACATGGACTCGAAAAGTTAGGACAAGGAATGATGAGTCGCATGGGTAACTTAAGCGGTTTGTCCTCGTTACTTGAAGCGCTACACGTCTTCCCAGAGCTGGGTCCCAACAACATTTATTAGCCACCCTTGGGCTTCGTGTAGCCTGCTTATAAAAACCCCTTTCCATCCCACTCTGTCATTTTTCCCAGTTTTTCTAATTTAAATTCCTCTCTTGAATTTTCTGGCAAAGGCTATTTTCGGCAAGCTCATTTCTTCCCTAGACTTCCCTGATTTCAGTTATTCTACTTATTTTTGGTCTGAATCTTTGAATTTCCAGCTTCTTTCTTGACCGTTCTTCCCTCAAAAACTTCATATTACCATTCCCTTCACCTCTAAAGGCAGATTCTAGCATTCCCCCTACTACTGAGCCAGTTCAGCCCTCTGTCACCACCGGAGATCTGATTCCGGTTGATTTATCGGTGGCTCGTACCGATACCCCTACCTCCTCTGTTCTTCCTACTCCAATCAATGCCGAAGCCAAAATCTGAAATGCCTACCACTCTAAAATGAAGTTTTCCCATATCAACATCACATCCACCGTTGCTCCTTCCCAGATCTCCGATATCCGAACCCTTTTCAATATTCCCAAGGAGTATAAGCTTCAGGTGCCCAAACCCAGAGAGAAAATGTTCTGGAGACCCGAGGGTAAGTGGGTTGCCGTTCCTCTGTACCTTCTGAAGTATGGGGTTCGGTTTCCCCTCCACGAATTCATCTCATCCTTCCTCTGCTTTGTCAGGATCGGGTTCGGACAACTTGTGCCGAACTCGTACATTCACCTGATTTCGTTCATCTCGCCCTGTGCCAGGAAATGGGGGTCACTCCTGGCCTGGATCTTTTTTTGCCTTATTCACCGTTGGTCGGTCAAAGGAACCCGGCCTTCGGCAATTAAACAAACAAGCCAACCGAACCGTCCCCATCAATCCCCCTTCAAGCAAAAAAGGGTGGCACCCACAATGGATCTTTGTGAAAGGGACCGACCTCACACTTCTCCCGAACTGGGCCCATCCCAAGGATCCTATCGTCAAGGTGTCAAAATTTCCGAAAGATCGGGTTGGCGCCTTCAAAGAGTTCTACAAGAAGTGGAGCAAGACGTCATGGAATTTGGGGGTCTTGTCCAACGAGACCTGGCTGTACAAACACGGGTGTAAGTATCCTACTCCAAACCTCCTACTTCCTCTATAATCTTTCGGTTTGTTGCCATAACAATTTCTATAACTCGCTCTTTTTTGTGTAGTGACAATCTTCAAACCCGAAGGGGCCGCTGAGTCCTTAGCCCCTTTTTCTATCACCATTGAGCCGATCCGCCTTCCTATCATTGACGAGACGCCCGAAGAAGACACTATCCCGATTGCGGAACTCTCAACCGATTCTGCTTCGAGCCCAGCTCCTCCAACTTCTACCACCGAGCCTGCCACCACAAATGTACTGCAAATGAACCGGACTGAGAAGATGGCCTTGCTGAAGAAGTCAAGGAGGCCTTCCACCAAGCCTCTTACCAAGGTCCCCCCGAAGACCACTTCGTCAGCCCGGCCGCAACCAACGCCTCCGCCTCCTATATTGTTTGCTATGATTGAGGATTCGGAGGAAATCGAAGACGTTCCTCTTGCGCCCCGATCGAAGAAACCCCACTTGGATGAAGGGCTCGATCTCCAAGTTGTGGAAGCCGATCCATCGCCAGCCTCGACTCCTACTTCGAGGCTGAACCTTGAAGCGAGTTCTTCTCATGGGACGCCGACTACATTCTGGCCGAGGAGTCCTTCTGAGGTATTCCCCTACCATCAGCTCGAGCATTTCAAGCTTTCAGGTGATGACGAGCGATTTAGAGGAATGACCTCGGAAGAATTTTTGGTGGCCTATGTCAAGGCCCAGTGTTAGGTAATCCTGTTAATTTGAAATGACCGCTTCATTAATGTTGAGTTTTTCATAACTGATGCGAGTTTTTGCTGTGTGTTAGGCCAATGCCATTCTCGTCCGAGCAGTGTCGCCTCTGGCCTTCGCCACCAAGAGGGAAGATGAGTACGGATCTTGAATCGCTTTCGGTCGAGGTCCGGTCTTGATCCGAATTGAAGAAAGAGAAAGACCTTCACGCCGAGACCCAGAACAAGGCAACCGGGGCTGAACGTCAGGCCGATTAACTCAGGACACAATATTCTCTACTTCAAGAAGAGTTCGTCGACCTGGACAATCACACCAAGAAGCTTCTCGAGAAGAAGGACATCTGGCAGGAGAGGTCAAAGACCAGGAAAGACCATCGATGCTATTACTGAAAAGTTCTCCGAAGCGACCGACAGGATGTGGCACGCGATTTGGGAAAATAATTCTTTGAAGGAGAAATGTGCCAAGGTCAGACAACGCGCAATCGAAGAATACGAAGAATCCCCGGCCTTGACTGAAAAATCATGGCTCAGTTCGCTGAAGACTATGAAACCTATCGGGAGAAGGCTCGGGCCAAGTTGATTTCCGCTGGTCTCGATGCTTCCGTCATAGACACTTCGGACGAAGAATCTGAAGCTAGAGATCAGGCTCCTCAAGATTAGCTTCGATTTAGGAATGTAATTTCTTTCATAGTCTTCATTTTTCTTTTGTATTTGTACTTTGCCCGAATCTTTTATGATCGAGGCTTGTAAATATTTGAAGATATGAATGAAGTACAAAATTTTTATTTGTAAATTTTTTCGATCAGTTATACTCGTGACTTTTCTCGATCAGTTAAGTTGTTTCGAACTCTCTGATCGTGTTGTGCCCGAAGTTCGTCTGATGAACAATTTCAGTTTTCTCGATCAGTTATACCTGTTGTGACGCCCCCAAAATAGGTCCACATGACCTATTTTGAGTCGCCAGATATCACACTATAAAAATCAAATACAAACTTCATTTATACAACTATTGAATTGTCGTGCAGAATACGACAACACATAAGCTGTGAGTTTTAATACAAGTATATGTAACTCTCATGGTGCCTCGACCACAACACCTTACAATGGTACTTTACATAAAAGTACAGTCAATAACTATTTTAGAAATTAAAATCTTTGGAAAATACTCAAGGAAACCTTCGTACATGGGAGGCCATGCATCTAAGTTATGATAGATATCATATGACTCGAGAATTATCCTTGGTTGACCCAATAGACCCCAAAGAAAAATGAGAAGATTACTGTAATATTCTTTCCAATGGTGAGTCTTCTCTTGATATATAATTATCTCCATTGTCTCCAATTGAGAATTATAATTCAACCAAAACTCCAAGGTTATATAGGTAGTGCTCATAGATCAGCAAGTGTACGAGCACAACACTGTCTTATGATAACACGAAGTCGTCTATCATTAGACATCTTGTATGATAGTGGCAAAACACCTTCAAAGTTGGGTTCACCTCTCCCTATTCGGTTCACCAAAATCAACGGTTAAAATGACGTATAAAATACGACACACTTATCTGAAATTCTCAATAAAATTATTTCCATACTATTTTAGGGGAAACCTCAAAATCTATAGACCACCGTTCTAATCCCCTGTTACCCCCGCTCAACCCAGCTACCCTCTTATTACCTGAAAGGAATTGTGAAGCAAAAAGGGTGAGCACAACTAGCCCAGTAAAGAATATCATGACTAAAGATAATTAAATTATCAATAGACTTCATCAGTAATAAATTAGAGATTTAGAACATATGGTAGATGATAAAAATTTTCAACCATAGTTGCAGCGGAATGAGAAATTCATTAGAAGAGTCAAATAGACCATAAGGTCTATTATCTTCTCCATGTTAAAAAGTCCACCAACAAATTTTTATCCCTGTAACATCAATCAACAATTCCTGTCCACAATCATATGAATAACTCATAATCATAATTGTGATTCTAAATTCCTCTTCGCACCCAGGACGAAGATAATTTTCATCACCTGTCTTTACCTGAAACATCAAAAATTATGGTTATACCAAATCACAATTCTTGTTAATAATCATACTAATAAATTCATCTTTGCACTACGGCCAAAGATATTCATTAAAAATTCATCTTTGCACTACAGGCCAAAGACATACAACTGTAATTTAGAAGAGTCAAGTAAAGCATGATATCTACTATCTTCTACGAATTAAGTGTATTATCAATATTTTATCGCTGAGACTCAGCTTAATAACTAATTCACATCATCAAATCATCCCTGCACTATGGCCAAGGATATTCATTAGTATTATGACCACGAATTATCCATGCACTACAGTCCAAGGATATTCGTGTTTTCAATAATGGTCATGATTATACCGAATAATCCTTGGTTATAATCATACTAACAACTGTCCATCAATGCACTACGGGCCAATGAGGACTTTTACCACATCATTTGTAACATTATGGGTCATGATTATACCGAATGATCCCTGGTCATAATCATACCAATCAACAGTTCATCTATGTACATAAGCCAAAGATACTCATCAATCAATAGTTCATCTTTGCACGTAAGCCAAAGATATACAACTGTAAAACCAATAATCAATAGTCAATCTTTGCACGTAAGCCAAAGATACTCATCAATCAATAGTTCATCTTTGCACGTAAGCCAAAGATATACAATTGTAAAACCAATAATCAACAGTCCATATTTTGCACGTAAGCCAAAGATACTCATAAATCAATAGTTTATCTTTGCACGTAAGCCAAAGATATACAACTGTAAAACCAATAATCAACAGTCCATCTTTGCATGTAAGCCAAAGATGACTTTCATCACAATATAAGCATGAGGATGACAATGATATAAGCATTAATCAAACGAAGTTAAATTAAACGAAATCAAGGATAAATTTTAAAGACTTTAAATTTGTCCAGAGTTTAAAAATATCCAAATTGTCAACATGATACTGCTTTGTGGAGTAAAATTCAAGAATAATATTCATGTACCAAAAATAATTTGGACAAAAAAGAAAATATATTTTTCGAATAAATGGTACCCCGTGAAAAAGTACCATGTGAATAGTACTTCAGGAATAGTACCTCGTGAATAGTACCCCGACATAAAAAGTACCCCAAATACCCGAGTGAATAATATTTGGGTGAAGAGTAATTAGGTGAATAGTAACCCGTGAATAGTACATCGGCATGAAAAGTGCCCCGAATACCTGAGTGAATAATATTTAAGTGAATAGTAATCAGGTGAATAGTAACTCGTAAATAGTAACTCATGAATAGTATTCCGTCATGAAAAGATCAATAATTATCAAGAAAGCTCAGAATAATATTTTCATGAAAAGATATTGGATGAAGCTCAAATATCAAGGATATTCTACTAATTTCATGGAGTATGGAAGCCAAAAGTTCAACAAAATGAGAATAAAACTCAAAATCTGAAACGAAATAATATTACTTACATACTATGGAGTATAGAAGAAAATATTATTTCAAGCGAATATTAAACAAAAATAACATCCCTTAAACGGAAATAATATTTCAACGAATATTTAATGAAGATAATATTCCTACGAATATTGAACGAAGATAATATTCTTTATGAATATTGAACGAAAAAAATATTCATACGAATACGAAAAATAATATCTCTTCAGAATATGAAATAAATAATACCTCTTACAACTATTGAACGAAAATAATATTCCTACGAATATTGAACGAAGATGATATTCCTTACGAATATTGAACGAAAATAATATTCATACGAATAAGAAAAATAATATCTCTTCAGAATATAAAATAAATAATACCCCTTACGACTGTTGAACGAAAATAATATTCCTACGAATATTGAACGAGATGATATTCCTTACTTAATATTGAAGCTAATATAATATTCATATGAATACTAAAAAATAATATCTCTTGAATATGAAATAAATAATACCCCTTACGATTGTTGAGCGAAAATAATATTCCTATTTAATATTGAGCGAAGATGATATTCTTACTTAATATTGAATGAATATAATATTCATACGAATACAAAAAATAACATCTATTCAGAATATGAAATAAATAATACCCCTTACAACTGTTGAACAAAAATAATATTCCTACGAATATTGAACGAAGATGATATTCCTTAAGAATATTGAACGAATATAATATTCATACGAATACGAAAAATTACATCTCTTCAAAATACGAAATAAATAATACCCCTTACCTCAGAAGAAGACTGGATACTGGAGTAGTGAAGTAGCAGAATGCTCTTTTTCTTTCTCTCTATAGCTTCTCTCTCTATAATTGCTCTTGTGAGTCTTAGTGAATTGGTGAGAATGAAGGAAGAATGAACTTCTATTTATAGGAAAACATAGTTTCGATAATTGCACGTTTTGGGGCTCGAAATATTACAGTATAATACCTTTATCTTTTTCTTCATTTTTAATTTAGTCCTGCAAGTATTATCAAACTTGCACCACCTTCCCTAATAGTATATCATGTGAATTAATAGTTCTATACATGTAAAAATATGAATTACAGTATAATACCTCCATCTATACCTCCATTTTTAACTTAGTCATGCAAGTATTATCAATCTTGCACCACCTCCCCTAATAGTACAAGAATGTGAATCAATAGTACACACATGTGAACAAATAGTTATAAGCATGTGAATTAATAGCAATTAATTGCTCATTTATCTGATTAATTACCCGATTAGTAAATATAACTTCCAGACATCAATTATTATCGAAATAAATGTCAATTTCCACTAACACTAATAATCCCAACATAATGGAACTATCAATTTAATCTTTAATCAACACATACTTATTCATCATTAATATTATAACTCATAATATTTAACAACCGTGTCGCTCCTGTGAAAGAGGGGCTTTCGATAAGGATTTCTTATTATTAGCCGCAATTAGGTGACCAAACCTCTCCTCGATGTAACTTCTAGACATTGTCAATATTGTAAATAATAATATAAATAACTTTGTCGTCTCAATTATTGATTTAATAATATAACATATTATGCAGATGATATTGTGACAACAATTGAATCAATAATATGAGAGATATGATGCAAAGCAATTATCGTAGTAATAATTGAGTATAACCGAGTGACTTCTTACGTAAGCATCAATAATCAATACCGTAATGCTACTATACAACCACGCCGTATATTCTTGTACTTTTACTACTAGGGTAGTTCAACGGTTTAACGGTAGAAACTTTCGTCGTTATTTTTATAAAAGATAATCACGTCGTTTTCTAAATACGACAATACTTCCGTTGTGGGGTTCACCAATGATTGTGCCGTCGTATGAATATTCCCCGACACAACGAATATTTTATATCAACTTGCTTACTTTGCAAAATTTTCAAATATCACCCTTAACTTTAACCTTTATCAATTTAACCATTTACTAAATAACATAATAATTATAAGAAAATTGAATACTTTCATTTCATAAAATTCGGGATCTCACACCTGTGACTTTTACCGATTCAATTATGTCGTCTCCGACTTTCTAACCGGTTTAAGTCCGAAGTTTTTCTGATCAAGTATAGAAAATCGTATGAATATAAATGAAGTAAAACATTTCCGAAGAAAAATCTCATTTATTTCATTAATGATTAAAACGGTTACATGAACAAAGAAAAGAATGACATAACTTTTACTAGTAAAATTTTCTAAGTCTTCCAGCATGTCATGTATTCTTTACTTCTGAACCATCCATTGTCGGTTTTCTGGAGCAAAAATACTTTGTTTCTGTATTACCGGTTTTCTCTTTTGGTCGACATGCAGGTTATGTAAGGCCACCGTCTCACTTACTCCAGGCATGTCACTAGGTTCCCATGCAAAGATATCCGTATATACCCGAAGCAAATCTATCAGCCCTGTCCAGAATGGTTCTGTTAATCCTGACCCAATCTTGATAATCTTCTCTGTATTCCCTGGGATCAACTCCACATCCTCCGTCTCTTCGGCTGGCAGAGCCAGCGGTTCAGTACTACTCTCAATGAATGGTTCTATTTCATTGGTCATTTTCTATTTCTGCTTGCTGACCCCGACACCCGAAGAAATCAAAGTATTCCGATAACACCTTCGGGCTATGTCCAGATTTCCTTTTACCTCCCCAATCCCATTTGGTGTCGGAAACTTGATCTTGAAGTGTGGTATGGATGTTACTGCTTACAAGGCCGCCAGTGTCGGCCTTCCCAGAATGGCGTTGTATGCAGAATCTACCTGTACCACAAAAATCTGACTAGAATTTATGCCTGCTGTGGGGCTGTGCCAAACCTGACTATCAACTCAATGGTGCCCGACACATGCATCGGGTCCCCACTGAAACCGTACAATGGTCCTTCTCCACCCAGCTCCATCTTTTTTCCTTCCAGATCTAACCTTTGATACGCATGAGTATACAGTATGTCAACCGAGGATCCATTATCGATCATCATTCTTTTCATTTCTACTGGCCCGACCTGGGCTGTTATTACCAGCGCTCCATCGTGCGGCTCAATGCGATCAGTTGGATAATCTTCGTCTGAGAAAGATATGGATACTCCCGAGTAGGCCCGATCTTTTCTGGGCCAGGAACCTGCTACTGACAACACGACCTCGAGGTGTCCGCTTCTCTTCTTCCCGGTTACACGTCCTACCGAACCGCCTGAAATTACATCAATCACACCTCGGGGTGGCGGGTTCGGTTTTGACTGTGCTTCGCGAGTTGGCCCTCTACTTTCATCTCGAGATGCCTCTGAACCTTCCCGACCAACCACATATTATACTAACTGCTCATTCTGGACATTCTTCTCGATTAAATCCTTCAGGTCGTTACACATCTTCGTCGTATGTGTGGACTTTGATGGTACTCACAGTATTTATCCCGACCTCTTTTGTCGGGCTTCGGATTCGTTGAACATGGCTCGAAGAATGGCTTGTTCTGCATCTCTTCCAATATCTTCGCTCGGTCAGTGTTGAGGGTGGTGTAAACTTTGTTGACGTTCCTGTTCGGGTAAGGTGGTCGGTCGCTTCCCAAACCCCCACCGTTATATTTTTTCTTACAATAATTATCCGATCTCCCCTGATTGTCAGACCGCTGATAGCTTTGCTTATCTCGATCTTTGGACTTCTCATAAGACTGGGAGTGCGGTTTGAAGTTTCCCATAGCCTCTTCAATCGCTATGAATCCCTCTGCTCGATGGAAAGCTTCTGTCAAATCCGCCGGAGGGTTGATCACCAGATCTTTCATCAATTTTTTTGACTTCCCGATATCCAGACCAGTTGTGAAAAATCCCAAGGACTGTTGGAGAGTTCAACTCTGCTACCGAACCAACAGCCTCCCGAAATCTCTTAACATACTGGCCTAGGCTTTCATCTGACTTCTGTCAAGCTGCATGAGGGAAGTAGTAATCTTTCCCCGTCTCCTGTTGCTCCCGAACCGGGCGTGAAACTTCTCCCGAAGATCACTCCAGGAATTAATCGAATCAGCTGCTAAGGTCCCCATCCATTCTCGTGCACTCTTCTACAGGGTTGTTGCAAACATGTGACACTTAGCAGCGTCTGAATGCCCATAGTAGGTCATCAACCTGTTGTACCCGTCTGAATGATCATAAAGGTCTCCCAGCCCATCATACGTCCCCATCGGGGGCATCTTCTTCTTGGGGTCGGCTGTAATACCCGAAAAAAAATTATTTAATTTTAAAACATATTAATTGGACTTTGTTTTTAATTGGGTCAAAGTAGTCATTTAAATTATGTGGGCTAATAAATATTAATAAGTAATAGATAATATTATGTGATTAAAATTTGGGCCTTAATATTAAATTAACCCAATTAGAAGTTTATTAGGGCAACTTAATTAATAAATAGCTAAACCTAATATTACTTCATTATACAAACTGAAAAAGAAGAGGAACGGGGCTGCTACGGAGGAGGAAAAGGAGAGATCAGATTATATTTTGTAAAAGATAAAGGAACAAGAAATTGAGATTAAATTTCAAGTAAGTTATATATTTAAATGTTAGCATGTGTTTTTTTTATTCTTCTACAATCTAAGAAATTTGTTGTTGTGATTGGGTTATTCTTTTCAGTTTAAGTGTTTTATTTCTTTTTTGACACTAATGTTAATAGCTCACATGTTAAAGCTCAAAGTTACATATTATATAATTATAAGTAGTATCACATGTGTATATATATGCTAGTAATCAAAGTGTGCAGTGATTAAAACTTAATAGCATGAAACGTGGGACTATACTGGGCATGTAATGGTCTTTATTTTAAACTATTTGTTAATGGGATCTGACATACTAGTATCATTGTCCAACAATAAATGACCACATGCGAATTGTAAAATAATAAAGTATTAAGGCAATTGAATTGGATTTCGTACTCTTTCAGCGATACTCTTGTTAAATTTGATTTGTTCGTTTTGTCGCTTGTTCGAATTTCGTTATTATTTCACATAATTATTTCCTGTGAAATAAATATATTAGTTTCAATTTGTTGTTGATACATATGACTCGTATTTGTACTCTTTGAATTAGGTTATCATGTTTACTACTATTTATTTTTTATAATTGTAGAGTGGTACATGTTGCTACCTTCTTTTTGAGACCTTGTGACTATAATTTGATTTGGTTCAACATGTACGTATAGAACCCTTTTGTTGGTATTATGTCGCATGTGTTGTGACATGATATCTTTGTTAGAATATACCGTAGGGTATACCTGAGCTATAACCACCTGTGGGGGTACCACAGGCATGTCGTCTTGGCACGAGAGGCATGACACTTTCCGTGGCGGTGTGATTAGTCCACGGCGTCTCCATTTGGGCTCCGAAAGAAGTGGGAGATTTGGTGTTTTGTTGTGGGAGGTGTATGGGTTAACCCTAGTTTTTTGTTCTGCGGATTTGTGATGTTGTGCCAAACACACCTATCCGATTTGCATACATTTAGATTCGCAGTTCAATGTGTGAGTGCCTGTGTGGCATTATTTTGACTTTCTGTGTGGCATTGTTTTGACTTTTTGTGTGGCAAGGTATATTTTGAGAGCTCACTTTCGGTATGAAATAACTTGACCATTTGTTTTGACCTATTATTTTATTGTATTAGTTTTGTTTGTTTCTGTTCGGCTCAATTAATTGGGTTATTTATTTCAGTTCATTATTTTCTTTACTCTTCTGTTTGTTTCGTTAATTCTGTTGGTTCAAATATATTCTATTCAGATCTTTGGAGATTTTATTTTTTTGTGTCAAAGGCAATATCTTGTCTCTGTTGATTTCGTATTTCAGTTGTATATCTTTTGTATCGTTATATCCGTACTGGGCATTTGGCTCATGCTGTGTTTTTCTTCCGACAGATTTGCAGGGGTGATTCAGTGCTAGTGTGATGAGAGTGTTCCCTTTAACCATCTTGGTTGTTTCGATTTTAAGTTTTGATTATTTTGAGTCTGTTTGGAGAATTATACGTAGTACTTTATTAATGGATCACCACTATTAATATTTTGAGGTTGTTAGTGCTCTGTTTATTTATTTTAAGATTTGTTGTGCTTTGCACGTGACCTCCCTTTCCTTTTCGGGAAGGGGGTGTTACAGAGATGGTATCAGAGCCAGATTCTTTCTTGTAGAAAACCTATTTAGGTTTGACCTGTGAGTTATGGGCAGACCATTGGGTAGACGTAGGAGTTTGATTCAATTTTGTTAATTGTTTGGTTGGTCTCTATTTTGACTAACTGTCGATTTCTTTTCGATTTGTAGTTGATTTGAGGAAAGTGGAATAATTTATTAAGGTGATTGAGTAATGATATTAGTTAAGAATTGTGATTTAATCATTAAGGTGAATAAAGTTATACTTTGTACATATAGAAAATGATCTTATATGAGATGTGATTATGATGTGAGTATTTGTATATTTCGACGAGTATTTGATTTTGGAAAATTAATCTTTTAGAGTTGTTTTTTTTTGTGACAATTATTATGATCGTTGAATTGAGGATTTGATTTGAGTTAAGTTTTGATTTATGTTAAGCTTGTGGATAATTTGAGGTTTGTGTATTGATGGCATACTATGATAAAATGAAAATTACTAAGTATAGAGGATCTTTTATAAATTTGAGTCGTTGATATTTGAGGTAATTAGATTAATCATTCAGAGTTACTGATCAAATTTGTGGCTATTTTCTAGTAGGATGTTGGAGTTATATTCTATGAACTTTCTTTGTGATAGTATGGGGAGACATTGAAATTTATTGGATTAAGGTTTACAATAAGGGAGGATTGATTTATTATATAATTAGATAGTAAGTGATAAAATTCAATTGATTTTGAGAGATCTTGAATATTTATAATTTGCTTATGCAGATAGTAGAATATTTGACTTTTATGACGATAAAGAGATCTTAGTAGTATATTCTTTGGTGTAATAGTATTTAAGAATTAGCTAGTTCAAATTGAGGTTTGAATATTTTGAAGCTCTTAAAGATTTAGGAAAAAGTTGATATAATTTGTTGAGTTATTTGGTTTATCAGATATCCTTGGAGTTTTGTATGATCGATTTTATGTAAATTAAATAAAAATAATTTGTTAGATCTTTGTCATGTGTGCAACATAAACGTTTTACGAATTAAAGATAATTTTAAATATTTTGGGTATTCGAATCGTATTTAGATGAAAAAAAAAAATTTGTGATTTCGAATTATGTTTTGAAGAGTATGTTTATAAGAATTAAACTCAAAGATATTAGAGACAGCCCGCACCAACGGTGGATCATGTGATCTAATTTGATGCAACACGAAGAACCTTACCAAGGCTTGATACGGTAGCTGACGAATCTTTTACAAGTACATTGTTAATTACGTGGACCAATGACTTATCCGCGTTGATCGTTACACATAGTGGCGCTACGTCATAACTAAATTTATTTATTAATTTAGTAGCTTATTTGAATTCCGAGGACGAAATTATTTTTAAGGGGTGAAAAATGTAGTGACCTGTATTTTTTTTAAAAAATTAAATATTAATTAATATTATTTTATACAATTGTATTTAAATTGGAAAAGGTAAGTGACTTTTTTTTCCTTTTTCTTTTTCTTCCTTGTTTTGTTTGGAAAGTTAAATTATTTTAGTAGATAATTGAATAATGGATTAAATTAAAAATGAGGAGTCCATTAGAGTTTTGGTAGCTCCTATATTGAGTTATATTTATATTTATAGAGTGAAGTTGTAACTTTAATCCTATTCTAATTTGATTAGTTGAATTTCTGAGTAGAATACTTATACGTGCTGTAGTCCATTAGAAAATTATAATTAATTCATTTGATTTCGGAATTGAGTGAATCCAAATCAAGTTCCTTCAATTTTTCATCCTCTACAATTTTAAATAAGGGAGAAACTTGAGGTAATGTTAGATTGTCAAGAGCGGGGTATGAGGAGGAAGATAATCCCATTTGTTAAAATTTTGAGAAAAAGAAAATAAAATATCCGGAGCGGGAAGCCACTTGGGAGATAGAGGAGTCTATTCGAGCGGAGTATCCGCATCTTTTTGATAATTAGGTACTTTTCATTCTTTTGATTCCGGGGACGGAATCCTTTTTAAGGGGTAGGTGATGTAATACCCAAAAAAAATATATTCAATTTTAAAACATATTAATTGGACTTTGTTTTTAATTGGGTCAAAGTAGTCATTTAAATTATGCGGGCTAATAAATATTAACAAGTAATAGATAATATTATGTGATTATAATTTGGGCCTAAATATTAAATTAACCCAATTAGAAGTTTATTAGGGCAACTTAATTAATAAATAGCTAAACCTAATATTACTTCATTATACAAACTGAAAAGGAAGAGGAACGGGGCTGCTATGGAGGAGGAAAAGGAGAGATCAGATTATATTTTGTAAAAGATAAAGGAACAAGAAATTGAGATTTAATTTCAAGTAAGTTATATATTTAAATGTTAGCATGTGTTTTTTTTCTTCTTCTACATTCTAAGATAATTGTTGTTGTGATTGGGTTATTCTTTTCAGTTTAGGTGTTTTGTTTCTTTTTTGACACTAATGTTAATAGCTCACATGTTAAAGCTCAAAGTTACATATTATATAATTATAAGTAGTATCACATGTATATATATATGTTAGTAATCAGAGTGTCCAATGATTGAAACTTAATAGCATGAAGCATTGGGACTATCTTTGGGCATGTAATGGTCTTTATTTTAAACTATTTGTTAATGGGATCTGACATACTAGTATCATTGTCCAACAATAAATGACCACATGCGAATTGTAAAATAATAAAGTATTAAGGCCATTGAATTGGGTAATTGAACTAAAGTCAATGATAACAATATAATGTAAATATTAGTGGTCATATATGTCTAACAAAATTATAAAATTAATTTGAAATTATTATTAAACTTATAAGTTATTATTTATTTTAATTTGTTTGGAGCGAGGGAGTCTAATAAGTTATATTTGGAATATATTTTGGGTACTAATAATAATAATTCACTAATTGTACTTATTTATTATTTTGTTTAATTAGTTGGACGGAAGGAATTTAACGAGTTATATTTGAATTATAATTTTGGGTATAGCGTTGCTTAACTTTCAGTACGGATTAAAGTACTCTTTTCAATGATACTCTTGTTAAATTTGATTTGTTCGTTTTGTCGCTTGTTCGAATTTCGTTATTATTTCACATAATTGTTTCCTATGAAATAAATATATATTTTTTATTTTGGAGTTGATACACATGACTCGTATTTGTACTCTTTGAATTAGGTTATCATGTTTAGTACTATTTATTTTTGATAATTGTAGACTGGTACATGTTGCTACCTTCTTTTTGAGACCTTGTGACTATAATTTGATTTGGTTCAACATGTACATATAGAACCCTTTTGTTGGTATTATGTCGCATGTGTTGTGACATGATATCTTTGTTAGAATATACCGTAGGGTATACCTGAGCTATAACCACCTGTGGGGGTAACACAAACATGCCATCTTGGCACGAGAGGCATGACACTTTCCGTGGCGGTGTGATTAGTCCACGGCGTCTCCGTTTGGGCTCCGAAGGAAGTGGGCCATTTGGTGTTTTGTTGTGGGAGGCGTATAGGTTAACCCTAGTTTTTTGTTCTGCGAATTTGTGATGTTGTGCCAAACATACCTATCCGATTTGCATACATTTGGATTCGCGGTCCAATGTGTGAGTGCCTGTGTGGCATTATTTTGACTTGCCTGTGTGGCATTGTTTTGACTTGCCTGTGTGGCAAGGTATATTTCTGAGCTCACTCAGTATGAAATAACCCCAGCCATTTGTTTCAGCCTATTATTTTATTGTATTAGTTTTGTTTGTTTCTGTTCGGTTCAATTAATTGGGTTAGTTATTTCAGTTCATTATTTTCTTTACTCTTTAATTTGTTTTGTTAATTTTTTTGGTTCAGATATATTCTATTCAAATCTTTGGAGATTTTATTTTTTTGTCAGAGGCAATATTTTGTCTCTGTTGATTTTTATATTCGATTGTATATCTTTTTGTATCTTTATATCCGCATCTTTGGGCATTTGGCTCATCTTGTGCTTTTCTTCTTGGCGAGTTTGCGAGGGTGATTCAGGGCTAGTGTGATGAGAGTGCTGCCTTAAACCATCTAGGTTGTTTCGATTTTAAGTTTTGATTATTTTGACTCTGTTTGGAGAATTGTACTTAGTACTTTATTAATGGATCACCACTATTAGTATTTTGAGGTTGTTAGTGTTCTATTTATTTATTTTAAGGTTTGTTGTACTTTACACGTGACCTCCCTTTCCTTTTCGGGAAGGGGGTGTTACATCGGCGGTGACATGATTTATCTCGGGTGAGAAGGGCGAGCCTATGCAAGCCGAAGGTGTTCCCGTTGAACTCTTTGCCACCAGCAATTTCTCCAACTCTGTCACCCGTCGAGCGAGGGGGTTGGACTCCTCTTTACGAGGGGACGATCTGAGTCTGTCTCTCTCGTATTCAGGAGATGCGTCCCTCCTCCTCTGTCCCGATCTGCCTGGATGCTCCGATCTCCGTTTTGTAGAACGGCTCCTTCTTCTGCTTCGGTAGTCTCGAGAGCGGCTTCTGTGCCGGCTCCTTTCTCTTTCTGCCTCTCCCCTACGTGGTGACCGGGATTGGCTCCGATGCCGACGCCTTTTCGAGGACGCCTCATGTTCCCCCGCCATCTTCACCATCTGCTACTCGAGTTCTTCCTGCTAAAGACGCAAGGCTAGCATGGCGTCTTTGTTTTGCTGCATCTTCTTTTTCAGGATAAACTCCCTCTAGTCGCGGCTGCCTTCACCTCGGTCCTTTCCTTGTACCTTAAGTGCCCGAGAGTGGTTTTCATCTGCATGACTAGCCTGATTGGGTGTGTGTTGACTGTCATGGAAGAGTCTGCGTCTGAGGGAAGGGGTCGGTTCCTCCTGATCACCCTGAACCCTGGAACTCAATCTGTCTTTCACCGACCCTCTCACCTGAGTGGTCTGGTGGGATTTCACCTTCTCCTAGGCAGTGGCACTATTCTCCCTGCTCGCCATGGCCAGCTACCAAAAAAGTTGGTTGTGATTGTAAAAGCACTAAGGCCCTCCTTCTGGCGCCAATGTTAACGTCAAGTTTCGTCGGCGCGCCCAACCACAAAATCCACGCGCTTAAACCTTCACAATAACAGATCACACACAAAGCTTGACGGCTTGTACCGCTGGGGGATAGCTCCGATGTGAGAATAAGTACAGGTTGTTCACAAGGTTTAACAATGGAGGTTTAAGTGTTTAGTGCTCAAAGATGTATTCCCTGTTAATTGTAACTCTGGCCTTGTATCTATAGTACTCTCATCACCTTAGAATCCTTCTCCGAGACGGATTAGGACTCCTAAACATGGTAGTTACCATAATTTGGGTCCGACACAATCTCCTTAAAAGGTGGAAGTGGAATCCAATCCAAACACTACCTTTGGAGTTACCTTATTCAAATACGATCAGGACTCCAGACTCTGTACGCAGGACAACCCACTGCACAGGCCCAACCGGACTCACCAACTAGTCTGAGCTTCGGTCCAAAGGACTCGAAGGCCCGACCCCGAACACCATACACCACCGTAAGGTTCCGGCCCAAAAGACTCGGATATCGAACCCGAACACCTCCAACATCCCCGAGGGTTTCAGCCTATCAGGCTTATGAACCCCTTTTAGTATCAGGCCTTCGGCCCAATTGGAGGTCGATTAAAACGCTCCCGAACAGCTGTCATGCTCTCGGCTTTGGTTGTTTTTGCAGGGGTGCTTCTACATAGACCGGTCAATTGGACCGATTTATTGGACAGGTGGAATTTTTTTTTTCTTGCTTGTGACTCCAAAAAATGTATAGTATTTATTCCAACAGGAATTTTTACCAAATATAGTGTTTTAGGTGTAATTTGGATACACATACAAAAACTGGGTTATACAGACTATATCTAAATTACACCTAAAATACTATATTTTATAAAAATTTCTGTTGGAATAAATACTATACATTTTTTGGAGTCACAACCAAAAAAAAAACAAAAAACAAAAAAATTCCACCTGTCCAGTTTCCTGTCCCATAAATCTGTCCGGCAAGATTTATTGTTTCGGAGGACCATGTGCGAGTTCTTTGTAACTGGCTTAGTGCCTTTTTATTATTACCTTAGCCGTACATTTTTAATTTGAGGTATTCATATGTTCAGATATGGAGCATTGTATTCAAGCAAGTTGGACCAAACGAGCAGGTAATTTTCATACTGAATAACTACCGTAGTTGATTTTTATGGTATGTGGAGCTGTAATGCACGTTTCAATTATTCCATACTCCAAAGGAGATGGGTAAAAATAAACTTATTTAAGGTCCCCGAACTGGTAGTCTTTCTACATAGACATGTTTATTCGACATAAATATTAGATATTTTTATTTTTTTTGTTTGTGATTCTAAAAAAATATATAATATTTATTCTAACTAGAATTTTTACAAATTATAGTGTTTTAAGTGTAATTTGGATACATATACAAAAATAGGGTTATACAGACTGTACAACCCTGTTCTTGTATATGTATCTAAGTTATACCTAAAACACTATATTTTATAAAAATTCTTGTTTGAATAAATACTATATATTTTTTGGGAGTTACAAATAAAAATAAATAAAAATGTCCAATAAACATGTATTGAAATACATGACCTAACTACAAAATAACACCAGGGATTATGTCAATTCATAAGCAGCTTACTGAAAAGATAGGATAAAAGGAAAAATGGATTTGAAATAATAGTCTCATTAGGCTTCATTATATCCTTTGTATCTGCCCACTTTTTTCATGTGTGCCCCATATACTGTGTTGCTCTTTTGTTTTCCTGACCTGTTTGTTATTCCCTCTTTTCAGGGAAAGGCAAGGGTGTATTACGGGCATACAATTTTGAAAATTTTAATTTACATATCGACTATTAACGAAAATAGTCAGTATTATCAAGAGTTGGTGGCTAAAATTTTGGAGCTGAAATTGAACAATGAAATACTGAAGAAAATAGTGGTGTAGTGGGTATTTATTTTTCCTTTTATTTTGTGATTTTTGTTGTTTGTAATAAAATTGTAGTTGTTTTGTAATAAAATTGTTGAATGCAATGGGTGTAACGAATGTAATGAAAGATGCTGATGTTTAATTTTGTAGTACTGATGGTTTATCTATGAGATGATGATATTAAATTTTGTTGTAGTGATGGTTTGTTGTTTTGAAGTACTTATACTTTTATACTTGTTTTGGAGTATTGATCGTTTAAGTTGTTATGAAATGAATGGTTTAATTTATTGTGAATGGTGGTTGCTTTGATTTGATTAATTTTTTTTATAAGTTTTGTTTAGTTGAGATGATGATGTTATGAAATCAATGGAACAGGAAAAAAAAGACGCCCTGCATCAAAAGGTTTTTTACGAATATTTATTATTATTTGGTCTATAAGGCCTCAACTGGCATAGCAAATCAACAAGTAACATTAGAAAACCAATAACATAAACCATTCATTTCATAACCAGTACAAAGATGGATTAAAACCAAGCTCAAAAAATTTCCATGGAGCTTGCTGTACAAGATTATCATTGTTCAACTTGTTCTAAACTGATTTTGCACCTGAAAGATTCACATGGGAGAGCACTGGATAAAACCAAAGCAGGTGCTAATACAGAAAATCAAGTTACTATTGCTCTAGATGCCCAAGTCACTATCGGCTGCTTAATTTAATATCTAAGAGGAAGCATCATTAACCTTGAGCAAGGTACAAAATAAACAATGTCAGCATTAACCAGAAGAAGTTTTAAAACTTTCAAGTAAAGAGGGGAGAAGCAATTAATTGAATGATTGTCTCAGTACTATAAAACCTTACTATCCAACAATTCTGCATCTACCAGCTCCAATGTATATATATCTTAGAAAAATTCATCAAGTCAAGTAGTATATAATTCTGAATATACATAATGATGAGCTAACAAAGTCACACCGGCACAACAATGTCAACCCTAAACATTATACTTACTGATGGCCACAAACACTAGATAAACCATAAAATCCAACTACCTAAGCTTGTACCAACTCCAATAGGTATGTAGCCATATTATTCATAGAGTTCAACTCAATTTATGAGAGTTGTGACAGGTGGGAGATGAAACAATAAGAACAAACATATTGACAGATTCTAACAAAGCAGGTGCTAATAAGTAGTAAAATTCTGCATTAACACTACATTAAAATAATAAATAGTGAAATGCCTGCCTTGCATTCAACTTCTTACAACCCCTCTGCAATCAAGTCATCCCCCTCCATTTCTATTTCCAAATTGCATATGTTGTCTAAATCCATTTATGCATTATCCCCACAACTCCCTATTTCACGGTCCATGTCATCCATTTTTAATAAACCTGAAAATAATGTATGTGCACAACCAATTTAATACTGAGCAATGTATGTCAGGAGTTATGCTTTACATTCTTCACCAATACATTGTACATATATCAGTATCTAATTGAGTACACCATAGTAAAACTGTAAACTTATAATACAAGAGCAACAAATCAAATGAAGCAAAGTGCGAAAACCAAACATGGATTTTGATGATTATAAGAACAATTAGAAATAACATGCAACTATTAGTGGGGGGAAAGTAAGAATATAAATTACTTTATACTTTTCAAACTGAAATCAAAATTTCTGCAAATGGAAAAAGATAGTATCAATACTCTGTGAAAAGATGTAGAAAAAATCAGACTTTATGATAATACATGAACTAGAAAAATATGCGTGAAATTTTGAATAATAATAACAATGCCCTTTACCACTTTCCCTTGTAATCATACTAATGACAAGAAAATTCACTAAAACAACAAAGATTGGAGCTTTTCTATTACACACGAATAAGAAATCAATTGGGAAAAAGTAGAACCAGACACAATTTTATAGCAGTAAATAAATTAATGAAACATGAGTTCGAAATAATAAAAAAAAAAGGTAAACTGAAATTTTGAGAAAGATTATTAATAAAATAAAAATAAAAACTTTCTGCAAATAACTAATGAAACTAGAGAGTCGGAGGGGGAAAAGTATAATGATTAATTAAAAAAATTGTACCTCTTATACATTGGCAGCGTATTTAAAAAATGCCATCACAGATATATATATATATATATATATATATATATATATATATATATATATATATATATATATATATATAGAGAGAGAGAGAGAGAGAGAGAGAGAGGATCAGTCCAAAGTCAGGACTGATTAAAATTTGGACCTTTTTTTTGTTTTTTTTAAAACAACTAAAAAAAATTATGGAACTTGAATTTTTACATAATACAGTGTTTTGAGTGTGATTTGGATATATATAACAAAACATGTATGTACAGAAAAAATTAATTATTTTTAAAAAAAAAACAAAAAAAAAAGGTCCGAATTTTCTCCCGTCCGGGAGTCCGAACCTGATCAATTCTCTCTCTCTCTCTATATATATATATATACATATATTCCGCATTCATCACAACTAGGCCTGACAAAATATGGTTATGAGTTAATTTTGGTTTTCAAAATATGGTTATAGTTCTATTTAAGAACTAAAACCACATTAACCATTTTTAATATGAGTTGTGTGGATTGGAACTATATGGTTATGGTTCAAAATCATATTAACCATATTAACCATTTTAAAATGTTTTGACTTTTAAACAAAACTTTTGAAAAATAAAATTGTGACCGTCATAATTAAATTAATTAAGTAATAATATGATATAAAAATTATTAATATAAATAATAAAATGCTAAAAAACTATACTAATAAAATTTTAAATTGAAATTATTAATACCCTTTTATATTTAAATAATTTTTAAAATTATTATTAACGCTAATATCTTTAATCAAACAATTATGAAATATTCACAAAATTGTCCCCATTATATTTAATGTTCTCTTATTTCAAAATTAAAGATATCATAAAATAATTTTTTTAAAGTTTGTTTTTAAAATATACCCCTAACATTAATTAAAATATTATAATAGTGCCATGATAATATTTATTTTAGTTAAGATATAAGTAAATGACATATTAAAAACTTTGTGACTTTATGATTTAATAAATATATTTATAATTTTGGAACAAGAGGGAGTGTAAAAATAATTGTCATATATGACTTGAAATTTCTTATAGTAAGGTTGTGTAGGACATAGTTAGGCTTTCTCTTTTATTGATTTATAATTTTCTCTCTTATTTATTTATTTATTAATATTTTTTGGGATTAATTTGTAGTATGATCACACATAGTATGAGCCATGAGGTTTACTTTATATTGTTTCTGATAGTTGTATGCATTAAGTGATAATTGTAATTCCAATAAATACAAATGTAATAGAATGTATGTTTAATCGTGCACATATATGTAATTGAGTTTTCGATTTGGATCGGAATGGAATATGGGTTGAAAAATAGTTAATCGGTTCAGAATTATATTTATTTTAAAAAATATGGGTTCAAACTTTAACCAACCTGAATAAATAAAAATGGTTAACCAACACATTTGGTTCTAGTTAATATGGTTTGACCCAATAGTTAACTAATTATATTGTCAAGTCTAATCACAACCGGTTAGTGAGAACAACCAAAAAAATCATGGCACAACAACTTGTAGCGGCTGAGATAATTAAAAAGTGACATATCCCATTTTAATTGTCTCAGTCGCTACAAGCTGTATCGGCTGTTACTATTCATATTAGTAGTTTGTAATATTATTATATTAATATTTTGTAATATTAGTATTTAAAATATTTATATTTATAATATTATTAATATTTATATTAATATTTTGTAATATTAGTATTAATAATATTTATATTAATTATATTAATATTATTAATATTAATATTATTAATTAATTTATATTATTCTTAGAAATTCTTAGATTCAATTCTGCTCTGTTTACTTTTTTTCATAGTCGATCTATTCATATGAATCTTGGTTGAGCTTCAAATTGAGCTGGACAAAAATTAAAAGCTTAAATTACAATGTAATATTAGTTAGTAATATTAATAATATTAATATTATTAATATTTATATTAATAAAAATAATAGTAATATTAGTATTAATATTCATATTAGTTATTACTATTATTAATATTTTATTAATACTAATATTACAAAATATCAATATAAGTATTAATAGTATTATAAAATATTATTATTAATATTAATATTATAAATACTAATATTATAAAATATTAATATAATAGTATTAATAATATTACAAAATATTAATATGAATAGTAACAAGCCGCTACAGTTTTTAGCGGCTGGACCCATTTTAATTGTCCCAATCGCTACAAGTTGTTATACCATAATTTTTTTGTTACTCCCAACAACCGGTTGTCATGGATGCGAACACACACACACACACACACACACACACACACACACACACACACACACACACACACACACACACACATATATATATATATATATATATATATATACGATCCGGATCTTAAGCTCACCCATTATCTAACATACATTGCTCACCCCCCTTTAGCAACGGACCGGGTGACGATTCGATCCGTCATTATAGGTTGATGCTGTCATATATGTCATCTCGTCGCTAAAAGCCAAGAAGGCGGTTACATATATATGACGGACGATCAATCGTCACCCGGTCCGTCGCTAAAGGGGGGTGAACAAGGTATGTTAGATAAGGTGTAAGCTTAATATCCGAATCGTATATATATAATTTTTTGGGCTATAGCTACAATTCAACCGTCGCCATAGACCAGAATATCAATCACGACAGTTGAACCGTGATCATAATCTAAAAAAACCGTCATCATAGGCGACTGTGTATTACACAACTGAGTATATATATATTTTTCCCTATATATATATATATGGGCTCAATGTGACGCCCCAAAAATAGGTATACATAACCCATTCTGAGTCGCCAAATACATGGTACATAATTTAAATACAAACTTCATTTATACAATACGACAAAAGCGTAGCTAAGAGTTTTTACATGAATATTGTCTCATAGACAATATTCAAACTCAAATGGAGTCCCCATTACATTTATTATCACACTATTTTATAGAACAGTGAGGACTACTATAGCCACCATCTTGGGCCATCACTTCATTCCCCGACTCATCCCAACTATATTCTCATTTTCTGAAGAGAACAATGAAAGCAAAGGGTGAGCTCAACTAGCCCAGTAAAGAATATTATGACTAATATAATGCAGAATAAATTATCGTTAGCCTTCAACAGTGTTAAACTGATAGAATACAATAAACAACAAGTTTAACTGCAGCGGAACAAGCAATACATTAGAAGAGTCAAGTAGAGCATGATATCTACTATTTTCTATGATTTAAAAAGTTTATCATCAATTTTATCGCTGAGACTCAGCTCAATAAATAATCCACATTACTGAAATATCCATGCACTACGGGCTAAGGATATTTATTAGTATCACATCCACGAATTATCTATGCACTACGGGCCAAGGATATTAGTGTTATCACCAATGGTCATGATCATGCCAACAACTGTCCATCAATGCATTACGGGTCAATGAGGACTTTTACCACATCATTTGTAACATTACAGATCATGATTATACCGAATAATTCCTAGTCATAATCATACCAATCAACAATCCATCTATGCACTACGGGCCAAAGACGAATTTCATCACAATATAAGCATGAGGATGATGACAATGATATAAGAATTCAATTAAATAAGAGCAAGGATAAATTTTAAAGATTTATAATTCAATTTATCCATAATTCAATAATGTCCAAATTGTCAACATGATACAGCTTTGTGGAGTAAAATTCAAGAATAATATCGTATCAAAAATGATTTGGACCGAAAAGAAATCAATTTTTGTCATGAATAGTACCCTGGGTAAATAGTACCCGAGTGAATAGTATCCCATGAATAGTACTTCGGGAATAGTACCCCGTGAATAGTATCCCAGCATGAAAAGATTAAAAATTATAAAAAAATGCTCAGAATAATATTTCAATGAAAATATACTAGATGAAGCGCAAATTTCAAGGATATTCCACTAATTTCAAGGAGTATAGAAGCAATACTTTAATAAAATGACGGTAGAATTCGGAATCTGAAACGAAATAATATTACTTACATACTACAGAGTATGAAAGAAAATATTATTTCTTACGAATATTGAACAAAAATAATATTTCTTACCTTAAAAGAAGAGTATTTCTGACTGGTAGGGCGGGGATATTCTTGAAGAAAATTTTCATTGTTTTTTACACTTAAAGCTTCCTTAAACTCTAAAAAAATACGCTCAATATTATAGAAGAAGAATTCTCTGATTCTGGTGTGATTTTTAATTCTAAACTAAGCATCTTATTTATAGGAGAATAGAAGGATACTATTTTGATGCACAGTAAGGAAAAAAATTCACAGGCGCACAGTAATAATCGGCTGAAAATTTTGATAATCACATGATTTATTATGCAAATACTATGCAAGCACTATGTAAACACTATGTATAATAAAATATAATATATTCTATTTTACATAAAAAAAACTTATTAATATATATATATATATATATATATAATTGAGATAACTTCTACCGACAGTTTTGAAAAATGGGTAAGTGGGAGTCCAAATAATAAATCAAATTTATAACAAATACTTCATAAAAGTCCTATCTATTTATCTCAATTCACTTGGCTTCACAAAAAACATTTTTGAACAACAATTATTCATCATTTATAACTTACATATTAATAACCAGATCATTCCCAGGAAAGAGGGGCTTTTCGATAAGGATTTTTTCTTATTGACACGCAATTAGGTGACCAAACCCCTTTCCTCGACAGAACTTTCTAGACATTGTCAATAATACAAATAATAATATAAATAACTTTGTCGTCTCAATTATTGATTTTAATAATATAAAATATTGTGACAATAATTGAATCAATAATGTGAGATACTATGCAACAATTACTGTGGCAATAATTGAATAAAACTGAGTGACTTCTCACGTAAGCATCAATAATAAAAAATACTGTATAATACAGTGTGCTACTATGCCACCACGCGTATTACTGTACTTTTACCATAGGGTATTTCAACAGTTAACGGTAAAATTTTTGCCATTATTTTTATAAAAAGATATTTCTATCGTTTTCTAACTCTGATAGTAATTCCGTTGTGGGATCCACCAATAATTGTGCCGTCGTACAAATATTTCCTGATAAAACGAATATTCCCTGACCAATCGAATATTTTATACCAACTTGCTTACTTTGCAAACTTTATAAATATTACCCACAACTATAACATTATATCAAATCCATACCTTAATACTCAAAAAGATATTTCGAGAAAATTAATCTTTATTCATAAAAGTTGGGGTCTTACAACCTCCCCTTCTTATGAAATTTTGTCCTCAAAATTGGTGTACGTACCTGGTATGTCGAAGAGGTGAGGACACCTTGATTTCATTTCAGATTCTAACTCCCAGGTCATTTCCTCAACATCGTGGTTACTCCACAAAACTTTGACTTGAGGTATAACCTTGGAGCGTAGAATATGTTCCTTCTTATCCAAGATTTTAATAGGTACCTCTTCATACGTTAGATCTTCCGCTATCTCGTCTAGTTCTAATTCAATAATATGGTTCGGGTCTTCCACATATTTATGTAACATAGATATGTGAAAAAAGTTATGAATACGAGACATACAGAGATGCCCCCAAATCCGTGTAACATCGATTATAGGACATGGTGCTCACAATACACATACATAATCATCTAACTACATAAAATCCAGAAATAATAATAATAATAATAATATCTATTACATATCTATTCAAATAAAATCCCAAGTCTTTACAACCTTAAATAAACTAAAACTTTAACTTAGCGTTTATCGCTATAATACACAATATGCGGAAATATAACTTATTACATAATTAACTCTCATGATTCATCTTAGACTTTCCCTTGTCCTTGCCCGAGCCCTCAGCGTTATCAGCCTTAACTGAAAGGTTTAAGCAAGAATGAGCTTAAATTGCCCAGCAAGTATATAAAGTAGTTTAAGAACATTAGAAGTAAAAGCATTAGTATGAATATTTCTCAACAGTTGAAATAATTATCAAGAGATAAACTGGAATATCAAGATAAGAGTTCTGGAATTCTTAATAGCATACTAAGGGGTGTTAGATACCCTGAACATTACTTTGTTTCATCGAAAACCATCAGACGGTTTAACAATAAAATAGATTGTAAACAGTTTATGCAAGTACTCTAGGTGATCAGCCTATCATAACCTGTACTGTGCACAAGTATAAAGTTTAATTGCATAAGCATAAATGGGACTATATGCCCGACATCTGTTTGCCCGATTATCCGGGTTGTTCATCTTAGTATTCATGCGGGACCTCACCAAAGCAATTTGGATTGGTAAACATTAAATAGCTTCAAAGGATTTGAATTGTTCAAATGTTATATCCTTTATCATCAATAATATCTAGCCGAAAAAAAAGCCAGAAAACATCCTTGGAAACAGTTCGTTAAAGCAATAAAACTTTAAAGTATAGCAGTTGTAATAATAACTGAGTAATCATCAACAACGCTTGCAAAGAAATTGCTGTTATATAACTTTACGACAAAGGAACTTGTACGAAAAAGTAAATAGCACAAGTCTGTTACTAACCCTCACTGCAATAACAATGAGTAAGGATTGAATAATCAATCTCAATAGAACTTAGGGTTAGGAAACTTGCCTGATATGTCTTCTGCAATTTACCGCTATCTACTAGCCCTTCACGTAATCTATTCACATGTGTCACGTTAAGTAATTTGGTTCTCGAACACCACTTCGAAGTGTAATGGTTCCCTTTTATTTTAATAAGATGATTAAACTCGCACGTATTCAAATACAATTCAATTACATAACATGTTGCTACGTATAGGCCACGTGGTTAAATAAAAGAATCTGAAAAACATAAATTTCTGATATTTTATGGACCAAAACCTCCATCAAAAATATGCATAAAACATGCTTAGAGGTCTCAAGTCGAAAAACCTTATTTTCCTTATTTTTGACATCACATATTTAATTAAACTCATTTATCTATATAACATCATTTATATGAAAAATACTAAATCAGTCTCAAAAATATTTCTTTTCTGGGATTTTACAGAATCTAGTTCCACATTGATCATATATTTTTTTCGAAATTTTTAAAATCCATCTACTGTTTTTAAATAGTCCATAATAGCCAAATATTCTCAGATTTTTCATAAATCGAGATTAGCTCCAAAACTTCTACAATTTTCAGGGTTAGCTCCTGTTATATACATGTACTTCCAGTAAACATTTTGTAATATTTGGATTTATACACAGAGAGTTATTCAGGTATCTTTTCAAATAGTGTCCTTAGCCGTAAAATCCATAACTCTCAAACCGTATGACCAAAAATTCTCAACTTTTTACAGGACCTTCATATCTTCTTATATTAGTACTCCAATTTTTTCCAGTATTTGTAAAGTACAAAATAGTGGAAGAAAATGCCCCTGAGACAGACTGATCCAAAACAGTCCCAAGAAAGACATCAAATTTTTGTTTCTTGCAGCCACTTTTGCGATTTTATTCCCACTAATCTACAAATGATATGACCATGATACTTGGACAAAATAAACTTCATACAACAAGGTATTTTACAAAAATATAACATTCATTAAACTAGCATGCTAAGACCACAAACCAACTGCATAGAAAAGTGTGCCAGCACTGGTTCTATACTTGGAAAAAATCTGGAAAATCCAGATTTTTTGCAGATTTTGATATGAACATGCTTGCTTACGTTTTTCATAACTTGCTCATTATAACTCCGATTTTAACAAAATTTGGGATAGATTAGACTTCATACTACATACTATTTTATAAAATTATTACATACGCTAATCGAGTCATATAAACCACGAATCCAAGGCTCCGAAAAACCCAAAAAGTCACAGATTTTAATTTAGTTCAATTCGACAAAACTCCACATTTTCAATTCTAGCATGCAATGGAAAGGCTCCTACTGTCCAGAACTCATATACTAACATATATGCACGTAACCCAATAATCAACTTCACAAAATTAACATGATTTGAACAATTTGACATCTAAGAGGCATAATATCAAACACCTATCATGCATACATGAATTCCTTGAATTTCTATGATTTTGAAACATGTAATATACCAGAATTTTTCATTCTTAACCATCACATAATAGAAACCAATATTAGCATGGCATTACAACCTCAAAACAAAGCATTTCCCATGATTATTCATGCACTTTTCCACTAGTTTCTCAAAAACATAAAAAAAACTACAAAGCTTACCTCCTTGATGAATTCTTCTTGTTTGAATACTTCTAATGATTCTCCTTGCTTGATTAATCCCCTATGAAAACTCCAGAATTCTCACAAACTCTCACACCCTCATTCTCACTATCTATTTGCTCCCTTGGGTGGAACTTTTAGGAAAAGGAAGAATGAGTTTAGATGGATTGCATATATAGAGGTTATTGTCTTTTGATTTACCATGGACATCAACTCTCCATGATCAGTTATACATCATAAGTATATAATATCAAAATAATTTAGTATGGAGTGGGGGTTAGAGAAATGGAAAAGTCTAGGTTTATTAAAGAGTGTAACTCCCTCTCCCTCAACATATTGAAATACATGTGCATGCTCCCTCCTTGTCCCCATTTGATGGTCTCGTGGACCCCCCAGCTGTTGCAACTATTTAATTAAATTATTATTTTAATCATATAATCAATTAATAATCCATTTTGACCCTTTTGCCCTTCGTAACCGAACGTGTTAGATACTAATATTGATTCCTACTAAAGTCGATGTTCCAGACGTCGTGGAACTGTCCGTTTCGTCAAAATCATCTCCAAAATTCATAGTTGACTTTGACTAAAAAGTCAACCGTGACACATTTTCGTGGTTATAGTCTATCCTGACTAATTTCAACGTTCCGTATTCGAATACGCAGTCCGTGTATCTAAATTCCACTCCGAACTCAAACTCATGCTTTAAAGCCATCCCACGAAATTAATAGAATTAATTCCATAATTAAATCAAATAGTTAAATAAAACTAAGCCAACCATTTAAATACATCTCATCACATATCTTAAAATATCACATATACATATACCACATATACATCTAATAAATGAAGTCACACCAGAGTTTCACATAAGTTCGTCTATTGATAACTATTAAATTACATAAAAACTCGAATATTACATTCACCCTCCCTTATAAGGATTCCGTCCCCGGAATCATTACACATCAAACAAAAAGATTAGGGTAATTTTTCATCATTCTCTCCTCGAGTTCCCACATATCCTCTTCGGCGTTGTGGTTCCTCCATACTACCTTAATAGAAGGTATTATCTTATTTCTTAACACTTGTTCTTTTCTATCGATTATCTGCACTGGAACCTCTTCATAGGTTAAGTTCTTTTCAAACTGAATAGGTTCATACTCTATGACATGCTTGTAATCCTTCTTATAGGGTCATAGAACTGAAACGTGGAACACGTTGTGTATATGTTCTAACTCCGGAGGTAAAGCTATTTCATAAGCTACCTCACCAACTCGCCTCAACACTTCGAAGGGTCCTATAAATCTGGGACTAAGTTTTTCCTTCTTCCCAAATCTCATTTTCCCTTTCCAAGGTGACACTTTCAAGAACACATAAGTGTCGACGTTGAAGTCTCATTATTGTCGATGTTGATCAGCATATTTCTTCTATCGATCCTGAGCCGTGACTAGTCTCGCTCGTATCATTTTGATCACATCTACAGTTTGCTGCCCCAATTCTGGCCCTAGCAATTGTCGTTCTCCCACTTCATCCCAGCACAATGGCGTTCTTCATTTCCTTGCATATAAAGCTTCATAAGGTGGCATACCAATGCTCGCGTGATAGTTGTTGTTGTATGCAAATTCCACCAATGGTAGGTGGGCATCCCAGCTTCCTTTGAAATCCATAACACATGCTCTCAGCATGTCCTCTAACATTTGAATAGTTCTCTCGCTCTGCCCATCTGTTTGAGGATGATACGTCGTGCTTAACCTTAGTTGTGTTCCCATGCGTTCTTGAAAACTCCTCCAAAAATTTGTTGTGAACCGCGGATCGCGATTTGACATAATTGATATAGGTACCCCGTGCCTAGAAATAATCTCATTGATGTAAAGCTTTGCCAACTGATCCAAGGTATATCTAATCTTGATTGGTAAGAAAATGCGCTGACTTGGTCAATCGATCAACGATCACCTATACTGCATCGTAACCCTTCTACATAGTTGGAAGTCCTACCACAAAGTCCATCGTGATATGCTCCCACTTCCATTCCGGAATTTCTAAAGGTTGAATTAACCGCTTCGGTTTACGATGTTACGCCTTTAACTCACATTGGCATGTTAAACACTTGGCGACGCACTTTAAACTTCTCTCTTCATATTGGGCCACCAATAATGTTGGCGTAGATCCTGATACATCTTTGTACTTCCCATGTGGATTGAGTAACTTGAGCTATGAGCTTCCTGCAAGATTTCTTCCTTTAATTCAGACACCGCTGGCACCCAAATTCTCTTCTCAAATCTTAATAGTCCATCACCCCCTTACTAAATTTAAGCTCTTCTCTATCTGAAACTCTTTTCCTCACCTTCACACATTCCTCATCGCTGCCTTGTGCTTCCTTGATTTTGTCCAATAGAGTCAGATGAGCCTCCATTGCGAACAATTTCCCCTCTGGCTCCGTCGAACTTTTTATCTCGAGTTCCAATCTAGCCATCTCCTTAATTAACTCCTCTTGAGCTGTTAGCATGACCAATCTACCACTGCCCTTTCTACTTAGTTCATCTGCTACCACATTAGCTTTCCCCGGATGATACAAGATGTCGCAATCGTAATCTTTTATAAGTTCCAACCATCTTCTCTGTCTCATATTCAACTTCTTCTGCATGAAGATATACTTCAGACTTTTATGGTCCGTGTATATTTCACACCTTACCCCATATACACAGTGACTCCATATCTTTAGGACAAATACTACCACTGCAAATTCCAGGTCATGGGTAGGATATCCCTTCTCGTAATCCTTCAATTGACGCGATCGTCTGTTAATAACTTTACCATGTTGCATAAGCACACACGGCCGATCCTTTGTGTGACGCATCACTGAAAATCACGAAATCACCTGTATCGTCGGGTAAAGACAACATTGGTGCTTCACTTAGTCTTTTCTTGAGTTCCTTAAAACTCTCTTCACACTTCTCTGTCCAGACAAATTTTACCAACTTCTTCGTTAAATTCGTCAATGTTCCCGCTATCTTTGAAAAATCTTGGATAAACTGTCTGTAATAGCCTGTCAGTCCTAAGAAACTTCTTACTTCAGTCGGTGACTTTGGTTGTTCCCAATTCTGAACCACTTCCACCTTTGTTGGATCCACAGAAATTCCGTACTTGTCGATCACGTGACCCAGAAATTGAACTTTCTCCAACCAGAACTCACACTTTGAGAATTTTGCATATAACTTATCCTTCCTCAATGCCCCCAGCGCTAACTTTAAATGTTCAGCATAATCTTCCTGAGTCTTGGAATAGATCAAGATATCATCTATGAACACAACTACGAATTTATCTAAGTATTGCTTGAATACCCGATTCATCATATCGCATTTGTTAACCCGAACGACATCACCAGGAACTCGAAGTGACCGTAACGAGTCCTGAATGCTGTCTTAGGTACATCCTCCTTCCTCACCTTTAACTGGTGATATCCCGTCCTCAAGTCGATCTTGGAAAAATATTTCTCTCCCTTCAACTGATCAAACAATTCATATATCCTAGGTAACGGGTACTTGTTCTTAATCGTCACCTTGTTCAATTCTCGATAGTCGATACATAGTCTCATCGATCTGTCCTTCTTTTTCACAAATAAAATCGGTGCTCCCCAATGAGACACACTCGAATGAATATACTTCCTATCCAATAACTCCTGCAACTGTACCATCAGCTCCTTCATTTCTGCCGATGCCATTCTGTAAGGGGCTTTCGAAATTGGTGTCGTTCCTGGTACTAAATCTATAACGAATTCAACCTCCTGATCCGGCGGAAGTGTTGGGTAAATTCTAATTACGCACGGCACGCAAGTATACGTGGTCAACAAGTAATATAATAGTAAGTAGAGTATCGTTCCCACAGAGACAATTAAGTAAGAATTTAACCTCACAATTATCAATTTCCTATTAATCCTAATTTTATTAAACTATCCAAATCAATGATTAAAATTATAAAAACTAAAATTATTAATAAATATAAGATCACAAACCAATCACAAATATTAAAAACTGAAATTTCAAACAATTAATGGAGAATTAGGCTTACGATTTCACCCTAAGCTTCACTATGATTTTTACACCTTTATTCCCGTTCAAATTACTATCCCAGTTTATTAATCAAGAACTCGAATGTAGAACTAGCCACCTCTCGATGTACTAATACCGTATTAACTTAAATCTATAATTAAGATAGAAACAAGTTAAACACCTTAATCAACTAACGCACTATATCTCTATGTGAATTATAATTAAAGAAGGTTTAAGATTAAGTCCTCTATCCGATTACATGCAATGTCAAGCATATCTCTACCTTAACATTCATCAAGATTCTATACATTCACAAAATTCAAGAACACATGCTATATTAAATAAGTCTAGACTCGTATATCCGCTCTCGATTCCTTACAAATCCACAAAGAATTGTTGATCAGGCGATTCATAAATTCAAGTTTAAATTAATATAGATAAACTGGAAAATAGTTTATTGAACTGGAAATAAAACCATCGTTTCACTTAAGGATCCATCATAAGCCTAAAAAGTGAATTAGTTCATCATGAATGAAATAATAACTGAATAATTTAAAGACAACATCCTTTCAATTACAAATATAAGACTAAGAAGAAGAATTTCAGAACACCCTTCACGTAGCCTTAATTCACAATTGATATGAAATTCTCTTCAAAGTCTTCCTCCAATGCTTGATAAGAAAAATTTGTAATTAATCTCTGTAATTTTCCTTGTGTGTTGTTGATTTCGATGTTTGTTACTCAGTATATAGCCAATCTTTTTCTTCTGATCAAAATCCTATGTCATATAGAGTCCAAACACATTCCACGCACTAAAATCCATGTTCCAGCAGAGTTTCAAGCAAGACGGGACACTCAGGATCCGGCACCCCCCGCCCCGGCGGGGGTATAAGCATATAAAATGCCCTCCCCGGCGGGCATGGATACTGCAAACCAAATGTGAAGACCCCAGCCTTGGGTAGTGTTTTATTTAGGCCCACCCCGGGGGGCATGCCTTCTACTATCTGACTTTAGTGAATCTTCATACTTGCAACAATAATGCTCTAATTACCTCCTTTTTCACTCATGCACCATACCACCCATCCTATACATAAAATAACAAGAAACAAGTAAAAGAAGATCATAGAAACTAGGATTTAACAACAATTAAGCTTAAATTGGACATCAATTCGTGGATATAAAATCCACTTATCAAAATCCCCCAAACTTAAACCGTGCTAGTCCTCGAGCACAAAACAAACTACATGTTATGCAATGAAGTACAATGAAATGTAATGTATCTAACTGTATGATTATGAATCCAATAGTATCACAGAATCAAAGGTATTCCACCGGCCTCAGGGAAAGCAAGCAAACATTATAACTCTTAATCACCAAACCCAATCAGTAATTCCTTATTACTTCTCAAATCTTAAACCATTATCACTGGTATAATGTGTGTGTGTGTGTGTGTTCGACATCCATGATAACTGATACGGACTCAAATTCAATACATAACCAATTTCTTAGAAGGAATCATACGGGGCAAACTCAAAAAGTTCAAAAATAGACGAGTACCAACTAAAACTAAGCAATTACCATTTTCAAGGGTTCACACAGGTACTTATACTTTTTATATATATATATATATATATATATATATATATATATATATATTTTCAACACGGGGGCCTTTTGCTCTTTTCCTGTTTTATTATTTTTTTCTTTACATGATTGTGCAATGCCTCATTCCATTAGGCTAATAGTGCTACCCCTTAACGAGCTTTCAACCAACGACTCCCAGACCATAAAAGACCTTAGGGCACTAGGTGTTAAGACACCCCTTTGGGCGTACTTGCTCAAGTAACAAAGACCACGAAACAAGACTAATCACGATATATATTTTCTCTTTTTTATAAAGCTTATGTACCCTACATATAATCCCCCAAACTTAGGTTCTTGCCCAATTCTTTGTCTTCACTGCCTATCCTTGTCATTTTCTCATTCACCCTAGCATTATCCTTTATAAACTCTTTATGTATCAATTTGAACTAACCAGTCGACACAGATGTTATTAGCCTGCTAACCTTTTTATACCAATTTCAAATAAGAACAAGATCCAATTCATAACAGAAACTATATCAAGTTTCTAATAATCAATGCCATATTTATCGACTTGATCTTAATCTCATCATTGGCCACAATAACATGAACTACAACAACCTCTGGACATATGCAAACTTAACACAATGTTTAACAAAAAAAAATTTCTTCTTTTTTATTTTTATTTTTTATAGATAAACTGATGGTAAACATAGCATGAATGCAAACATACATAAATAACTAAAAAAACTAAATATGCACCTAAGCTACTATGCATATGCATGATTACATAAATGCAACAGATTATCAACCTAAACAAAATAATAAACTACTACGCAATCCTAGTTTAATGAACTTACATATGCAAACATGAAATGCAAACATGAATGTAAATCCCCCAAACATAATAGTTACAATGCCCTCATTGTAAGGATATAACAATAAAAACATGAGGACTTACCTGAAATTACTTCAAGCCTGGGGTGGTGTTGTGTGGTGTTCTTCTTCATCGGAGTCACTCGGTGGAAATCTTGGCATTGGCATGGGCTGCTGATATGGAAATTGAGTAGTGGGATTGAAGCTTCGGAGCGTCATTTTCAATGATGCAAAGGATAGGTTCATTGCATTAAACACGTGCTCTTGCCTAGCTGCGAGCCTCCTCATCTCCCTTCGTGCTTGCTTATTATGCTCATCCACTTGTCGTTGAAAATTAAGGAACTAAGGGCTTGATATTGTCTCGGACTGTGGTACCTCCTCTGTTCCTTGCTCTCCCGTTGGGGCATCCTCCTGAAAATCATCATCCTCCGAAGTATCTTCATCGTCAGTCTCATCCTTCGACGCCGAGGGAAATACAAAGCCTAACCCTCTTGGGTGTGATTCACCGCTTGCCCATACCGAGTACCGCACTATCATTCTCGAGTCTAGTGTCTGAAGCGACATTTGGGTAGGTTCATCGTCGGACCAACGAACTCCATCTTGCCTACACAACCCACAAATGAGTGATGGTGGGGCAAGCCGCCCGAGAAATGGCCTCGTAAGCAATGTCGGATTGAAAAGTTGATTATAGCCCCTATGTCAATACTGAAGTCTTGTACAATGGCATACAAAAGCAGTGCTTTCTTCTTGGTCATGTCGGATGTGTGTGTGGATGGAAGCAATTTAGCACACAAGAAAGCGTACCAAATCTTGCCATATCTGCTGAGATCCTTGCTGTGAAAAATTGTGCCCCCTTTTCGACCCTTAATCCATTTTGTGCCCGGCTTAGTCATTTCCTTCATAATAGTCTCATAATCGGGATCATAATCACGTAAGCCCCTCACAAAAGCACGGAAAGGGGCCTTGTCCTCGGCATTCGCATAGAATTTTTTGACCACGTTGACAATGGTGGCTTCGGGCTCCTCCGTGAATTTGTTCCATCCTTTTTGATAAATTTATTGCATCATCTCATTGTCAACAGGATCTGGTGCCAACCCCCGCTCCGGTGTGAGTGCTTTGGTAGCCATGTAATCGTAGCAGTCAGCGGTGGCGGCACTTATGAATTTGTGTCAGTCAAAAATTCATGATGGAGGTGTTTTAGAACTCTCCCCCCGATGCCTCTTTGAAGTTGGTTTAGAAGCCATTGATTCTCGGATGCCTTAATAATAAAATCTCCCCCCCAAACTTGGTTCACACAAACTGTCGAACACTTGGTGTGCACAGTGATTTAACCCCCCAAACTTGATGATTTTCCTCTATTATGGTACTAAGAAGTTAGGAATTAGAACACAAAGCACTGAAATTCGTTGCACTGAAAGCCCTAATTCGTAGCCTTGTGAGATGTAGTTGTAAGGTTGTGAGGAAATTATTGGTTGTAAGGGTGTGAATATATAGAGATGGTGGTGTGAAGTAAGTTGGTGGTGAGAAGTAATGGAGTAGTGGATTGGAGTGGTGGGGAGAAGTAGTGGAGTAGGGTGGTTTATGTGAGGAAAAATTGGGGTTGCAATTTGGAAGAAGAAGTAGTGGCCGTGTGTAATGAGGAAGTGGGGAAAGTGGGTTGAGAAAGGGTAATCGCTTAGAGCCTTTGCACTTCGGGACCCCCACTTTGCAGGGGTAACACGCTTAGGAAGCCCGCCCCGGTGGGCATGTAATCTACTATTTAACTTGGAGGACCCCCGCCCCGGCGGGGGGTTTAGTGCTTTAGGGCCCTGCCCAGGCGGGCATGCACTCTGTTAGTTGATGTTCTTAGCTCTTCTTTCCTTCCTGTTATTCCACTTAATGATTAGTTTCACATCCTGCAAGTCATGAAACATATATGTGAGTAGATTGTTGATCATTTTGAGCATGATTGAGAGATTAACAAGACTCATACAATATAATAACTACTTAATGCACTTATTATAAATGACTAATTATGCTAAACTATCATCTAACAGTTATGGTTAAAAATATGAAAAAATAAAAGTACGATTGAGTTGCCTCCCAATTAACGCTTGATTTTAAGTCATTCAGCCTGACTACTCCCTGTTTATGGTACGTCGGATAATGTGATCATGATGACATCCGTGTTGGATTCGCCACCCCAATAATGCTTCAACCACTGACCGTTGACCTTGAACGTTTCCAATGGATTCCTAATGTAGAGTTCAATGGTGCCATGAGAGAAAATTCTTTTGATGGTGAATGGTCCCGACCATCTTGACTTAAGCTTGCCTGGGAACAACCTCAACCGTGAGTTGAACAATAGGACTGATTTCCCTGGCTCGAACGTTCTGTGCATGATTTTTTGGTCGTGCCATTTCTTGATCTTTTCTTTGTATAATTTCGAGTTCTCGTAAGCTTGCAATCGAAATTCGTCGAGCTCGTTTAGCTGAAGTAATTTCTTTTCACCCACAGCTGCTTGATCGAAGTTAAGTTTCTGAATCGCCCAATAAGCCTTGTGTTGTAATTCGACAGGTAAGTGACAAGCCTTTCTGTATAGTAGTTGATGTGGTGACATACTAATCGGTGTTTTATACGCAGTTCGGTAGGCCCATAGTGCATCATCCAACCTAAGTGACCAATACTTTCGATTCGGGTTTACCACCTTTTCCAAGATTCTCTTTACTTCCCTGTTCGAAACCTCAGCTTTCTCATTTGTTTGGGGATGATAAACCGTCGCCACCTTGTGGTTGACCCCATACTTTGCCAATAGAGCTGTAAACAATTTTTTGCAGAAGTGACTACCTTCATCACTTATAATAGCTCTCGGCGTGCCAAATCTAGTAAAAATATTCTTCTACACGAATTTGAGAACCGCTTTGGCATCTTTAGTTGGGAGTGCTGCGACTTCAACCCACTTTGAGACGTAATCCACTGCAAGCAAAATGTACTGATTGTTAAGTGATGAAGGGAATGACCCTATGAAATCTATGCCCCATACATCAAAAATCTCAACTTCTAGAATTGTTTGTAGTGGCATCTCATTCCTTTTCGATATGTTTCCCACCCTTTGACATCTATCACATGTTTTAACAAATTGGTGGGCGTCTTTGAACAATGTAGGCCAATAAAACCCGGCTTGAAGCACCTTTGCCGCTGTTCGCTGACTACCATAATGACCCCCATATGCAGATGAGTGACATTCATGCAGTATGTTCTTTACTTCACTGTGGGGCACACACCTTCTAATAATCTTGTCGGTGCACTGTTTGAATAGGTAAGGCTCATCCCACATATACCATTTGACGTCATGAAGAAACTTCTTTTTCTGCTGTCGTGTAAGATCAGGAGGAAGAATGTTGCTCACTAGATAATTCGCGTAGTCCGCGTACCATGGAAATTCTGTATTTATCCCAAATAATTGCTCATCCGGGAATGACTCGTTGATTACACACTTGTCTTCTTTCTATTTATCTTGATTTTCCAGCCTAGACAAATGATCGGCGACTTGGTTCTCCGTCCCCTTTCTATCCTTTATTTCTAAATCAAACTCTTGTTAAAGGAGAATCCATCTGATAAGGCGTGGCTTAGCATCTTTTTCGAAATTAAGTACCGAATGACCGAGTGATCCGTATAAACTACCACCTTAGTCCTGATCAAGTATGCTCGGAATTTATCGAACGCATACACTACTGCAAGTAATTCTTTTTCCGTAGTTGTGTAGTTCAATTGAGTCTCTATGAGTGTCTTACTTGCATAATATATGGCATGAAAAACCTTCTCGCATCGTTAACCCAAAACAGCTCCAACTGCATTGTGACTCCCCCAAATTCGGGTATCTTCCAACCCGACAGATGGTGCTATACGGTACTCATAACTGTACATTCATTCTATTGAAACGACATCAAAATGTGTGTATCAACGACATTCTTATTACAATAATAATATTACATCCCGTTCCCAGGTTCTAAAACCATTACATTTTTTGTTCATCATACTATAATATATACAACTTAGTAGTTTATTACAATATAAACTAATCGTTCATCTTCGTCTTGCCTTTATCCTTGTCAGATTCCTCGGTTCATTCAGTTTTAGCTGCATTCATATGGTTCAAGCAAGAGTGAGCATAACAAGCTCAGCAAGTACAACAATTTCTCTTAAACAACATGCTTAAAACATAGAAATCTTATATCTTCAGTAACTGAACAATAGTTACGAAGTACTATTGATAATTCAAAATAACACTTCTTTTCCTTCAAAACATTTTACAATAACAATATTCAGTAAAACATCAATTCTGGCTCAAGACCATGAGCAGTTCATAATTTCTTTGAAAAGGACAACGGCAAGACTAAGTCCGTAAGTCCTAAAAACTTTTAGCACTTACGGGTGATCAGCCCATAGTACTCTATGTTGATCAACACTACATTCTTTAAACGTATTTACGTTTAAGTTTTGGCAACCTCATGTGCCCATCAAATAATCAATGAAAATATATTTGTTTATTCATATTCAGGCTTACCTTGAATCCGTACCAAATAATTGGCTTAGGATAACGTTAGCAATTCTATATTGAAAGATTTGTAAATAAATCAATCAACTCTTCAAGATTAGTCTAGCCAATGTAAAACTGGCATCGACCCTTTAGTAAAACATTTGATGCATCTCATAACATGAAACACAGAAAACTTGGCTAACACGAAGATTAGACAAGCGATAAGAAAAACTTGCCTTCAGCGTCTGCTAAAGTAAAATTACTTTTCCTTTGAGTCTTTACAATCTCTACAACACAACCACATAACATACCACATTAGGTCATGAATGAACATACATGGTTCCTAATGAATCTTACCCCTCTTCTCAATCTAATCCTGTATTAGATTTGTTATTATTGGTTCCGGCTTGCTGTCGTTCTTTACATCGTTCTTACCAACTTCTTTCTCTTCTATAACTTAACTGAAATTATTTCATTAATACAACTCGTTTTGAGTTAATCATCCTTCCTCACGGCTTACTACCGTCCTTACATTATTAAATCATTACTCGATCGTCATTTGGTTAAGTACGCTTATTGCATACCGTTCACGTTCACATTCAATAGACTTACTTCAACCCTAAATGATCATAATTAAGGTTTAAACATGTCTTCACAATGTTATAATTAAACTTTAGTTCATTACTAATGATTTATTGTTTATGCTCTCCTTACAGACGTTCTTCAATGTCAAGACCTTAAGGCTGGCGCTGCGGCACCAGCTCCCTTTACTTCAGCCGCGCTACGGCGCAACACTATAGAAACTAAAGATCCGGACTCGGCGTTCATGCAAGACGAGTCCCCTTCATTACTGGCCAACACTGCCTTTAAAATTCGAGATCTCATAACCATTCTTGCATCATGGGCGCCACATATTTTGCCTTGACTAGCCATGGCAGCCTGATCCTCGACACGTAAATTTTTGACAGATAATATCTTGAGTGAGATTTCCAGGCTCATAACTTCTTCGTTATAAGTCCGAATTGGCTCGTTCAAAAGGCTACGGTTCACAAATTACATACTCTATGCGTTCATGCAAGAATTTTATCTATTTGACTTCGTTTGCTAAAAATTCACCGATTAGTCCATTTTAACGAAAACGATAAACGTTCATGAACGTTCAATGCTCTTTTCTTCGTTCTAAGTCAGAATTTGGTCACTCTCGAGTCCGCAACTCTATAATGCCAAATAAGACTTGAATCCATTGAAAACTAATGTTTCCAATCTCAATATCAAAATTTGACTTCCATTCGGAGAATTTTACGAATTCGACGATTATCGTCCAAACTCGTGAATTCCGCCTTAACTTTATTTCTTATAATTTGTTCATCGTTTCAAATGGATTCAATCCATCATACTAACATCTTGTCATGCATACTTCATTAACTTATTTACATGATAAGTTATTACTTGTTCTTCATGAATTTATAACTTATTAAAGTATAACTACTTATAATTTTACTTCACATGACTTAACATGGTCTAAATCTTTTAACCATCATTCTCTCATCTTCTAGTCATAAAAATTTCATTATTGTAACATATTACGAGTTCCTACAAGTTTTTCCTTGACTAATAACTTATTTATGAACAAAGTGCTTATTCACGGCTTATTAATACTTAAGTCATTTGATTAATCATTCTTACTTCTTCTTAGCATACATGTTCTACCACTCTTCTCTATCAAATGAAGAGAAAGAGATTCATGGTTTAAGTTCTTACCCTTGATAATTCCTTGGTTAAGCTTTAATCTCCTTCTTGCTTCTTAAAAATCTCACAATAGAAGTTTGACTTATAAGTGCTTATTCTCTCTAACCAATAAGTTGCTCTATAAGAGAAGTTGTTGGATGAAATTTTAAGAAGCAACAAATGAAATCTTAAGCTTGGTATTTATAGGAGTTGCTAGGTTAGGGTATAATGGTCAATAAACCACTTCCACCTCCTTAACTCCACCTCCTTAAGCCACCTCCTTACTATTCCATTCTTAACCACCAAGTTAACTTGTTCCCCACAACACTTGACCATTAAGTCTTCTTGTTCACCACACTTACTTAGCCATTAAGTTTACTTGCTCACTACTTTGGATCATCCATGGTTTGCCCCATGGGTTTAAACCATCCAATAACCCATAAGTTCTTACTTTGGGCTTTTAGCTTAACTTATACTTGAGCTTGCATTAACAATTCTTTGGGCTTTACCATTAGCTTGCATTGGGCTTACACCTTTCTACACTTGGGCCTTATCAATATCTTATTGAACTTTACAATTTCTTACATAATCCTATAAGTCCATTACATATGGCTTAAAGCCTTAAAACGTATAATTTACGTATTATTCTCGTATTCCACTTTGTATACCTATTAATGCACGTCATACCATCATTCATAACTACTTGTATAATACTTCGTATCATACTCCTATCCATTACTTCGTACAATACCTACTTATTATACGATTATTGCTTTAATTCATTATACGCATTTAAATTTCTTCTCGGAACTCACTTTTCCTAACCGTTAGGTTTTAAATATGCCGGCGAAAAAATGTGTTTGCCATAACTGAAATATTATTAGATATTCCATCTCGCCTTGATATTCTATCATTACGTATTTCTCGGAAGTTCAAAAATAATTCCCGAGCAGAATGCGTGAATAGTGTTTTTCAGAAAATTTCTCAGAAAGTTTTTTATTTTCGTCTTGAAAATTCAAACACTTTAATTCTACCACGTAGCCAAAATACTACGACGTTCCGATATGTCTAGGTCATAGAATGACCCTCGAATAGCTTACTCCCATAAATAATTAATTAAATTCATTTAATCCACATAATAAAAACAAAAATTTAATTCTCAAAAATCCAAATTTTCTGGGGCGTTACACTCTTCCCCCCTTATAAGGATTATGTCCCAGAATCTTTCTAACACTACATCCACCATTGAGGAAATTTTTCCATCATTTTAATTTCCAATTCCCACAATGCTTCTTCGGCGTTGTGGTTCCTCCAATTCACCTTCACCGAAGGTATTATCTTAATTCACATGACTTGTCACTTCCCATCAATACTCTAAGTTGGAAGCTAAACATTTACTCACACATTATGTTATCTCCCTCATATTAGTCCTTCTTTTAATTCTAAATTATATGAAACTCAAATGCCTCCTTCAAAATGAGATGATATATGATCTTCTCTTTATCCTGCATTCTCTTCTTCATTTGCTTGCACTCCTCGTTAACTAATTGTACTTAATTAACTCGTTCCATTATCGTGGATTGAGTCTACGTTATGAATAACATTTCTTCTACTTCATTACATAATTTAACTTCTAACTCCGTTCTCCCCATCTTCGTTATTAACTCATTTTGAGTCCTTCTCTACCGCATATTCACTCCTTCTGTGTGAAGATATATTTCAAACTCTTAGAGTCCGTCTATATCTTACCTTTGTCCCTGTATCAATACTATCTTTAGATTTTTAATTCAAAAATTACAGCTGCCAATTATAGATCATAAGTAGGATAGACCTTCCCATAATCCCTTAACTGGTGTGATGCATACACAATGACCTTGCCATGCTACATGAGCATGCAATCTCGTCATCTATACGAAACATCGAGATACACTACAAAATTCCTCGTATCATCTGATAGAGACAATACAGGTACCTCACTTAACTTCCCTTTTTAGTTCTTGAAAACTACTTTTCTCACTTCCCATTCCAACCATGCTAACCTGTGACGCTAATGGTACTTTTAAACATAGTACCTCACAAGGGTACCTATCAATTTGCCACCGACTTGCTCGGCGCCCCTTACTGAAAGTCTAACTTCAGTACATCAGTCAACCCATATGGCATAACCATAACTCGTAATAACCATAACGATTTCTGAATATCGTCTTAGGTACCTCGTCCTTCCTTACTTTCAACAAGCGATACCTCGTACACAAATATATATCTAAAAAAAATTTCTTTGCCCCTTTCAACTGATTCAAAATAGATCATCGATCCTGGGCAATGGGTATTTATTCTTAACTGCTAATCAAATAGTCATATATTTGACTTACGTATTGGTTTACTTAATTTTACTTCTTAGGGTTCACGTTCTTTCGACCTAAGTTTACCCGACCTACCTTCATTACCAGTGTAACATTCCAGAATTTTGAATTGTTATATTAAATATTTATTGAATTATATAAGTATTTAATGGATGTGTTTATTGTTAAATAAATAATTGTTCAAATTTGATTTTGATTTGGTTAATTATTTGTTAAGTAAATAATTAAGGAAATTAATTATTATATTCTAATTTAATTTAATTATTAAGTTAGAGAGTTTATAATGATTAAATGAATTATTATATTTTAATTTGAATTTGTAATTAAAAAGGATGTGTTAGTTGATTAAATAAAGTTATAATTATAAAGAAAATTATAATTTTGTGGTATTGATTTACGTGTTAAAGTAATTTAATAAATTGCTATTAGAATTAATTAAATTGATTTTTGAAAATTTTAATTGAATAAAAGTGTGACAAATAACCTTCTATAAAAGAGTTATTAAAATAAATTAAAGAAGTTTAATTCAGTTTTGCCAAACAAGGCTTAATACATATTAAGTCTTTATTTTAAATATGTTTTACCAAACAAGGTGTAAGATTTAATGGGTTATTTTTAGTTAGTTAGCCAAACAAGCCTTATGGCTTTTGAGTTTTAAAAAAAAAGAAACTGATGTCAATTAATTGATATATTTATATTATACAATTATTACATATTATATTATATACGTTATGTTTTGTTAGTACGTTAGTTAGAGTTAGGAAGAAAGACTCAGAAGAAGAAAAAGAAGAGAAGAAGAAAATTGAGAGAAAACTTGAGAGAATCCTAGAGAATTTAAGAGAGAAGTTGGAGAAAAGAAGCTTCTTTTTCAAAGAGAAAAGTATCATCTTCTAAAGCAAGGTATCATCCTACCCTTTTTTAAGTTTCTTTAAAGTTTTAGTTTTCTCTTCCAAAATTCTCTGTAAAAATTTTTGTGAAGGATAAATTGTTTGATTGTTTATGGCTTTATATGATAAATTAGTGTTGTGAAACTGTTTTCATAAGTTATATATGAGTATAGTCCATGAATTTATGATATGTATGTAATTTGTGAAGAAAACTATATTACAGTGAGTTTATATGAATATGGTTTAGTTTAAAGTAAAATTAAGGTTTAATTAGTTGTTTAATTTATAAATTGACTATTGAATTTGAAAGAGTATGTATAAACATAAACAAGGTACTTTGAATTAACTGTTTTGGTTGAAAAACAAAATCACAGTGTTGATTTTCATTGAAAACATCAAAAAGTGAGGTTTTATCAAAAATAGTGAAATTAGATGTTTTAAATTCGATGTTTATGTTGTTTTATGGGTAGAATCATGTTAAGAGTCTTTGAAATATGTTTATATAAAGTCTCTGTATGAATTACATGTTAATTAGGCTGTTAGAAAGTAGATTGTAGGCCAAAATTGGCTTTGTTCATGTGATTCCTGATGCTAGTTACCAAGAACTGTAATTTGGCTGCATGTGTCATGTACTCGTGAAAATATAGTTCTCGCATACATAGCATATACTATGCCATTGATGCGTTCAAGATCGTGTCAAGAATACCAACCCACAAATATAAAGCGTAATATAGCAATGAATGAAGTTAGAAGAATAGTCGACGATTGTAATTTTTTGTACACAAAGTCTGAAGGAGTTGTTATGTGTTAATAGTAGGACTGTTAAATTATGATTTCAGTACTTCTATACCAAGAATGAGCATGTTATTAACAATTAACTAGTTTTGTTACTAATGTAACTTGATTATGTGATTAAAAAAATCAAATCTTACATGATGAATGTATTTAGTTATGTATGTAATATGGTAGTGACTAACTATGTCATGATGACATATATATATAGGGTATTGTGATTCGAACTGTTCGGTTTAGCCTACAAGCAAGGTAAGTTCTCTAAATCTATTGTCTCGTTGAGCCAATTATTGTTTCTAATTCGATATTGAGCCAATTTCTAAACTTTATTTTGATATTGAGCAAGTTATTCTTGTATTTAACTTGTTATTTAGCATGCAAATTTATATATTCTGATATACTAATGTTGAATAGTTTTATCATTCAAATTGCTATTTGTTATACATGCTTAGTACTCAATTCTAAATAACCTTGGCTTAATATTGTTCAAGCAAGGTATGTTATAGTTATTCAATATGTATGCTATTAGATTATTCCTAAAGCATGATCTTAATTTACAATATCGATTCAGTTATGATTATTCCATAGTATAACGTTATTAATTTTATTCAACTAATCCTTAGTTGATGTTCGTTGAATTCCAAATTACCTTGAAATGTATCCAAACCAAACTCATTTTGGTGCGAACTTGTACTCTAAATACTGAGATGAACAACCCTATTATTAGGGGTAAATTATGCTTAGCGTTGAAATGTTTGTGCACAATATATTGTACGAAGGGCTGATCCCCCTAAGTACGAGGAGTCCCTATAGTCTTATGATTGTTAAAGTTTAAGTTGAAAAATTACTTATAACTATGGACATAGTTCGTGGTCTTAGGACCCTCAGTTATATACTTCAGAATGTTGATAGACCATATTGTTCATTTCTATTGAGCCTCTTATTTGGCACTTATTGTAAATATTTTCATTAATCGTTGTTTCAAGTGAGCTTTGTTTGCTCACTCTTGCTTATATAACTATTACAATTAAAGATGAGAAGGTTGATATACCTAGCACCAGTAAAGGAAAAAGAAATATGAAAAAGTATTGAAGACTTGTAACATGTTGATATTTTATTATCAGATTTTAATTGAATGATTGTAATGAAGTTTATTTATTTTCCGCATTTGAATGATTGTATTTAAAGGTTACACAACCAGGGAGATTTTTATTATTGTGACCCCTTTAATGGGAAGGTTTTATTATTCAATTTTATTATGATTGGGTAGTTAGATATGAATGTTTGATTAAGTGAACACCAAATCCTGTGGGAATGAAGTACTTGGATTTGGGGGTGTCACAACCAGCTTACAACTTCATGACATACAAAGATGTCTCACTTACTATGCTCATCATCTTCGATGATTTACATTTTTATCATCTTTTTATTACTTCTCTAGGATTCAACACACATCACTACTCTGCTAGTAGTCCATATGGTACTCTGAGTGGTTTCCCACAAACAACCAACAAACAAGTTCCCGTGTTATCTACACTGCCATCACAGTGAGTTAGATCGGTTGTCGGTTTCGTATATACCTTCGCTCTCTGAAGGAATTATTTAGCTCAGCTCCCATATGTCAACCATCAAAGGTTACGATCGTACCACAACCTAATATTAACATCCTTCTAGATTGCGTCATGAGTAGACATCAAGAAAGTTTCGGTGATTTATCACCGTAAATTACTACCTTAGGTTTCTTTAGAAAATCGAAGATTCATACATTTATTCTAACATTTTATTAAGGTTCTATGGTTAATCAACTCATTCATACCGAAAATTACTTCAAATTCTCTTAACTTTATCGGTACTTATCTACCGATACTTGCTTACATTTCTTATTCATTTCCACGAATATAATTAACGAAAGTTATTTCCCCATTCTCTACCTTAACGTATAAAGGTATTTATAATCCCTTCCGAGAATGAACTTAATCACTTAGCAAACTCTCATTCTATAAACGAAAAGTAGCACTCCAATCAAACAGCACATAAGCATTCATTGTATTGACTGGAATGATACCTGCTACTAAATCTGCTGATGCAACCACATCATAGCTAACTTACCACTACTAACACCTTTACTTTCCTCCGACCCCTTCTTTGGGCAATTTCATGTCATGTGGTCCAACGACCCACATACAAAACAACCATGGTTTTTCTTAGGATTAGGACAATTGGGTAACATATGACCCTCATGTCCACAGTTATAACAAATCGATTTCCCTTTCAGACAGACTCCTAAATAAGTCCCTCCACATGTCTTACACTCTTTGATCCTACATTTAGGATCCCTTTGTCTCACTCCAGTATTCCTGGAGTCAAAATTCTTTCTTTTTGGCATACTGCCACTATCACTGTCATTCTCTACCTTAGTTCCTCCCTCTCCCTTATTCTTATTCTTTCTTTCTTTGTGGTATTGGGTTAACGCCTTACTACCACCCTCTGCTATAATCGTTTTCTCCAGAATGGCCTCATAGGATGCACTCTAGAACACAGAAATTCTAATATAGAGCTAGGGTATCAGGCCCTGCTCAAACCTACGAGCCTTCCTCTCCTCAGTGTCCACTTGATGTGGAGCAAACCTTGCCAATTCGTTGAATTTGGCCGCGTACTGGGGAACCGTCATGTCCCCTTGCTTAAGTTCTAAGAAATTAATCTTCCTCCTCCCCTGCATACTTGTAAGGAAATAATTCTCGAAGAAAACCTTCTTGAATTGTTCTCACGTTTCCCCATCTGTTCTAGCTCCACCCTGGTGAGCCTCCCACCAAAAGTTGGCTTCCCCTTTCATTATGTAAGTCACAAAAGAAGTCTTTTGCGCCTCACCTATGTTTGTAATAACAAACACCTTCTCTATTTCCTTTACCCATGTCTGGCTTCTATTGGGTCCGTCGTTCCTCTGAACTCCAGCGGACCTATGCTTTTAAATTCTTTAAAGGTAATCATTCTGGCTAACCTAGGTTCGGCGGTACTCTACCCCCGGTTTAGTTAAATGCAGCCGTTAATAAATTAACGAACTCTTGCATACGGTTGTTTTGACCCTCTTGATTTTCATTACGTGATTCCGCTTCCTGATTATGTTGTCTTCTCCTTGGCGGCATTTTCTAATTAAATCAATAGAATTTCATTATTATCTATTACTTATTTCTTTATTATTTATTTCATAACAACTCATATCATCACAAAGTATATTAAATGAAAACTTCATTATATTCATATGCTTCTTCATAGTTTGAAACTATTTATAATTTGCTTACATAGCCAAAGGCTATTACATTTCTATCCCGCAATTGAATTTCACAAAAGTTGGGATTTACAAAAAGACTACCCTTTTATACAAAAGAAGGTTTTACGTTACTACACATATATTTATTTACTCTAGACTTCTAATAATGCATAACAGCGTCCTCATGTTTCTCATTCGCAATCATTTCTTTTTTTTTGCTAAATTTTTGTTTGTATAAAGGAACCAAAGAAACAATGATAAGGGGAAACCCCAGAATATAGCGTCGTCATCTATGGACATGCCCAAAGATGAGGGGACTATACAAGGAAGATCCCAAACCATCTCTAACTAGTTAAAAGCCAATTACAAATATATTGGTTGTTGGTGGCTTTGGTAAATGATTTGCAAGTGGAAAGCCTAGACTTAATAATGTGGATAACATCCTTTGTAATCCTGGTGATGGGAGGTAGATGATCATCATGGAACTTTTTGTTCCTTGCCTCCCAAATTTTGTAGAAATAGACTGCCACCGTCAAACTTAGGATATTTAGTGACATAGTAGAACCTTGAAATGTAGTGAGGAAGTCCATAATGTCATCCCAAGATATGGGAAAAGCATTCCAATTTCCAAGACTTATAACCTTCAGAAGAACCGATTTGGAGAAGACACAGTTGAAGAACAAGTGGTCAAAGGTCTCGAGTTGAAGGTTGCAAAGAGGACAGTTCCATGATCTATTAGAAAATCTGACTGTTCTGTCATTGGTGGGGAGCTTTTTGAGAATTCCAAGCCACATGATGAAAGAGTACCTTGGGACATGACATTTATTCCAGATAATAGAGCTCCATGGAACCGACTGCTGTGTCGTGCGAATTGATTCCCATAACTGGTTAGCTTTAATATTCTTCGTATCCCAAGAGTCCCAAAGTATCCTATCCATCTGTTGAGAAGGAGGGGGAGGTGAGCCAGGTTCCTTCTCAAGAGGATCATATCATGGTAATTGCCTTGTGGCAGGACCCAAGTGTTGTTGCTGATAAGGTGGCTAACAGTTGCAAACCGTGGAAACCCAGAGGAAGACAGGAAAGATTGGGAAGGATTGATAGCTGAGTCATTTAACCATGGGTCAAACCATAAGCTTTTAGCCTGCCCATTTCCAACACGATAGTGTAGGTGTTGAAGAGCAAGTGGCCGAAGCTTCAGAACTTGTTTCCAGACCAATGAACATGCTGTTGTATTGCGAACTTGCCAAAAGGGAGTGTGTTTTAATGTGGTGGCTTTGATTCAATTAGCCCAGAGAGATGCGCAATGAGGTTGGATAATTCGAACCAAGTGCTGGAGAATAAGTGCAGAATTCCATTCCACCAGATTTTTGATGCCTAAACCACCCTCAAAGAGTGGAAGTGAGATAGAGGACCAAGCAACCTTGGCTTCATACTTTTCAAGAGTTGCTCCTTTCCAAAGAAATCTTGTTAAGATTGATTGGATATCTTTGAGGACCCCTTTCGGCAGCAGGAAGTGTGAGCTCTAGAAAACTTGAATAGAGCAAAGAATGGATTTGATGAGTTGAAGTCTGCCCGAGTAAGAGAGTACCTTAGAAGTCCAAGAGGATGCACGGTTTGTGATCCTTTGGATTAAGGGGATACAATCAGACGATCGAGTCTGCCCCAACTCTATGGAATAACAAGCAACTTTCAGCTTGAAATCCTTATGAGCACTCTCATGGATGTAAAACATCCGTGCTATCTTTTAGTTCTTCTCCTCCAGTTTCTTATGAAGCTCTACCACCTCGTTCACATAATCCCTAGCCTTATTTATCATAAGCACCTTTTCATCATGCTCGGACTCAAAATCTGCTTCTGCAGACTCCTTAGCTTCATAGAGATAATTAATCTCTTCACTCTGATTCTGCACAACTGTACCCAGTTATACATTCCTGTCAAGGACTGCCAGATACAATGCTCTCATTGCATCTGGAGGTATTGACTCTAGTGTAGGTACCACCGTATTAACTGATGTTACCTCCATTTCCTCCTCCTCATAGACCATCATATTAAGATATGACGTTATATCCATATCTCCTTCGGAGTAGTCCTCCTCAGAAAAGTACTCCACTGTCTCCGACTCCTCCAAAATCACTAATGGTACCTCCGCCATCGGCATAGGTACATGCTCTACTCTGTTCATAATTTCTTCGCTCACCACGTGTATATCTCTATGCATCGAGCTATCGATTGACATCCTACAATAACACATATGTTGATTAGTACGTAACACACAATAGTATAACCACAAATCACATTTAATTTATTTAGGGTTACTTTCCATCTTTTAAATCTTTCGGTATTGAGTTTACTCAATACCTTATTGACTCATTCAACTTAAGTAAATCTCGAGTTTACTTGCTTCAGACTTTTCTTCCTTAACGAGGTTATTAGCCTAAGGCTCTTTACCCCTTAAGTTTTATAACCTAATGCTTTGATACCAACCTGTGACACCCCCAAATCCGGGTATCTTCCAACCCGATAGATGGTTCTACACGGTACTCATAACTGTACATTCATTCTATTGAAACGACATCAAAATGTGTGTATCAACGACATTCTTATTACAATAATAATATTACATCCCGTTCCCAGGTTCTAAAACCATTACATTCTTTGTTCATCATACTATAATATATACAACTTACTAGTTTATTAGAATGTAAACTAATCGTTCATCTTCGTCTTGCCTTTATCCTTGTCAGATTCCTCGGTTCGTTCGGTTTTAGCTACATTCATATGGTTCAAGCAAGAGTGAGCATAACAAGCTCAACAAGTACAATAATTTCTCTTAAATAACATGCTTAAAACATAGAAATCTTATATCTTCAGTAACTGAACAATAGTTACGAAGTACTATTGATAATTCAAAATAACACTTCTTTTCCTTCAAAACATTTTACAATAACAATATTCAAGAAACATCAATTTCGCTCAAGACCATGAAGCGGTTCATAATTTCTTTGAAAAGGACAACCGGCACTAAGTCCAGTAAGTCAAATTACGAGCACTTCTGGGTGATCAGCCCATAGTACTCTATGTTGATCAACACTACATTCTTTAAACGTATTTACGTTTAAGTTTTGGCAACTCTATAATGCCAAATAAGACTTGAATCCTTTGAAAACTAATGTTTCCAATCTCAATATCAAAATTTGACTTCCATTCGGAGAATTTTACGAATTCGACGATTATCGTCCAAACTCGTGAATTCCGCCTTAACTTTATTTCTTATAATTTGTTCATCGTTTCAAATGGATTCAATCCATCATACTAACATCTTGTCATGCATACTTCATTAACTTATTTACATGATAAGTTATTACTTGTTCTTCATGAATTTATAACTTATAAAAGTATAACTACTTATAATTTTACTTCACATGACTTAACATGGTCTAAATCTTTTAACCATCATTCTCTCATCTTCTAGTCATATAAATTTCATTATTGTAACATATTACGAGTTCCTACAAGTGTTTCCTTGATTCATAACTTATTTATGAACAAAGTGCTTATTCACGGCTTATTAATACTTAAGTCATTTGATTAATCATTCTTACTTCTTCTTAGCATACATGTTCTACCACTACCCACTTCTCTATCAAATGAAGAGAAAGAGATTCATCGTTTAAGTTCTTACCCTTGATAATTCCTTGGTTAAGCTTTAATCTCCTTCTTGCTACTTGAAAATCTCACAATAGAAGTTTAACTTATAAGTGCTTATTCTCTCTAACCAATAAGTTGCTCTATAAGAGAAGTTGTTGGATGAAATTTTTACAAGCAAATGAAATCTTAAGCTTGGTATTTATAGGAGATGCTAGGTTAGGGTATAAATGTCAATAAACCACTTCCACCTCCTTAACTCCACCACCTTAAGCCACCTCCTTACTATTCCTTTCTTAACCACCAAGTTAACTTGCTCCCCACAACACTTGGCCATTAAGTCTTCTTGTTCACCACACTTACTTAGCCATTAAGTTTACTTGCTCACTACTTTGGATCATCCATGGTTTGCCCCATGGTTTTAAACCATCCAATAACCCATAAGTTCTTACTTTGGGATTTTAGCTTAACTTATACTTGGGCTTGAATTAACAATTCTTTGGGCTTTACCATTAGCTTGCATTGGGCTTACACCTTTCTACACTTGGGCCTTATTAATATCTTATTGAACTTTACAATTTCTTACATAATCCTATAAGTCCATTACATATGGCTTAAAGCCTTAAAACGTATAATTTACGTATTATTCTCGTATTCCACTTCATATACCTATTAATGTACGTCATACCATCATTCATAACTACTTGTATAATACTTCGTATCATACTCGTATCCATTACTTCGTATAATACCTACGTATTATACGATTATTGCTTTAATTCATTATACGCATTTAAATTTCTTCTCGGAACTCACTTTCCCTAACCGTTAGGTTTTAAGTCCGCAGGCAAAAAACTGCGTTTGCCATAACTGAAATATTATTAGATATTCCATCTCGCCTTGATATTCTATCATTACGTATTTCTCAGAAGTTCAAAAATAATTCCCGAGCAGAAATGCGTGAATAATGTTTTTTGAAAAATTTCTCGAAAAGTTTTTATTTTCATCTTGGAAATTCAAACACTTTAATTCTACCACGTAGCCAAAATACTACGACGTTCCGATATGTCTAGGTCATAGAACGACCCTCGAATAGCTTACTCCCATAAATAATTAATTAAATTCATTTAATCCACATAATAAAAATAAAAATTTAATTCTCAAAAATCCAAATTTTTTGGGGCATTACATGCATAGTTGTTTGCATCACACATTAGCTCGAAAGGCATATTCCAATCCGGTGCGACGATCACGGGAGCTGTAGTCAACTTCTTCTTCAATAACTCGAATGTCACTTTACACTCCTCATCAAACTTGAAAACTGAATCCTTTTCTAAGAGACTACACAAAGGTTTTGCAATTTTAGATAAGTCCTTTATGAATCTCCTGTAGAACCCAGCATGTCCCAGAAAACTTCTAATTCCCTTAACTGAACTCGGTGGAGGTAGCTTTTCAATTGTTTCCAACTTAGCTTTATCAACCTCTAATCCTCGAGCCGAGACTTTGTGTCCCAAAATTATACCTTCTTCCACCATAAAGTGGCACTTTTCCCAGTTAAGGACCAAATTCGTGTCGGTGCATCTTTTCCCATCTAGATGTTTTCCACTTCTCAAAGTGATTGCCTGACACTGTTCGTGGTTTCCCTTCGAATTTCTCTCGGTGTCACTCGGTAGAGTCCCTTGTGGTCTGTGTTCAATGCTAATGCAATTTGTCCCATCTGATTTTCCAAATTCTTGATGGCCATTGCTTGGTTTTTCATCGCTGCCTCACTGCTTGTTATATACTTTGACAACAACTCCTCTAAATCTGATTTCCTTTCTTGATATTGAGCCGGTTGTTGATGATTCTGAAAACTTGGGGGATATGATGGTCGTGGAGCTTGATGTTGCTGATTATTACTCCACGAGAAATTTGGGTGATTCCTATTCCCCTGATTGTAAGTACTCTTGTACATGTTCTGTGGAATCCTGTTGTAGCTACCCATAAATTGCACAGACGCTGGGTTGATTGCACATTGATATGTAGGATGTTCACCCGCGCACAATTCACAAATAACTGCAACCTGTTGTGCCTGTGCCTATGCCTCCGACATAGCATCTAACTTCTTAGACAATGCTGAAATCTGCGCTTGTATTGCCATCACACCATCTACTTTTAACACTCCAGTTGCTTTTGCCTATGTCATTCTTGTCGTGGGCCGCTGGTAGTTGTTAGCTGCCATTGTCTCAATTAAATTGTAAGCTTCCTCATAACTTTTTGCCATAAATGCTCCACCCGAAGCTGCATCAATGTTGGTCCTGAGATTCCCATGTAGTCCATTATAGAAAGTATTCATTTGCAACCATTTAGGCAATCCATGATGCGGGCACTTTCTGAGCAATTCCTTGTATCTTTCCCATGCCTCATACAATGACTCCCTGTGTTGCTGTTCAAACATTGTTATCTCATTCCTCATTTTTGCAGTTTTCGCTGGTGGGGAGAATTTTGCAAGAAATTTCTAAGCGAGGTCTTCCCAAGTAGTTATCGATCCCGGTAGTAGAGAGTGTAACCAACTCTTCGCCTTGTCCCGTAAGGTGAATGGGAACAAGCAAAGTCTCACCGCATCATCCGACACCCCATTGTACCTGAAAAAGTTTTAAATCTCCAGAAAGCTGACTAGATGTTCGTTCGGATCATCATTTGCCAATCCCCCAAACTGAACTAAATTTTGAATCATTTGAATTGTCCCAGGCTTGATTTCGAATGTGTTCGCAGCTATAGCAGACCTGGTGATACTTGACTGCAGCTCAGTCACCTTGGGTGTAGCAAAATCTCTCAATGCTTTCTGATCTTCAGCTTCCATTACCTCTTCTTTTTTAGAGTTTTTAAATTCTTCTCTTGTTTCCTTGATCCACTTACTTAACCTCTGAAACCGTTTCTCAATGTCATCCTCAAAAGGAAGCAAGTCTGGATTTTTGGATCGCGTTTGCATAAACCACTTCAAAAACCTGAAATAAGAGGAACAAAACAAAAATAAAAATGTTTAAGTAAAACTGGACTAATTAAACTGATATCGTAAAATATTAAATTCTATAGTAAATGATCCCCGGAAACAGCGCCAAAAACTTATTGGGTAAAATCTAATTATGCATGGCACCCAAGTATACGTGGTCAACAAGTAATATAATAGTAAGTAGAGTATCGTTCCCACAGAGACAATTAAGTAAGAATTTAACCTCACAATTATCAATTTCCTAGTAATCCTAATTTTATTAAACTATCCAAATCAATGATTAAAATTATAAAAACTAAAATTATTAATAAATATAAGATCACAAACCAATCAAAAATATTAAAAACTAAAATTTCAAATAATTAATGGAGAATTAGGCTTACGATTTCACCCTAAGCTTCACTCTGATTTTTACACCTTTATTCCAGTTCAAATTACTATCCCAGTTTATTAATCAAGAACACGAATGTAGCGCTAGCCACCTCTCGATGTACTAATACTGTATTAACTTAAATCTACAATTAAGATAGAAACAAGTTAAACACCTTAATCAACTAACGCACTATATCTCTATGTGAATTATAATTAAAGAATGTTTAAGATTAAGTCCTCTATCCGATTACATGCGATGTCAAGCATATCTCTACCTTAACATTCATCAAGATTCTGTACATTCACAAAATTTAAGAACACATGCTATATTAACTAAGTCTAGACTCGTATATCTTCTCTCGATTCCTTACAAATCCACAAAGAATTGTTGATCAGGCAATTCATAAATTCAAGCTCAAATAAATATAGATAAACTGGAAAATAGCTTATTGAACTAGAAATCAAGGTTACAAAATCATCGTTTCACTTAAGGATCCACCATAAGCCTAAAAAGTGAATTATTTCATCATAAATGAAATAACAACTGAATAAATCAAAGATAACATTCTTTCAATTACAAATAATAGACTAAGAAGAAGAATAGTGAAAAACACCCTTCACGTAGCCTAAATCTGCAATTGTCTCGAAAATCTCTCTAAAATCTTCCTCCAATGCTTGCTATGAAAAACTGGAATTTTTCTCTGTGTCTAGCCATGTGTTTGTTGAATTCGTTGTTAATTCAGTAGTAGATATCCTCACTTTCGCCCTCAGCGATTATAACTTTCTCTAGGAGAGCTGCGAAGCTATTCATCTGTAACACCGAGAGTCTGCTATATAGCCATGGTTTGAGACCCTGCTCAAACCTCCTTGTTTTTCTCTCCTCATTGTCGACCTGGTAAGGCGCAAACCTCGCAAACTCGTTGAATTTTGCGGCATAATGAGGTACCGTCATGTCTTCTTGCTTCAGTTTCAGGAATCGCATCTCCATGCGACTCTGCATACTAACTAAAAAATAGTTCTCGAAAAAGATTTTCTTAAACCCTTCCCAAGGTATCACACCTTCTCCAGCCCTGGTCTGGTTTGCCTCCCACCAGAAGTTGGCTTCACCCTTCAGCATGTAAGTGGCAAAGATTGTTGTCTGATTATCACCTACTCGGGCGATAGCGAACGCCTTTTCGATTTCCGTGACCCAAGTTTGAGCTTCGATGGGTTCAGTGGTTCCTTTGAACTCAGGGGGTCCCGCGCTCTTGAAGTCCTTAAAGTGTGTCACTTGGGCCACTAGAGGGTTATTGGCATTCGGGGTTCGATTCTGAAGTGTCCCCACTAACATGTCTACAAACTACTGCATAGGGTTCGGTGGATCCCCAGCATTATCGCCTAACCCCTCGGGTGTTTGACAACGTCTTCCTCTTGCCATCTATATGTTTAGAATGAACTTAATGTTATTATCTTATAACTTACTCTACAGAATATATCATTCATAAGAAGAGTACTTAATCATCACATCACATACTTAAATAAAAGCATATTTATTTATAACCATAACACCCAAGGTATTTCATCGTCTTATGGCATTAAGCCATTTACATCACTTAAACCAAAGTACTTGACCAAAACCAAGTTTTATTTCATAGCTAAGCGTTCTAAACGTTAATAGTAAAAGTTCATCACGAATAAACTAAAGACCCTGCCTAATGGCGTCTTCATGTTCTTCATTCGCCATCTCTAGCACCAGCCCACGGCTTATGGTATGTCTAGACCGGTACTCCTCACGTGGAAAGTGAAACACCCTATGCTGGAACCTCCCATGTGCTAACTTAAATGCGTACTTCATCCTGTCCATCCTAACCTTCTTATCTCTCACTTCACCTTCTAACTCACATGTTAGCTTCTCAGCCCGAACACGGTCTCTCCTCTCATCTCTCCAGAATGTAATAATAATATGCTTGTCAGTTTGGAGACTTTGTATCCTCGATTCTAACCCATTAATGGTATGTCCCAAGTGGGTCCTAATAGCTTCTTTCTCATCCTTCAGCCTATCCACCTTCTGGTCTGATGCCCGTAGCTTGTCAGCCACATCCCCGTTCCTAATTACCAGGTGATGCACCAATGCCCTAAGCAATGTTGCAGCCTGTTGCTCCCCCTGATACAGCTCCTTCAACTCATGGACTATGTCGTCCAACTCTGTAATCCTATCCATCAACTCATCCAACAAAGTATCCTCAGGTGCTTCTTCGGAGTCCTCCTCGGGCTCCTCTCCCTCTTCAAGATACTCCTCTGGGCCCTGAGTCACTCATCGCCTACTTGACTATAGGCTCAAATACAAATTGTCACCAACTTCTCACTCACAACGTGGATATCTCTAACCTCCTCTTCTCCTGACATCCTTCAAACAAGACAAAATAACTCGGTTAGTAGTTTAAAATAGATGTTTTTGATTTTAGAAAAATAGATTTGACACAACCCCTAGAACTCTACGTGAGTTCATCTCCTTATTTTCTCCACTAACTTCCTTAAGGTTATAGTCTAAGGTTCCCCACCTAAGGTTTATAACCTATGACTTTGATACCAACCTGAGACGCCCCCAAATCCGTGTAACATCGATTATAGGACATGGTGCTCACGATACACATACATAACCATCTAACTACATAAACTCCAGAAATAATAATAATAATAATAATATCTATTACATATCTATTCAAATAAAATCCCAAGTCTTTACAACCTTAAATAAACTGAAACTTTAACTTAGCGTTTATCGCTAAATTACATCATATGCGGAAATATAACTTATTACATAATTAACTTTCATCATTTCATCTTAGACTTTCCCTTGTCCTTGCCCGAGCCCTCAGCATTATCAGTCTTAACTGAAAGGTTTAAGCAATAATGAGCACAAATTGCCCAACAGGTATATAAAGTAGTTTGAGAACATACATCAGAAGTAAAAGCATTAGTATGAATATTTCTCAACAGTTAAAATAATTATCAAGAGATAAACTGGAATATCAAGATAAGAGTTCAGAAATTCTCAATAGCATACTAAGGGGTGTTAGATACCCTGAACATTACTTTGTTTCATCGAAAACCATCAGACGGTTTAACAATCAAATAGATTGTAAACAGTCTCTGCAAGTACTCCAGGTGATCAAATTTATCGTACCTACATTGTGCACAAGTATAAAGTTTAACTGCATAAGCATAAATGGGACTATATGCCCGACATCTGTTTTCCCGATTATTTGGGTTGTTCATCTTAGTATTCATGTGGGACCTCGCCAAAGCAATTTGGATTGGTAAACATTAAATAGCTTCAAAGGATTTGAATTGTTCAAATGTTATATCCTTATTTAGCAAAAAAAATGTTATATCCTTTATCATCAATAATATCTAGCCGAAACAAAAAGCCAGAAAACATCCTTGGAAACAGTTCGTTAAAGAAGTAGAACTTTAAAGTATAGCAGTTGTAATAATAACCGAGTAATCATCAATAATGCTTGCAAAGAAATTGCTGTTATATAACTTTACGACAAAGGAACTTGTACGAAAAAATAAATAGCACAAGTCCGTTACTAACCCTCACTACAATAACAATGAGTAAGGATTGAATAATTGCTCAATAGAACTTAGGGTTAGGAAACTTGCCTGATACGTCTTCTACAATTTACCGCTATCTACTAGCCCTTCACGTAACCTATTCACATGTGTTATGTTAAGAAATTTGGTTCTCGAACACCACTTCGAAGTGTAATGGTTCCCTTTTATTTTAATAAGATGATTAAACTCGCACGTATTCAAATACAATTTAATTACATAACATATTGCTACGTATAGGCCATGTGGTTAAATAAAAGAATCTGGGAAACATAAATTTCTGATTAAATAAAAGAATCTGGGAAACATAAATTTCTGACATTTTATGGACCAAAACCTCCATCAAAAATCTGCATAAAACATGCTTAGAGGTCTCAAGTCGGAAAACTTTATTTTCCTTATTTTTGACATAATATATTTAATTAAACTCATTTATCTATATAACATCATTTATATGAAAAATACCAAATTAGTCTCAAAAATATTTCTTTTCTGGGATTTTGCAGAATCTAGTCCCACATTGATCATATATTTTTCCAGAATTTTTAAAATTCATCTACTATTTTTAAATAGTCCATAATAGCCAAATATTCTCAGATTTTTCATAAATCGAGATTAGCTCCAAAAATTCTGCAATTTTCAAGGTTAGCTCCTGTTATATACATGTACTTTCAGTAAACATTTCATAATATTTGGACTTATACACAGAGTTATTCAGGTATCTTTTCAAATAGTGTCCTTAGCCGTAAAATCCATAAATCTCAAACCGTATGGCCAAAAATTCTCAACTTTTTACAGGACCTTCATATCTTCTTATATTAGTACTCCAAATTATTCTAGAATTTTTAAAGTACAAAACAGTGGACGAAAATGCCCCCGAGACAGACTGATCCAAAATAGTCCCAAGAAAGACATCAAATTTTTGTTTCTTGCAGCCACTTTTGTGATTTTATTCCAACTAATCTACAGATGATATGACCATGATACTTGGACAGAATAAACTTCATACAACAAGGTATTTTACAAAAATATAACATTCATGAAACTAGCATGCTAAGACCATAAACCAACTGCATAGAAAAGTGTGCCAGCACTGGTTCTATACTTGGAAAATTTTTGGAAATTCTAGATTTTCTACAGATTTTGATATGAACATGCTTGCTTACGATTTTCATAACTTGCTCATTATAACTCTGATTCTAACAAAATTTGGGACAGATTAGACTTCATACTACATAAGTTTCACATAAGTTCGTCTATTGATAACTATTAAATTACATAAAAACTCGAATATTACACATACTTGGAGGTAAGGCGAGTCTATAGGCCACAGTTTCTACTCGATCAAGGATTTCGAATGGGCCAATGAATCGAGGATTGAGCTTTTCTCTCTTTCCAAATCATGTAACTCCCTTCTATGGAGCAACACGTAACAACACATGATCTCCAACATTGAATTCCACGTCCTTTCGATGAAGATCAGCATAACTCTTTTGTCGATCTTGTGAGGTCTTTATACGTTGCCGGATAATTTGAATCTTTTTTGTAGTCATACGTACCAATTCGGGTCCCAACAACGTTGCGTCACGCCTCGAATGGAGGCATGCCTATACTTGCTTGATAACTGCTGTTGTAGAAGAATTCCACCAATGGCAAAAACTTGTCCCAAATTCCTTTGAAGTTTAGGACACAGAGTCTGAATAGATCTTCAAGAGTTTGAATAGTCCTCTCCGACTGCCCGTCCATTTGAGGATGATACGCCGAACTGAATCGTAAATTCGTGCCTATAGCTTTTTGTAAACTAACCCAAAATCATGAAGTGAATCTTAGGTCTCGATCAGAAACTATGGATATTGACATATCGTGCAGTCTTACAATCTCATTTATGTATATACGAGCAAGACCTTCAAGTGAATAAGTTTCTCGTATAGGTAAGTGGATATTGGCATACTGTTTAGCAATGACCGTTCGAGGGTTGCCAGTGTTTCCACCTGCCTTTTGAACAGGAGTCTCTCTTGCCTGATGTTGCACGAATTGTAGAAAGCTCCTAAACATTCCGTCGTTCATCATTTGGTCGGTGTTGTCTTGTACATGAGGATTATTGCCTTCCTGATGCACATTATCCTCATTATTGATCATCGGTGACTCAACGGTCTCATGTGCTCCATTGCTTATCTAAACATTCTTGGATGTCATTTTCAAACACTGTCACAAACCAAGGGTTAATTGATAAGCCACATATTATTCCTATATTCTAACCGACCAATTAACTAACAAATAAGCTTAGGTAGGTCATACTAGCGAAGGATTTATTCGTCTCTCCCCTCCTAGTTCTAGTCTCACATCTCAGCCAGGGATCATATCCTTAGGCTTTGATAGCAACTGTGACGCCCCCAAAATAGGTATACATCACCCATTCTTAGTTGCCAAATACATGGTACAGAATTTAAATACAAACTTCATTTATACAATACGACAAAAGCGTAGCTGAGAGTTTTTACATGAATATTATCTCATAGACAATATCCAAACTCAAATGGAGTTCTCATTACATTTATTATCACACTATTTCATAGAATAGTGAGGACTACTATAGCCACCATCCTGGACCATCACTCCATTCCCCGACTCATCCCAACTATATTCTCATTTCCTGAAGAGAATAATGAAAGCAAAGGGTGAGCTCAACTAGCCAGTAAAGAATATTATGACTAAGATAATGCAGAATAAATTATCGTTAGCCTTCAACTGTGTTAAACTGATAGAATACAAGAAACAACAAGTTTAACTACAGCGGAACAAGCAATCCATTAGAAAAGTCAAGTTGAGCATGCACTATCTTAGTCAGCTCAATAAGCAATCCTACAATCTTCTATGATATTCATTAGTATCACATTCATGAATTATCCATGCACTACGGGCCAAGGATATTCGTGTTATCACCAATGGTCATGATCATGCCAACAACTATCCATCAATGCACTACGGGTCAATGAGGATCTTTATCACATCATTTGTAACATTACAGGTCATAATTATACCGAATAATCCCTGGTCATAATCATACCAATCAATAGTCCATCTATGCACTACGGGCTAAAGATGACTTTCATCACAATATAAGCATGAGAATGATGACAATGATATAAGAATTCAATTAAATAAGAGCAAGGATAAATTTTAAAGATTTATAATTCAATTTATCCATAATTAAATAATGTCCAAATTGTCAACATGATACTGCTTTGTGGAGTAAAATTCAAGAATAATATCGTATTAAAAATGATTTGGACCGAAAAGAAATCAATTTTTGTCATGAATAGTACCCGAGTGAATAGTACACCGTAAATAGTACTTCGGGAATAGTACCCCGTGAATAGTATCCTGGCACGAAAAGATTAATAATTATCAAGAATGCTCATAATAATATTTCCATGAAAAGATACTAGATGAACCGCAAATTTTAAGGATATTCTACTAATTTCAAGGAGTATAGAAGCAATACTTTAACAAAATAAGTGTAGAATTCAGAATCTGAAATGAAATAATATTACTTACATACTACAGAGTATGGAAGCAAATATTATTTCTTACGAATATTGGACAAAAATAATATCCCTTATCTTAAAAGGAGAGTATTTTTAACTGGTAGGGCAGGGATATTCTTGAAGAAAACTTTCACTATTTTCTACACTCAAAGCTTCCTTAAACTCTAAAGAAATACGCTCAATATTATAGAAGAAGAATTCTCTGATTCTGGTGTGATTTTTAATTCTAAACTAAGCATCTTATTTATAGGAGAATGGAAGGATATTATTTGGATGCACAGTAAGGAAAAAAATTCACGGATGCACAGTAATACTCGGCTGAAAATTTTGATAATCACATGATTTACTATGCAAGCACTATGCATAATAAAAATATAATATATTCTATTTTACATAAAAAACAAAACTTATTATATATATATATATATATATATATATATATATAATAAATCGACTCTCCGTGACAAAACCATTATCCCCCCCCCCCACCCACCAAAATCATTATATATATATATATATATAAAATAAAACTGAGATAACTTCTATCAACAGTTTTGAAAAATGGGTAAGTGGAGATCCAAATAATAAGTCAAATTTATAACAAATACTTCATAAAAATCCCCTCTATTTATCTCAATTCACTTGGCTTCACAAAATACATTTTTGAACAATAATTATTCATCATTTATAACTTGCAATATTAACAACCAGGTCATTTCCAGGAAAGTGGGGGCTTTTCGACAAGGATTTCTCCCTATTGGCGCGTAATTAGGTGACCAAACCCCTTTCCTCGACAGAACTTTCTAGACATTGTCAATAATGCAAATAATAATATAAATAACTTTGTCGTCTCAATTATTTATTTAATAATATAAAATATTGTAACAATAATTGAATCAATAACATGGGATACTATGCAACAATTACTGTGGCAATAATTGAATAAAACTGAGTGACTTCGTATGTAAGACCCCAACTTATTATAAATAAAATTGAATTTCCTCTATTTATTATCTTGAAATAATAAGGAATTCATTTGATATAATGCTTTGGTTATGGGTGAAATGTACAAATTTTGAAAAGTAAGCAAGTGGTTATAAAATATTCATTGTTGTCGGGGAATATTCGTATGACGGCGCAGCCATTTGTGGGCCCCATAACGGAATAACTGTAGGATGAATAAAAAGGCAAGTTTGAGTTTTTATAAATAACGGCGTAGTTGTTACCGTTAACACTGTTGAAATACCCAGTGGTTAAAATACAATAATATGCGTGGTTGCACAGTAGCACACGGTATTGCACAGTATTTTTGAATTATTGATTCTTACGTAAGAAGGCACTACTCAATAATTGTTGTAGACACTCGATATTTTCTTTTCCTGTTACTAACTGTGTAGGAGGGCAAAAACATCTTTTTTACACTCCAGAGATAATCCTGGAGGACCACAACATCAATTCCAACCTCAGAGATAACCCTGAGTACATTCAGAGTCAACAACATGACCATCTCGAGTAGATAACCACGGGAAAACCCGCATAATGTCATGCTAAAACCGGAGATAACCCCGGGAGGGGCAAAATGGTTATTTTACCAACTCAACTTCACTTCAAATTAAATACACTCATTTCAACCCAAATTACTTCAAAAGAAGTCCCACAAGACTCATCTTTTAACTTCGGAGCAAAAACTACGCGAAATAGTTCACTGGATTGCTTCAGAGCGCAAACTACGCGAAACAGCTCACCGGATTGCCTGACGGGAACCCGAGAATGCTATTTCGGTCATGGGCCCATCTTCCTGGAATCAAAAAGGGTAAATCCCATGTCATTGTGTAACTCTCGACAAAAGCAGTTCGAAGATGGTCTTGTACACCTCGTTCGGATGCTCGGATTGAAGTTCTGCAAGTTTGAGCGAACATTATATTGCACGAGTGCACGTACTTCGAGATGATGAGACTCGCAAACCCCGGCGATTTGGGAAGCCACTGTGTGTGTATAGAGGGTGCCTGCAGTACACTGCGGCGATCGGATTCTATAAATATGGGGCTTGGGCTAGCTATTTTGGGGGAGAAAATAGCGAGGGAACCCTGTCCAATTGACTTTGTACACCCCTATATTGAGTGTTTGCTCTTTTTAAACACCTGTTAGCCCACATACAGTTATATATTTACCTGCGGGAGCTAAGTGTTTGTACACATAGAGTCATAGAAGTCTACTTTGGCAGCCCACAGTAAGCTTTCTTACATTCTATAAAGTTTTCTTCTCATATTATCACACACTGTTGTACACGTTGAGAGTCGTGTGAGTGTGTTTGCCCGGACTTCGGTCCGTGGTTTTCATTTCTGTCTATATATATATACTTATATATATATATATATATATATGTTTATATTTTTATACGGACTAACATTATCGAGTTATGCCTCGATTGAGCCTAGACTTCGGTCTGGAGCGTTTATTGGCTTATATATATATATATATATATATATATATATATATATATATATATATATATATATAAACTATTGTCGATTTTTATCGATGAGCCTAGACTTGATCTAGAGCGTTTAATTGATTTATATATATATATATATATATATATATATATAATTGTCATCGAGACATATCCAAATATGCCCAGATTCACATCTCAAATGCGTTTATCGCTTTTATATATATATATATATATATATATATATATATATATATATTTGTACATATATATATATTTACATTTCTGTCAGGCCTGGAGTTTACTTCGTGGCCTTTTACTAATTTATTTACATTTCGTCCCGCCTGGAGTTTACTTCGTGGCGGTTGATTGCTTTTACTGCTTTATTTATATTTCGTCCTGCCTGGAGTTTACTTCGTGGCAGTTGATTGCATTTATTGCTTTATTTACTTTTCGTCCCACCTGGAGTTTACTTCGTGGTGGTTGATCATGTCCTTATATATATATTTACTGCTTTTATATATTTATATTTTCGATCCCCCATGGAGTTGCTTCGTGGTGGTTGATCTTGTCTATATATATATTCTGACTTTTATATATAATCGCCATCGCTTTCCATACAAATTGCGAGTGATTATGTGAGCCTAGGAATCATGTGATCACAGATTCAATCTCATTGAATCTAGATTCGGTTCCCATGATGGACATATTTTTTCAATTTGTAAGTTAGACTTGTACATTATTTTACAAATGTCTCGAATTTCCTTGGATGGTCATCATGCCCATGAGGAGTTCGACATCGCTATATATTATTTTCTAGAATGCTTCAGATCTCGAAAATAAAAGCAAACAAGTAGAATATTTAATAATAAAATGGAAGTATGAAAAGGTCTCAATTCCTATTGAGCATGAGGGTTTGAAAAACCTCTTTACAAAACTTCATTGATATATCTTGGTTAAAATCGAATCTTTCTATAAAATTCAAACCTTGTGTATGTAGGTGCGAACGAGGCCTCGTACTACTTTCAAATAATTGCACATTGATCCACACACACAAAAACAAACATTCATATAACAATTTCTTTGAAAAGTGGCGGGCCACCGTGGTAACACAGATGTCTAGGGGTGCCTAACACCTTCCTCCGCATAATCAAGACCCCGGGACCCAAAATGAATCTCGGTTTCACAGACCCGCCTAGCAAAGTTGTCAAATCACCGGGTCAATGTGCAAACCTTTTTTTTAACGTTAGTGCAACCAATTAAATACACCAATGGCGACTCTTAAAGTCAAATCGTCGACATTATACATATGTGGGACCTTTTCACTTGTTTTTCAAATAAATCTCACATTAATATGAGAACACCAAAGAACAAGTAACTAAAAAGGACACTCAAAAATCGGCGTCGGCGGTTGTGTGGCGACTCTCTTGGGGACTCCAAAGAAGAGGGCTTAAGCCGCTATTACAAGCTTTTCAAAATTATTATATGCTTGTGAGTGAATGTTGCATTTACATTTCTGATGAATGTGTACGAATGCATTATAATTACTGCACTACTAAATATCTATCTGTGATATTAGTGCTTCACACATGTCATCATTTTGCATAAACGGTGAGACACGTTGTATGTGAATGTATGTTGTGTGGTCCCTCCACTAGGAGGCTATCCTGTCGGTGTTTGTTTACTGGACTCGTGGGAAGAATAATTCCTCGGGGCTCAGGAAAGGCACCACTCAGATTCGCTCCAGTTGAACGACCGGATTAACTTCCCGTCAAGTAGATTGCGATGATTTGGGAACCTTCATGCCAAAAAGCCGCGAGAGTAACCTAAGATTGGTCAGCCTCTAATAAACCAAACGCGAAGGGAAGTCTCTTCATACTTTCCCATTTAAATTACTTGTAATTTCAATTACTTGTCAATCTCGATGTAAAGGAAAATATGCAGAATATATGTAAATGCATAGCTTTACATGCTATTAAATGACACCCATTTTGCAGGATAATATTCCTAAAATGGACACGTTATGATAGCATATAAAATTTTTATACATTTCCCTAAGACTAAACTACATAAGTTTTTGTAGGGAAGCAATTGATCCCGCCATCTTTCAAAGACCAAAAGGGCATTAAGGCCACAATCGAGATATGGATAAAAGTGCCCAACTCGATCCAACTTCATCTCTCGCAAAGAGTTCGACAAATTAAGCTATCAAATGACGAGTTGGTTGTTATGCTCAAAGAACTACACCAATCTATTCAGTGGTCCACAAATACCCATTCACACGAATCCCTCGCACATGGAGGAATCCAGGCCAAACAATGCCTACTCAACCAGAGTCATCCACACCAGAGGCAATGTGGTATTGGCAAAAGATAGAAACCGGATATCCGAACCTCATTCCAATAAAGAAATCACAAATCTGTGGATGATCGGCGGGGATATAAGAAAGAAAGTCCAACAAATGGAGGAGAGCATCAAATCAATCAAAGGACTAAAAATTATGGGAGTGTCACCTATTGAGATCTTTGCATATTCCTGTAAGGGCGCTTATCCCGCCAAATTCAAAGTCCCGAGTTTAAAAAGTATAATGGGAAGGCGATCCCTATACGCTTTTGAAAGTGTACATTGCAACCGGGATCTTATCTTTCAAGATGAAAGCCTCAGAATGCAGCTTTTCCAAAAGAGTCTCACTGGAGAGGCTAAAGCCTGGTATGCCCGACTTGACAATGCCAAAATCCACAACTAGGAAGAATTGGCCCACGCCTTTCTAAATCAGTACAATTTTCAGTCACAAATGGCACCTGATCGATACCAAGTGACTAAAGTAAAAAAGCAAATTACTGAATCTTTCCGAGAATATGCCCAAAGGTGGAGACATCTAGCAGTGCAAGTCATTCCATCAATGACAGAAGCTGAGATGGTGATGACGTTTATTAATATCCAAGAGGCTCCGTATTACGAAAGGATCTTAGCAAGCATAGGAAAGCCATTCTCGGAAATGATCAAACACGGCGAAATAGCAGAGATGGGCCTTAAAGCAGGCAAGATTAAAAACTTCACTGCCTTAGAAGCAGTTGCCAAACATATACAAACGGGCAAATATGCGAGCGATCCTAAGGGTGTACCCATATAAAAGCAATGAAGATGTATCCCTTGTTGTACAGGGGCAAGTTAGGAGACCAACCTACAGTCCCCCCATTCGGAAAATACAAGACAATCTGCCATCTCAACAACAGGCTGCATTCAACCAATATCCAGATAGGAAAAGAAAATTTGAAAGAACGAAAAATCGGGTGTTCACTCCACTAGGCGATTCCCTTGAACATGTCTTGGCGATATTAATGGATCACAAGAAAATTACCGAACTGGCTCCACCTCTAGAACCAAGGAACAAAATATATAATCCATGCCAAAGGTGTGCTTACCACTCAGGGTCTCCAGGACATGATACAGAAGATTGTTGGTCCTTAAATCATAAAATTCAAAATCGATCGAAAGTGGCGAGATTGTGGTTCAAAGAACTCGATCAATGAATGTCAACACCAACCTTCCATTGCAGCATGATACGGGGGAAGTAAATATGATCAGGTCAGGAAGCGCTGAAATGTATCCAATTAATAAGTGCATACGAAGGATAGAGGACTACCCCCAAAGGCACAGAACAAATGTCCTAAAGTGGGAAAACTCGGAGGAAGGTATCATAGTAATGCAAAAATTAGAGCGATCCGAGAACCAAGTAAATCGCTAGCTAAGGCGATAGTGCGCCAACATTAGGATACGAGGCATTTCTTCACTCAACTATCGAAGGCCAAGAAAAGGGGATGATAAAATTGCTAGCGAGACCTCGCCAATGGAAAATCGCTTGGGGAATGCGAACTCTCAAAGAAGAAAGATCAAACAACCTCCACAAGAGTCCGAAAATTCACCCCTCTAAGCAAATCCAATGAAGAAATGCTACACTTTCTGATGAGCGAAGGAAGGATTACTAAGTTGCTACCTCTTGTAAATCCCAAGATAAAGAGCTATGATTCCACCAAGATATGTCTCTACCATACGACTGAAGAATGTTGGGCTTTGCGACATAAAATCCAAGATCTCATTGAAAATGGAGAGCTGGAGATAGAAATTCCCATGACCAAAAAAGGCGAAAAGGCAATACAAAGCTTAAGATGTCAACTTGAGACAGGCAGCTCAAATGAGGTGAAGGCTATGAGCGATAATCCTGGAAGAACACAAGATGGAGCGATCCTAATGCAGGAAATGATAGAAGAGACAAGGGAATCCCCGAAGGAGGTTCCTTCGCCAACATTAAACATCATGTGGTCCAAGGATAACACCCACGTTCTTGATTGTATCACCTTGGATGATGCGGAGGAAATACTAATCCTTGCCAAGGAAGAAAAACCAAAAAAGGAAAGTTTCTTGCAAGAAATGCGACACCAGTTCGAGGGAGATTTTATGGTCGAATCCTCTCAAGCTCAGGAAAAGCGTGAGGGAACAGATGAAGGAAAAGGTAACGAGGTTATCGGGGAAACCAACCCATCAAAGAATCAAGATTTCATACCTTTTTGCGATGGGTCTAGCTCAAGCATCCCTGAGGAATGTACTGAACCAAGAAGCGATCAAGTTATGGCCATAAGTGAAGACAGTCAAAACCAAGAGGTAACCTCTATCGCGATCCTTGAAGGCTTACACAACCATCGACAACCTGGACTATCAGCCTCAATTAGCCAAAAGATGTAGATCCAGGGATAAAGTTACGAGTTCCAGAAGATGTTGGGACGATATCACTTCCTTTGCAGTATGCTTTTTATTTTCCATGCATGTATAGAAAAAAAGAAAAACAAAAACAAAAACAAAACAAAACAAAAAAAACAAACAAAAAGAAAAAAAAACAAAAAAAACAAAAAAAACAACAACAAAAAGAAAAAAAAAGAAAAAGAAAAAAAGAAAAAAAAATAATCAAAAATTCAAAAAAAAAAAATTAAAAATCAAGTCATTCAGGTTTCAGCTCATCAAGCCTGAACTACGAAAGACCTGATCTCCCCTCTTCAATGGGAGTACGTAGGTAGGCATTTATGGTGCGGTCAAACCAAACAAAAACCCAAAAAAAACCCAAACCAAACACTTCTCAAACAAACACTTCTCAAACAAACGCTTCTCAAACAAACACTTGGCAAACCGTTTATCTTATCAAGTAGGAACTACGCAGACCTAATCTCCCACACTCACAGGAATACGTAGGCAACCACCAGTGGTGCGGTCTGACCCTCAACAGAAACATCCAAATCCAAACGTCGATCTCAAGAACGACCCTCCAAGTCAGCGACCTATGTGGAGAAGACCCAACAACATTGCAATGTCATTCCATCAAATCTGGCACAGATCCCAGAAAGGAAGAAACAGCGATATGCCAAGACGACCAGTAGTGAGGACCTTCAAAGATTCGACACCCTTAATCACGAGTCTTCATCAAATCAAAATAAAAACAAGACCGATTGCAATAACAAGTCAGGAATAATGATTGAAGGCATTAAAACCCAAGTCATGTACTTGTTCACCATCCGGTACAGAGAAAAAGTCTCTTGCGATCTTAGCATTTTATCAGCCCATCTGTCAAAGCGACTATCCCAGACAACAAGCAAGGCTGGGGCAATTTCAAAATCGACGACAACCCGATATTGCGACCACTACAAACAAGACTTGGGCAATCTCAGAAACAGTGACAACTCAACACTGGGGCATTTATCAAACATCCTAAAGAGGAAAATGCCCCAGTCAACACCATCAGCATGGTCCATCATCATCAAAGCTTCCCTCACAATCAGCTCATTAGCGATTTGGATATTACTCACTTGCGACTTCATCAACAAAGAGAGTTTTTTGTATGAATCCCCGACATCAGTATGCGAAAGGACTGGGGCATTTTCCGATTCCAGGAAAGCGAAGGATTTTAAGGCGGGATCAAACCTCTCATCAAAAGAAGGAAAACTCCTAAAAGAAATCATGGCAACATTAGCTTTCCCCTACAAACGAATGGAAAAATTCTCAACAAAGTTCTTAACTTAAGAGCAGAAGCCCAATGACAAAGGGTCTGGCGAATGAAATCTACACCATTAATTTGTGCCAAATCCTCATAAGTTGAGGCCTCTACACTAAAGTTCAAAGTTTGGCAGCGAAAGTACAGACGGCACCCTCTAGGGATATCAGCGGCATTCAGGTCATCAGTTCAGCCAGGTTGCGAATCAAATGTTCAAGGAAATGGGGCACAAGCACTCAACAGCAAAAGGAAACTACAAATCACCTCAAAAAGGGTGAAGCGCTACATCAACGTACGTCTCTATCCAGCGTAACATCAGGCAGAATCTAGCAAAGCAAACCTTTGAATATTACTTTAGCAAAGGTATCGGGAGATCCAGTATTCAAAACCATTGGTATCAATTCAGTGCAACATCAAGACAGTCCAACAATGAAAGCTTTGTATACTACCGTTCGAGTGGGAACCAAAACAGTTGGGCAATGTCAACTACCAGCAGGGTAGGATCTGTTATCAAACTACCATCAGGGTAGGCACCATTGTAAACTACCAGCGTATGCATCGATGACATCTCAATTTCTCTTCATCAAATAGGCATTAGCAACACTGACAAAAAGCCAAACCGTTGAAGTCAACACCAGCATAGCCATCAGCAATCCCTGATAAAGGTAAAGCAATTTACGAAAATATTTTAAACATGCATCATAACATTCATTACATTGTAATTTGTGATTCGCAATATGCAAAATGCGATGTGCGAGTTGCGAGTTGCGAAGTGTGATTGGCCAAAAGTGAAATGTGAAGTGCGAAATGCGATGTGCGATTTGCGAACTGCGATTTACGAAAACATTTTTAGCATTCATCATCACATTCACTACATTGCGATCTGCATCATTGAAAATACATTGTCATGTTTCAAGTGTCTACTAATCTTTATCATGCCCATTCCATTGCATTGCATGAATTTGATAAAGAGGGGCATCAGTAGACACTCGAAATTTTCTTTTCTTGTTACTAACTGTGCAGGAGGGCAAAAACATCTTTTTCACACTACAGAGATAATCCTAGAGGACCACAACATCAATTCCAACCTCAGAGATAACCCTAAATACATTCAGAGTCAACAACATGACCATCTCAGAGATAACCCTGGGAAAAACCCGCTACAACTGTGCGAAAACCGGAGATAACCCCGGGAGGGGTAAAATGATCATTTTACCAACTCAACTTCACTTCAAATCAAATACACTCATTTCAACCCAAATTACTTCAAAAGAAGTCCCACAAGACTCATCTTTTAACTTCTGAGCGCAAACTACGCGAAACAGTTCACTAGATTGCTTCGGAGCGCAAACTACGTAAAACAGCTCACCGGATTGCCTGACGGCAACCCGGGAATGCTATTTCGTCATGGGCCCATCTTCCTAGAATCAAAAAGGGCAAATCCCATGTCATTGTGTAACTCTCGATAAAAGCAATCCGAAGATGGTCTTGTACACCTCGTTCGGATGCTCGGATTGAAGTTCTGCAAGTTTGAGCGGACATTATATTGCACGAGTGCACGTACTTCGATATGACGAGACCCGCGAAACCCCGGGCAGTTCGAGTAGCCGCAGGTGTAACAGAGGCTGCTGCAGGTACACCTGCGGCAGTCAGTTCTATAAATATGGGGCTTGGGCTAGCCATTTTGGGGGAGAAAATAGCGAGGGAACCCTGTCCAATTGGCTTTGTACACCCCTATATTGAGTGTTTGCTCTTTTTAAACACCTGTTAGCCCACATACAGTTATATATTTACCTGCGGGAGCTGAGTGTTTGTATACATAGAGTCATAGAAGTCTACTTTGGCATTTCACGTAAGCTTTCTTACATTCTATAAAGTTTTCTTCTCATATTATTACACACCTTTGTTGTACACGTTGAGAGTCGTGTGAGTGTGTTTGCCCCGGACTTCAATCCGTGGTTTTCATTTCGTCATGTATATATATACTTATATATATATATATATATATATATATATTTTATACGGACTAACATTATCGAAAGTTATGCCTCGATTGAGCCTGAATTTTGATGCAGAGCGTTTATTGGCTTATATATATATATATATAAAGCATTGTGTCGACTTCATCTCGATGAGCCTGACTTGACCTAGAAGCGTTTAATTGCATTTACTTGCTTTTATATATATATATATATATATATATATATATATAATTGTTATCGGACATATCCGATGAGCCCGAATTCACATCTCAATGCGTTTATCTTTTATATATATATATATATATATATATATATATATATATATATATATTTATATATATATATATATTTGTACATATATATATTTATATTTCTGTCAGGCCTGGAGTTTACTTCGTGGCCTTTTACTGCTTTATTTACATTTTAACCCGCCTGGAGTTTACTTCGTGGCAGTTGATCGCTTTTACTGCTTTATTTATATATTGTCCTGCCTAGAGTTTACTTCGTGGCAGTTGATTGCATTTATTGCTTTATTTACTTTTCGTCCCACCTGGAGTTTACTTCGTGGTGGTTGATCATGTCCATATATATATATATATATATTTATCACTTTTATATATTTACATTTTCGATCTCCCATGGAGTTGCTTTGTGGTGGTTGATCCTGTCTGTATATATATATTTATAACTTTTATATATAACTGCCTACTGCTTTCCATACAAATTGCAGTATCATGTGAGCCTAGGAATCATGTGATCACAGATTCAATCTACTGAATCTAGATTCGGTTCCCATGATGGACATATTTTTCAGCTGTAAGCAGCTTGTACATTATTTTACAAAGGTTCGAATTTCCTTGGATGGTTGTCATGTTTGATGAGGAGTTCTAAGATCGCTATATATTATTTTCTAGAATGCTTCAGCATCTCGAAAATAAAAGTAAACAAGTTCTAACATTTAATAATAAAATGGAAGTATGAAAAGGTCTCAATTCTATTGAGCATGTGGTTTGAAAAACCTCTTTTACAAAACTTCATTGATATATCTTGGTTAAAACTGAATCTTTCTATAAAATTCAAACCTTATGTATATATGTGTAAACGAGGCCTCGCACTACTTTCAAATAACTGCACATTGATCCACACACACACAAAAACACACATTCATATAACAATTTCTTTGAAAAGTGGCGGTCACAGTGGTAACACGGATGTCGAGGGGTGCCTAACACCTTCCCTCCGCATAATCAAGCCCCCAGACCCAAAATGAATCTCGGTTTCATAGACCCGTCTAGCAGTATCAAATCACTAGGTCAATGTGCAAACCTTTTTCGGTTGCGTTGGTGCAACCAGTTAAATACACCAACTGGCGACTCTTAAAGTCAAATCGTTGACATTATACATGTCAGACCTTTTTCACTTATTTTTTCAAACAAATCTCACATTATTATGAAAACACCAAAGAACAAGTAACGAAAAGGGACACTCAAAAATCCCGACGTCGATAATTGTTATAGTAATTACTGTTCAATATTTTATTTTATTAATTCAATAATTGCTACGTTGATATTTTATATTATTGTTGTTTCAATAATTGTCACTGCACAGTATTTCCCATTATCAAATCAATAATTCATATTATGTGAATAATATTATTAGATAGCATTATTGGCAATGTCTAGAAAGTTCTGTCAAGGAAAGGTTTGGTCATCTAATTGCGCGCCAGTAAGGAGAAATCCTTATCGGAAAGCCCCTCTTTCTGAGGAGCGGAACTTTGGTTGTCATTATTGTGATTCTGTAATATTATTTGTGAATAATTATTTATTGATTTATATGATAAGGAAATATTTATTTTATGTGGATATAAATGATGGATTTATTTATTTTATGCGGTTATAAATGAAGGAATTAATGCTGAGGTGTTTTATCAGTATTTTGTCGGAATGGAGGTATTAAAAATCGTCCGTCTGTGGATTTCGGACATTTTTCAATTGGAATTTGGAAAAACATAAAGCTACAAAGTTGTAGAGAATTTAATTTCCTATGGAATGGACATAAAATTTGTATTTTTCTAATAAAAGGGCTATTTATTATGAATTATTGAAGTTTCTGATTATTGTTTAAATAATAAAATATTTTGAAAATTTTTGAAATTGGTGGGCCCCACTTTGGTTGGTGAGAAATGTGCTAAAATTTTATTTCAAAAGTGGTTGGTGGAAATAGTAGCAGGTAAAGCCATCAGGTAGCAGGTCAAGTCTGCTTCGGCGTTCTAACATTTTCTTATAAATAGGGTGCTTAGTTAGAATTGAAAATCACACCAGAAATATAAGCTTTCTCTCTCTATATATATTATCTAGCGTATTTTGTGAGTATTTAGATACTTTGAGAGTTGTTATTCAGTACAAGTTTCTTTCAGCACTATATCCGAAATTTAAGCCGGGAATACTGTTCTTTTGAGGTAAGGGATGTTATTTTTTTTCGTAATGATGTTATTCTTTCAATATCATTATACCGAAATATTGATATAGATTTTATTGTGGAATTTTTATCTTTTTGTGTCGGGATTACTATTCACGTATACGACACTATTCACGAATACGGCACTATTCACCAAAAAATAAAATTTTTTCTTTTTGTCTAAGATGTCCAAGATGTCTTTTACGGTTACTATCTTTTATGAAATTTTTGAATTCTACTTCACAATTGGTTATTATGGAGTGTTATTGAATTTGAATAAACCAAAATACGAATCCCTAATATTTGTCCTTCTGTCTCACTGGATTTGTTTTCTCTAAAATATTTTTCATCATCCTCAGTCCTTAATGGTGATACTTGATGAATATCTTTGGCCTGTAGTGCAAAGATGAATGATTACCTGATGAATATCTTTGGCCCATAGTGCAAAGATGAACAAGTGTTGAGATGAACATGACCAACTGGTGATACAAATGAATATCTTTGGCCCGTAGTGCAAAGATGAATATTTGATGCAAGATGTATATTGATTGATGTTACAAGGATAAAATATTGATGATGGACTTTTAAATTCATAGATGATAGTAGATTTCATTCTCTATTTAACTCTTCTAATGAATTATTGTTTTCGCTGCAGTTGTTGATCTAAAACTTGTTGTCCATTATATTCTATCAGATTTTTCCCTGTTGAAGACTAAGGATAATTTGTTGTATATTATCTTAGTCATAATATTTTTTACTGGGCTAGTTGAGCTCACCCTTTTCCTTTTTGTTTCATTTTTCTTCTTAGGAAGTGAGAACATAGCAGGAAGTAGTCGGGGTGTGGAATGATGGTTCTAGACAGTTGTTTAGCAGTCCTCACTATTTTGTAAAATATTATGTCAATAATTATAATGAGGACTTTATCTGGGTGTGGATATTGTCTAGAAGACAATATTTGTATTTAAACTCACAGTTATTGTGTTGTCGTATTTTGCACGACAATTGTATTAATAAAGTTGTAGTTATTTCTGTACCATGTATTTGGCGACTCAGAATGAGTGATGTATACCTATTTTGGGAGCGTCACATATCACGTAAGCATCAATAATCAAAAATAATGTACAATACCGTGTGCTACTATGCCACCACGCATATTACTGTACTTTTACCACCGGGTATTTCAACAATTAACGGTAAAACTTTCGCCATTATTTTTATAAAAATATATTTTTGTCATTTTTTAACTCCGACAATAATTTTGTTGTGGGGTCCACCAATGATTGTGTCGTCGTACGAATATTCCCTAATAAAACGAATATTTCCCGACCAATCGAATATTTTATACCAACTTGCTTTCTTTGCAAAATTTATAAATATTACCCACAACTATAACATTATATCAAATCCATACCTTAATATTCAAAAATATAAAATTAATCTTTATTCATAAAAGTTGGGGTCTTACACTCAATGACAACCTATGTCCACCCGCATACCCGCATAATAAATAGGTGAACATTGTGACGCCCCCAAAATAGGTCCACACAACCCATTCTGAGTCGCCAAGTACATGGTACAGAAAATAGCTACAACTTTATTATTACAATTGTCGTGTAAAATACGACAACACATATGCTGTGAGTTTAAATATAAATATTATCTTCTAGACAATATACAAATTCAAATAAAGTCCTCATTAAAATTATTGATACACTATTTTACAAATAGTGAGGACTGCTAAAACAACTGTCTTGAACCATCACTCCACACCTCAACTAGTTCCCGCTATATTCTCGCCTCCTGAGAAGAAAAATGGAACAAAAAGGAAAAGGATGAGCTCAAATAGCCCAGCAAAGAATATTATGACTAAGATAATGTAAAAAAAATTATCATTGGTCCTCAACAGGGAAAAATCTGATAAAATATAATAGACTACAAGTTATAGATCAACAACTGCAGCGAAAATAACAATTTGTTAGAAGAGTTAAGTAGAGAATGAAGTATACTATCTTCTATGATTTTAAAGTCCATCATCAATATTTTATCCCTGTAACATCAATGAATATATATATTTTGAATCAAATATTCATCTTTGCACTACGGGCCAAAGATATTCATTTGTATCACCAGTTGGTCAAGTTCATCTCAACAGCTGTTCATCTTTGCACTACAGGCCAAAGATATTCATCAGGTAATTATTCATCTTTGCACTACAGGCCAAAGATATTCAGTTATATCACCATTTAAGACTAAGGATGATAAAAATATTTTCAAAAAAATGATTCTAGAGAGATAAAAGGACAAAGATTAGGGATTCGTACTTTAGTTTAACCAAGTTCAAAAATACTCCATAATAATCAATTGTGGAGCAAAATTCAAGAATGAAGATCAAAACATAGATACAATCAAAAATAGTAACCATAATAGACAACTTGGACAAAGAAAAGAAAATTTAATTTTTTTATTAGTAGTGTCGTATTCGTGAATAGTGTCGTATACGTGAATAGTAACCCCGACATGAAAAGGTAAAAATTTTATAAGAAAAATCATACTTCGTGAATAGTACCGTATTCGTGAATAGTCCCGTATACGTGAATAGTAACCTCAACATTTATAATAAAATTTATACCAATATTTCGGTATAATAATATTGAAAGAAATAATATCATTTACGAAAAAATAACATCCCTTACCTCAAAAGAATAGAACTTCTGACTGAAATATCAGATATAATGCTGAAGAAAAATTGCACTACTTATAAACTCTCAAAGTATTTAAATACTCACAAAAATACACTCAATATTATAGAGAGAGAAACTTCAGATTCTGGTGTGATTTTCAATTATAACCTAAGCACCCTATTTATAGGAAAATGCTTAGAACTCCAGAGCAGAAAATTTAATAAAATAATATTTTATAAAAAAAAATTCACACCCACCACTTGACCAAATTCATCAGCACACTAGTGGGGCCCACCAACATAAAAAAATGTTTTTCTTTAAAAAGATATTTATAACTCCAAAAATTATTTATTCTGAAACTTCAATAATTCATAATAAATAGTCTTTTATCAGAAAAATTCAAATCTTATGTCCATGTCATAGGAAATTTAATTATCTACAGCTTTGTAGAAGAAAGTTTTTCCAAATTCTAAACGAAAAATGACTGAAATCCACATACGAATGATTTTTAACACCTCTATTCTGATAAAATACTGATAAAACATCTCAGCATTAATTCCTTCATTTATATCTATATAAAATAAATATTTTTTTATCATATAAATCAATAATTAATTATTCATAAATAATATTATCGAACTACAATATTGACAACCAGATCGTTCCCAGGAAAGAGGGGATTTTTCGATTAGGATTTCTCCTTACTGGCGCGCAATTAGGTGACCAAATCCCTTTTCTGGACAGAACTTCCTTAGACATTGCCAATAATGCTATCTATTCATATTATTCAAATAATATAAATTATTGATCTGATAATTTGAAATACTGTGCAATGACAATTATTAATCAATAAAATAAAATATTGAACAGTAATTACTGTAACAATTATTGAGTAGTGACTTCTTACGTAAGAATCAATAATTTGTGCAATATCGTGTGCTACTGTGCAACACTGTGTATTACTGTATTTTAACCACCGGGTATTCCAACAGTGTTAACGATAACAACTACGCCGTTATTTATAAAAAAACTCATACTTGTCGTTTTCTTCATCCGACAATTTTCCGTTATGGGGGCCCACAAATGGCTGAGCCGTCGTACGAATATTCTCCGACAGCAATAATATTTCACAACCAAATGAATATTCCCCGACAACAATGAGTATTTTATAACCACTTTCTTATTTAAAATATTTACGTATTTTACCCATAACTAACCACATTAATCAAATCAACACCTTATTATTCAAAATAATAATAAAAGAAATTAAATCTTTATTCATAAAAAGTTGGGGTCTTACAACCTCCCCTCCTTATAAAATTTTTTCCTCGAAATTAACGTGCGTAGCTGGCGTTTCGAAAAGGTGAGGATACCTCGCTTTCATTTCGATTCGAACTCCGAGGTAATTTCCTTAATAACATGGTTCCTCCATAAAACTTTGACTTGTGGTATAACCTTTGTGCGTAGGACATGCTCCTTCCTATCCAAGATCTTGACTGGTACTCTCTCGACGTTAAATATTCACTATCTAAATGGGTTCTAACTCAATAATGTGATTCGGGTCTTTCACATATTTACGTAGTATGGATATGTTGAAAACGTTATGAACACAAGACATACTTGGCGGTAAAGCGAGTCTGTAGGCCACAGTTCATACTCTATCGAGGAAAATAGACCAATAAATTGAAGGTTGAGATTTCCTATCTTCATCGACTCTTACTTCTGAAATAACACATTCTTGTACTTTCTTCTTCATATTCATCAGTTTCGGGTTTGTGGCTTGAGCAGTCTTAACTTTATCTATTAAAGTCGGTTCTACGCGTATATTTGTTATCTTCACATAGGTTCTTAGAGTCTTTAACTCTATCTTCATCATTTGTAAGTCATACGAAATGGGTCTTTATGTTAACAAAGTCGCACTCATAACCGCATATGATCTTTTACTTAACGCATCTGCTACCACATTCAATTTTCCAGGATGGTATTGCATCCCCTACGGAGAGTCTGGCTTCGATGCATTCCACAAAGGAAGTCACCAGATAGAGGCTCGGGTACCAACTCTAGTAGTTGTGTTTTTAACTCCTGAAGTTTAATAGGAGTCATTCGATATGAGATTTTAGAAATGGGTTTTGAACCGGGTTCAAGGTCAATACAAAATTCGATATCACGCTCTGGGGTAGGCCAGGAAGTTCTTCAGGAAATACGTCAAGGAATTCACTAACAACAGAAACATTATTCAAATCTAACGTATTTTTGTTTAAATCCATGACATGGGCTAAGAAAGCTTGACATCCGTTTTTCAATAAATGAATGACTTTATGGCTTGATATGAAAGTGTTTGACTTTAGTGGTTTGGTTGCTTGAATTCACATAACAGGTTAGTCAGGAATATGAAAACTAAGAACCTTACGAAAATAATCAATTTTAGCATGATGAGTGATTAACCAATCAATCTCTAAAATCACATCAAATGCAAGTATTTTCAAAGATATAAGATCAATAGGTAGGGTGAGGGTACCAATTTAAATCAAGTAAGATTTATAAACTATAGATGTAATGAAGGTTTCTCCTAACGGAGTTTGAACAGATAAGTCAAAGTCTTATTTCTCAGGGATCAAGTTCAAACGTTGAGCACAAGTAGGAGAAATAAAAGAATGGGTAGAATCGGTATCTAATAAGGTATAGATTTTGCAAGAATTTATGATTAACTAACCCGTGATAACTTCGTTCGGGTTACTCGCTTTGTAATACCCAAAAAAAATATAATAAATAAATAAATAATAAATAATAAAAATTATTTTGTTTTAAAACATATTAATTGGACCTTGTCGTTTATTTGGGTCAAACTAGTTATTTAATTTATGTGGGCTAATAAATATTAGTAAGTGATGGATAAATTAAATAGGTAAAATTGGACTTTAAACTAAGTGGGTCTAATTTATACTTGTGTATTTTTAAAATCCTTTTAAAATTTGGAGATCTAATAAAATATATTAATTAATTAATAAATATTTAGACCTAAATTTAGTGGCATTTACGAGTTGGAGGAAGATTGTGAGAGAGGGAGATAGCAAAAAAAAAAAGAAGGAAAACAAGTCGCCTTCTTATTATATTATGAGAGAAGTTGTGTGAAATAATCGTAAAAGGATTATCGAGGTTGTTTTTTTGTTTTGATACGATGTCGCATATCTAGGATTTTTATGTTTCAAACTTCTTTTAGTTTCATGATTTAGAATTGAAAAAAAAACATACATGATTGATGATTAGATATATATATATATATATATATATATATATATATATATAAGTTGTCGATTATTTGTTGGAATGGAGGACATTGAATATATATATATATATATATATATATATATAATATATATATATAAAAATAAATAAAAAAAAAAATTCAAAACATGATTTATGGTTTAAGTTATAAGCGGTGATTATATATATATATATATATATATGATTGATTTGTCAATATATAAAAAGATATATATATATAGTTGATTTGGTGCTTGCAATCTATTAAATTATTATTAGTATGATTTCATTAATTTATTTTATTATTATTTTTTTTCTTTCAATAATTATTTGGCCATAAAATTTATAATCGAATTAGCGAATCAAATTAAAAGTTAAGTATATTAATTTAAACTCGTTAATCTTGTTGATAAAATTATAAAATTTACTTGATAATAAATTTAACAATATTATGTTGTTAATGGGTAAATTTGTAATAAATTTTTTTTTATTTTATTAGATCGGATTCAAGGAGATTAGCATAATCTTATTTAAATTTTGGGTATTACATTGCTTAATCCAGTGCGGATTAGTACTCTTTTCAATGAGATTCTTTTAATTTTAATTGATTCGTTTTGTTACTCGTTTAAAATTTTTATATTACCTCTCATAATTATTCCTTATCAAATTCATTGTGATAGTTTTTGTTTTGGTGTTTATAGTTGGAACTCATATTTGTACTCTTTAGACTAGTACAACATGTCTAAATTTATTTTGATATTTGTAGTAATGTGCATGTTAGTATATGTTTGGAGACTTTGAGTTGATGATTCATTTCAGTTTAATATGCACATATTAGAACCCTTTGTGTTAATATTATGTTGCATGTGTTGTGACATGATGTTTTTGTTAGAATACCGTAGGGTATACCTGAGCTATAACCACCATGGGGTACCACAAGCATGTCCTCTTGGCACTGATGCATGAGACCTTCCATGGCGGTGTGATCAGTCCACGGCTTCTCCGTTTTGTGCTCCGTTGGGAGTTGGCCATTTGGTGTTTTGTTGTGGGAGGCGTATGGTTCGACCCTAGTTTTCTGTTATGTTCTGCGAATTGGTGATGTTTGTGCCAAACACACCTTCCGATTTTACATGCATTGGATTCGCGGTCTAACGTGTGTGATTTGCATGTGTGGCATTATTTGACTTGGCATTATTTGACTTCTGTGGCAAGGTATATTTCTGTTTTGTTCTGAGCTCGGTATGAAATAACACCCAACCATTTGATTCAGCCTATTATTTCGTTGTGTTAGTTTTGTTCGTTTCGTCTTATTTCATTAAATTGAGTTAGTTATTTCGATTCATTATTTGTATTCTATATCTGTACTGGGCATTTGGCTCATGCTGTGTTTTTCTTCCGGCAGATAATCAGGGGGATCAAGGGCAAGTGTGATGAGAGCTCCATTCATTCCAATGATTTAGAAATATTCTGTTTAGACTTGATGTGTCAGTTTACTTGGAATTGTAATAATTATTTTAGATTGTGGTTTGAGACAGTTTGAGATTTATTATGGTTGACTTGTGGTATTTATCAATTATTAAGACTATTCTTTTTTGGCTTTGAGCATTGCTATTAAATTCATCAATTTTTTTATGTTTTGAGTAACCTCACTTTCTATTTTGGAAAGGGGGTGTTACAGAGTTGGTATCAGAGCTTAGGTTCTTTCTTGTAGAAAACCTATTTAGGTTTGACCTGTGAGTTATGGGTAGACTTTTGGGTTAGGTTTTTGTTCTGTTTGATTTTCTGTTCAGCTATATTCAAATCTGTCTCTAATCTGCTTTGTTATCTATTCGTTGATATCTTTGTTAGATGACTCGTAGATCTGCCAGAGTTGCTGGAAGGCGAGGTAACAACAGGGGAAGAGGTGAAGGTCGGTCCAATGAGCAACCTAACGACCAGATTAATGCTCAATTGGCTACCTTGGTGAATCAGACGGTGAATCAAAGCTTTACCTCGATTGGTGGAACAGTTGTTCGCAACGCAAAAATAATGCAAAACCGCCGAAATTCTGAAAGGAGAACACAGGAAATAATGGTCAGCGTGCAAATGAAGAGGAAGAGAATGTAGATGGTCATGATCAGCAGGTGGTTCTAATGTATGTATGGTTGGAAAGGTTTCAGAAGCAGAAACCACACTCATTTAGTTCGGCTCTGACTCCAATTGATGCAGAGAATTGGATTGCTCACCTAGAGAAGATCTTTGATGTGTTGGGGTGCTCGGATAATCAAAAAGTATTTCTTGCAGTTTACAAGCTTGAGGGGGATGCACAGAGGTGGTGGAAAGCGATGAAAACAACAAAGGGTGATGGTTATGTTGAGACACTTGGTTGGATGGAGTTTTGTGAGGTCTTTTATCAGCAGTACTTTCCAGCTGCTGATAAAGAGGCCTATATTTGTCCATTCGGCAAAAAGATGATGAGTCCATCACGGATTTCATGACGAGGTTCACCAGGTTGGCAGGCTTTGCGGGAACTTCAGCAGGGACTGCAGCAGAACAGGTAGAGAAATTCAAGTGGAGGATCCATTACAAGTATCGGCAACATCTCATTAACACCAAATTTACAGATGTGTCAGCTGTGGCAAATGCGGCCAAAAATATTGAGATAAAGCGACAGGACTTTCGGTCTTCTAAACCGGAAGGAAGTTGAAAGAGGGACAGAGATGACCAGCAGGGTCAAACTTCAGGTCAGCACGGGAAGAATCAGGGTGTTCAGTGGAATAGGAACCGTGGTGGCCAACAGGGGCAGTGGCGTGGCCAGAATCAGAATAGGGGTTATCAAGAGATGCCTCGGCAAGAAGGGCAAAATCGTCAAACCAACTACCTTGGTATGGGAGAATTGTCGTGAGGGCATAATCGTCAACAGGGGAAAAATCAGGGTCGTTATCCGGGACCAGCTGGTGGGGGTAACCCGAATCTCATTTCGATAGCACCTTGTGATAGTTATGGGGCTAATCATCCGGGGAGGCAGTGCCACAGACTCACTGGTGCATGCTTCTTGTGTGGACAGATGGGTCATATTGCTAGGGATTGTACTAGTCCACGCGGAAATGGTGGAGGTGGTGATAATGGTGGCAATGGAGGTCAGCTTCAGGGTGGTCGAGTGTTTGCTTTGACGTATAACCAGGCAGCAGGTGCACCAAGTACTATTTCTGGTACTCTTTTAGTTGGCAATCGTGAGGCGTCCATTTTGTTTGATACGGGTTCTACTCATTCCATTGTTGCTCAGTCTTTTGTTCGACACCTGGGTGTGCCATCTCAGTCTTTAAATTCTGTTATGTCTATTGCTACCCCGATAGAGACTTTTGTTGTTATTTCTGATTTGTATCGAGGGTGTGCGATTAGTTTTGGGGATAGGATTCGTAGGGCTAATCTTCTTCCGATGAGTATGCACAATTTCGATGTCATTCTTGGGATGGACTGGTTGGATAAACACCGTGCCACTATCAATTGTCAGGCGAAGAAGGTTATATTTGGAGATGTAAAGTCTCTGGAGTTTGTGTTTCAGGGTTCACAGTCGAGTAGGGTGTTGAAGTTGATTTCAGATTTGAAGGCTGGGAAGTTAGTAGCAAAGGGTTGTGAGGGGTATTTGGCATTTGTGAAGGATACCTCTAAGGGTGAGTCCCGTATTGAGGATGTTCTAATTGTTCGTGACTTTTTCGATGTGTTTCCTGAGGAGTTGTCAGGGTTGCCACCGCAGCGAGAAGTGAAGTTTGCTATTGAGCTTGTTCCTGGTGCGGAGCCTATCTCTAAGTCTCCGTATCAGATGGCACCGTTGGAGTTGCAGGAGTTGAAGGAATAGTTGCAAGAGCTATTAGATCGTGGTGTGATTCGCCCGAGTGTTTCGCCATGGGGTGCTCCAGTTTTGTTTGTGAAGAAGAAGGATGGGTCTATGAGGCTGTGTATAGACTACAGGGAGTTAAACAAGATTACCATCAGGAATCGATATCCATTGCCGAGGATTGATGACTTGTTTGACCAACTTCAGGGGGCGAAGTATTTTTCGAAGATAGACTTGAGGTCGGGCTATCATCAGTTGAGGGTGAGGGATGAGGATATCCCTAAGATAGCTTTTCGCACTCGATATGGGCATTACGAGTTTTTGGTGATGCCATTCAGTTTAACTAATGCTCCGGCGGTGTTTATGGATTTAATGAATCGGGTGTTCAGGGAGTACTTGGATCAATTTGTCATTGTCTTTATTGATGACATTTTGGTTTACTCCAAGTCTAAGGAAGAGTATGAGGAGCATCTTCGCACAGTGTTAGGGATTTTGCAGAAAGAGAAATTGTATGCTAAATTCTCTAAATACGAGTTCTGGTTGGAGCAGGTTGTATTTTTGGGCCACGTTATTTCTGCTGAAGGCATTAAGGTGGATCCTGCGAAGGTTGAGGCTATCACTAAATGGTAGAGACTACTACGATGATGAGAGATTAAGAGTTTCTTGGGTTTGGCAGGGTATTATAGGCGGTTTATGGAAGGGTTTTCCTTGCTTGCCTTACCATTGACTCAGTTGATGAGAAAGGGCGTGAAGTTTATGTGGAATGAGGAGCGAGAGAAGAGTTTTGAGGAGTTGAAGAAGCGACTTATGTCGACTCTATACTTGCATTCTGGTCCGGAGATGGGAGGTTATCGATTTATAGTGATGCTTCTAAGAAGGGCTTGGGGTGTGTTTTGATGCAACACGATAAGGTGATTGCTTATGCTTCTAGGCAGCTTAAACCTTATGAGGTGAACTACTCCACACATGATTTAGAGTTGGCAGCAGTGATCTTTGCCTTAAAGATTTGGAGGCATTATTTGTATGGAGAGACTTGTGATATCTTCACCGATCACAAAAGTCTTAAATACATTTTCACTCAGAAGGAGCTCAATATGAGGCAGAGGCGTTGGTTAGAGCTTCTAAAAGATTATGATGCTAGAATTCAAATTATCACCCTGGGGAAGGCAAATGTGGTTGCGAGATGCTCTTAGTAAAAGAGTTTTGGGAGTGTAGCGACCCTTATTACACAACCTCAGCTTATTTCGAATATGGAGCGGCTCGAGTTGGAGTTGTATGTACGAGGTTCAGATGGGCTTTTGGCGGATATGAGCGTGGAGCCCTCTCTTATCTCGCGGGTCAAAGAAGCTCAAAAAGAAGATGGGGAGTTGTGGAGTATGGCGCAGAATCTAGAGGAGGGAAAGCAGCCCGAGTTTCGTATTGATGACCATGGTGTGATTTGGTTGGGTGAACGGTTTTGTGTACCGTTGGATCCAATCATTCGGGAGGCTGTGTTGGCTGAGGCTCATAGTTTGCCATTTTCTATTCATCCAGGTTCTACAAAGATGTATAGAGATTTGAAGAAGAATTTTTGGTGGAATGGGATGAAATGAGACGTGGCTGAATATGTTGGGAAGTGCCTCACTTGTCAACAAGTGAAGATAGAACATCAACGAGCTAGTGGTTTCTTTCTTTGCATTAGACATTCCGAGTGTGGAAGTGGGAGGATATCGCGATGGATTTTGGATTGGTTTTAGAAGACTTTCGGGAAGAATGATGCCATATGGGTAGTGGTGGACCGGTTGACCAAATCGGCACACTTTTTGGCTATCCATGAGGGTTACTCGGTGGATAGATTGGCACATATCTTTCAGCAGTAGATTGTTAGACTTCATGGTACTCCAGTGTCTATTGTTTCAGATAGGGACCCGAGGTTTACTTCAAGGTTTTGGAAAGGGTTTCAACGAGCTTGGGGTACTCGGCTCAACTTCAGTACTTCTTTTCATCCGCAAACTAATGGGAAATCCAAACGGACTATTCATACATTAGAGGACATGTTGAGGTCTTATGCACTTGAGTGGTCGGGTAATTGGGAGTATTACTTGAGCCTAGTTGAGTTTTCTTACAACAACAGCCGGCATACAAGTATTGGAATGGCTACGTTTGAGGCATTGTATGGTAGGAAATGTCGGGCACCAACTTGTTGGGATGAGGTTGGCGAAAGGGCTATAGAAGGGCCTGGGTTAGTTCAAATCACTACGGAGAAGGTAACGGTGACTAAGGAGAAATTGAAGTCGGCTCGATCACGACAAAAGTGTTATGCTGATAAGCATAGGAGGACTTTAGAGTTTGAACCTGGTGAACATGTGTTTCTAAAAGTTTCTCCTTGGAAGGGCATTCGGTGATTCGGGTTAAAAGGGAAGCTTAGTCCGCGATGTATTAGTCCATTTGAGATTTTGGAGAGGGTTGGTGAAGTTGCGTATAGATTAGCTTTACCTCCGCAGCTAGCTCACGTGCACAATGTGTTCTATGTGTCGGTGTTGAGAAGTTATCATTATCATCCGTTGCATGTGGTGCAATATCCGTTCGATAAGATTCGAGAAGATCTTACTTGTGAGGAACAAGCCGAGGCGATTTTGGAGCGTCAAGAGCGGATTATGAAGAGGAAGACAATTCCATTTGTTAAGGTTTTGTGGAAGAATCATTCGGAGCGGGAAGCCACTTGGGAGATGGAGGAGTCTATTTGAGCGGAGTATCCGTATCTCTTTAAAAATTAGGTGTGTTCCATTCTTTTGATTATATTATGAGAGAAGTTGTGTGAAATAATCAGAAAAGGATTATCAGGTTGTTTTTTTATTGTTTTGATACGTTTCTGCATATCTAGGATTTTTATGTTTCAAACTTCTTTTAGTTTCATGATTTAGAATTGAAAAAAAACATACATGATTGATTTGACTAGATATGTATATATATATATATAAGTTGTCAGATTATTTGTTGGAATGGAGGACATTGAACTATATTTATATATATATATTGAATCTGCTAAAAAATAAATAAATAAAAATTCGAAACATGATTTATGGTTTAAGTTATAAGCAGTGATTCATATAATATATATATATATATATGATTGATTTGTCAATATATAAAAAGATTATATATATAGTTGATTGCAGGCTTGCAATCTACAGGCGTGATTTCATTAATTTATTTTATTATTTTTTTTTTCTTTCAATAATTATTTGGCCATAAAATTTATAATCAGAATTAGCGAATAAAATTAAAAGTTAAGTATATTAATTTAAACTCGTTAATCTTGTTGATAAAATTATAAAATTTACTTGATAATAAATTTAACAATATTATGTTGTTAATGGGTAAATTTGTAATAAATTTTTTTTATTTTATTAGATCGGATTGAAGGAGATTAGCATAATCTTATTTAAATTTTGGGTATTACATTGCTTAATCCAGGTACGGATTCCGTACTCTTTCAGCGAGATTCTTTTAATTTTAATTCGTTCGTTTTGTTACTCGTTTAAAATTTTTATATTACCTCTCATAATTATTCCTTATCAAATTCATTGTGATAGTTTCGTTTGGTGTTTATAGTTGGAACTCATATTTGTACTCTTTAGACTAGTACAACATGTCTAAATTTATTTTGATATTTGTAGTAATGTGCATGTTAGTATATGTTTGGAGACTTTGAGTTGATGATTCATTTCAGTTTAATATGCACATATTAGAACCCTTTGTGTTAATATTATGTTGCATGTGTTGTGACATGATGTTTTTGTTAGAATACCGTAGGGTATACCTGAGCTATAACCACCTATGGGGGTACCACAAGCATGTCCTCTTGGCACTGATGCATGACACCTTCCATGGCGGTGTGATCAGTCCACGGCTTCTCCGTTTTGTGCTCCGTTGGGAGTTGGCCATTTGGTGTTTTGTTGTGGGAGGCGTATGGTTCGACCCTAGTTTTCTGTTATGTTCTGCGAATTGGTGATGTTTGTGCCAAACACACCTTTCGATTTTACATGCATTGGATTCGCGGTCCAACGTGTGTGATTTGCATGTGTGGCATTATTTGACTTGCCTGTGTGGCAAGGTATATTTCTGTTTTGTTCTGAGCTCGGTATGAAATAACACCCAACCATTTGATTCAGCCTATTATTTCGTTGTGTTAGTTTTGTTCGTTTCGTCTTATTTCATTAAATTGAGTTAGTTATTTCGATTCATTATTTGTATTCTATATCCGTACTAGGCATTTGGCTCATCATCGTGTTTTTCTTCCGTGCAGTGTCGGGGATCGAGGGCAAGTGTGATGATGTACTCCATTCATTCCAATGATTTAGAAATATTACATTTAGACATGATGTGTCAGTTTACTTGGAATTGTAATAATTATTTTAGATTGTGGTTTGAGACAGTTTGAGATTTATTATGGTTGACTTGTGGTATTTATTAGTTATTAAGACTATTCTTTTTTGGCTTTGAGCCTTGCTATTAAATTCATCAGTTTTGTTATGTTTTGAGTAACCTCTCTTTCTATTTCGGAAAGGGGGTGTTACACGCTTTTTGATAAATCACAAAAAATGCTCTTCCCGAAACCATCGACTTTGTTTTGTTCGTATCCACCTTTGGTACCACTGTCCCAGCTGCACTTGTTTTTTTACAGGACAAAATCGAGCTATGTGACCGTCTTTTCCACAACTAAAGCATACCTTGGAAGGCTGTGAACATTTTGGACTTATGTGTCCCTCCTCTCGGCATCTGTAGTATCTAATTGGCAGTCTTTCTCCTACCCTAGAATTTGTTTCTAGTGTTGGTGCTGCTGTCGATGTCTTCCCGTCATCGTTAAATCTTCTCTTCTTGAAATTTCCACTTGAATCATTTCTTCTATTATCTTCGCCATGATTACCACCGAAGTGGTTACCATTTCTGGCATGATAATTTCCTCCATGATGGTTATCATTGTTCCGATGGCCGTTGCCACCGGTACGATTATTATCGTATTGTTAGTCGTTATCTTTTGGTTGAGTTGACTCATAATCTCGCTCCAATAACGGAGCCCTATTCACTACATCTGAATACAAACACAGTTTGTGAGAAATGAGGTATTGACGCATTTCGAGTTTCAAACCTCGTAAAAACATTCGAATCATTCTCTCTTCATTATCAACCAAATGGGATGCAAACCGGGACAACTCGGCAAACATAGCTTCGTACTGTGACACAATCATATTGTTTTGCTCCAGATTGATGAACTCTACCTCCTTCATATGACGAATACTTTCGGGAAAGTACTTGTCGTTGAACAATTCTTGGAACTTCTTCCAAGACATCTTGAGTGCGGCAGGCTGAGTACGCTTTACGAATTTCCACCAGTAATTTGCCTCTCCTCGCAACATGAAGGTGGCAAAGGTAACCTTTCGCTCCTCGGAGCATCCCAAGACATCAAATATCTTGGTGATCTGCTTTATCCATGTCTCTATCGTAAGTGGTTCTGGCTTTCTCAAAAACTCTGGTGGTCCCAGCTCTTTGAACTGCTTAGCGGTGACCATCCGTGAGTTGCCAGTATTTTCACCTACATTTTGCACAGGAGTCTCTCGTCTGGTTTTGCATGAACTGCAAAAAGCTTCTAAACATCCCATCATTCATCGTTTTATCGATGGTGATATTTACCTGAGGATTATTGCCTTCCTGATGCACGTTATACTAGGTATTGATCAGCGGTGATTCAACGGTCTAATGTGCTACATTGATCATCTCAACATTTTCAGATGTCATTCTCAAATACTGTCATAAAACAATGGTTAATTGACATGCCACATATTATCCCTATATTCTGACCGACCAATTAAATAACAAATAAGCTTAGGTAGGACACACTAGCGAAGGATTTACTCATCTCTCCCCTCCTAGTTCTATTCCTCGATCTCCGCTAGAGACCATATCCTTAAGCTCTGATACCAACTGTGACGCCCCTAAAATAGGTCCACACAACCCATTCTGAGTCGCCAAATACATGGTACATAAAATAGCTACAACTTCATTATTACAATTTTCGTGCAAAATACGACAACACATATGATGTGAGTTTAAATACAAATATTGTCTTCTAGACAATATCCAAACTCAAATAAAGTTCTCATTACAATTATTGATACACTATTTTACAAATAATGAGGACTACTAAAATAACTGTCTTGAACCATCATTCCACACCCCGACTAGTTCCCGCTATATTCTCGCCTCCTGAGAAGAAAAATGGAACAAAAAGAAAAAGAATGGGCTCAACTAGCCCAGAAAAGAATATTATGACTAAGATAATGTAGAACAACTTATCCTTAGTCCTCAACAGGGAAAAATCTGATAAAATATAATAGACAACAAGTTATAGATCAACAACTACAACGGAAACAACAATTCGTTAGAAGAGTTAAGTAGAGAATAAAGTCTACTATCTTCTATGATTTTAAAGTCCATCATCAATATTTTATCCCTATAACATCAATCAATATACATCTTGAATCAAATATTCATCTTTGCACTACGGGCCAAAGATATTCATTCGTATCACCAGTTGGTCAACACTTGTCCATCTTTGCACTACGGGCCAAAGATATTCATCAGGTAATCATTCATCTTTGCACTATAGGCCAAAAATATTCAGTTATATCACCATTTAAGACTGAGGATGATAAAAATATTTTTAAGAAAACGAATCCAGAGAGATAAAAGGAAAAAAATTAAGGATTCGTACTTTAGTTTATCCAAGTTCAAAAATACTCCATAATAATCAATTGTGGAGCAAAATTCAAAGAATGAAGATCAAAACATTGATACAATCAAAAATAATAACCATAATAGACAACTTGGACAAAGAAAAGAAAATTAATTTTTCTATGAATAATGTCGTATTCATGAATAGTGTCGTATACGTGAATAGTAACCCGACATGAAAAGGTAAAAATTTCATAAGAAAAATTATACTTTGTGAATAGTACTCGTGAATAGTACTATATTCGTGAATAGTGCCGTATATGTAAATAGTATCGTATACGTGAATAATAACTGCTGGAAGATTGCATATTTAAATTTGATGTTAAAAGTCAATATTCATGATTATATGTAAAGTCCTTCAAGGAATACATGTACAAGAACTTAGTGGTAGATCAAACTTGTTAGGTTGATCTGAGCTTTAATGTTTATCATTCTGTAAATGAATGTATAGAAGAAAAGATCAAAGCTGTTAGGTTGATCTATGTCTTGAGATGTAATAGATAGGCTTCAACAGAATCGTAGTCTATCAAGCTAATCAAAAGATTGCAGAAGCCAAGGCAGAATCGTAGAGCATCGAGGATCGTAGTCTGTTTGCTTTGGAGGGCCTCTCATGGAATCTTAGAGTGGTCCAAATGCCTGCTGAGTCAAACTCAAGAATTGTAGAGTACTCTCGGAAGAGTAGTGTCTGCAAGTCAAGCAAGTGAAGATGGTGGTGTACCAGTACTTATGAGAAATTGTAGTGTTCTCATCCAACAGTACCAGATCAAGCTCCAAGGTGGCAAGACACCACGATCATGATCGTAGTGTATCATCTGTCTGCATCAGAAGCACCAAGCCTTGTCCATTTGTTTAAGAATAAAAGTCAACAAATGTGGAGTGGATTATAGACGTTGAGACTATCGGGAGTCCCAATGACACAACAGTCAACCTTAGTATGTACCAAAGAAACGTACTGAAGAAGCTAATGAAAGTACTATGGGTCAGCAGAAAACACCTTCTCAGGTGTTAAGTGAGATAGCAGTCTGCAGTGTTAGTGGGCCAGACGGTTGGACAGAAGATTTCCAGAAAGTCACCATCAGTGCTTAAAAATGTCAAATACAATTAATGCTTCAACGGATGTCTTCAAACGGATATATTTCAAAGGCATCATATATGCAAAATATAAGCAGATGGAAGAATCAAGCAAGCACACAACGAAACGCTGAAGAACACTCAACGCTTAACTCTACGATCTGAAAAGAAAGCTTGCTCAGCTACTCAGTTCTTTCAAACACAAGCTTAACGACAACTAGGTAACATCATTCAAGAACTCAACCATCTTTAAGTGAAGTAAGAAGTTCCAAGTCAGAAGGACTTGAAGAGTTCTAAGTGAACTATGAAGTACCAAGTCTGCTGGACTTGAAGAGTTCTAAAGTGAACTAAGAAGTTCCAAGACTACTGGTCTTGAAGGAATCTGTGATATTCAAAGATTGTAAAGACATCCTTAGTGGATTTCATACTCAAGGAGTAAAAGAGTGGACTAGGAGCCTTGACTGAACCACTTAAAAACACTGTGTCTCTTATATTCTTTCCATAACTGTCATATCTGCTATAACTGCTTATATCCTATCAACTCGCTTTATCTTAAAGGGAAAACAAATAAATCTCAAATTCCGCTGTGATTAAATCATAATCAAATTTGACAAGTATTTTGTAAAAGAAATTTTAAAATATATCTATTTAACCCCCCTTCTAGATAATTATTGTGCTTCTAGGAACTAATAATTGGTATCAGAGCAGGTTCTATCAAACAACCTACAAAGCTTAAGTAGATCCAATGGCACATCTGATAAGCAAATCAAAGACTGTAGGAGGCAGCGAGCCACCTATGTGCAATAAAGATAAATTCACCAACTGAAAAGTTCGTATGCAAGCCTACATGGATTCAATAGATAAAGATCTATTTGAAACTATTTAGAATGGGCCCTACGTTCCTACAAAGCTTGCACCAACTTCAGATGACCCAAACAGAATTCAGATCAAGGTCAAAGCAGAATGGACTTACAACGAAAAGAAAGCTGTCCAACTCGACAAAAAGGCCATGAACATTTTGTTCCAATCTTTAGAAGATGATCTATTTGAAAATGTGGTCAATAGCAAAACAGCAAAGGAAGTATGGTAAGCATTGCTCATTATGCACGAAGGAACTGAAGAAGTCAGAGAAAATAAACAATCTCTTTTGACTCAACAATATGGAAACCTTCTCACCTATGAACTGGAGATGACTCAGCGAGCAGAGACTCTATCTAAAGGAAGAAAGAAGGACAAAGGAGTTGTTCTCAAAGCAACAGATGACATCTCCAAAGCTAACACTGAAAATGACTCTGACTATGATGAAGATGTTGATGAGGACTTTGTCATGCTAGTTAGAAGACTCAAAAATTTAATGCGTAGAGGCAAAATCAACAAACCTAAGAAATTCAACAACTACAATAGCCAGGAACAAATAAATGACTTATGCTACAACTGCAAGAAGCCTGACCATTTCATTACAAATTGCAACAAACCTCTTAGAGAAGAACTAAAGAGGAAATCAAATTCAAGGAAAGAATTCAAAGGCAACAAGAGGCTCCAGAAGAAAGACAAAGCTCTTGTGGCCGGAGGATCGTGGAGTGACTCAGACAACGACTCAACTCCCGAATCTGGAGATGATGAAGATCCTCAAATAGAAAATCTTTGTCTAATGGCCAAACATGCAAAGGATAAAAAGAGCCTTGACAATCATGAAGTAAGTATAGATGAGGTATGTGACTTTAACTCTCCTGGTGTAGATATTGATGATTTAAGAACTGTACTACATGGCATAACATATGATCTACATCAATACATGAAATGGTTCAGAGTTCTGTCTAAAGATTATTCTCTTCTTCAAAAATAGAAAGAAAAAGTTCAGGAAGAACTGGAAATAACTCTTCTAAGTACTAACTCTCTCTCCAAATTTGAAGCTGAGAATAAACTCTTAAAACAGACCAATGAACTTAATGCACAAAGAGAGTCAAATCTAACTTCTAAGATTGAGGAACTAGAAAAGACAATCTCTACATGGAATAAATCCTCTTCTTCCATGGACTCCCTGATCTCCAGTCAGAGAAGTACATCTGACAAAACAGGATTAGGTTTTGGGGAATCCACCTCAGATGTGGAAAAGATAAAGGAAACTAGCTCTAGTAATGTTTCAAATTTTAATAGAAGCATTACATATTTGAAATCCTCACAGAAGGAAGAATCAGTCCATCCCTGCTCTTCTAATCCAATCCATGCTTCAAGGCATAACGGAACCCATGCTGGCTTAGGATTCAGAAAAGAGAAGAGTAACTTAGACACTACTCTCCAACCTCGAAGGGGCGTAGAGTCGAGTAAAATCAACTCCATAAACCAACTGGGTAGGAACAGTAGAGTTAAGCTTCACTCTTCATAAATCATGAATCACAAGGATACATGGAAAAAGAAGAACCAGTATAAAGGAAGGATTGCTAAGAACTCACATAAGTCCAAATTGAGGAAGAATCCACATACACACACAAGCATGCAACATATTAGATATTTTGTATGTAATAAGATTGGTCATAAGGCTGCAATATGCTAAAATAATCCTATGCATATGAGACCCAAGGTCAAGCAAATTTGGGTTCCCAAGGGTACTAACAAAGTAGGACCCATGCAAGTATGGGTACCAAAATGAGAGTTTAATCTTACCACAGGAATAGAGCTCCATGATCACAACCTGGTATCTGGACAGTGGATACTCAAGGCACGTGACCGGGAACAAAGCTCTCATGTCTAACTTCATAGAGAAGGAGGGTCCATCAGTCATCTTCGGAGACAATGGATCTGGCAAGACAAGAGGATATGGCTCAGCTGGGAATGGTGAAGTGTCCTTCAGTAAAGTAGCTTATGTGGAAGGACTAAAGCACAATCTTCTGAGCATAAGCCAACTCTGTGACAAGGGTCATCAAGTTACCTTCCTCAATAATTAATATCAAGTCAAAGATCTGAAGACATTCTCTATAAAGCTGACCGGAACAAGAGAAGGGAACGTCTACACTGTTAATCTTGGTCAACTAAGTTCTGACGAGACAATACGTTTTTTGGATAAAGCTTTTGAAGAAATGAGTTGGCTATGGCACAGAAGGCTATCTCGTCTCAACTTCAAAAGCATGTCAAAACTAGCCTCCAAGGATCTAGTAACAGGCTTACCCAAGCTCAGCTTTGTCAAAGAAAGGCCATGCAACGCCTGTCAGCTTGAAAAATAGACTAGAAGCTCATTCAAGAGCAAAACTGTCAACTCAATTGACAAGCCTCTGCAGTTGTTTCACATGGATCTATTTGGGCCAATTCCATCAACAAGCCTTAGAGGGAAGAGATACTCATTGGTCGTAGTGGATGACTACACCAAATTCACATGGGTGTTCTTTCTAAACTCAAAAGATGAAACAAGCTCCCAACTAATCTAGATGTTTAAACTGGTGATGAACAAGAAAGGGGAGAAAATCAAGGCTATAAGGAGTGATCATGGAAGAGAGTTCGACTTCTCTGAGATGGACCCGTTCTGCACAGACAATGCCATCAGTCACAAATTCTCAGCTCCATGAACTCCTCAGCAAAACGGTGTAGCTGAGAGAAAGAACAGAACGTTAATAGAGGCTGGAAGAACTCAACTAGCAGCAGTTCGTCTGCCTGAATACTTCTGAGCTGAAGTTATCAACACTGCATGCTACACTCAGAACAGATCTCTTGTACACTCTACGTTAAAGAAGACCCCCTACGAACTGTGGAGAGGAAGAAAGCCAAGTGTTAGGTACTTTCATGTATTCGGTTGTGCATGTTATATTCTCAATAATGAAAAATAGTATCTGACAAAGTTCCAACCCAAGTCAGACGAAGGAATCTTTCTTGGATATGCCGCAGATAGTAAAGCTTATAGAGTGTTCAACAAGAAGACTCTGAGTGTTAAAGTCTCAATATACATCATCTTCGATGAAACAGACTTAGACAAAACTGTGTCTCAAGACACTACGAATGACAATTCAGACACTACGAATGAGGCTGTCGAGCTAAACACTACGATCGTAATTCCAGAAAATGAAATCGTCGAGCCAAGAGAAGAGATCGTAGAGAGAACTACGCCAGACAACGAACCTCCACATCAAGAAGCAAAGGTCGATCTTGAAGATTTCAAACAATAAGGCATCAGGACAGATGTTCCAACAGAAAATAGATGGGCAAGAGATCACACTCAAGACCTAATCATTGGAGATCCAAATGCAAGAGTCAAGACAAGATCTGCCACCCAGAATAAGTGTTTCTATATAAGCTTTCTATCACAAATGGAACCCAAAAAGATAGAAGATGATATGGAAGACTCTAGTTGGATAGAAGCCATGCAAGAGGAACTAAATCAGTTTGAGAGAGGCATAGTATGAAGATTAGTTCCATGACCAAGAAACCACCCAGTCATTGGCACCAAGTGGGTCTTCAGAAACAAGATGGATGAAGATGGGGTAATAACAAGGAACAAGGCAAGACTAGTAGCCAAAGGTTACTCTAAAGAAGAAGGCATCGACTATGACGAGACCTTTGCTCATGTTGCCAGTTTAGAAGCCATCAGGATATTTCTTGCCTTTGTTGCACACATGAAGTTTAAAGTCTTTCAAATGGATGTCAAGAGTGCATTCCTAAATGGTGAACTTTAAGAAGAAGTATATGTGGAGCAACCTCCAGGTTTCATCAATCCACCTCTCTCTAATTATGTCTATAGATTAGACAAAGCCTTATATGGTCTTAAGCAAGCACTTAGAGCATGGTATGAAACACTAACTAACTTTCTTATTGAAAATGGTTTCACTAGAGGTAGAGTAGATGCCACATTATTTCTTAGAAAGCACAAAGTCAAAATCCTATTAGTTCAAATATATGTTGATGACATTATCTTTGGCTCTACTGATGAAAAACTGTGTAAGAGATTTGCCAAGCTTATGCAGAGTAAGTTCGAAATGAGCATGATCAGTGAGCTGAATTTCTTTCTTGGATTACAAGTAAAGCAGACTGAAAAAGGTATCTTCATAAACCAAGCCAAGTACATTAAAGATTTACTTAAAAAGTATGGCATGGAGTCAGCCTCTCCCATGAAAACACCAATTGCTCTAGCAACCAAGCTTGACAAAGATGAAAAAGGTAAACATATTGATATAACTCAATACAGAGGTATGATAGGCTCTCTTCTATATCTAATTGCCACTAGACCAGACATAATGTTTGCAACATGCATATGTGCTAGATTCCAAGCTAATCCTAAGGAATCACACTTAACTGCTGTAAAAAGGATTTTCAGGTATCTCAAAGGCACACCTCACTTGGGACTTTGGTATCCCAAGGAGTCTTCCTTTGAACTAATAGGATATATAGATGCTGATTTTACAGGCTGCAAGATCGATAGAAAAAGTACCAGTGACACCTTTCAGTTGCTAGGAAATTAACAGACTTGTGTCCTGGTTTAGCAAGAAGCAAAACTCAGTATCTACCTCAACAGCAGAAGTTGAATACATTGCTGCTGGTAGCTACTGTGCTGAAATCTTATGGATGAAAAATTAGCTAGCAGACTATGGGTTTGATTTCAAATCTATACATGTTCACTGTGGTAACACAAGTGCCATAACAATAGCACACAATCCTGTCATGCATTCTAGGACTAAGCATATAGGAATAAGATATCATTTTATTAGGGATCATGTTCAAAATGGAACTATATCTTTACAATACATCCCTACTAAAAATCAACTTGCTGATGTCTTTACAAAACCTCTAGATGAATCCAGATTTAATAAATTGATAAGTGAGTTAGGCATGCTAAATCTACAACCATAAACTCCTTGGTCTAGTTCATGCTAACCTTGCAGATATAAAAGGCTATGTTCAAAATCGTAGAGATAACTAAAGAAGGACCACAATCGTAGAGCTGCCTTGACATGACAAAGAAGCATCCTGTGATGACAACATTTCTAATAAATCCAAGCAATCCTTCTGATAAGCGCCTCAGGGACAAACCTAACCCTTAGTTCATTCTAAGAGGTTGGCCCTTCCTGAGCTACCTTAACCTAGAAGGAATGCTAAGTAAAAGTTCATCACAAGGACCAGGGCAGACAACGTTCATAGAACAGATTCAGAAGTGAACTCAACGATTGTAGTGCAACCTCAACGATCGTAGTACAACCTCTACGATTATAGTCATCCCAAAGGATACACTGGCTCAGGGGGAGCTAAGGACAGATCAGTATTTTCCACATCAGTTAAAATCGTGGAGCCAAGCAGGACTTGACACATGCTCCACTATGAAAATCGAGAGGAGGGCAGTTACAAGTACAGTTTGAAAAAGTATTTTTGAAAACTCACCTCAGAAGTTCAAAAAGATTATTTCTCTCTCTCTACCAGCAGAAACCCTAGCCTTCAGAAACGCTTAACCAACCTCAGTGCAAGGAAATCAATGGCAGCTTCAAATGTTATCACTGGTTACCGACTCTGCTTTGACGAGTTCAAGACAGTTGACCCTCAATTTCACAAAATTATGTCTATGTTAAAGAAAGTCGGTCTTGAATAAGCTCTGGGCACCAGCACGTGGATCTACCCGAAGTTGGTGAAGGAGTTCTACAACAATGGAGTCTTTGAGAACAACATCATCACCACAAGGGTCAAGGGAGTACAAATTAAACTCAAGGTTGTAGATATAAACCTATCCCTAGGTTTCAAATCAAAGGGACAAAAATATATGGAGGTCATCGACTTTCATGAAAGACTGAAGAAGATGCATCACAAAAAATTTCAGACCGTCAAGGGATACAAGAAGAAAGAGTTTCCCCAAAAGTATGAGTTTTTGGCTGACATTGTTGGGAAGTGCATATGTTGTAAAAGCTCTGGCCATGACTCTGTGAATGAAGTTCAACTAAAGCCCATGACAATAATCTGCTTTGGAATTCAACTCAACTATAGGGCCCTACTCATCGATTGGATTGGGAAGTCGATACTCAGTTCAAAGAAATCAAAGAGCTCAAGAAAGATGCTTTATGAGTGGTTTATAAGCATAATCCTACAATCAGCACTAGGTGACAAAATTGGGGATAATGAAGGAGAATTTATCAATCCTAACAGAAAGATGACCCAGCAGCTGTTTCAAAACTAGAAAAGAAATCTAGCAAAAAATATCAGAATGATGTCTGAATCCAGTGGAAGGACTGGTGAAGCAAAAGAGTCCGGGCTACCAGGGAACATGACAATTGTGAAGGAAACTGATGAAGAAGAAGAAATCAATAAAGAAGAACTCATTGCTTTGATCAGAAAAAGCGAGGGAAAGAGGAAAATGAAGGCTCAGACAACAGAGGAGCCTCAAGGTTCAACCACTGATGCACCTCAAGAGAGTTCAGGCATTGAAACTCTAAAGAAAATAAAGGGGAAAGAACATCAGTCTAAAGAAGAAGAAGAAGACAGAGCTACCATCTCTCAACTGCTTAAGAAGGGAAAAAGCAAACCTAAATCCAAGAAGTCTTCGATCGTAGAGTCACTGCCGATCATAGAATCTTGACTTCATATCACTCCAGAAGTGGATGCTGCAACAGTTTCTTAGGCTGGTCAAATTTTTAGAGCTGAAGAAAAAGAGAATGTTGAGGCTGTGGTTCAGCCTAAGAAAACAAAGAGAAAGCTTGTCAAGAAATACATTCTAGTTAATGAAGGAGTATTAAAGGAGGAAGACAGAAGAATAGCTTCTGAGAAAGAGCTACCTGAAGCTAGTAAGGAGAATACAGCTCGAGTTGAGGGGAAGCTTCCTAAAGTTCCTGCACTAGAGAATGCTCCAGCTGAGGGGGAGTTGCTTAAAGTTCAAATGAATGATCAAATTGAGGGGGAGCCTCGCGAATTTCTTGTGACAGAAAAGACTACAGCTGAGGAGGAACTACAAAAAGATTATCATGAATCTCCCTCGGCTCTTCAAGAGGTCTTAGCTTCTGAAACTGAAGAAATGGAAAAGGTTGACGCTATGGAGGTGGAGAATGTAGAATAACAAAGAAGAGAAGTGGAGATGATTGATGCAGTGGAAACCTCAAATGAAGACAGGGAAGAAGAAGAGGATGAAGAAGTTGAGAATATTGCAGTGGGTTGGGATGGATATAGGAGAGCCAACTACAATCAACTGTTCCCCTATTTACCTATGATGCCCTTTCACAGAGCCCAAATCCTAAACTCTTGGGATCACATGTTCTGGACCTTCAAAGCTTATCCAGCAATCTCAGTGCTAGCTCATGGATTCCCAAGCAACCTCACTTTTGCCCGAAAGTTGATCACTAACAGTTCTTCTTTAGAAAATGGGCGTGAGGTACAATCTATTCCCATCTCTTTCAGGATTAGTCACTGTCCACCATCAACCTTCAATCAATTTTATGAATTGCCAAGATGGTTGGAAGTAATACTGCATCCACTAAATCAATTTCCAGTTACAGAATCCCAACATTCTATAACTGATGAACCAAATATATCTAATTTTGTACTGATCTAGTCTCCTACCATTTCTCACTCTACGATTATTGATCCAAATCCAATCGTAGTGTCACGTCCTCCTGAGACTCAACCTCACACACCTACTCCTCCATCAGAAATTCCTTCCTCATCAACCCATGACTATTTTGATCTTGATCTTGCTCTCTACAATTTGCAAGATCAATATACTACAGCCTTTCTTACAAATACTCAGCAACTCTTTGAGCTTATATCAGATCTTCCTACCAAAACGGAGTTGTCTAAGGCATCTCAGAAGGTGACCAAGGACATTCAAAAATATCTTAAAGTTCACTCAGACCTTGTTCATCTGAGGCTGACTCATTTGATCGATGCTGCCAACACCCTCCCCAGCAACCTGAGTACTGAGCTTACAAAAAAGCTTAGAGAGATCATCAAGGAAATGATCCAAAGTGTCAATGAAAGGGATCAAATTCATTTTCAGGCTGACAATAAGCACAAGGAAGCAGTTCTCCTTCTGTAAAAGACTCGGGAATCTCAAAATAAGCTTATGATGGAGAGTCTCATAAGTCTACAAACCCAAATGAAAGAATTCCAAGCATTCTCCATGGTTCAAATTCAACAAACAGAAAATGTCTTGGCCATCCTACAAAAGAAAGAGTCTTGAACTGATTCTTTGGTCCAAGAAAACCGTGAAGACATTGCTCACTCCAAGAATCATCTCCGCGAGCTCGTCCAAGGCATGAATCGACTGTTTGAAGACATTCAAATCCTTGATGCTAACATAAAGGGGGAGAATAAAAGGGAGGAATGAGAGAAAGGCAGAGGCAAAGGCAAAGGCAAATTCATTGCTTCAAGACAGCCTCGTTATCAGACTCCACGACCTAAACAGCAGCAAATTATCATGGCGCAACCGCTAAGGAGTCAAGGGCCTTCTCCCATCTCACAAGGGGTAACCACTACAGGCCTAAACATGCCAATTAGAGATCATGCATTCATGAATAGACATGATCATTGGGAAAGGCTTAGTCAAAGCGAGCTGGAAGATATATAGCATGGAGAGACGAAGTCAGCAGGAGAAGAAGAGCTGTAGAGTATGCCAATCCTCCAAGGAACAAAAGGCAGAAGAAATAGAGATAATGTAACTAAGCTTTATTGTAATATCTGTCGTTACAAACATCAATAAATTTATGCTTATTCTCTAGAGATTTCAGTTGCTCACTGAAACACTAAGTCATATTTACTTTCTAGCAACTGCATCTAGAAATTGATAATCATGATACAAATCTCCTTGGTTATGTCAACATCAAATAGGAGGAGATTGTTGGAAGATTGCATATTTAAACTTGATGTTGAAAGTTAATATTAATGATTATATGTAAAGTCCTTCGAGGAATACATGTACAAGGACTTAGTGATAGATCAAACTTGTTAGGTTAATCTGAGCTTTAATGTTTATCATTCTGTAAATGAATGTATAGAAGAAAAGATTAAAGATGTTAGGTTAATCTATGTCTTGAGATCTAATAGATAGGCTTCAATAGAATCGTATTTTATCAAGCTGATCAAAAGATTGCAGAAGCCAAGGCAGAATCGTAGAGCATCGAGGATCGTAGTTTGTTTACTTTAGAGGGCCTCTCATGGAATCGTAGAGTGGTCCAAATGCTTGCCGAGTCAAACTCAAGAATCGTAGAGTGCTCTCAGAAGCAGAGAGTCTGCAAGTCAATCAAGTAAAGATCATAGTGTACTAGTACTTAAGAGAAATCATAGTGTTCTCATCCAACAGTACCAGATCAAGCTCCAAGGTGGCAAGACACCACGATCATGATCGTAGTGTATCATCTGTCTGCATCAGAAGCATCGAGCCTTGTCCATATGTTTAAGAATAAAAGTCAACAAATGTGGAATGGATTATAGACGTTGAGACTATCGGGAGTCCCAATGACACAGCAGTCATCCTTAGTATGTAACAAAGAAACGTATTGAAGAAGCTAAGGAAAGTATTATGTGTAAGACCCCAACTTTTATGAATAAAGATGAATTTTCTATAAATATCATTTTTGAATATTAAGGAGTGAATTTGATATAATGTTATAGTTGTGGGTAATATTTATAAATTTTGCAAAGTACGCAAGTTGTTATATAATATTCGATTAGTCGGGGAATATTCGTTTTAACGAGGGAATATTAAATGCGATTTACACAATCATTAAGTGGATCCCACAACGAAATTATTGTCAGAATGAGAAAATGACAAAAATATCTTTTTATAAAAATAACGGCAGAAGTTTTACCGTTAAAACTGTTGAAATACCCGGTGATAAAAGTACAGTAATACGCGTGGTTGCATAGTAGCACACGGTATTGGTTATTAATGCTTACGTGAGAAGTCACTCAGTTATACTCAATTATTGATATAGTAATTACTGCATTATATCTCTTATATTATTGATTCAATTATTGTCACAGTATCATCTGCATAATATTTTATATTATTAAATCAATAATTGAGATGACAAGTTATTCATATTATTATTTGTATAATTAACAATGTCTAGAAGTTCTGTCAAGGAGAAGTTTGGTCATCTAATTGCGCGCCAATAAGGAGAAATCCTTATCGGAAAGCCCCCTCTTTCCTGGGAACGACGTGGTTGTTAATATTGCGAGTTATAATAATATGAATAAACGTTGTTAAAAATATTGAGGAGATTTCTATGAAGTATTTGTTAGACCCCCATTTACCCATTTTTTAAAATAATCGATAGAAAATTATTTAATATAATAAAAGTGGGACCACATGTGGGGCCCACAAAAGAAAATTGATTTGGGGGGGAAGTCTGATCACGGGTGGGAGTTATTTTGTTTATATATATATTAACAAGTTTTGTTTTATATGAAAAAAAAATATTATATTTTATTATGCATAGTGTTTGCATAGTAAATGCATAGTAACTTTTGAAAAATCAGACGTTTGAAATCGTCCGTGAAAATTTTTAAAAAACTGTTACGTTTGTGAGAAATTCAAATAGTATCCTTTCCATTCTCCTATAAATAGGATGCTTAGTTAGAATTGAAAATCACACCAGAATCAAAGAATTCTTCTTCTATAATATTGAGCGTATTTCTTTCGAGTTTTAGAAAGTTTTGGCGCGAAAAGCGATATAAGTTTTCTTCAAGAATATCCCCGCTATACCAGTTGGAATACTCTTCTTTTTAAGGTAAGGGATGTTATTTTTGTTCAATATTCATATGAAATAATATTTTCTTCCATACTCTGTAGTATGTAAGTAATATTATTTCATTTCAGAGTCCGAATTTTATACTCATTTTGTTAAATTTTTGGCTTCTATACTCCATGAAATTAGTAGAATATCCTTGATATTTGCACTTCATCCAGTATCTTTTCATGGAAATATTATTTTGCACTTCATCCAGTATCTTTTCATGGAAATATTATTCTGAGCATTCTTGATAAATTTTAACTTTTTCATGTCGAAGTGCTATTCACGGGGTTACTATTTCTGAAGTTACTATTCATGGGTACTATTCACTCTGTTACTATTCACCCGAGGTACTATTTATGACAAAAATTGATTTCTTTTCGATTAAAATCATTTTTGATAAAATATTATTCTTGAATTTTACTCCACAAAGCAGTATCATGTTGACAATTTGGACATTATTGAATTCTGGATAAATTAAATTATAAATCTTTAAAAATTTATCCTTTACTTTCTTTTAATTGAATTCTTAGACACAGCAACAACATGGCTCAGAACATGGTTGGTGACACTTATACCGCCATATGGATTGGGCTTTGAAATTTGCATTTTTATGATAAAAATAAGGCCCTTTTGGCTGCTTAGATTTTTCTTACCAGTAGTTCACATGATTTTTTTTTTAACAAAATGTTGCTACTTGTAGGTTATGAGGCTTGAACACAAGACTTGTAAGTAAATAAATAAGAGTTCAAACCAACTAAGGTACAACAACTGTTTATTTTTAATACAATCTTCAATATAAAAATATATCAAATAAACATACAAAATTCATAATATATAAATTCCTAAAATATGGAAATACCCTTGTCCTTCCTTGTTCAAATAAACATACAAAATTCATAAAAAAAAAATAAATGATATGTAGTAGGATGAAAAATTGATGAATTAAAGCATGCAATTCTACCTACGCCATGAATCCACGTTAGTAGTAAACTAAAAATCATTAAACACATGTATAGAATTACACAATTCATAATATACAAATTCCTGTGAAATGGACATGCGCTTATATTTCTTGTTCATGTTTATACATACAAAACACTAATAAAGAAGAATAATGAGGAATATAAAGAGAATTAAAGAAGTGTAATGAGAATTAAAGGTGTTACAATATTTATTATTTTAAAAGTTAAATAAATTATATTAATTTTAAAGTATAATTTAAAAAATCAAATTTGATTATATACTTTGAAAGTTTATAATACTATTAAAATTTTAATTGATTGAGATATGTAGTTAATGTAGGTAATTAGAATTATTGTTTATTATAAATTATTTTATTATTTTTAATATTTATTATTATTACTATTTTTGGTGTAGCAAGATTTTGCAAAAAAAAAATATAGAGGAAGAAGCTTCATGTCGTGGTAGTAAATTTATTGACCCAGCCATGGGCCTCACAATTTTAGCAGCCAAAAAACTGCCCCGCCCTCCTTCGCCCTTGGTCGTTTGCCACCTCTATGAATTCTTATATCATTGTCATCATCCTCATGTTTATATTGTTATGAAAGTCATGGCCGTAGTGCATAGATGGACTTGGTATGATTATGACCAGGGATTATTCGGTATAATCATGACCGTAATGTTACAAATGATGTGGTAAAAGTCCTCATTGGCCCGTAGTGCATTAATGGATAGTTGTTGGCATGATCATGACCATTGATGAATACACGAATATCCTTGGCCCGTAGTGAATGGATAATTCGTGGTCGTGATACTAATGAATATCCTTGGCCGTAGTGCAGGGGTGATTCGATGATGTAGATTATTTATTAAGCTGAGTCTCACCGATAAAAGTGATAAAAAACCTTTTAAATCATAGAAGATAGTAGATATCATGCTCTACTTGACTCTTCTAATGGATTGCTTGTTCCGCTACAGTTAAACTTGATGTTTGTTATATTTTATCAGTTTAACACTGTTGAAGGCTAATGATAAATTTATTCGCATTATCTTAGTCATAATATTTCTTCTTTGGGCTAGTTGAGCTCATAGTTTTGCTTTCATTGTTCTCTTAGTGAAATGAGAGCGTAATAGGGACTAGTCGGGAACAGCAGTGATGGTCCGGATGTTTTGTATTAGTAGTCCTCACTATTCTATGAAATAGTGTGATAATAAATGTATTGAGGACTCCATTTGAGTTTAAATACTGTCTAGAAGAAATTATTCGTATTAAAACTCTCAAATTATGTTTTGTCATATTTTACACGACAGTTGTACAATTAACTTATATTTCAAAGGCATCATATATGCAAAACATAAGCAGATGCAAGAATCAAGCAAGCACACAACGAAACGCTGAAGAACACTCAATGCTCAACTCTACAATCTGAAAAGAAAGCTTGCTCAGCTGCTCAGTTCTTTCGAACACAAGCTTAACGGCAACTGAGTAACATCATTCAAGAACTCAACCATCTTTAAGTGAAGTAAGAAGTTCCAAGTCAGAAGGACTTGAAGAGTTCTAAGTGAACTGTGAAGTACCAAGTCTGTTGGATTTGAAGAGTTTTAAAGTGAACTAAGAAGTTCCAAGACTGCTGGTCTTGAAGGAATCTGTGAGATTCAAAGATTGTAAAGATATCCTTAGTGGATTTCTTACTCAAGGAGTAGAAGAGTGGACTAGGAGTCTTGAGTGCTCTGAACCACTTAAAAACATTGCGTCTCTTATATTCTTGTCATAACTGTCATATCTCCTATAATTTCTTATATCCTATCAACTCGCTTTATCTTAAAGGAAAAACAAACAAATCTCAAATTTCGCAGTGATTAAATCATCATCAAATTTGAAAAGTATTTTGTAAAAGAAATTTTAAAATATATTTATTCAAACCCCCCCCCCCCCCTCTAGATAATTATTGTGCCTCTAAGAACTAATAGTAACCTCAACATGAAAAGGTAAAATTTCATAATAAAATTCATACCAATATTTCGGTATAATGATATTGAAAGAAATAATATCATTTACGAAAAAATAACATCCCTTACCTCAAAAGAATAGTACTTCTGACTGAAATATCGGATATAATGCTGAAGAAAACTTGCACTGCTTATCAACTCTCAAAGTATCTAAATATTCACAAAAATACGCTCGATATTATAGAGAGAGAAACTTCAGATTCTTGTGTGATTTTCAATTCTAACCTAAGTACCGTATTTATAGGAAAATCCTTAAAACGCCAAAGCAGAAAATTTAATAAAATAATATTTTATAAAAAAAATTACACCCACCACTTGACCAAATTCTTCAACACACCAGTGTCCAACATAAAAAAATGTTTTATCTTTAAAAAAATATTTGTAACTCCAAAAATTAATTATTCCAGAACTTCAATAATTCATAATAAATAGCGCTTTTATCAGAAAAATTCGAATCTTATGTCCATTCCATAGGAAATTTAATTCTCTACAATTTTGTAGAAAGAAAATTTTTCCAAATTCTAAACAGAAAATGATCGAAATCCACATACGGATGATTTTCAACACCTCTATTATAATAAAATACTGATAAAACATCTCAGCATTAATTCCTTCATTTATATCCACATAAAATAAATATTTCCTTATCATATAAATCAATAATTAATTATTCACAAATAATATTACAGAACTACAATTGTAAGACCCCAACTTTCATAAATAAAGATTAATTTTTCTCAAAATATATTTCTTAATATTATGGTGTGGATATGATATAATGTTATAGTTGTGGGTAATATTTATAAATTTTTCAAAGTAAGCAAGTGGTTATAAAATATTCGATTGGTCAGGGAATATTCGTTTTAACATGGAATATTCATACGACGGCACAATCATTGGTGGACCCCACAACGGAATTATTGTCGGAGTTAGAAAACGACAAAAATAACTTTTATAAAAGTAACGACAAAGGTTTTACCGTTAACTTTTGAAATACCCGGTGATAAATTTACAGTAATACCCATGGTTGCATAGTAGCACACAGTATTGATTATTGATGCGTACGTGAGAAGTCACTCAGTTATACTCAATTATTGCTATAGTAATTGTTGCATAGTATCTCACGTTATTTGATTCAATTATTGTTATAATATTTTATATTATTAAATCAATAATTGAGACGACAAAGTTATTCATATTATTATTTGCATTATTGACAATGTCTAGAAAGTTCTGTCGAGGAAAGGGGTTTGGTCACCTAATTGTGCACCAATAGAGAGAAATCCTTATCGGAAAGCCCCATTTTCCTAGGAATGATTTGGTTGTTAATATTGTGAGTTATAAGATTAATGTTGAATAAGTTCGTGTTGATTAAAGATAAGAATAATAATTGATAAGTGAAAGATGTTTGTTCATTTAGTTTTCTTTAATTCTTCCGTGACCCAATTACCCTCAAAGGAGGTAATTATGTGATTGGCTGGTTTTGTTATTATTGACCAAATGGGTTATTAATCGGATAAATGAACAATTAATTGCTATTAGTTCACATGCAAATAACTATTTGTTCACATACATGGAACTATTGGTTTACATGCATGTACTATTAGGGGAGGTTGTGCAAGATTGATAATACTTGAAGGACTAAATTAAAAATGGTGGCAAAGATAAAGGTACTAAATTGTAATAACGTGCAATTATCAAAACTATGTTTTCCTATAAATAGAAGTTCATTTCTTCTTTTTATCATTTTTGTGGATGATGTATATATTTATTGTATTGGGATCCAACTGCTTTTGATGAATCTGATTTGGTATTGTTATTTGATGGATTTGATATGACTGAAACTTAACACCATATTTGTTTATCAATGGATTAAAATAATGATTTGACTTAAAGGGTCTGGTTTAAATAGCGATTTGGGCAAAGATACTAAGAGGGTTTGAGTTTGTTGGTGGAATAGTGGAGCAAGGATTGATTTTGGTCTGCGATCACTTGAAATCACACGTTGAAGTTCAAGTGTACATTGATTGCACGTCACTGTACATTGGACTATTTCATGCTCTGTGTAAGTATTTTCCTGGAGAGTACCCACTTAGATATGTTTAACCCGAGCACACACTATTTGTGTGCATTTTTTTTCCTCTTGTAAATTGTTCGGGCGTGATCTATCGGCCCCTATGTGGACTGAAGGCCTGGGTTGAGAAGGGTATATTGAGCTCATTGGGCCGAAGCCAACAAGGGGATTGGCGGTGTTCGGGTTCGGGTGTCTGAGTCCTCTGGGCCTGAGTCTTGTTCAGACGGTGATGTTTGGCCCAAGACTTCCGAGTCTTTTGGGTGAGCCAGGCCCAGTTCTGTGGGTTCGGTTGGATTGGACTCATACAGTGGGTTGGCCCTCGTATGGAGTTTAGGGTGATAAGGAGGTTAAAGTGGTTAAGGATTCTAATCCTAGCCATGTTTAAATATTAACTTCAAAGGTAGGTGTTTGGATTATATCCAACTTACACATTTTAAGAAGATTGTGTTGGACCTAAACAATGGTAACCGTCATGTTTAGGAGCCCTAATCTGATTCGAAAGTGGACTTTAAGGTGATGAGAATGACTATAAATACAAGGCTTGACTTCAATTAACAGGTAATACACTCTTGAGCACTAAACAGTAAAGCCTTCATTGTTAAACCTTGTACCAGTCTGTACTCATTCTCACACCGGAGCTATCACCCAACGGCATAAGCCGTCAAGCTTCCTGTGTGATCTGTTATTGTGCAGGTTTAAGCGCACGATTTGGTGATTGGACGCGCCGACGAAACTTGGCGTTAACATTGGCGCTAGGAGGAGGGAAATTTAGTGCTTTAACAATCACTGTGAACTTTTCCGGTTGAAGGCCATGGCGAGCAGAGATAGCAGCGCTTCAAACCAGGAAAAAGTTAAAACTCACCAGACGACCCAAGTGAGAGGGTCAGTTAAAGACAGACTGGGGCCAAAGAACCAGGAAGGAAACTCGGAGCATGGCCAATAAACACGACGACTACTATTTTCGGTCAGTCAGCACATTCCCATTCCCCTCAGTCATGCCGAGGATAACCAGTACCGAGTATATGAAAGGCGAGGGAAGGATTGGGCTGAGGATAGCCGAGATCAGCGTCAGTTCATTTTGCAGAAAAAGATGTAGCAGAACCAAGACGCCATGATGGCCCTACGCCTTCAGTATGAAGAGCTCGAAGAGCAGATGGCCAAAATGGCCGGGGAACAGGAGACTTCGTCTAAGAGGCCCAGACATCGCAACCGATCCAGGACACCTCGTCTGGATGAGGCTGGAAGGAATAAGAGCAGATCCAGGAGTCGCTCTCGGGAAGGCAGGAGCTGAAGGAGGAGTCATTCACTGGACCGAAAGTCCGAATATCAGGGAAGATAGGGACAAAGGAGGAGGGTCGCGTCTCCTGAATATGAGAGGGACATGCCTAGATCGTCCCGTCGTAAAGAGGAGTCTGATCCCCTCGCCAGAAGAGTAGTGGAATTGAAAAAGATGTCGGCAGCAAAAAACATCTGGAAAACCCTCGAGTTGCCCCAGTTCACCATTTTCACCCGAAATCAATCAAGTCATAGCTGACCCGAAGAAGAAGATGCCCCGATGGAGACGTATGATGGATTGGGGGATCCCTATGACCATTCTTACGCGTCTGACAGATTGATGACTTATTATGGGCATTCGGATGCTGCTAAATGCCATATGTTTGCCACGACGTTAAAGAAAAGTGCCCGAGAATGGATGGGGACTTTAGCATCGGGATCGATCAGTTCCTAGAATGACCTTCAGGAAAAATTCCACGCTCGGTTCGACAGAAACAAATGAAGAGGGAAGATCTCTGCTTCTCTCATGCAGGTGAGGCAACGTTCAGACGAAAGCCTCGATCAGTATGTCAAGAGGTTCCGAGAGGCGGTGGGGTCGGAGGCGATGGATTTTTCACAACATGTCTTGATATAGGGAAATCGAAGAAGTTGATGAAAGACCTGGTGATCAATCCTCCCACTGACCTGACTGAAGCTTTTCATTGGGCCGAAGGGTTCATCGCCATAGAGGAAGCTATGAGAAACTTCAAGGCACACTCCCAGTCCTATAAAAAGTCTAAAGATCGAGACAAACAGACCTATCAGCGTTCGGACAATAACCAGGGGAGATCGGATAATCAGGGGAAGAAGAATTATAATAGCGGGGGATCGGGCAGTGGCCAACCACCCTTCCCGAATAGAAATGTCAACAAATTTTATACTCCCCTCAATACCGATCGGGCTAAGATACTAGAGGAAATTCGAAACAAGTCATTTTATGAGCCATACTCGACGAACCCAAAGCCTGGGAAGAGGAATCAGGATAAATTTTGTGAGTATCATCAGAGCTCGGGGCATACAACAGAGAAATGCTACGATTTGAGTGATCTGATAGAGAAAAATGTTCAGAACGGACAATTGGTCCAATATGTGGCAGGTCGGGAAAACGCCGAGGCACAACAGTGGGAGGAAAACTGAGGACAGACGCGGGACACAGCCGAAACCGAACCAGCCTGTACGTGGTGTAATTGATGTTATTTCTGGTGGTTTTGTAGGGCGTGTGACCGAAAAGATAAGAAGTGAGCACCTCGATGCAGTGTTGTCAGTAGCAGGGTCTTCAACAAGAAAAGATCGGGCCTTCCTGGGGACAATTATTTCTTTTTCGGATGAGGATTATCCCACGAACCCCATAGAACCAAATGACGGGGCGCTGGTGATAACTTCTTAGGTCGGGCTTGTGGACATGAGAATGATGATGATTGACAATGGATCCTCTGTCGACATATTGTATACCCATGCCTACCAGAGGATGGATTTAGAGGGAAAAAAGATGGAGTTGGGAGGAGAAGGCCCTTTATACGAGTTCAGTGGAGATCCGGTGCATGTGTCGGGCACAATTAAGTTGCCTATCAAGTTCGGCACAACACCTCAACAGGTGGAGGTTATGGTCAAATTTTTCGTGGTGGTCCAGGTGGATTCTACTTACAATGCAATCTTGGGAAGGCCGACCCTGGCAGCCTTACAAGCAGTTACGTCCATACCTCATTTTAAAATCAAGTTTCCAACACCGAACGAGATTGGGGAGGTAAAAGGTGATCTTGATATCGCCTGAAGGTGTTATCGGAATACATTGATATCCTCGGGAGTTGGGGTAAGCAGGAAGAAGCAGACAATGTCTATCGAGATAGAGCCATTCACTGAAGGTAGTATAGAACCACTTGCCTTGCCTGTCGAAGAGACTGGGGACGTGGAGTTGGTCCCGGAGAAGAAAGAAAAGTTGATAAAGATCGGGTCGGGATTGACAGAACCGTTCTGGACCGGGCTGATAGATCTACTTCGAGTATATGCCGACATCTTTGCATGGGTACCTAGTGACATGACAGGGGTTGATGAGTCGGTGGCATTGCATAGGTTGCACGTGGACCCTAAAAAGAAATCGGTCATACAGAAAAGAAGAATTTTTTCCCCAGAGAGACGGGATCATTGATGAGGAGATTGACAAACTCCGGGAGGCAGATTTCATCTTCGAGATTGACTACCCCGAGTAGCTGGCGAATGTGGTATTGGTTCAGAAACAGAACGGGAAATGGAGACTATGAATTGACTATACAGATCTAAATAAGGCCTGCCCGAAGGATTTCTATCCTTGACCCAATATTGACCAGTTGATCTACGCCACTTCAGATTATGGCATGCTGAGTTTCATGGATGCCTTTACGGGATACCATCAGATCTCGATGAGAAAGGAGGATATCCCGAAGACCAGTTTCATCATGCAAAGGCTATTTATGCATATAGGAAGATGACCTTCGGACTCCTCAATGTCGGAGCGATATACCAGCGGATGATGAACTATGTGTTTGCAAGGCAGTTAGGCCGAAGCATGGAGGTCTATGTGGACGACATGATTGTAAAAAGCATGTCAGTCTGAGACCATCTGGAGGACCTAGAAAGCTGCTTTGAAACAATCAGGGAACATAAGCTGCATCTGAACCCGACAAAGTGTACCTTCGAATTGGGGTCAGGAAAGTTTTTGGGGTATCTGATCAGCAAAAGGGGCATTGAGGCAAATCAGGAAAAGATCCAAGCAATCTTGGATATGAAATCGCCGAAGTCATACAAGGATGTATAGAGGTTAATAGGTCGAATAGCTTCCCTTCAGAGATTTGTGTCAAGATCAGCCGAAAGGTGTTTGTCATTTTTTGACACTTTGAAGGGGCCGAAAAACGAGAAAAGTTTTCAGTGGACTTCAGAGTGTGAAGAGGCGTTCCAAGGGATCAAGCGATACTTGTCTTCGGCACCACTATTGATGAAGTCGGAAGTCGGTCTCTTCGGAACCTTTGTATTTATATTTGGCTGCAAGCTCGATGGCAGTGGGGGTAACACTGGTACGGGACAAAGGGGGGAAACAATTCTCAATTTATTATGTCAGCCACGTCCTTTGAGATGCAGAAACGAGATATCCGAACCTGGAAAAGTTTGCATATGCTCTAATTATTGCAAGTAGGAAGCTTCAGCATTATTTCCAAGGTCGGTTGGTGGTGGTGTATATTGATCAACCGTTGAAGAAGGTCCTGAACAGGCTAGAAGTCTCGGGTCGGCTCGCTACATGGGCAATGGAATTGACTCAGTTTGTTCTAGAATACCACCCCCAGACGAAAATTAAAGGGCAAGCCTTGGCAGATTTCATGGTAAAGTGTTCTTTTTCAGAACCGGATGTGGGTTCGGTTACCGAAACCCAACCAGTACAAACTTCATGGACTTTCTGTGTAGACGAGTCATCAACTTCGGACATCAATGGAGCAGGGGTTATTCTGACAAGTCCTAAAGGTTTCAAGGTCCAACAAGTTATTCGGTTTCAGTTCAAGGCCACAAACAATGAAGCAGAATATGAAGCGATCCAGGATGGACTTCGGTTGGCCCGAAGCTTAGAGGTTCAGAAATTGGTTATTTATAGTGACTCCCAACTGGTTGTTAAGAAGATATCTAGAGAGTTTGAGGCTCGGGAGGCCAGAATGACAAAATACCTAACCGAGGTAAAAGATAAACTCACATACTTCAATTCGTACAGTTGCCAAGGGATAGATCGGTCGGACAACATAGTAGCAGACGCTTTGGCCCGATTGGCAATGACTGAAGCAAGTTCTTTTACCGGCTCGGTATATTTGGAAGTATTGGACAGACCAAGTGTTCAGAAGGTGGACGTATTAGCTTTGGATCGGCTGGATTGCTGGCTTACGCCTTATATCTCCTATTTGGCTGATGGGGTTCTACCTTTAGATTGCATATATACGAGGAAGATCAAACACAAGAGTTCGAACTTCATCAGTTCTCCACTACTCAAGTGTTTGACACCTTCAGAAGCTAAGTACACACTTCGGGAAGTGCATGAAGGAATTTGTGGAGATCACATGGGGGCCAAATCATTGACATACAAAATTCTGAGGCAGGGGTACTATTGGCCGACCATCTTTTAAGAGGAAAAGGATTTTGTCAAGAAATGTCCTAAGTGTCAGCTGAATAGTTCTATCCCTCATCAACCTCCCGAAGAGTTGTATTTAGTCTTATCCCCAATCCCGTTTGCTATGTGGGGAATTGATATCTTGGGACCACTACCGAAGGCAAAGGGGCAAGTCAGTTTTGTGATCGTAGCCATTGACTATATGACCAAATGGGTAGAAGCCATACCGTTACAGAAGATCACCGAACAAGAATGTCTTAAGTTTTTCAAAGAATATATCGTATATCAATTCGGCATCCCGAGGGTCCTGGTTTCGGATAATGGCAGACAGTTTGTGGGGTCAAAATTTGAAGCTTTTCTAAAGGAGTTGGGTATTCAACATAGAAAGACTTCAGTTGCCCACCCTCAGTCAAATGGTCAGGTAGAAGTCACCAATCGGACTCTACTTAGTGGTATTAAGAGGAGGTTGGATGAATTGAAGGGTTGGTGGCCCGAAGAATTACTCAATGTTCTGTGGGCATATCGGAATACTCCAAGGACGACAACTGGGGATTCACCATTCAGATTGGCCTATGAGACCGATGCACTTATACCTGTGGAGATCGGGTCCCTACACTTTGGGTCAGTCAGTACAAAGAGTTATATAATGATAGCGGCCTACGACTAAACTTGGATCTTCTGGATGAAGTTCGGGATTCAGCTCTGGTAAGGTTGGCTATCTATCAGAAGCGAACTGCCCGACACTATAACCAAAAGGTGAAACAAAAGAGGATCGAGGTCGGAGATTTGGTACTTCGGAAATCAGAGGCATCTACCCCCCAGAACATTGACAAGTTAATGCCGAACTGGAAGGGGCCATATGAAGTGATAGAAGTGCCGAAGCCAGGTACTTACCGGCTTCGAGCAATGGACGGTTCGGAAGTAAAGAACACATGGCATGCTGGAAGACTTAGAAAATATTATCAGTAAAAGTTATGTTATTCTTTTCTTTGCTTATGTAAATTATTGTATTCATCAATAAAATAAATACGAATTTCTCTTCGAAAAATTTTGTACTTCATTTATATTCATATGTTTCTACAAAACCGATCAGATAAGCTTTAAACAAAACCGATCAGAAAAGTTACAAACAACTTAACTGATCGGGAAAGTTACAAACAAAAGAAATAAAAAAAATGATTAAAAAAATTACAAATAAAAGTCCTAAAAGTAATTATTCTTTGGGACCCCCGTCTTCGGCTTCAGGTTCTTCGTCAGAAGAGTCAAGGACAATAGTATCGAGCTCGACAGCCGTCATCTTCGCCCGAACCTTTTCCCGGTAAGCCTCATAACCTTCATCAAACTGGGTCATGATCTTATTGGTAAGGGCGGGCAATTCTTCATATTCCTAGATCGCTAGCTGCTTGGCCTCGACAGATTCTTCCCTCAAGGCAGTATTCTCCCGCATCACCACCAACATCTTGGTGTGCATACCGGAAATCCTGTCCTCGAGGACCTGAATGGCACGCTGTTGATCCTTGCTCTCCTCTGACAGAAGCTCTTTTTCCTTGATGATTTGTTTGGCATGATTGTCAAGACCAACGTACTCTTACTGAAGGTGGTAGTGTTGTTTCTTGAGCTCGTTGGTCTGACGTTCGGCTTGGGTCATCTTATTCCTCGTGCCGGCATGAAGGTCCCTCTCTTTCTTCAGATCCGATGTCAGGCCTCGGACCTCCGCCTCAAGCACTTCCACCTCGGCCTTCAGTTGTGCCTCCTTTTTAGTGGAACTAGTCAGAGGTGGAATGGCTCGGGTGAGGATAGCATTGGCCTGCAGTAAAGTGGAGATGTGTATTAGTTATGATGCACACAAGATAAATAAAGGAAACATTTTAGGCTTTCGGGTTTACTTGACAGTGGGCTTTAACATATTCCACTAGATACTCTTCGGAAGTGTATCCTTTGAACCATTCGTCATCTCCAGGCAACTTGAAGTGTTCTAATTGGTCGAAGGGGAACACTTTCGAAGGGCTCTTTGGCCAGAAGGTAGTAGAAGTTCCTTGGGAGGAACTGGCGTCAGTCGTTGGTCGGGATGAAGGGGTCGATGTCGTTAGAGGGTCCGCCTCTATGATCTGCAGATTAGGCTCTTTCGTCGGGCGATGCCTTTTGGAGTGAGGTTCGAGAGTTTCCTCTTCGGTCTTCTCGGAATACTCAAGGACATCGACCGATGGAGGTGGAGGAGGGATTGGCTTCAGAATGATCGTAAGAGATGGCTTGGGGGGCCCTTGGTGGAAGGTTTCTTCTTACTCTTCTTCAGTAGAGCCATCTTCTCCGACCGATTCATCTTCATAATATTTTTATTGGCGGGTTTGGCGGTTGTGGAGTTCGGAGGAGCTATGGCTGATGTGGAGCCGATTGAAAGCTCAGAGATAGGAATGGTTTACTCTTCTGGCGTTTCGTCATTGATGGGAAGGCGGATCGGTTCAGGCTTGATAGGTAGTGGGGCTAAGGATTTTTCAGCTCCGGGTTTGAAAATTGTCATTGCAAAAAGGGAAATAAGTCAGAAGGTTGGTTATGAAAGCCAGTTATAAGAAAGCAACTGAGTTACGGATGGGTTCAGGATAAGGTACTAACACCCATGTTTGTATAGCCAAATCTCGTTCGATAAGACTTCCAGACCCCATTCGGTCTTTCTTAATTTCTTGTAGAACTCCTTGAAGGCGTTTGCTCGATCCTTCGGGAACTTGGATACTTTGGCAATGGGGTCTTCGGGGGTAGCCCAGTTCGGGAGGAGTTTGAGGTCGGTTCCCTTTATGAAGACCCACTGAGAATGCCATCCTTTGTTAATGGATGGAGTCTTGATGAAGGTGGCTCGTCTCAGTTGTCGGTTTAATTGCTGAAGGCCAGATTCTTTCGACACGGTGAACAACACGAAGAAGTCAAGGCCATGTGTGATTCCTACCTCTTGACACAAGGCTATGAAACTGATCAGATGGATGTACAAGTTCGGCACAAGTTGTGCGAACCCGATCCCTACGAAACATAGGAAGGACAAAATGAATTCGTGAAGGGGGGATCAGACCCCGTATTTCAAAGCCCACAATGGTATAGCGACCCATTCGCCTTCGGGTCGCCAGAACATCCTTCGCTTGTATTCCTTCGGGACGTTGAACAGCGTTCAGATGTCAGAGATCTGGGAAGGGAGAATGGAAGACTTGGTGTTGACGTGGGAGAAATTGTTCTCAGAGGCATAGACGCTTCGTACCCTCGCCTTAAGGCCATCAGTGGTGACGTTGGTGGGGGCGGCCGATAAATCGACCGGCACCAGATCGGTGGCGACGATGGAGTTTGGATTGGAGGTGGTGTCGACGGTAGGTGTTTTCTCAGTGGTGGAGGAAGGAAGGAAGTTAGGAATCTGCCATTGAAGCGAAAAGAGTAGAAATGTGAAGTTTTGGGGATGGAAAGGCCTAAATTGGAGAGGTTTGGCAGGGATGTTTTCTCGTCGGAAATCGCACTTACAGGGAGCTCTGAGAGAGGAGGTTTGAAATGGAGAAGATTGGGAAAAGTATCAGTTGTGACGGGGATGGGGATTTTATAGGGATTTAGCACAAATCCCAAAGGCGGCTAATGATGGCATGTGGGACCCGCTTCTTGGAAAATGTGAGCCGTTTAAAAAGTTGTTTGGATTCCCCAGGTGTCTCTTCAAGTCTCTAATTATAAACATCTTATAACAAGAGACTGGGGGGCAATGTTCGGGCGTGATCTACAGACCCCTATGTGGACTGAAGGCCTGGGTTGAGAAGGGTATATTGAGCCCATTGGGCCGAAGCCAGCAAGGGGATTGGTGGTGTTCGTGTTCGGGTGTCCGAGTCCTCTGGGCCGGAGTCTTGTTCGGTACGGTGATGTTTGGGGTCGGGCGTCCGAGTCTTTTGGGTCGGAGCCCAGATCGGTTTACAGGGATTTGGTTGGATTGGGCCCATAAAGTGGGTTGACCCTCGTATGGAGTTTGGGGTGATAAGGAGGTTAAAGTGGTTAAGGATTCTAATCATAGCCGTGTTTAAATATTAACTTCAAAGGTAGGTGCTTGGATCATATCCAACTTGCACCTTTTAAGGAGATTATGTTGGACCCAAACAATGGTAACTGCTATGTTTAGGAGTCCTAATCCGATTCGAAAGTGGACTTTAAGGTGATGAGAATGGCTATAAATACAAGACTTGACTTCAATTAACAGGTAATACACTCTTGAGCACTAAATACTAAAGCCTCCATTGTTAAACCTTGTACCGACGTGTACTCATTCTCACACCGGAACTATCACCCACTGACAAGACAAGCCAAGTCAAGTTTCTTAATAATGTCTGTTATCTGGTGTTTAAACGTGGATTTGGTGATTGGACCTTTGCCGTGAAACTTGGCGTTAACATAAATTATGGTAAATTAGTTGTAGTTGATTTTTGGAAGTTAATGGTATTGAGAAGAAGGAATTACTGAGTATTGAGTAGTTACTTTGAATAGTTGGAGGATTTATGGGTTTTAAGAGGATGAGTAGTAAAAAAATTATCTTTTATATTGAAGGACCTTTTTGTAATATGTGAACTAAGAAATGCAAGTCACAAGATTTACATGATTTAGGATGATATTCTGGTATTACGTGGTGACTACTTCAAGTATATCTGGCACTTGCTGGTGATGTACGATTCACTTTATTTTGGAATCTATTCCTGAACTACTATCATAAAACTTTTATGACTGATATCTATTAGCAACCTGAAATTATAACGATAGTTGAATGTTTCAATATGGTACTGCCCGTAGAAATAACATGATACGACTTTGGATCGATTTTTTTTCTTCTTCCCTTTCCTTTTTTTTTTCATTTGATTTGAAGCTTTGTTTGGCTTACCTGGTGTATGATAGTTCTTTAACCTTAAACTTTTGTAGGTGTATTTTGGTGGATGAGAATGATCGCGTTGTAGGTTCTTTTTTTTTTTTTGCAAAAACAGATTTTTAGATGTTTGTAATCACTTGAATGCACCTCTGTCTTTGTTTCTTTATCTTTTTTGAACTATAGATTCTCTTATTACATCTAGTTTTGTGTTGATGCCATCTGATACTCATCTTGGTTGATTCTATGTTTCTAAGATAGATTTAGGTGCGTATGTTGTTTTCCATTATTACTTGAAAATAATTCTACTTATCTTGGTTGATTGATTCCATGTTTCTATTAGGTGCTTATATTGTTCTCCATTATTACTTGAAAATAATTCTACTCATCTTGGTTAGTGTTCACCTGTCCTCTTCTGCTGGATATAATTATTGGCTAAATGGCAATCTGTCCCTCCAAGTTGTCATCCACTTTCAAAGTCGTCTCTAAAATTTATTTTTCGTCAGTTAGGTCTTTAAAGTGACATTTTTTGCATTTCCGTTCCTTTTATCCGATTTGACCCCTACCCGACACATTTTAACCAAATTTGGACCCAACCTGACCCAGACCCAATTTCACCAATATTTTTTTTAAAAAAAAACTAAATAGTGTTTGAATTATTTTTAAAATACTTATTATTTTAAAATTCTTTTAAAAATACTATCTTATTTTAAAATATTAAAAATAATTATTATTTTAAATATTTTAAAAAAATTTTAATATTTAAAATTAATTATTATTTTAAAAATAATATTTTTTTAAAATACTAAAATTAATTATTAATTTAAAAATAAATATTTTTTAATATTTTTTGGTGAAATTGAGTCGGGTCAAAATTTGGTTAAAATGGGTCGAGTTGAGCTCGGATAAAAGGAACGGAAACTTCAAAAGAATGTCACTTTATAACGACTTAACTGACGAAAAATAAACTTTAAGGACGACTTTGTAAGTGGACGGCAACTTGGAGGGACAGATGTGTCATTCAGCTTATAATTATTTGTTTTTGACACTGATCAGTTTATATGGATGAAGTCTTTGCCGTCTAGTATTTTGCGACACGTGTGAAAAAGGATAAATTGGCAACATCACAGACGAGATTCCTATTTTAAAAAATACAAAAACATGGACAATAAATTTATATGTTTGAAATACAAAGATTTCTTCCCACAAGGAAATACTTCTATCATATGACATGCTCCTTTTGTGGGGTTTAATCCTTATTTTACTAATTTAGTGTAATCACTTTAGAGGCTTACGGTTCTCCAAGGATTACTTATTTTTGGTTATTTAAGAATTCTTAGACTAGTTCTTAGTTTTTTTGAGATTCAATTATTGACTTATCATCCAAATGTAATTGCAGATCGTATTTAGGGTTTATTCTATTGTAGAATCATTTCTAATAGTTAGATTTTAGAGATTACTTTTTCGATTATTACCAGAGAGATTTTCTCATCTTTTGGCTTTAAGAATATAAACAAGTTTTTTGGTATTCAAATTGTGTACAACAAATCATAGTTGTGTCCTTTCTACCATACATCAATCGTCGATTGTACCAAGATTTTTGCTTACATATAAGTAAGGTCAAGGTGTGTTGGTGTCCATTCAACGAGATTCTTTGTCAATTGTACCAAGATTACTGTCTACATATAGGCGAGGCGATGGGTTAAGGTGTTGCGAACAATTCATCCTACATCTTTGCTAGAAACGATCCAGACGACGATCACCTCATGCAAGCGTGCCGTAGAGTATGAAATCTTTGTTGTGAAATAAAACCTTTTGTCCTTTGTTACTAAATAGGAAAAGAAGTTTTGGATTGTTAAGTTTAATGTTGCAAAACCAAAATGTTCCATGTTAGCTGGTTTGGTGTGCTTGGGGTGTTTTTAAGTTCTTGAACCAACTAAAATGGATAGATATGGGCTTAAACCAGACATAAATAAAACTGGAGGGAGAAGAGCAGGAGAAGAGCTAAAACGAATCTATCTTAGTTTCTCTTTTAACTTATCAAACATAATGAAAATAGCTCATTCTTTCCATATATATACTAGAGTTACTGGCTGGAAAATTAAGCTTAAGCTACACCTAATTACTTATCCTACACCCCATAGTAACTAACTAATTTGGAGTATACTGATTCTAGACATGGAGTATACTAATTCCAAAGTCTACTATTAGTTACTTCCATCCCAAAATAACCTTAGCTAATATTTGCCAACTGCTCGGTCTTGACAAGCATCTTGCTCGTTCTAGAAAAAGCAGCTATTTGGCCTTCAGAATGCATTTGGGGTCCAAAACGCCCCAAACTCGATGCAGAAAATGATGAAGTTGCCTTTGGACCTCCAAACACCCAATAAGCCATAAAACTAACAAGCCCTTAGCCCTAATATAGTAAAATATAATTAATTTTCTTTCAAGCATTTCATCAATCAGCAGAGGCCAACGCTAAGCCTATTTAATTTTAACTTATTTTTTGTTTATTATTGAAAACAATCTAGAAAAACAATAAGCTACAACCTAAAAGAAGCAGTCTTGTGCCACCCGCTTGCATGTCACTTATTTTTACTTCAAAAAGCTGAAACACAGCCCAAAATTGTTGGAAAATTTTAAAGAAAATGAAAATAACAGTCAGAAATGAGTATACAATGAGAAATACTAGCGACGCCCAAAAATGCATTCTAAGTAGAAGAATCTAGAGCCTTGTCCATCGTGTCTCTCTTCAGCCCGTTTTAGGAAATTGATACATTTTAAATCAATTTGATAAACAAACAACAAGAATTTTAGAAAATATTTATCGGGGTTTCGGGACAAGAAACAAACAGAAATATAGAAAAAGACAGTGAATATACAAAAGTGTGTGTATATATGTGTGTGTGTGTAGTAAGTTCAGGAGATGAGAGGATGATGGTACCTCAAGCAAAGCTTCGACGTCCTCTTGTGCTGTTGTCGGTGGAGTTTGTTCTGTGGTGTGCACAGTGTTCTAAAAGTCGCTAGTCGGTCCCAAGTCGGTTGGCTACCGATTAGAGACTAGGGGATTAGTCGGAGATTAATCGGCTAGTCAGATTTTTAATTTTTTTTAAAAAGTATATATTCTCCTTTCTCCTTCATAAGTTTTGAGTAAGTAGAATAACATAAGTAACACAAATCACCAAATAAAAACATAGAAACTAAGTAAAACCAAATAGTTTGACGCTCTAAATTCAAAACTAATTAACCAAATGAAGCTAAGTAGCACAAAATCACTCCTCCTCCTCCTCCTCTTCTCCATATCTCTCCAAGACTTGCTCTTCATCGGACTCAAACTCATAATCCTCGTCTTCCTCTTCGTTGTCATCATCTTCCAACACAAACTCATCTTCATCTAGTTCTCGCACATTTCTACCACTTCTTCTAGGTAGAAGGACCTCATTCGCTCCCATTTTTTTCAATTTTCCTCGATTTTCGATTTTCTCCGACTTGTTCCGAATTTTTGATTTTACTCAAGCAGACGACGACTTTCCCATTGGACGACTTTCTCATTGGGACGACTTTAAACCTAGTCGTGATGGAGCCCGGGACTAAAAGTCGACCCGGTGACTAAATCAAAGGACTAGGCCCTAGTCGACTCGTTGATGCTCCAACCCCGATCTAGTCGCCGACTAGTCGGCCAACTTTTCGAATACTGGGTGTGCATCTGTGAAAAATCAGACCAAACCGGTTACCAGTTTTACCCACAAAAGAAAAAAGGGATACCGGTACCAAATTTCTAGTATTCTTTACCGGTTAGAGCCAGTTTGGTACCAAGACACTACCGCTTCTTACCGATTTTGTACAAAATTTTTCCTCTCTCTTCCTTCCAAACATCTTTTATAACTATTATTCAACATTGGCATCACAAAAGTGGATATATACACCAACTATTAAACAACTAGCCAATAGTAACTATGGCCAAGCTTTTAATTTCACCTAATAATAGTAAACAATTAAGCACCCATCCTATATAGCTGAATAAAAACATGCCAGTAGCAAAAGAGAAAACTCAAGAAACAAAAACTTCATTGTTATTATGTAAAGGGAAGCATCAAACAAAACAAAGCAGAAGAAAATACTTTTTAGGCATGGAATAGCCGGGAGTAGACAAAAACAACATTTTTCTATTAACTAATTTCTGATTCTTATTTCCCTAAAATAATGAAAAAAAGAAAAAATTAACCACCATCGAATTATTGATTACTGGCATCACACTCAGTATTCTTCCAGCCTTCCATAAGAGAAAAATGAAATTTGGATTTCTGCTTTAATTCAAAGTTTTATTGCTAATATTCTACCAATAATAAATATTGAAACATTAATTTTCTATACAAAATTTACACTTCTGCTTCTAAACAATCAAAGCACTCAATAATCCGCCATTCAAATTAGAAACTACATTGTTTGGGGAAGACATAAATTACAGAATAGAGAGAAAAATTCTTACCAAATCGGAAAATAATGTGAAGAGAGGGAGAGACCAGGATCGAGGACTGGAAACTAGACTCAATTTGTGTAATGTAATAAGTAAAGGGTAATTTGCCTAAAGAGTCCTATTTTGAAAACTTTGAAAATTTGTAAATGTTAAAAGGAGATTTTGTTAAATATATAATTAAAAATAATAATTTACTAATTTGTTGATTTCATATGATAATTATCATGATAAAATTAAGAATATTATGTCATTTATATTACTATTCTCTTCTTTTGGAATAAAAAAAAATCTCAAAATAAACTATTTTTGAAGAATGAAAGGACTATAAGGAGTAATAAAATGAACCAACAAGTATAAACCGGTACAAGTGATTTGGTTCGTAAAATGAACCAACCAGTACAAGTGATTTGGTTCTTTTTATATTCGGAATAACAACTTGCACTCAAACTTGAATTCGACGAAATAGGTGTTAACTGAATTCGAAAATATTCAAATCAAGTAGAAGTATTGTACTATTCACCTAGAATCCCGCCTAGGCCTGACAATTTAAAGCAATCTCGATGGGTTCCAATCAACCCGACCTTAATAAAACTCGATTTTTTAAAATTCTATAGGCTTAGGGTCGGGTATGGGATTTGAGCCCCGGCCCCCAACTCCCTTCAATATATATATATATATATATATATATATATATATATGAGGCCAAGTTCTAAAACGGACCAAAGCAACGGTCTAATGACGTACCAAAGCAAAACTAAAGCTGAAACAAAAACACAAGCAGGTCAATATGGAGGCGGGTCAAAAACCCATTTCAAATCACTTTCAACCATTCGCTCTCTATCACTGCCGATCGATTCTCTCTCAAAGCCCCTCTCCCCGATTGTCTCTCAAAGCAACTCTGATGCTAGGCTTTCTCTCACTCTTCCATGTCTGAAGCTAGGGTTTACAAATCGCCGGACGACCAGAACAGAACCATTCGCAAACTTGTTGATTTGAAAGAAATATAGTGTTTGTATGGTTTTTTTGTGGCTGGGCAGTTGGATTGAAGCTAGGGTTTGCAAATCGTAAGGTCAATGATATTCTCTCTCCTAAAGGCCCTTCCCCTGTGATCATTGAAGAATTTCCATATGTGTTTGCCACAAATTTGTGAGCATATGCTTTTTGTAGTTGTTATTGATTTATAATCTAATCATGTTCATAATTTGTTTGTTGAAATGCTTAGCTGAAGATTGTGATTTTATCTTAGATAAGGAAAAATCTAGCATTGTGTGAAATTATGACTCCACCTACCCCTTCATTGATAAGAAGAGAAGCGAGTTAAAAGAATATAATTTTGAAATGCCAATGTGAGTTGCATTACGAAATGCTGCTTTGACCCTTGTAATTTATGTGTATTTTTAGTAAATTGAAATATGTGCAATTCTTCTGTTGTAAATTATTTTTTCCTGCTTCCTGAAAATGTATCCTATTTGCCCTACTAGTTTTCATGTGATATTGAGGTTTTGATTGAATTCTTTATAAAGGATTGAAGATTATGTATTTGCAGCAATTTGACATCTAAATGTTGTTTAGCCTCATTTTTAATATCTTCGGATTCATCCTTTACAAGTAGATTAGTGATTCAAATTAAAGATGATGTAGGGATGAATAGGTAGAGACTTGAGAGAACTAGAGAAGATACTTGCTCAATTTTTACTTAAAATTTTCAGATGGATGGGCACAATTTCATTTTTAATAGATAAAGTGATAAACCCCTATCATGCGTGCTACATTTTGTAGGTTTTGCTTACATTTAGTTTATTTGTATATCGTTAATTAGTTGATGGAGGGAACTTCGTTGGTTGCATGTTGGCCATGTTTTTTTCTTGGGTCCTCTTTCTTATTGGTAGTATTGAATTCTAGCAAATATTTAAATACAATTATACTACCTTACGAAATACTTTTTTAAAAAGGATCATAAAAAAGACTGAAAGTGTACTCATGATATATCAGTATGTGAGTGTGTGTATGTGTGGGTGTTCATATTTGAATGAAAAGGTTGAAAAAAAAAACAGAAAGTGAATATTGTATAAATGCAAAACATCTGCTACCAACTAAATCACAAATTTAATTAAGATTTAGACTTTTTTTTTCTGAACCATTCAAACTGCAAACCAATGAACCATAAAGTGAAACAATAATATATTACCACAATATTTTAGAGAGCCACAAAACAAATAACAAAATCCAAAAAGCAGTCAGAAAATATGCAACTGAGATGTCTTATTGGATCGAATACTAATACAAGTTAAAAGCACCTAAACAGTCATATTTACATGCACAAAACTTGGACCAAATTATCTCAGTCAAGATCAGCAAAACCACAATTTGAGACAATTGAGTAATAATTAGTTTTGAAACTCTTGAAACACTTGAACATCTTGAACATACTCCAAATATTGAGTAATAATTAGTTTTAAAACACTTGAACATCTTTGAGACAATTTATCAAACACGACAAGTGCACAACTTAAATTCCAGAATACCATAAATGTTTATGCATGATTCTAGCCAAAAAATTATCACCGGAGGGGCAAAGACTGCATGAAGAGGCCGGTGAAGAAGCTTACAATATACAGCTCAATCACATTCAGTTGATTTCTATTCATTCATTACCAAAGTTTTTCTATTTTCAATACCACATTTAGTTGGCACCCAAATGAACAACATTCACAATATAAAGTTACATCATGAGAAATATGAGAATTTGAGCTTAGCATAAGAGAAAGATTAAATGGGTTTTGTGAAGCAAACAGGGAGAAGAAGAGTATCATCGAAAAAATGGGTTTCAAAATCTTGAAATCAGTTTTAGGGCATAAATATATACATATATATGTACATCATATATACAATATGTGTATGAATACCTCTCTTTGGTGCTGATTTTGCTGGATTTTGCTTCTGATTTTGGGCCCTGTATTTTTGTAGATGGCGACTTTGGTGAGAAAAGGAGACAGAGAGTGGTATTGGTTACAGCGAGAGAGAGAGAGAGAGAGAGAGAGAGAGAGGTGAAGTCTGATATTGGTAAAGAGAGAGAGGTGAAGTATGACTTTGGTGAAGTTGCTCGAGTAGTGTATATTGACCTTTCTTTTCTTTTTTTTCTTTCACTTTCTCTCTCTCATGTTGATGTGGCACAGCCACATCAGCCAGTCACTAAAATGTCACCAAAAGCCGATCGGTGTAGAATTATTGATAGGGCTTATTCAAAATATAAAACCTTTAGGTCTATCTTGGTTTGAATTTTTAGCCTGTTTATTCAAATTACTGAAAAGACTTGTATATATATTCTAATTCAAATCTAACTTTCCATCTCTCAATCTCTTGATAACATCAATCATTAGTTCTCTCGAACCCGTAATGACTGAGAATACCACGTGTCATAATAAATGTTATTTGAAATTAAAACATTAATGAAATGAATTTTTATGAGGAATTGTTTTGAACATGTGTTAATATGTGTTTGTTATGAAAATTAAGTTAGGTTAACTACGAAATGATAAGGGAAGTCAGGATGAGTAATTAACTAAGTTGATTGAAGAAAAGCAAGATAAACTTATGTTATGAATTAGCATGACTTGAATATTGGCCTTGAATGACAAATGAAAAGATTAATAATCCTTAACTGATTAACTAGTACGATTAATGGAGAAAAGTTCGATAAATAGGTTAATTGAGTTAACCAATTGGTGGAACAAAGAGGAAAGCCGAAGGATAAGAATTTATCAAGTTAAGTTTATGTTATTAGCTAACTAAGCTTGAAATAATAGTCTTGTGTGGCAATGTATGATGACTCAAGTGCTAAAAAGTTAGTAAAATTTATTAAGAGACGAAAATGAGTTAAGAAATTAACCGAGTTGACAAACCCTAATGCATTGCCATTTTGGAGAGTCCAATAGAGGAGTTATTAAGGGCTAAACCTAAGCCCATACCAAGCCCTAACAAATCATGTAGGGAGTCCAGGACCACGCCCAAATCATGACCCAATGGGTGGCCCAAATTGGGAAGTAATGACATAGGCATGAAAAAATATCATGATGTCATAAATAAGGAAAAGAAAAGCAAAATGGGAGGATAATTGAGGGGGAAATCCGGCTCTCACCCATATGTGGAGAATTTTGTGGCCTAGTGTGGGCCCCACATGGGAGAATTTGTGGCCAAAAGGTGGGTCCCACTTGTGAAGAAAAATGAGACCAAAATTACTTGCTAGTTTTCTTTGTTCATTTCTTTAAGTAATGTCCATGAAACCATAATTGTTGTTGTCAAGTCATTGCTATAATAAGCACATGGATTAAGCCTTTAAGAGTGATTAGTCATTGTGTTGGATGATTATGGAGAGATGAGCATGGTTAGAAAGAGACTATAAATAGAAGACATCACAAAGTAGGAGTCTTTGTTCATTTTTCACCACTTTTCACTTTGTAAAGCTAGAGAGAGTTTGTGAAAGCTAGGAAGCTTGAGAAGTATAGTGAGAAGGAGGAGGGCCACAGCTAGAGGAAGAAGGACCAAGAAGGGCTAGTAAGAAGATCACCATCCAAGCCTAGCAAAGGAGAAGAAAGCAAGAAGGTTTAGAAGTTTTCTAACTCTAGTTTTACTTTTTCTTAGCATAGATTGGGTTTTTGCTTGGTTGTAGTGGGAGATTTACTTGAATGGTGGATCATGGTGGATCCTATGATATAAGAGAGGTTATGATGGAGTATATATGTTTGCTGTGTGTTCTATGTGTGAAAAACCATGAAAACAAGAAAGCTTTCTATGAAAACTTAATTGACGGAAAACTGAAAATTTTCAAAAACAGAGTCTGAGATTTGAACAAGTATAACTCCCAGCCTATTTCGAATTTTTGAGTGAGGTTAAGACCTGGAGGTACATACAAGAGTCTCCTAAACCCTACAATTGGAATTTCCAGAAAATACCTTGTAGATTTTTCTGGGGACAGATTTTGCCAAAACAGTCCAGACCCAAAAAATTTACCAAGCGCACTGCCCAGTCTGTTCAGTGCACTGTTTTGACCACTCAGGAAATGAAATAAATTCCGGCCTTTTGGAGTCTGAAACTAGATGGTCTTATGTAGTTCCTGTCCAAAGATGGTCGAATTCTGATGTTGGATAAGAGAGAGATGACCAAAACAAGAACTAGGGTTTTAAATACTAAAACTATCATAACTTGAGTTCCACAACTCCGATGACCACAAAATTTAAATTGGAACTTCATGTTAACATGTATAAGATTCTGGCAAGAATTGAGAAATTTTGGAGTTAAGCACGATGTAGTTAATTTGCTAAGCTATGAACGAGAAACGGATTCTTGAAAAATACTTGAGAAAAAGGAAAAATTCCAACAAAATTATTTAAGCAAAATTCTCCCCATGTGGGTGAGGGCCGGATTTCCCCCTCAATTATCCTCCCATTTTGCTTTTCTTTTCCTTATTTATGACATCATGTTACTTTTTCATGCTTATGTCCTTACCTCCCAATTTGGGCCACCTATTGGGTCATGATTTGGGCTTGGTCTTGGACTCCCTACAAGGTTTGTTAGGGCTTGGTATGAGCTTAGGTTTAGGCCTTAAAAACCCCTCTATTGGGCTTGGTCTTGGACTCCCTACAAGGTTTGTTAGGGCTTGGTATGAGCTTAGGTTTAGGCCTTAATAACCCCTCTATTGGACTCTCCAAAATGGCAATGCATTAGGGTTTGTCGACTCGGTTAATTTCTTAACTCATTTTCGTCCCTTAACAAATTTTACTAACTTATTAGCAAAATTCACTTAAGTCATCATACAGTGCCACACAAGACTATTATTTCAAGCTTGGTTAGCTAATAACACAAGCCTAACTCGATAAATTCTTATCTCTTGACTTTCCTCTTTGTTCCACCAAGTGGTTAACTCAATTAACCTATTTATCGATTTTTTCTCCATTAATCGTATTAGATAATCAGTTAAGGATTATTAATCTTTTCATTTGCCATTCAAGTGATGTTAATTCATAACATATGCTTATCTTGCTTTTCCTCAATCAACTTGGTTAATTATTCATCTTGACTTCACTTGTCATTCCGTAGTTAACCTAACTTAATTCTCATAACAAACACATATTCACACATGTTCAAAATAATTCCTCATAAAAATTCATTTCATTAATGTTTTAATTTAAAATAACATTTATTATGACACGTGGTATTCTCGGTTATTACAGGTTTGAGAGAACTAATGGTCGATGTTATCAAGAGATTTGAGAGATGGAAAGTTAGATTTGAATTAGAATATATATATAAGTCTCTTCGGTAATTTGAATAAACAAGCTAGACCCAAAGGTTTTATATTTTGAATAAGCCCTATATGAAACTTGTTAACCTTAAAACAAATAAAAGGTATATATATATATATATATATATATATATATATATATATATATAGATGTGTGTGTATATATATAGATGTATATATATACATACATATATATAATGGGCTGAAGGGAGTTGGGGGCCGGGGCTCAAATCCCATACCCGACCCTAAGCCTATAGAATTTTAAAAATCGGGTTTTATTAAGGCCGGGGTTGATCGGAACCCATCGGGATTGCGTTAAATTGCCAGGCCTAGATGGGGGTTCTAGATGAATAGTACAATACTTCTACTTGATTTGAATATTTTCAAATTCAGGTAACACCTATTTCGTCGAATTCAAGTTTGAGTGCAAATTGTTATTCTGAATATAAAACGAACCAAATCACTTGTATTGGTGTGTTCATTTTACGAACCAAATCACTTATATTGGTTTATACTGGTTGGTTCATTTTATTACATCATATAGTCCTTTCATTCTTAAAAAAGAGTTTATTTTGAGATTTTTTTTTATTCCAAAAGAAGAGAATAGTAATATAAGTGACATAATATTCTTAAATTTATCATAATAATTTTATTATCATATGAAATTAACAAATTATTATTTTTTGTTATATATTTAACGAAATCTCCTTTTAACATTTACAAATTTTCAAAGTTTTCGAAATGAGACTCTTTAGGCAAATTACCCTTTACTTATTACACTACACAAATTGAGTCCAGTTTCCAGTCCTCGATCACCGTCTCTCCCTCTCTTCACATTATTTTCCGATTTAGTAAGGATTTTTCTCTCTATTCTGTAATTTATATCTTCCCCAAACTTTGTAGTTTCTAATTTTAATGGCGGATTATCGAGTGCTTTGATTGTTTAGAAGCAGAAGTGTAAATTTTGTATAGAAAATTTATGTTTCAATATTTATTATTGGTAGAATATTAGCAATAAAACTTTGTATAAAAACAGAAGTGCAAATTTCATTTTTCTCTTATGGAAGGCTGGAAGAATACTGATTGTGATGCCATTAATCAATAATTTGATGGTTCTTGTTAACTCTCTCTCATTATTTAGGGAAATGAATTTGAAATCAGTTACTAGAAAAATGTTGTTTTTGTCTACTCCAAGCTATTCTATGCCAAAAAGTACTTTCTTCTGCTTTGTTTTGTTTAATGTTGCCCTTTACATAATAATATGATGTTTTTGTTTCTTGAGTGACATGTTTTTATTGAGCTATTTAGGATGGGTGCTTAATTGTTAACTACTGTTAGGTGAAATTAAAAGCTTGGCCACAGGTTACTATTGGGTAGTTGTTTAATAGTTGGTATATATATCCATTTTTCTTGATGCTAATACTGAATAATAGTTATAAAAGATGTTTGGAAGGAAGAGGGAGAGAGGGAGAATTCTATACAAAACCGGTAAGAAGCGGTATTGTCTTGGTACCAAATTTGGTACTTGTTGGCCTTTTTTCTTTTGTGGGTAAAACTTGTAACCGGTTTGGTCTGATTTTTCACAGATGCACACCCCTAATTTTTTCTTTCCTTTTTCTAACTGTCTCAGGTGTACAAGGAAAAAGAATGGGGGTGGAAGCTAACACCACAGAACAAACTCCACTGACAATAGCACAAGAGGACGTCGAAGCTTTGCTTGAGGTACCATCATCCTCTCATCTCCTGAACCTGCTACAACCTAGTATTGCTTCTAAACCATATTTACACATACATATATATATATATATATATATATATATATATATATATATATATATATACACACACACTTGTATATTCACCGTCTTTTTCTATATTGCTGTTTGTTTCTTGTCCCGGAGCCTCGCTAAATGTTTTCTGAAATTCCTGTCATTTGTTTATCAAATTGATTGAAAATGTAGCAATTTCCTTAAATGGGCTGAAGAGAGACACGATGGACGAGGCTCTATATTCTTCAACTTAGAATGCATTTTTGGGCGTCACCTATATTTCTCATTGTATACTCATTTCTGCTTGTTATTTTCATTTTTTTTTAAAATTTTCCAACAATTTTGGGCTGTGTGTTTCAGCTTTTTGAAGTAAAAATAAGTGACATGCAAGCGGGTGGCACAAGACTGCTTCTTTTAGGTTGTAGCTTATTGTTTTTGTAGATTGTTTTCAATAATAAACAGAAAATAAGTTAAAATTAAATAGGCGTTGGCCACTTTGCTGATTGATGAAATGCTTAAAAGAAAATTAATTATATTTTACTATATTAGGGGCTAAGGGCTTGTTAGTTTTATGGCTTATTGGGTGTTCAGAGGTCCAAAGGCAACTTCATTTTTTTCTGCATCGAGTTTGGGGCGTTTTGGACCCCAAATGCATTTTGAAGGCCAAAATAACTTGCTTTTTCTGGAAGAGCAAAACCTCTCGCCTATATGTAGACTAATTGCTTGCGTTAGGAAATTTGCGTTGAATTGATATGGTCACCTTGACCCATTGCTTATATGTAAGCAGTAATCTTGGTACAATCGACGATTGATGTATGGTAGAAATACGCCACACACAACTATGATCTGTTGTATGATAAGTCGATAATTGAATCTCAAAAAAACTAAGAACTAGGCTAGGAATTCTTAAAAAAATCTTTTGAGAAAAATCTCTCAGTAATTTTATTAATAAAAAAGTAGTCTCTAAAATCTAACTATTACACTTTGCATAAGCCATGTATTCTATTTATAATAGAATAAAACCCTAAATCCTACAAGAAATGGAATTACTAATCAACAAGCAATTTGGAATCAAATCTATCTAATAAATATCCTAATTACATTACAAATCTAAAAGATATCAAAAATCCCTAAAACATGGAAAGAAATCTGCTGAAAATGCGTAAAAAAGGCGTGTCTCGAAAAATCGTGTCTTCTGGCATATGTCTGGTTTAATAGCGGCGGCGTTGGAAGTCAAAGAAGGTTTTTGTGTCTCGTAGACAACACGGTAGAGCGCTGATTTTGTCTTGTTAGTCACGCCGGTTTTGTTCGACAACAACAAGAATGGCTTGCGTCTCTCGGCGGTAATTGATTTGGCTTATTTTGCTTTTTTTGACATTTTAAAGCTCCGAATGTGATTCTTTCCTCCTTTGTTCATTTCCTCCACTAAACATGAATCTTTGTATAATACCAACCAATGAAGTTAGGAAATGAACTTAGGAACATATCCAATGATAAACGTCTCACTATGAAGCTTAAATCCCTTTTCGTTATTCCATGCAATGCATGATGACTTGAATTGCATTGATTTGGTCTCACTAAATAGATGGTATCTAGCAATCCCAAATCATATGATTGATCTTCTACTTGTGGTCTGCCTGAATTGAGCTCTAATTTGAACATTCTTGAATAGATTTCAGCCCAATTACATATGATCATTTGTTGAACCCTTTTAGTTTGAGTTGAGTCGTTGATGTTTGATATGAGCCCGATAGGATTGTATCATTCCCCTCCTCTTCAAAAGGGGTTGTCCTCAAATCTGACATCCACTCCTCTCGACAAATCTGATCCTACATAAAAACAAATTAAGTTAGTATCATCAAACAATTCATAATCACAAATCTCAACATGCACATGAATTATATAAAGATCAAACAATTCATAATCACAAATCTCAACTTGCACATGAATTATATAAGCAATATCAACAACGCAAGTAAGAATATGAAAATAATCAATAAAAACTCCAACTCCTGCAAGGAACATAGCAACATTCGGCAATTTCCTCGTAATGACAAGGACAACTCATAAATATCTCCCTCCAAGCGATGCTCGAAATGGCATAGCATATTGCAAGCTTTTCATATCACAACTTGGAAACTCCAACTCTTGATTTTCTTCAACCAAGAACCTATCCACATTGTTCTTCCACACGTAGACCAAGGACTTCCATAACTTTTAACTACATCAAAACAAACTAAATTAGTAACTATAACTAATATGCAAATGAAATTTCTACTTACTAAATCAAATGCGCAAGTAACAAAATAAATTCAAGTAAAACTATGAAAAGCCCTATATCCTCCTAGATCAAAAATCAGTATGTAGAACTCTTCATGTAGCATATACTCTCCCATTCATGAATTCTCGGATCAAAAACCAACGTGATGATCTCGTCCATTCGCAAATACATCCAATGACGAATTCTCAGATCAAAAGTGAATCTTATGATCTCGATCATTCGTACTAACACCCATTCCATTGCACCGGGATCAAATAATAATCTTTTAAACTTTTCTCCATTGCACCAGGATCAAATAACAATCTTTTAAACTTTTCACGGTACAACTGCAAACATTGGTGAATTCCTGGATTAAACACAACAAGACAAATCAATATGTACCTTTTGTCTAAACAGAAAGAAATCAATTAACTCAAATTTATATGCATAGTCTATTAGAACAAAAATCAAAACACTTCCCTGTAGACTCTCAATGCATTGTTCGAATTGAATTGCACAACGAATCATGCTTTCCTCCTTGATAACTATGAACCCATCTCGAATATGCAAATCAAAATCAACCTTTCCAGTTCCATTGAAATTAACACATTCAAAATCACGCAATGACATCAATGGAAATAAAAGGCCACAACCATCCCCAAACGAAGAAAACTCAATTACTTAATTACGATCAGCACAATCAAACTCAACACTTGCTAAAGAATTTTCCCAAGTGTTATTAAAAGTCAGAATATCATCAAAAAGATAATATCAAATTTTCCCATGAAAGAATGCAAAATATGATTTAATATGAAAACACTTAATGCATTAGCTTAATCAGAATGATTTAACTAAACACGCATGTAAACCATATCTCACTCTAATATGATGATAAGCACTTTTCAATTCAGTACCCAATGATAGCAAATCATGCAATGATAATAGCTCTAATGGAACGATATGATCACTACCACTGTCAACTAATGACACATCATGTGAAGATTGAATAACATGAATACCTAACTCAACATATGGATAAGAAAAACCTAGAATGACTTTCATGCAAGTAGAAACATTGAAAACGAGACTATAACGCATGCTCATAAACTAACTCAACAAAAATCAAATATCCTCCATGGTTTATGATAAAGATGATTCTACCATCAAAATAACTAATCACAAATCTATCAATGGAAGCATGCGAAACATGTTTTAACAAACTCATGAAAATACTAGATCCATTAGTTAATCTAACAGAAATAACTATCCACCTATGCAAATCACATGTTAACACAACTTTCCATTCATCACAATATCTCAAGCTAATTTGATTAGTCATTGTCATCACATAGTCATTATCACATGTAGATAAAACACAAGTACTATGCATATTATCTATGCAAAGAATATAATGATACTTGTTTACCAATTGAAAATCAATGCACAAGCTCGACATTCTTTCTTTCTTAGGTACTATGATCTCATGAACGGCACACAAACTCATGTTATCTTCCATGATACCTGCTTTGATGAAGATGGCCTCCATCAATTCTCCAACCTGCCTTTGCGACTCCTTCGTTTCCTCGAGAATGCCATAGTTGGATCGATACCGAATGATAGCTTCCGGGTATGTAATCTCTCACCTGTATAAGAGACAAAACAGAGTTAATCTGGTTAGTATTCAAAAGTGCCTACGAGACAAAATAGAGTTATTATTGGTTGTTAGTATTCAAAAGTGTCTCTTTTTCATAGTCACTTCTCTCTCCTTTTTGCTCGATAAAATTTTCAATTTCTCTTCTCACTCTTTCTATTTTCTTCATTCTCTCTATTTTCAATCTCTTTTGTTTTCAAGCTCACTTTTCTCAATTTCTTCTTTTTCACTTTCAATCTTTTTTTTTGCTTTCTTTTTGTCGCTCACTGTTCACTTTCTTTTACATTCTCAACCTCGTGAACACTTTCTTGCCTTTGTTCATGGACTTCATCTCAAACTCCCATTCCTTCCTTTTCTCCCATCTCAAATAAGCATCGGGATCGTTTCTGCCTTGGAAAGAATTCCTTCGAGACCCATAAGTACTCTCACAATTATATCCATACATGTTTGCTGCAAAACAAGGTTAGTAGATAAAGAAAATTTTTCCTCACTCCCCCACGTGTTTCGCTCAAACAATGTATCGCACACTTATGAAATTGCTCGTGTTTCACTTTATTGGCTTTTACCCTCAATTAATCTTACTACTCTTGCCTTTTTCCGTTCAAATTTCTTCTTATAGTTTCTTTTTGAATTCACCAAAAAATATCACAGTTCACTATTCAATCCAATAAGAACCTATCACAAAACAAAATATAGTAAGATATGACGCAAGATAACCAATAAAATTAAAATTCACAGTCGCCAATTATAACTTTCTTGAATGAAATCCCAATATCCTCAAATTTCACGAACACCAACAATAGAATCAAATAATAATTTCTCCCTTTTTCTTTTACTACTCACAAAATTTCTTTTTTTTTTATACAATCAAACACGGAAAATAAAGACAAGTAACTCGCTAGAAAACTTAGCTTTGATACCAAATGATAAACTCCACGGCACGCTTGCGTGTGGTGGTCGTCACCCGGATTGTTTCTAGCAAAGTTGTAGGATGAATTGTTCGCAACACCTTAACCCCTCGCCTATATGTAGACGGTAATCTTGGTACAATTACTCGCGTTAGGAAATCTGCGTTGAATGGACACCAACGACACCTTGACCCCTTGCTTATATGTAAGCAGTAATCTTTGTACAATCGACGATTGATGTATGATAGAAAGATGCCACACACAACTGTGATCTGTTATATGATAAGTTGATAATTGAATCTCAAGAAAACTAAGAACTAGTCTAGGAATTCTTAAAGAACCAAAAGATGAAAAAAAACTCTCAATAATTTTATTAATCAAAAAGTAGTCTCTAAATCTAACTATTACATAAGCCATATATTCTATTTATACTAATAAAATAAAATCCTAAATCCTACAAGAAATGGAATTACTAATTAACAAGCAAATTGGAATCAAATCTATCTAATAAATATCTTAATTATATTAGAGAAATCTAAAAGATATAAAAAATCCCTAAAACTGGGAAAGAAATCTATCGAAAACGCGTAAAAAGACATCTCGAAAATCGTGTCTGGCGCGGCCACGCCAAGTTTGGTCGGGTTTGGGCGCACTTGAAGTCCATAGAAGGTTTTTTTGTATCTGAGATGGTAGCGGCGGTGCAGTTTTGTTCTTAGTCGTATGGCATGCAGAGTTGATGAGACAACAATGGCGCAAGAAATGGCTAAGCGTCTTGGTGCGACATCGTCGATTTGGCTGAGTTAACCCACTTTGCTTCTTTTGACATTTTAAAGCTTCGAATGTGATTCTTTGCTTCTTGTTCATTTCTTGCACTAAACTTGAATCTTTGTATAACAACAACCAATGAACTTAGGAACATATCCAATGATGAATGTCTCAGCATGAAGCTTAAATCCCTTTCCGTTATTCCGTGCAATGCATGATGACTTGAATTGTATTGATTTGGTCTCACTAAATAGATGGTATCTAGCAATTTCAAATCATATGATTGATCCTCTGCCCCTGGTCCCCCTGAATTGAGCTCTAATTTGAACATTCTTGAATAGATTTTAGCCCAATTACATACGATCATTTGTTGAACCCTTTTAGCTTGAGTTGAGTCGTTGACGTTTGATACGAGCCCGATCAAGATTGTATCGTGATTACAACTATGTCTTCTGATTTTGTAAATGAGGGACATCTTTGTCATTTGCCTTGCAAACAATGACTATGATCACATCTAATGGAAGAATAATGTCGCATATCTATAATATTCCTGCAAAATATCTACGATATCTACAAGCTTAGTTATCATATAGCTAAATCTATAACGTTCTTTCAAAAACCCAAGTATAAGAAAACTCTAAAAAAAATCAACTAGTGTTATCAAGTGAACACCGTGTGGGCATAAGGGTAACATGGTGTAGCCTCTTCAAAATGTGCATGTTGTGACACTAACTCAACCAAATTTTACTATATCGTTAAGAAAGTTATTCTAAAGTACCACATTTTGGATAAATGTATTTGTACTTAAATGACATGTGACGTTTTTGGTTCTCATTTCATTCCATGTACCTTATCGAACCGCAATCTAGGCAACATTGCTCCAAACAAAACATGCATTGAGAAGGGTATGTAACTTGGCCTGTGTGTTATGAACTTATGAAAACGAGAAATAAGGGTATAAACACAATCCATTATATATATATATATATATATATATATATTATGCCTATATAAACACATCATAGCCGGTAGAGTCACTTTAGATTGTTAAAAGTAAAACGGGAAGTAAGGGTAATTAACATTTTTGTTTTAGAAGTGTGTGATAAAAGGCAATTAGTTTGAATTCCTAAATTTAGGTGATATTTTCTTTGAAAATGAACTTTTACAATGAAAATAAATGAAAATAGGTTGGCTATTTCTTTTAATTTCACCAAGTGAGGGAAGTTACTTTTGGAATGACAAATGTTAAACGTAGTGATATTTCTTTGATGTTTAAGTGGAAAAAGACTAGTGAGATGCACAAAGTTTTGTTTTATTGCATAGGATTCATTCCATGATATGGGGACAAACTACTTGAAGTTTAATGTTTTTTCTGATGTCAATTCGATGGTATAGCTATGCTGCCTAACAGTGTCACAAAATTTAACGAGGTTGCTTTCAAGCCAAGGCTAAACTGGGAAAGAACAGTACTTAAATAGTAGATTCTAGTAGCAGTGTATTACATGTGAGCACATGTGCACATGAGGGAAGTTAGTTATTTTGAGTGTAGGATAAGAAAAGACGCGTAGGATAGTAACTCTCCTTTTCAGTATTGTTTTCCTATCAATAGTTGTAAAGGAGTAACCTTCAAGCTTTATGAATACAGTAAAGAAACAGAAGTAATGAGAAGCTTGTTAAGCTTCTCTTTATTTTTTCTATCCTTCTCTCTCCTCTCTCACGAACTTAGTGAAGAATCACTGAGTTTTCTCTCCTTCCACCCTAATTCTCTTTCTCTCTCACTCTATATCTTTGTCTCTCTCTATGTTTTTGGTTAGGTTCCTAGCTGAGCCTGACAGTTGCTTTTATGTTACTTACTCATAGTACAATACCTAGTGAAACTGTTCTTAACTCAGCACGGACACTTCAGGAAGAGCCACTTGGACACGTCGAGACTTGCCTTAGACACGTCGGGACACGCCTGGGGTCAAAATTTTTAATTTTTTTTACTGCACTTAAATTCCAATATTAAAGTTATTGGTTATTTTATGCCTTTTAAGTTTGGACATTATTATGTAACTTTAAGATATTTATTATGTAATGTGTTTGTATTTCTTATTATTTTATTCAAGTTTTTATCATGCTCTATTAATATTATTAAAAACATATATAAAATTGAACGTGTTGAACATGTCCTTGACATACCGTATCTTCTTTTTTGGAAAATGCCGTATCCCGTGTCGTGTATCGTGTTCGTGTCTTGTGTTCGAGTCGGTGCTTCATAGTTAACCCTACTATGTGTTATCTTTAAAGTCTTGTGATGTAGGAAAACAATTAAGAGATGCTTCAAGCATTTGATTCCAGCAGGACAGTTAGGTGGTTGAGATGTTGCTTGGTGAGAAATTCATGATCTTACTACTGGTGCAAGGGATATGGATGAGTGGGAGCTGATTATGCATGACAGAGGTGTATGGTGGAGTTTCTTGAGGACTGGTAGTTGGACAAGGCACATGCTTTGTTGATGGTGGTGGTAGAGATTGATTTCCCTAGTGGTGGAGTTCACATGCTTTGATGAATGGGACATGGAAAGTTCATTTTGATTGGTGTTGCATGTGCAAGACAGACAGTGAATCAGTTTTATTACTTATTAGTTCATCGTGAGGTGGTGGAAATGTCGCTTGGAGGAGTATTTGGTTTGTCGAACCCCTTGAAAAAGTCGCTCTTTCTGTTTGTACAACAACTTTAGGCGAATTTTAACATGTGACAGTTTGAGAGAAAAGGGAAGTTCATTGTTAATTGGTGTTTCATGTACAAAAAAGGACAGTGAGTTGGTTTGATCACTTATTAGTTCATCATGAATTGGTTTGGGACCTTTGGCAACTCGTGTTCTCACTTTCGGAGTCATATAGGTGATTTTGAGATCGGTATTTGACTTCTTTGGTGTTTGAGAGTTGACTTGGTTCATAAGAGATTAGCAGAGGAAACAGAAGGGGCTCCACATTGTTTATGCCTTGTGGTGAACTCTGGAGGTAGAGAAAAATTTTTTACTTGGAGAGCAAGGAGAAGTCAATTCGCTGCGTATCATATTTTGAGTTATACTTTTGCAAAATGAATCTAATGATCTTAGATGTATTTTCTTTTCGGAATTTCTTTTTGGAGAGATTGCCTTGGGAGCATAGTCACTTCTTTTATTTTAATATAAATGAAAATTTCAGTAACAAAAAACCTTCACTGGAAAGAAAAAATGGAATTTTTTTAAACCATTGAATGAAAAAAAATATATTTTGAATTAAAGAATCGAAATCGAGAAGAAAAAGAACCCACAGACCGAAGAGATCTTGATCAGATGCACAAAAACAAAGCAAATCGCAGATCCTTCCTTTCAAACCAACAAAAAGATTTTGAAGATAATTATGCGGATTGGTGATGAGAAAAGGTAAAAGGAAAAAACAATACAAGAACAACAGTAACATGAAAGTAGAACTATATTTATTACCGAAGCGGCATTTACGTTTTAATGGAGATGGGACAATGGTTTAGGTTTAAATCGTGACTTAAATCAAAGATTGATCAATAATATCAAGGTATGTTTTGTCTTGCTTGTTCTGAGAAATCCAAAAGATGTTTACTATATTGTCTATCCAAAAGAGAGAAAGAGGGATATTGGAATAGAGTGTCTGTCTTATTTGGCTTTGTTTGGACCACAAAGTGTTTTTTCTTTGTCTGGGCCATTTAGTTTTTGTTTTAGCTGAACTATCTAATTACATACAGATAAAACAAAGTTTGATTTCTATTACTATTTAGATTTGGGATTTAGTTTTAGTGATACACCCACTCCACTGTTGTCCTAATTATAGAAGAAAAAAAACTATATTAGCTATCAGTGCCACATATGAAGCACATAACTTTCTTTGTTCGAAGAGAAATACATGTCTTTAGTTAATCAACTCACACGACTGCCACATGAGCATGCAATTTCAAATGTAGGTAAGATATTGCTGCGCGTGCCCAATAAATCAAGAACTACTTTGGCTATCATGCATCACTGTTTTCCATGTAGGTTGTTAGTGATTTGTTTAGACAGTAAATTTGCACTCAGATCATTCATGGTTCGTAAAATGCCTTGTCATCTTTATCTATTGATTATAGCATTATATATTAATTACTCAATCTACCATGGCTTACTGACAGCCTGATTGATAATAGTAATGAATATATCAGTATTTTCTAAATTCTGATTCATATGCTTATATTTCTTTTTAAAAGCTCATGGAAATTTTGATGGATAACTTGAATGGTTTGAACTGTATCCAAACTTGAGAGATGAACTTTTTTGTAAAGATGCCAATAATAAGTACTGATATTAATTTCACATTAGTGAAACAATCAGTTTAGCAAATACCTTTGTAATATAGGAATTAAGAAGCAGTGGTACTCTAGCAAATCCTGAGTACTAGGGGGTGGTAACCCTAAATTCTAATCCAACATTCCTGCTGCCTTTAATAATTTTAATGTAAGAGCATAATTTTAGACCTTATAGATACATCAACACTTTTCTTGATTTTCCTGGAGGTGGGGTTTGGTCTGACACTCTTAGATACAATGGCTCATTTTACCATGGCATTAAAGCACTATTATATTAAGTATTGATGTCTCTTTTTCCATGGGATTTTCATTGAGCCTCAACTTAAAATCCTTTCTTTTCCTCATTCTCCTCTTCAAATCAATGTAGGAAAATGTGATATGCTTCAGGCCATTTTTCTTGCTGATCTTTTGACATTTTTACTTTAAAGCAACGGTCTTAGTTTTACCATACCTTCTTTTGTTTGGAAACCCAAGGTTCTTTGAAAGTAAAAGTTTTATTGGTCAGTATCTATAAATCATCTCAGTACTAATGATTGACACCGGTTTTTAATATCTACTGTAGCACTATCCTGATGTATGTGTGAAGTGTAAGCAGAGTGGGGAGTCCACAACTGTATTTCCTAAATTTATGTAGTGGCAAGGAGTCTTTGGCGTTCGTTGTTTGGAGTTTTGTGTGAAGCTTGGGTATGTACTGCTACTAAGCTTGCAGAGGTGGTTGTTAATATGATTTAAAATGTTTGGTGGTAGCAAGATCTTCAAATCTTTTGGTGTGCATGTTTTGCCATTACCTGGAGTGTTTGGAGTGACAGGAATTTAGAATTTTCAGATATAATTATTTCCATTTCTCTGCATTTTTATGGGATAGGGTGTCTTATTTGGCCTAGTTTTGCGATAGGACCCTTTATAGGGATAAATTGATAGATATTCTAGTTTTACATAGAATTTGGCGGAGCGCCTTGGTATAAGGACTTTGTATGTTCTTCTGTGTTGTGTTTTCATTGGTCTACCTCTTATGCACCTCTTTGTTCTTTCTTCATTGTATTATAGTTCTATTTTTAAAATGTACTATAATTAAGTACTTTTTATTGCATTTACTGAAATCAATTTCTTATAAAGGAAAACCTTTGGTAAATTATTATGTATTAGTTGTTCTACTCAAAACTCATTTAGAATTTACGTAGTTATTACTATTATTGCAGTCATTTTAATTTTCTTTGTATGTCTATTTTATTGATGTAGATTAGAAAAGTATAATGATGGATTGGTTAAAATTTGCAATGCACTAGGCATCAAGTTCCATATTTGATATTTTCAGAAAAAAGGTATGGAGTTTTAATGTAGCAATATTGAATGTTTGATATTTGATCCAACCCTAAATTTTGATCAAACTGAAGTCAATTTATACGTACAAATAAGTGAATTCAGTTGGAAGAATTATCCTTGGTTTGTTTACATAGTTATAATAGGTGAAGTACATAAAATTTTTTTTTGGTCAACAGCCAATCACTAGCTTAGTAATTTATTTACAGTCGGTAAATTTTACTAGCTGGTTATCTTCGTTTAATTGTTTAACAGGCTGCAAGATATGATGATATTGACGATGTGATAAGCTTAACTTCTGCTGGAATTTCTCTCGACTCCAAGGATTCTGAAGGCCGGACAGGTTATAACTATAATATGTGCAAGCAATCTAACATGTCTTTCCGTTGCCTTTTTTTCTTTGTATATACTGTTTTGTCTTATTATTTAATTGATTGATACAATAATTGTTTTTAAATTGGGCATGGTTTTGTATTTATGAGTTTAAGACTGTAATTTTGGGACAATATGTTGGGAGGGTGATTTGGAGAAAGATGATTTGGCTAGGGTTTCACAAAGTTTGTGTTTGGCTTTGGTGTGGGGACCAAATTAAGGTTTAGAATTACATGGGGATTTGAGGAATAATTTGGGAAGACAAAGGGATAGAACACAGAATCAGTTGCTCTAAAATATCTATATATTAAGTCTCTGCCCTTTAAGGAGCAAATTACAAACCATATTTATAATAATCTAATAAGTTTCCTAAAAAATGTATTCAATATGATAATTACAATCCTAAATTCCTAATGTAATAATTATATTCTTGATGGATAATTTTGGCATGATGGGGTAATCCTAATATAGTAAGTATTTGTATTACATATAATATAAAGATAAACTTCATAAAATTAAATTCTACAATATTGCTTGTTGGATTTTTTTGTAAAGTCTCTTGTATTTATCCAACCATATCTAGCGGGCTTGTATAAAAGAATATAGTTCGTAATAACCTGGCTTATAAGTCCTTTTGTCTAAGATTTTAACAGCACCTTCTTGGTTATGCATTCTGAGTAACACAATCTCTGGTGGTGGAGTCGTGATTATCTGCAAGGCACATCATGGTTTTGAAGATGACCTAGTAAACCAAATCTCAGACACACGAGAGTCGGTGCATCACAATCCTACATAGAGGTCCACCACAACAGCCAATAAGTTGAGGAGTGGATTGATTTTTTTCCCATGGTTTAGGGGCCTCTAAGTTGTCAAGCTAAGGTCTATGCAAGATATAGTTGGCCATGTCATAAATAGTGCCTCTGTGCTCCAACATGTTATGCTTAGGGATCTTTTATTTCTATGGCATTATTTGCAAACACAATATCTATGCTCCAAGCTATAGTTGACTTCTTGATGTTTTTCATCTGTGCTTGACCTGGTTTTGTTTAATAAATACTTGCAGCACTTCATATGGCTTCAGCTAATGGGCATCTCAACATTGTGGATCATCTTATCAATAATAGAGTGGTGAGGGACCAAAAATTTTCACATTTTTCCTAATCAATTGAACTGAATAATAGTTGGGTTAATTATATCAGAAGGTTGATTTGTCTTTTGATAGATTGAAGTGCTTATTATTTTACTGTATCTGCTTTCAAGCTGTTTGTTTGCTGCATATATTTATCTATATTAGTAAATGTGTAGTTGAAACCTTTTTTTTGTTTTGCTTTGATTTTTGTTTTGTTATAGCAAAAAAGTAGGAAAAGATAAGAAGTTGACAGTATCTGTTGCGATGTTTGCAGTCTGAGTTACATTGTATTTCTGAGTGGCCTGAACACTGTAACTTTTTATTTATACTTTCATTGTAGCTCTCAATCATACTTATTCCTAGAGAGAATTTTCTAATCAATGAATTGATTACCATATGTTCAAAGATTAAGCGAGATGTTAGAGATGTACATTCTCATGCCCATTTATTATCTGTTTGAAATGGTTCTTGTATATTCTCGACCATTTTCTGTTCAACTAATTATTTCTTTCTCAAGTTTGCGAAGAACTACAAATACTTTGTTATCTACTTTCTTTATTCCTTACTTTGGTGGTGTTATAATATTTGGAACAATCCATGACTATGGTATCTCTATCCAACAGGTTGTTAATGCTTATAATGTGGAGAAGAATACACCTCTCCATTGGGCTTGCCTCAACGGGCACATCGAGGTAATAATTGTAACTCCTTGTACACGGTAATCTCTATATTCTAGAATGAATGTGTGAGTTCAAATTTTTTCTATTTGTTTAGGTGGTTAAGAGCTTGATTCTTGCGGGAGCAAGTGTATCAGTTTTAAACAGGTCTCTTATTTCTGCTCCATTTCTTATATTAGTGATTATGGTCTCCTTTGTGTGAAACTTGAATTAATTTACTTTGATGCTCGGTCTTTATGTAGCCATGAGAAGACTCCTGTGGATGAAGCTGTGACGGCAGGAAAGTTGGATGTCATCAATGCAATCAACACAGCGGAGGCACAACTCGAACTTACAAGTGCAAGGGTTTCCTAATAGCGGCACGCCATTAAGAATTGTAAGAGAGAGAGAGAGGTGTTTTACTCCAACATTATAAGTAGTCCTTTTGTGGTGTTTTACTAGATTATATATATCCCCTTATGTAACGGTACTACATTGACCGATAATGCATGTTATGATAAGAAACTTGTTCCTTTGAATAAGTATAGCTGCCTGCATATTGCATAGTGCATGCTACATAAGAATCTTTCACAAATGTTCCTTCCAAACCAGTAATATGAATTAGTCTAGGGATTAGGGGTGTAAAAAACGCCCAAGCCCGAAAGCCCGGAAAGGTCCACCCTAAAAGAACCTGGTATGATATGGACCGGGGCTGGTCTGGCCTGGCCTGGAGTCCTGAGTTCTATATAGTCTTCTTTATTTTTCCAAAAGACCGGTGTGACTCAGTTTGAAGCCTGACCTGATCTTGATCTGGACCTAAACAGGCTAAAGAAAGCCTGAAAATTAGGCCTAGAAGCTTGAAAAATTAGGTCTAGAAGCCTGAAAAATCAGGCTTATCCAACCTTTTTGTATTCTTTTACCATTTATCCCTCCCTTGTATAAAAGCTAATGTAGAGGGTGTTTTTGGTCCACCAAATTTCAACAACGATAATTATTTGTATATATTATATCATTTTTTGTATTACACTAACTTTTAGTTTTATCAATCTATATAATACTATATATTTTTTGATTTCTAAATAATAAATAGTCGAGTTATTTAGCCTTTACTTTTATGTTAATTTTATATTTATTGAAGCAAAATCGGAGTTTTACTTAATAAAAGCATGAGTAGGGGAAAAAAAAAACTAGTCTGAAAAAAGCACGAAGGCCTGGCCCCTGGAGGCTTAAGCCCTAAATCCTAAAATAGTCCCACTTCTTAGGCAAATAGCTCGACCTAGCCTGGTCAAGCCAAGTATTGAAAAGCCAAGCTTGGCTGAGTCAAAGCCTCAAAAGATCTGGTCTGGTGTACGGCCCGCCTCAAGCTTTGTGCACTCCTATTAGAGTCTTGTCTTGCTATTATGAAAAATATGGTCAACTTGTGCCGAATAGACACAATGATATGCAAATATTTGCAGCTCCAGGAGAACTTAAGCATCGTATACTACACAAAATGTTGCATGTTTATGTTGCACTACCAAATTCGTATTATAGTTTACACTGTTGTTTGTTGCGGCTGTTGGGCGGTATAATTTTCCCTTTTTTAACTGGATTGTTTGGACTGTAAAATGGAAAAAGAAGCTAAACATGAAAGATCCACTTATAAAAAGAAGAAGAAATGTAAGAGATAATAGGTAAAATGAGCTTTTCTTGTTTGACATAATAGTATAAGAGACGCAATGAGTATGCTGGGTTATCAATGTTTTTAGTATTTGCAGCGGTAGCTTTTAGTGTGTTTGGGCACTGCACTAAAAATGATGCAATCCTTTTGAGTTTCAAATACTATTTTTGTGAGATGCTGATTGTAGTAAGTGAACAAGATTCTTAAGTGTTTTAAATTCCAAACACATTAAACTTTTCATAAGTTGGTAGACGAACAAGCATAATGTTTTCAACTTTAACTTTACATTTTTACTATTATATCATCACTATTAAACAAGAATTTTTTTTTTTTGTAAAATTTGTAAATATAATTTTTTTTTAATGAACAGAAAGAGTATTTTATAAAATATTCAACTGTTAGTCAAAAAGATCCATGATGCCAAGGCGTTACAAAATTGAGAAGGTAGAAGAAAAACATATATGAAAGTGACCAGATTTTTTCTCACTTTAGTTGAATCTAATATCAGGCGCCATTCTCTGTCAAGTAGAACACCGACTGCCTATAGGGAAAAGGCCCTAAACTAATGCATCTTGACCAAAAAAGAATAGGCTGATCTTTGATCCTCATGATATACTATGAGTATCACGATTTATATCAGTTATGTAGATACATGATATACGAGATAAGAGAGAATTAAAAAGGACTTTATATTAATTTATTCTACTATTTTATAATTAATTTAATTTTATCATGAAATTTATCCACATATAAATCATATCCAATATACTATTACGTTCCCTCCAAGATGAGACATCTAGGTTGACCTATTTTCAATATCCTCCAGCAAAACTCATTCTGAAAATTTCTATATACAATGGCAAAACTTGTAACTAGTTACAAGTTCAAAGATAATCTCTGTTAATTAATTGGGAGGATTTGTGGTAGAAGATAAAACATTTTCCGGCATCTAATTTTACATTTTTTAAAAATTTTATTTGTTACTAGTCTTGCATTTTAACATTGTTTTTTGTATTAATTTTTTTAAAGCACAGAGTAGATAGGACTGAGTAAAAAATGAGTATAACCGAATAACCGAATCGAACCAAAATAATTTAACCGATTTTTTTTGATAATTCGATTATTTTTAACAATTCAATTATATCCGAAATTATTTACGATTTACGGTTAGTTATTACGGATTTTAATTTTGAGTTATTCGGTTTAACCGAATAACCGAACTAACCTTAAACTTAAAATATCTCAATTCTCACTTTCTCACTCAGCCCAGTCCATTAGCCCAAATCTCGAACTCTCACTAATGAGTGAGTTTTATACCCATGAATTGAATGCGTTTGAGCTTAATCTTTTGGATGTTTTTAAGTATTTGTGTATATTCATGCATGTTTTACGTTGCTTTGTAGGATTTGGGACAAAAGTTACTTGGATCGACGTTTGTGGTTGCTAGATTCGCGTTTTCGGCTTGCCATTTACACAGCAGTCACTTCAGAGCCAATTTGAGTATTGCTCCGGACCTTATTTCGAAACACTTAAAGAATAAAAGTTGTAGATTTACGTCTCCTCTTTTCGGAACATCTTGAATCATCGAAATCGGAGTTCGGACGAAGAAGTTATGGTCATTTTCCCAAAGGACGTCGGAGCAGAAAATTTCTAAAAAAGGCCCCAGCGCCGGGGCGCCCATTTCATGCCTATTTACAGTGCCGTGCCCAGCGCTGAGGAAGAGTTTGGTGAGGCTTGGACGCGTTTTGGGGTGAATTTTGACACTTTTCTGACTCCAAATTGGATTGGGTTTGTTCCTAAGCTAAAAATTGGACTTGTAACCTATAAATACATGATGTAAGGCATAAAATAAAGAGAGAGTACATAGATTAGATTAGAGAAACACTCCATTAGATTAGAACATAAACCCTAGTTCTTAATTAGCCATTGGAGATTGAAGCAAATTGAAGAACACTGAAGATCAAGAGCAAGAGCAAGAGGAGAGCATCAGATTTGCTGACAACAGATATTCTCTTCTCTTATCATACTTTTATCTTTTAATGTCTATTCAATTGTGGATTCTTGATTTTAATTCAATGACAATGAACTAATTCTTTCATTAAGATTTCAATTGAACCTTTTATGTCTATAAATTAGTTATTCAATTTATTCTAATTATTTGTGTCAAAGTGAATTGTTTATCTTGCCTTATGCTCATTGATTAATTATTTGATCAGTAATTACCTAATTACTCTAGAAGGAATTGAAAGAGGAGATCTAGGGTTAGAACTGGGCATGATAACATGTGACTTAGTTATTTGCATGACGAATAATTAGGTTCGTGAATTGAATGGAAATATCTGTTCACCGCATGTAACATATAAGGAATTGGAATTGAAGGAGTTTAATTCAATTGTTTTGCATAGGAATATAGCAAGATTAATCTGGATTAAATAGAAGTCATTTGATCACTTGGACAAGGACTTTTGACATTTGAGAATTTCTGTTAACAATTCAGTAGGCATAATAATTGGGATAATTGGATAATTGATTTATAGTTCATAATTGGGGATATTGAAGTCTTAATCTTTATTTATTTGAATTCATTTATAAAGAAATTCAGTTTAATTAGTTAATTTAGTTTTCTTAATTAGAAAATTCACGATTTGAGATTGTTTAGATAAAATTAGTTTGGTTAAGAACTAGTACTTGGTGATTTTTATTAAATAATTCCTCGTGGGAACGATACTCTACTTTTACTTTATTACTTGTTGACCGTGTATACTTGCACGTATTCATTGATTGCAAAATCGATCAACAAGTTTTTGGCATCGTTGCCGGGGACTTAATTTAATAATTATTTACCAATATTAATTTTAATCAAATTAGTCTTAATTTAAACATTTTTATTTTTATTTTTAATTCTCTTCCTATATTTCTCTCTTTTCAGGTACCATGGATGACTTTGCGTATCAATGGCTATACACGAATATGACTCAACCAAGGGAAACAGGGATTGATGGACTTAATATATTTTCTGTAGATCCAATACAAATTGAGGCAAATTCAAGGCGTTGGAGGTTATCGCAATTTCAATGGAGGCGAAGGATGGCAAACATGACTCAACCAATGGAAAGCAGAGATTGACGGACTTTGCGACACTTTCGGCATTGGCGACACGAAGTGTCCATGATAGCTAAGAAAATGGAAACATCTAGTCCACCATACACGCAGCAAGTAGCTATGGTTTGTGAGTTATGTGCTGGGAGTCATGCTATAGATCAATGTGCCATAAACGCTGAATCAGCTCAGTTCGTAGGAGAAATCATCCGGGATTTTCTTGGAGTAGCAATCAAGCTCAAGCGCCTAGACAACAAAACACATTCGGATTTCAAAATCAAACCCAACAATGACCGGAGAGAAAAACCAAGTTGGGAAGAAGCTTTGGAAAAATTCATTTCGATTCACGGACAAAGGATCGATGCACAAGACAAATTACTGAATCGGTAGATATGAATGTGAAAAGTCAAGCTGCTTCGATAAAGAATCTGGAAAATTAATTGGGACAGATAGCACATGCGTTGAACACCCGACCACATGGAACACTCCCTAGTGATACAGAGATAAATCCGGGCAGAGATGAGCATTGCAAGGCTGTGACTCTATGTAGTGGAAATGATTTGCAAGAGACAGTCAAGAAAAAGGAGATCAATGAAGATTTAACTGTAAGATTCAACGAAGATGAACCAATTTCATTAGTATCCCATGTGCCTCCTCCACCAAAGTTCAAGAATCTAGGCAGTTTTGCAAAACCATGCCCAATTGGCAGTCATGTCGTCGACAAAGCTCTTTGTGACATAAGAGCTAGTACAACTGTGGAGTCCTGGTGGGTTAAAAAGGAGGAGATAGAGGAAGATCCCATTGTGTTTACTAAGCTTTAATGCCCCAATCTGATCATAGACATAATGGAGAAAACACCTAGTTGTTGGATGTTCTTAATAGGGAACCTATCTACAAAGAGCATGTCAGGTGACTTTAATTCAAGGGTCTTTGCTAATGGGAACCTCCCAAAAGAGACATTGTTACTGATGGATGGAGGGTTCCTCAATTTTTCGTAGGGGGAATTGGATAGAGAATTGAAGAAGTCAGGCTGAGACTATAAAACAAGCGTTTATTGGGAGGTAACCCAAGTTTAATTTTTATTTTTAGTTTTTATTAGGTTTTATATTAGTAGTTTTGAATTTGCATTTATTTAGAATTTAATAAAATTGTTTCTATCATGGTTTACAGGTTATTCAAGTCAAATTCAAGTGTGGTGCCCAATTTGTTCCATGTGCTTAGCCTAATCTCCAAACTTAATGGACAAGGAGGAAGATTGTTATATTTTCAGGGAAGTCCTCTGCTCTACTTTTTTCTATTTCAGCCATTAAGGACAATGTCTAATTTAAGTTTGGGGGCACTTTAGTGTCGTATTGCATATAGTTAGTTATCTGCATGGTAGTTCATTTTTTTTATGTGTTAGCATTGTGTTTTTTTTAGGTTGCATATAATACATGGTAGTTATTTGCATATTCATATATGTGTTGCATTAGTATGTGTTCATGTAGTATAATTACATTTTTTTTGCATGAATCTGTGTGATCGGTTGGTGTGGTCTTAGCTCGGCCTATGATAAGATTAGTTTTGCATGTTAACTTAAACAGTGTTGATAATTGATGATGAGTTCTAATTTTAATCATGATGATAATCTGAGCATGTCTTAAACTTATGTAACCAGTTAGCACTTAAAGTTTAACTATTTTAATCCACTTGGTTCAAGGGTTTCATAATTTATTTCTGAGAGAAAATCTTGGTTATAATTTAAGGAAATTAATGAACTGGCGGTAAAGGTTGGAATGACGTAAAAGCTTGAGTTTGGGAGAATCTATGGGATATATATATATATATACAAAATGAAAATGAAAAAAAGAAGAAGAAAGAAATGATGAAAAGAAAAAAAAAATAGAAAATCTAGAAAAAGAAAAAAAGAGAGAGAATAAACACCGTGGCATGCTTGTCTAGTTTTGTGGTCTTTGTTACTTGAGTAAGTAAGCCCGAGGGGATTGTCCTTACACCTAGCGCCCTAAGGTCTTAATGGCTTGGGAGTCGTTGGTCAAAAGCTCATTAAGGTAGCACTAAAAAGCCTAAGGGAATAAGACATTGCACAGCCATGAGAAAAATAAAAAAATGAATAAAACACGAGAAAGAGCAAAAATGCCCTCGTGGTTGAATAAAAGTATAAATAAATACTGTATTTACCCTAAGACTTGGTAATTGCTTAGTTTAACTGGAGTTGTCATGTTCACAAAAGTAATTGAATTGGAACTGAAATTTTCCTTCTAAGAAGTTTGTTATGTGATTATCTTGAACTGTGGTTGGTTAGAATGGTTAACAAACACGCACACACAACATTGGTGATGACAGGTTTGGATTGACTAATTGGTTAGAGTTATGAATTTTGACTTGATTGGATATATTGTTTGAGTACCAATGGTATCTTTGAGGCCTGTTGCTATATATCATATTGATTTATTACTAGGTTCGTAGGTATATTAGGAAGTAGATCATGCATATGCATTCATGTAGTTGAGTTCGGTTGTTTATTTTTAGTTCTTCTGTATTTTTGCTTGAGGACAAGCAAATGTTTAAGTTTGGGGGTATTTGATGAGTGAGTTTTATATCCATGAATTGAATACGTTTGAGCTTAATCTTTTGGATGTTTTTAAGTGTTTGTGTATATTCATACATGTTTTACGTTGTTTTGTAGGATTTGGGACAAAAGTTACTTGGATCGACGTTTGGGGTTGCTAGATTCGCGTTTTCGGCTTGCCATTTACACAACGGTCACTTCAGAGCCAATTTGAGTATTTCTCCAGACCTTATTTCAAAACACTTAAAGAATAAAAGTTGTAGATCTACGTCTCCTCTTTTCGGAACATCTTAAATCATCAAAATCGGAGTTCGGACGAAGAAGTTATGGCCATTTTCCCAAAGGACGTCGGAGCAAAAAAATTTCAGAAAAGGCTCCAGCGCTGGGGCGCCCATTTCATGCCTATTTGCATTGGTTGTAGTGTCCGGTAATGAAGTGACTGGGAAGAGTTTGGTGAGGCTTGGACGCATTTTGGGGTGAATTTTGACACTTTTCTGACTCCAAATTGGATTGAGTTTGTTTCTAAATTAAAAATTGGACTTGTAACCTATAAATACATGTTGTAAGGCATAAAATAAAGAGAGATTACATAGATTAGATTAGAGAAATACTCCATTAGATTAGAACATAAGCCCTAGTTCTTAATTAACCATTGGATATTGAAGCAAATTGAAGAACACTAGAGATCAAGAGCAAGAGCAAGAGCAAGAGGGGAGCATCAGATTTGCTGACAACAGATTCTATTCTCTTCTCTTATCATACTTTTATCTTTTAATGTCTATTTAGTTGTGGATTCTTGATTTTAATTCAATGACAATGAACTAATTCTTTCATTAAGATTTCAATTGAACCTTTTATGTCTATAAATTAGTTATTCAATTTATTCGAATTATTTATGTCAAAGTGACTTGTTTATCTTGCCTTATGCTCATTGATTAATTATTTGATCAGTAATTACCTTGTTACTCTAGAAGGAATTGAAATAGGAGATCTAGGGTTAGAACTGTGCATGATAACATGTGACTTAGTTATTTGCATGACGAATAATTAAGTTCGTAAATTGAATGGAAATATCTGTTCACCGCATGTAACACATAAAGAATTAGAATTGAAGGAGTTTAATTCAATTGTTTTGCATAGGAATATAGCAAGATTAATCTGGATTAAATAGAAGTCATTTGATCACTTGGAAAAGGACTTTTGGCATTTGAGAATTCCTGTTAACAATTCAGTAGGCATAATAATTGAGATAATTGGATAATTGATTTATAGTTTATAATTGGGAATATTGAAGTCTTAATCTTTATTTATTTGAATTCATTTATAAAGCAATTCGATTTAATTAGTTAATTTAGTTTTCTTAATTAGAAAAATCACGATTTGAGATTGTTTAGATAAAATTAGTTTAGTTAAGAACTAGTACTTGGTTATTTTTATTAAATAATTCTTCGGTTGAACGATACTCTACTTTCACTTTATTACTTGTTGACCGTGTATACTTGCACATATTCATTGATTGCGAAATCAATCAACACTCACCCTCGCTCTCGAGTCTCGACTATTAGTTTCTCACTCAGTCAAAGATCAAAACCCAAATCTTCAAAACCTATCGATCTCTCGCTCTCGCTCTCGCTCTCGACTCTCATAGATCAAAACCCAGTCAAAGATCAAAACCCAAATCTTCAAAATCACCGATCTCTCGCTCTCGACTATCTCTATCAATCTCGCTCCCGCTCTCGACTCTCACAGATCAAAACCCAGTCAAAGATCAAAACCCAAATCTTCAAAATCATCTATCTCTCTCTCTCTCTTGACTATCTCTCTCACAGTCAAAGATCTAAACCCAGATCTTCAAAATCGATCGATCTCTGAGATTATCTCTCACTACTGAAAATCATCTCTCACTCACTACTTAGTCTCACTACTCTAAAGTATCATAGTCTCCAAATCATCTCTCAGATCTAATCGATCGATCTCTCAGTCTCTCACTCCTCTCCGCCTCCGAACGGACGTAACTCTTGCCTGGATCAATGTTAACTCTGGCGCCATATTCTTGAATAATTTGACAAAACACAGCTTTTTTCAGGGCCCTCTTTCCTTCATTTCTCGTGTTGTTTTATTTTTAGCTTATGTATCCATGACTTGGATCTGTTAGACTGTTAATGGTAAAATTATATTTATTGTGCATATGACCCAGTTGATTTGTACAGATTCAGTTATTAACCGAAATACCGAATTTACAATTACGTAATTCAAGATATTCAGTATTTCTGTTATTGCCAAATTTTAGTTAGTATTTCGAATAGTAAAATTATGACTATTTCGATATTCGGTTCGGTTATAACCGAATGATCAGTCCTAAGAGTAGATGGTTATATCATTTTAAAAATTATTTCTGTTTCCTTCTTTTCTTTTGCATTCCAAGTTAATCCCAACTACACCCAAAATCCTAAAATTGCATCTGAATCTGATCATTGCTTTGTTTCTACTAATTTTCATCCAATTAACTTTTACATACAATTAATCTAGACTGAAACCTTAAATTATGGTAATTAGCAAAACAGACGGTCCGGATCTTAAGCTCACCCCTTATCTAACATTTAAGACCCCAAATTTTATGAATAAAGATTAATTTTCTCGAAATATTTTTTTTAGTATTAAGGTGTGGATTTGATATAATGTTATAGTTGTGGATAATATTTATAAATTTTGTAAAGTATGAAAGTTGTTATAAAATATTCGATTGGTCGGGGAATATTCATTTTATCAGAGAATATTCGTACGACGACACAATCATTGGTGGACCCCACAACAGAATTATTGTCGGAGTTAAAAAACGACATAAATAACTTTTTATAAAAATAACGGCGAATGTTTTACTGTTAATTATTGAAATACCCAGTGATGAAAAGTACAGTAATACGCGTGGTTGCATAATAGAACACGGTATTGATTATTGATGCTTATGTGAGAAGTCACTCAGTTTTATTCAATTATTGCTACAGTAATTGCTGCATAGTATCTCACGTTATTGATTCAATTATTATCGCAATATTTTATATTATTAAATCAATAATTGAGATGACAAGTTATTCATATTATTATTTGCATAATTAACAATGTCTAGAAAGTTCTGTCGATGAAAGGGATTTAGTCACCTAATTGCGCGCCAATAGGGAGAAATTTTTATCGAAAAGCCCTCTTTCACGGGAACGATCCGTTTGTTATTATGAGTTATAATAATGATGAATAAATGTTGTTAAAAATATTAAGGGATTTTTATGAAGTATTTGTTATAAATTTTGCTTATTATATGGACCCCCATTTACTTATTTTTCAAAATAATCGGAGAGAAAGTTATTCAAGATATATATATATATATATATATATATATATATATATATATATATATATATATATTATAAAGGTGGGGGCCACACCTGGGGCCCATGTATGGAAGAAAAAATGAAATGGGAGGGAGAAAAAGGAATGGAGTCACGGGTGAAATATTGGTGGAAGGGTGGATATGGTGGAATGAATTTTTGTTTTATTAGATTATAAATAGAATATATTATATTTTATTATGCATAGTGCATCATAGTAAAATCAAAAATTTTAAAATTTTTAATCGGCCGAACGTCCATGATTTTTCGTTTGAAATTACTGTGCGTCCGTGATTATTTCCTAAATAGTATCCCTCCATTCTACTATAAATAGGACGCTTAGTTTAGAAAAGAAAATCACACCAGAATCAGAGAATTCTTCTTCTATAATATTGAGCATATTTCTTTTGAGTTTTAGGAAGATTTGAGTGTAGAAAATAGTATAAGTTTTCTTTAAGAATATCCCTGCTATACCAGTTATAATACTCTCCTTTTTAAGGTAAGGGGTATTATTTATTTCATATTCGCTTACGATATTATTTTTTCGTATTCGTAAGAAATTTTATTTCGTTCAATATTCGCAAGAAATATTATCTTCGTTTAATATTCGTAAGGAATATTATCTTTGTTCAATATTCGTAAGGAATATTATTTTCATTCAACAGTTGTAAATGATATTATTTTTGTTCAATATTCGTATGAAATAATATTTTCTTCCATGCTCTGTAGTATGTAAGTAATATTATTTCGTTTCAGATTCAGAATTCTACACTCATTTTGTTAAGTTTTGACTTCTATACTCCATGAAATTAGTAGAATATCCTTGAAATTTGCGCTTCATCCAGTATCTTTTCATGAAAATATTATTCTGAACATTCTTGATAAGTTTTAACTTTTTCATGTCGGAGTACTATTCACGGGGTACTATTCCTGAAGTACTATTTATGGGGTACTATTCACTCAGGTACTATTCACCCGGGGTACTATTCATGATAAAAATTAATTTCTTTTCAGTCCAAATCATTTTTGATACAATATTATTCTTGAATTTTACTCCACAAAGAAGTATCATGTTGATGATTTGGACATTATTGAATTCTGGATAAATTAAATTATAAAATATTTAAAATTTATCCTTGATCTCGTTTGATTGAATTTTTATATCATTGTCATCATCCTCATGCTTATATTGTGATGAAAGTCATCTTTGGCCCGTAGTGCATTGATGGACTGTTGATTGGTATGATTATGACTAGGGATTATTCGGTATAATCATGACCTGTAATGTTACAAGTGATGTGGATTATTTATTGAGCTGAGTCTAAGCAACAATTATTGGTATGATCATGACCGTGCGTTCTCTTCGGCCAAGGGTGCAAAGATGAATTGTTGTTTGGCATGTTCATGACCATTGGTGAAAACACGAATATCCTTGGTCCGTAGTGCATGCATGGATAATTCGTGGTCGTGATATTAATGAATATCCTTGGCCCGTAGTGCATGGATAATTCGATGATGTGGATTATTTATTAAGTTGAGTCTCAACGATAAAATTGATGATAAACTTTTAAATCATAGAAGATAGTAGATAACATCCTCTACTTGACTCTTCTAATGGATTGCTTATATTCCGTTGCAGTTGTTGATCTAAAACTTGTTGTCTATTATATTCTATCAGTTGTTATACTGTTGAAAGCTAAGGATAATTTATTCTATATTATATTAGACATAATATTTCTTACTGGGCTAGCTAGTTGAGCTCACCCCTTTCTTTCACTGTTCTCTTCAGGAAATGAGAATATAGTTGGAACTAGTTGGGAAATAGATTGACGGTCCAGATGGTTGTTTTAGTAGTCCTCACTATTCTGTGAAATAGTGTGATAATAATTGTAATGAGATTGACTTTGAGTTTGGATATTGTCTAGGAGACAATATTTTTATTAAAACTCACAGCTTATGTTTGTCGTATTCTGCACTACACTTAACAGTTGTATAAGTACTTAAGTTTGTATTTGAATTTTGTACCATGTATTTGGCGACTCAGAATGGGTGATGTATACCTATTTTGGGGGCGTCACAGTTGGTATCAAAGCTTAGGGATATGATCCCTGGCTGAGATTTGAGGCTAGAATTAGGAGGGGTGAGACGGGTAAATCTTTCGCTAGTATGACCTACCTAAGTTTATTTGTTATTTAATTGGTCGGTCAAGAATATAGGGATAATATGTGGCATGTCAATTAACCCTTGTTTTGTGACAGTAAAATGGCATCTGAAAATGTTGAGATAAGCAATGGAGCACATGAGACCGTTGAGTCACCGACGATCAATAACCAGGATAATGTTCATCAGGAAGATAATAATTCTCCTGTAAACAACAACACCGATTAAATGACGGACGATGGTACATTTGGGAGTTTTTTAGAATTTATACAGCACCAAACGAGAGAGACTCCTGCTCATAATATAGGTGGAGTTAATGGCAACTCACGGCTGGTCACTGCAAAACTGTTCAAGGAGCTGGGATCGCCGGAGTTTTTGGGAAAGCCAGAACCACTTAAGGCAGAGACGTGGATAAAGCAGATCACCAAGATATTTGATGTCTTGGAATGCTCAGAGGAGAAAAAGGTTCCCTTCGCCACCTTTATATTGCGTGAAGAGGCAGATTATTAGTGAGAATTTGTTAAACGTACCCAGCCTGCCACACTCAAGATGTCTTGGGAGAAGTTCCAAGAATTGTTCAACGACAAGTACTTTCCTGAAAGTATTCATCACATGAAAGAGATTGAATTCATCAAGCTGGAGCAAAACAATATGACCGTATCGTAGTACGATGCTAAATTTGTAGAATTATCTCGGTTTGCATCCCATTTGGTAGATAATGAGGAGAGAATGACGCGAATATTTCTGCGAGGTTTGAAACCCGAAATACGTCAATACCTCATTTTTCACAAACTTTGCTTGTATTCAGATGTTGTGAATATGACTCAGTTATTGGAACGCGGTAATGAGACAACCCAACCAAAAGAGAGCAGTCGACAAATCGATAATACCAATGGTAGCAGTCATTGAAGCGGTGAAAACAAACATGGAGGGAATCAATATGTCAGAAATGGTAACCACATTGGTGGTAATCATGGTCAGGATAATAGGAAATGTTAACTAAGTGAGAACAATTTCAAGAAGAGAAGGTTCAATAATGATGGAAAGACAGCAACACCATCACCCGTTTCCAAGGAAGAATAACGACCATCGGTCGTACGTTTCAAATGTGAACAGGAGGGAGACATCCGTCCAAACTGTACACAGCAACCCAAAGCGTGTTTTATTTGCGGAAGAGAAGGTCATTTAGCTCGATTTTGTTGTGTAGTGAAGTCAAGTCCAGCTGAAATGGTGACGCCAAAGGATGTCCCAGACAAGTCAAAGCCGGTAGTATAAGTGAGAGCGTTTGTTAAGGAACCCGAACGAAGTTATCACAGGTAAGCTAATCATAAACTCTTGCAAAGTCTATACCTTATTCGATACCGGTTCTACCTATTCTTTTATTTCTCCTACTTGCGCTCAACATTTAAATTTGACTCTGGAGAAATTAGACTTTGACTTATCTGTTGAAACTCCATTGGGAGAAACCTTCATTACATCCACTATTTATAAGTCTTGTTTGATTCAAATCGGCACCCTTACTTTACCTGTCGATCTTATCTCTTTGAAAATACTTGCCTTTGATGTGATTTTAGGAATCGACTGGTTAACTATTCATCATGCTAAAATTGATTATTTTTCGTAAGGTTGTTAGTTTTCATATTCCTAACCAACCTGTTATGCGAATTCAAGCAACCAAACCACTAAAGTCAATCACTGTCATATTAAGCCATAAGTAAAGAGCCCCGAACCTTTTGTTGGTGACTTTCAAGTCTTGGAATGCACCGAAGCCAGAGTTTCCGTAGGGGACGCCATGAATAACGGTGGCAAGTTGATAGGTATCAATGTGACATGTTATCCAAGTCTTGGATGAGAGTCACAGTTTTGAATAATATTTCTATCGTTGAAAAATTTCCTGACGTATTCCCTGAAGACTTCATGGCCTACCCCCAGAGCGTGAAATCGAATTTTGTATTGACCCTAGTACAAAACCCATTTCTAAAACCCTCAAATATTTCTTCACCTAAAATGAATGTAACATACGCCGAAGACGTTGGCTCGAGCTGTTGAAAATTATGATAATATCATTCAATACCATCCTAGAAAAGCGAACGTAGTAGCTGACACGTTGAGTAGAAGATCGTATGCGGTTACGAGTGCGATATTGTTAACATAAAGACCCATTTCGTACGACTTACAAAAGATGTAGATAGAGTTAAAGACTCTAAGGACCCACGTGAAGATAGCGAATATACGAGTAGAATCGACTTTAATCGATATATTTAAAGTTGTTCAAGCTATAGACCCGGAGCTGATGAATGTGAAGAAGAAGGTTCAAGAAGGCGTTATTCTAGAAGCAAGAGTCAATGAAGAGACGAAATCTCAACCCTCAATTTTATTAGTTTATTTGAAATCCTCGATTGAGTAGGAACTGTGGCCTATAGACTCGCTTTACCGCCAAGTATGTCGTGTGTTCATAACATTTTTCACGTATTGATGTTGTAACACCCCCTTCCCGAAAAGGAAAGGGAGGTCACGTGCAAAGCACAACAAACCTCAAAATAAATAAACAGAGCACTAACAACCTCAAAATATTAATAGTGGTGATTCATTAATAAAGTAATAAGTACAATTCTCAAACAGAGTCAAAATAATCAAAACTTAAAATTCGAATCAACCTAAATGGTCAAAGGCAAAAATCTCATCACACTAGCCCTGAATCACCCACCGCAAACTGCTAGGAAGAAAAACAAGATGAGCCAATTGCTCAAAGACGGATCTGAGATATACAAAAGATATACAAATGATATACTGAAAATAATCGAGACAAAATATCGAACAAAGCCTCAAGTGCAAATACGAACAAAAATATAATATCCAAAGATTTGAATGAAATATATCTGAATCAACATAATGAATATATCTGAATCAACGTAATTGACGAAACCAATAAAAGAATAAAGAAATAACGAACTGAAGTAACTAACTCAATGACTTGAACTGAACAGAAACCAACAAAACTAATCCAATAAAATAATAGGCTGAAACAAATGGCTGGAGTAATTTTATACCGAATGAGCTCAGAAATACACATTGCCACACAGGCAAGTCAAAATAATGCCACATGCAACCAAAATAATGCCACACAGGCAAATCACACATTGGACCGCGAATCCAAATGTATGCAAATTGGATAGGTGTGTTTGGCACAACATCACACATCCACAGAACAGAAAACTAGGGTTAACCCATACGCCTCCCACAACAAAACACCAAATGGCCCACTTCCTCCGGAGCCCAAAACGAGACGCCAGTGGACTAATCACACCGCCCACGGAAAGTGTCATGTCTCTCGTGTTAAGGCGACATGCTCGTGGTACCCCACAGTGGTTATAGCTCGGTATACCCTACGGTATATTCTAACAAAATATCATGTCACAACACATGCGACAAAATACCAACAAAAGGGTTCTATATGTACATGTTGAACCAAATCAAATTATAATCACAAGGTTTCAAAAAGAAGGTAGCAACATGTACCGCTCTATAATTATCGAAATAAATAGTACTAAACATGAATACCTAATTCAAAGAGTACAAATACTAGTCATATGTATCAACTCTAAAATGAAACTAATATATTTATTTCACAGAAACAATTATGTGAAATCATAACTGAATTCGAAATACGGAAGCAAACGAACAAATTTAAAAACAAAAGAGTGTCATTTGAAAGAGTACATAATCCAGAACGCTGATACTTCCAAACCATTTATAGCACACTCCACAAAATCTTACCCTCAAATGCCAATGATATCAAATACTAAACGTTATTCATCACCTAAACATATTCACCTCAAATTAAAAATAATCCAAACTAATAATTCTAAAATAATTCATAATCTATTTAATATGCCTTTAACCATCGCTTTATATCAATTATTAATACTCCAAAATTTATATTCCGGTATAACTCTTTAAGTTCCTTCGCACTAAACTAATTACACAAATTAATAATACTAAATGTAAGTACATTTATAAAAATATGAACACTTCTATTTGGTACGACTATAAAATATAATTACTTATAATATTAAGATTTAATTCATTTCATATAATCTTACATATTTATTTGTATAACATCTCTTGCAAATTATGCAAGTTTTCGTAAAACTTTAATTACTATTGCTATATATATATATTTTTATTTAAAAAATCATCAATTTATTATTTTAGGATCTCCAAAATCAATCATGCACTACTCCTCCGATTCAATCTGATTGGAATAAAGTGATAATAATAATAAGTACATCCATATAAGTATTACATTAATAAATAAACTCTCCCATCTTCAAAGATCGCTCTTCGTTCTTGAATTACAAAAGTACTTGCTCATGATGAAAAAAAATAACATACTAAATTTAATAATTTAATATGGAACCACGTGATTTATCCCCACTTTATATAATGTATAATATACTTACTTATTATCGATGAAATTTTCCCACCTAGTGATCAAAATCTCTAGTCTTTCTTCACCGAGCCCCTTTGTAGTCATTTGTTTCCTTTATCTCCAAAGTAGTCACCTCTTCTTATTCAATTTGTATAATGAAGTAATATTAGGTTTAGCTATTTATTAATTAGGTTTGCCCTAATAAACTTCTATTTGGGTTAAATTAATATTAAGGCCCAAATTTTAACCACATAATATTATCTATCACTTATTAATATTTATTAGCCCACATAATTTAAATAACTAGTTTGACCCAAATAAATGACAAGTTTCAAACAATATGTTTTAAGAATATAAATTTAATATTATTTTATTATTATTTTCGGGATATTACATTACCTCCCCCTTAAAAAGGATTCCGTCCCCGGAATCAAAAGAATGAAAATACCTAATTATCAAAAAGATGTAGATACTCCGCTTGAATAGACTCCTCTATCTCCCAAGTAGCTTCCCGCTCCGAATAATTTTACCACAAGACTTTAACAAAAGGAATTATCTTCCTCAAATTTTAATTTAATCAGTTATTTAATTATCTACTAAAAGAATTTAATTTTCCAAACAAAACAAGGAAGAAAAGAAGGAAACAAAATCATTTACCTTTTTCCATTTAAACACAATTGTATAAGATAAAATTAATTAATATTTAATTATATAAAAAAAATAGGTTATTACAGATGTTACGTAAATATGTGGATGACCCGAACCACATAATTGAATTAGAACTAGACGTGATATCAGAAGAATTAACGTATGAGGAGATACCTGTTAAAATCTTGGATAAGAAGGAATATATTCTACGCTCAAAGGTTATACCTCAATAGTTAGAATCTGACGAGGTATCCTCACCTCTTCGACATACCAGGTACGTACGTTAATTTCGAGGACGAAATTTCATAAGAAGTGGAGGTTGTAAGACCCCAAATTTTATGAATAAAGATTAATTTTCTCGAAATATTTTTTTTAGTATTAAGGTGTGGATTTGATATAATATTATAGTTGTGGGTAATATTTATAAATTTTACAAAGTATGCAAGTTGTTATAAAATATTCGATTGGTCAGAGAATATTCGTACAACGACACAATCATTGGTGGACCCCACAACGGAATTATTGTCGAAGTAAGAAAACGACAGAAATAACTTTTTATAAAAATAACGGCGAAAGTTTTACCGTTGCTAATCTGTTGAAATACCGGTGATAAAAGTACAAGAATGTCTGGCGTGGTTGCATAGTAGTAGATACCGGTATTGATAATTGATGCTTACGTGAGAAGTCACCGCTTTTATTCAATTATGCTACTGATAATTCTTGCATAGTATCTCACATTATTGATTCAATTATTGTTACAATATTTTATATTATTAAATCAATAATTGAGATAACAAGTTATTCATATTATTATTTGCATAATTAACAATGTCTAGAAAGTACTGTCGAGGAAAGGTGTTTGGTCGCCTAATTGTGCGCCAATAGGTAGAAATTGTGACGCCCCCAAAAATAGGTATACATCACCCATCTAGAGTCGCCAAATACATGGTACATAAATCAAATACAACTTAATTATACAACTGTCGTGTAAAATACGACAAAACATAAACTGAGAGTTTAAACAAGAATATTGCCTTCTAGACAATATACACTCTCAATGGAGTCCTCATAGACAGTATACAAACTCAAATTCAGTCCTCATTACATTTATTATCACACTATTTCATAGAATAGTGAGGACTACTAATGCTATCATCTGTACTGTCAATCCGTCCCCCGACTCATCCCAGCTATATTCTCATTTCCTGAAAAGAACAGTGAATGAAAGGGTGAGCTCAACTAGCCCAGTAAGAAATATTATGACTAAGATAATGCAGAATAAATTATCATTAGCCTTCAACAATGTTAAACTGATACAATACAAAAGACATCAAGTTTAACTGCAGTGGAACAAGCAATCCATTAGAAAAGTTAAGTAGAGAATAAAATCTACTATCTTCTATGATTTAAAAGGTTTTCATCAATTTTTATCGCTGAGACTCAGCTTAATAAATAAACCACATCATTGAATCATCCCTGCACTACGGACCAAGGATATTCATTAAATCATCAATGGTCATGACTATACCGAATAATCCCTGGTCATAATTATACCAAAAACTGTCCATCAATGCACTACAGGCCACTGAGGATTTGTACCACATCATTAGTCACATTACGGTCATGACTATACCGAATAATCCCTGGTCATAATCACACCAAGTCCCTCTATGCACGTAAGCCAAAGATGACTTTTATCACAATATAAACATGAGGATGATGACAATGATATAAGCATTAATCAAACGAAAACAAGGATAAATATTAAAGACTTTAAATTTATCCTAATATTATTAATCACTTAATAAACTCATAATCCAATATTATTAATATTATAAAATATATTTTAATCACTTCTTAAACTTATAAATAATTTATTTCAATTGTTTATACTTTACCAAATAATGCATTTAATCATTCAAAAATGCCATACTCATAAGATTTCATTACCAATGATCAAATCCCTTATCAAAAATCTGCATATACTCTATATAGGATTCCCAAGCCATAAAATCATATTGACCAATTTTCAACTTCACATAACATATTTAACTCATATACTCATAACTAGTTTATTTTCATGAAAAACAACAAATCAGTCCCAAAAATATTTCTTTTCTGGGATTTAACAGAATATAGTCCCATATTGAACATATATTTTTCCCGAAATTTTTAAAATTTATTTACTATTTTTCAAAAATTAATTTTTAATTAATTCCTTAAGAAATTAGCTACCTCAAGTTTAACTCCAGCAATTCCCAAATCTTGGCAGGATCTTATACATGTTAATGTGAGCCTCTAGTTTAAATTTCGTGGTCATTGGAGTTATAGAACTACGGTTATAGCGTTTTAATTTCGTCAGAAAAACTTAAATATTGAAATAGTCATAACTTGCTCATTTTAAGTCGGAATGAGCTCATTTTTGGACAGGAGGTACTTTATACCATATATTTTCATGTCCCAAAAGGCCGAAAATTTTCTCACAAATTAAGTGGCGTAACTTGACCCTTATACAAAATTTTAACAAGTAGCAGCTTTTTGAAATTTATAGTTTTTGACTCCTTTGCTAAAATCAGTCCACACAAAAATCTACAACTCCTTTTCCAGTGATTCCACTTGGATAAGTTAGAAAACTCATAGATCTAACTCTAGAACTTGACCACACTCAAAAATTCGAAATATAATAGGAGATATGGTCAATTGAATTTTATATTCCATTTTCACCAAAATCTGATTTTCAACCCTTTGTGATTTCTAAGAAACTTTCATGTTTTCACATAATAACCCACCTAACTCATCATGACAATGACATAATAATTCAATAAAACAAGTTCAAGAATTAATTTATCCAGGAACCAACAACGTCCAAATTGTCAACATGATACTGCAAATAGATTTTTTCACGCCATGCGGTAATCCACGCATACAGATCATTTCCATAATTTAATAAGGAATGAATACAAAGGATCATTCACCATGCATGTGGTAATCCACATAGACAGGTTATTCCCAACAAAATAATAAAGAATGGAATAATGAAGAAGAATTCACCATGCGATGCGATAGATCGCATGCAGAAAAGTTATTCCCAATGAATAATAATAAAGAATGGAACTAGGTCATGCTTAAACGCAGATGCATGTGATATTAAAGCAGTAATAATAAATACGGAATAATGAATAATGGAACCAGTCAAAGTGAAATTCACGCAAGATGAGGATATTCCAACAGAATAATAAAGAATGGAATAACAACAAAATTTCACCATGTATGCCAGTACTTCAGATAAACAAAGTTATTCAATGAGAATAATAAAGAATGAAATAACAATGAATTTTACCATGTATGCAGATCAGACAAACAAAGTTATTCAATAGAATAATAAAGAATGGAATAACAATAGCTCTCTTCATGAATATGAAAGAAATAATACCCCTTACCTTAGAATAAAGTTGGATACAGGAGTACTAAAGTAGTAGAATATTTTTCTTCTTTCCCTCTATAGTTTCTCTCTCTAGAGTTTCAGTGAATTCGTAAGAAATAATGAAGGAATGAGCTTCTATTTATAGGAGAATGGGCTGAATAGTAATTAATCCATGAACGATCCAGATTGATTTACTTTTAAACGGACGGTCCAGATTGGTTTACAATAAAATATTCTAATAAAACAAAATCTTTTAAATAAAATATAATATATTCTATTTATAATCTAATAAAACGAATAACTTTATAAAAGTATTCTGTTTTATATAAAAAGATTTTTACTATGCAAAGACTATGCAAGAACTATGCAAACACTATGCATAATAAAATATAATATATTCTAATTATTGTCTAATAAAACAAATAACTTTATAAAAGTATTCATTTTATATAAAAGATTTTACTATGCAAAAACTATGCATAATAAAATATATTATATTCTAATTATTGTCTAATAAAACAAATAACTTTATAAAACTATTCATTTTATATAAAAGTTTTTCATTTTATTACATTAATAATACTAATAAAACAAAACTTCATCATCATTATTATAATTCACACTATTAATCGACCGTGTCGTTCCTCGGAAAGAGGGCTTTCCAATAAGGATTTCTCTCTATTCATGTGCGCAATTAGGTGACCAAACCTCTCTTGGCGTAACTTCTAGACATCATTAATATTGCAAATAATAATATTAATAACTCTCATCATCTCAATTATTGATTTAATAATATATAAAATATCGACAATAATTGAATTAATTAACGTGAGATACTATGCAACAATTATCAAGCAATAATTAAACAAAACCTGAGTGACTTCTCACGTAAGCATCAATAATCAATACCGTGTGCTACTATGCAACCACGCCAGACATCTTTTCTTTACTACTGAGTAGTTCAACAGGTTTTATCGGTAAAACTTCCGCTGTTAATTTCATAAAAATATTTTTGTCATTTTCTCAATCCGACAATAATTCCATTGTGGGGTCCACCAATGATTGTGCCGTCGTACGAATATTTCCCGATCAATCGAACAACTTGCATACTTTGCAAAATTTATAAATATTACCCACAACTATAACATTATGTCAAATACACACCATAATTTTGAAAAAAAATATTTCGAGAAAATTAATCTTTATTCACAAAATTTGGGGTCTCACAATCTCCCCTCCTTATGACATTTTGCCCTCGAAATTTACATACGTACCTGGTATGACGAACAGATGAGGACACTTCGTCAGATACTAACTTTTGAGGTATAACCTTTAAGCGTAGAATATATTCCAGGATTTTAACAGGTATATCTTCATATGTTAAATTATCTGTTATCTCGTCCGGTTCTAAATCAATAACGTGGTTCAGGTCGTCCACATATTTACGTAACATCGATATGTGTAAAATGTTATGAACACGCGACATACTTGGCGGTAAAATGAGTCTATAAGCCACAGTTCCTACTTAATCGAGGATTTCAAATGGGCCCATAAAATCGAGGGTTGAGATCTCCTCTCTTCATCGATTCTTGCTTTTAGAATAACGCCCTCTTGAACCTTCTTCTTCACATTTCATCAGATTCAGATATGTAGCTTGAGCGGTTTTAACTTTATCGATTAAAGTCGATTCTACTTGTATATTCGTTATCTTCACGTGGGTTCGTATATTTGCACTCGAAAACGCATACGATCTTCTACTCAACGCGTCAGCTACCACGTTCGCTTTTCCACGATGGTATTGAATGGTACGATCGTAATCTTCAACAGCTCGAGCCAACATCTTTGGCGCATGTTACGTTCGTTTTAGTTGAAAAAATATTTAGATTTTAGAAATGGAGTTTTGTACTGGGGTCAGTACAAAATTCAATTTCACGCTCTAGGGGTAGACTAAGAAGTCTTCAAAAATACGTCAGAAAATTTATTAATAATAGAAATCTCATTCAAAATTGTGACCCTCATCCAAGACAGTATCTAATAAGGTATAGACTTCGTAAAAATGTATAATTAACTAACCCGTGCTAACTTCGTTCGGGTTACTCGCTTTTTGAGAAGTCACGAAACACGCTCTTCCTGAAACCACCGACTTTGTTTTGTCCATATCTGCCGTTGGTGCCACCGTCCCAGCTGGACTTGACTTCACTATACGATAAAATCGAGCTAAATGACCATCTCTTCTTAAAATTTCCATTTCTATTATCTTGGCCATGATTACCACCGAAGTGGTTACCATTCTTGGCATGATAATTTCTCCCACGATGGTTATCATTGTTAGATGGCCGTTATTGCCCATTTATGATTATTATCGTGTTCTTTGGTCATTACCTTTTGGTTGTTTTTTGACTCATTATCGCGCTCCAATAATCGAGCCCTATTCACAACATTTGAATATAAACAAAGTTTATGAGAAATGAGGTATTGACGTATATCGGGTTTCAAACCTCTTAGAAACATTCGCGTCATTCGCTCCTCATTATCGACCAAATGGGATGCAAACCAGGATAACTCATAAACTTAGCCTCGATCTTTACGATCACGGTCATATTATTTTGCTCCATTGCTTATCTCAACATTTTCGGATGCCATTTTCAAACCTTTGTCACAAAACAAGGGTTAATTGACATATCACATATTATCTCTATACTACGATTCCACCAATTAAATATAAAATAAACTTAGATAGGTCCTACTAGCGAAGGAATTCCCCGTCTCTCCCCTCCTAGTTCTTGCCTCACATCTCAGCCAGGGATCATATCCCTAAGCTTTGATACGAACTGTGACTCCCCCAAAAATAGGTATACATCACCCATCTAGAGTCGCCAAATACATGGTACATAAATCAAATACAACTTAATTATACAATTGTCGTGTAAAATACGACAAAAACATAAACTGAGAGTTTAAACAAGAATATTGCCTTCTAGACAATATCCACTCTCAATGGAGTCCTCATAGACAGTAAACAAACTCAAATTCAGTCCTCATTACATTTATTATCACACTATTTCATAGAATAGTGAGGACTACTAATGCTATCATTTGTATTGTCAATCCGTCCCCCGACTCGTCCCAGCTATATTCTCATTTCCTGAAAAGAACAGTGAAGGAAAGGGTGAACTCAACTAGCCCAGTAAGAAATATTATGACTAAGATAATGCAGAATAAATTATCATTAGCCTTCAACAATGTTAAACTGATAAAATACAAAAGACATCAAGTTTAACTGCAACGGAACAAGCAATCCATTAGAAAAGTTAAGTAGAGAATAAAATCTACTATCTTCTATGATTTAAAATGTTTTCATCAATTTTTATCATTTGAGACTAAATTTTTAATAAATAAACCACATCATCGAATCATCCCACCTTACTTCTGGACCAAGGATATTCATTAAATCATCAATGGTCATGACTATACCGAATAATCCTCGGTCATAATTATACCAAAAATCGTCCATCAATGCACTACTCACAGCCACCGAGGATTTTTACCACATCATTCGTCACATTACTACCAATCACGACTATACCGAATAATCCACGGTCATAATCACACCAAGTCCCTATGCACGTAAGCCAAAGATGACTTTTATCACAATATAAACACGAGGATGATGACAATGATATAAGCATTAATCAAACGAAAACAAGGATAAATATTAAAGACTTTAAATTTATCCTAATATTATTAATCACTTAATAAACTCATAATCCAATATTATTAATATTATAAAATATATTTTAATCACTTCTTAAACTTATAAATAATTTATTTCAATTGTTTATACTTTACCAAATAATGCATTTAATCATTCAAAAATGCCATACTCATAAGATTTCATCACCAATGATCAAATCCCTTATCAAAAATCTGCATATACTCTATATAGGATTCCCAAGCCATAAAATTATATTGACCAATTTTCAACTTCACATAACATATTTAACTCATATACTCATAACTAGTTTATTTTCATGAAAAATAACAAATCAGTCCCAAAAATATTTCTTTTTTGGGATTTAACAGAATATAGTCCCATATTGAACATATATTTTTCCCGAAATTTCTAAAATTTATTTACTATTTTTCAAAAATTAATTTCTAATTAATTCCTTAAGAAATTAGCTACCTCAAGTTTAACTCTAGCAATTCCCAAATCTTGGCAAGATCTTATACATGTTAATGTGAGCCTCTAGTTTAAATTTCGTGGTCATCAGAGTTATAGAACTCCGGTTATAGCATTTTAATTTTGTTAGAAAAACTTAAATATTGAAATAGTCATAACTTGCTCATTTTAAGTCGTAATGAGCTCATTTTTGGACAGGAGGTACTTTATACCATATATTTTCATGTCCCAAAAGGCCAAAAATTTTCTCACAAATTAAGTGGCCGAAACAGCCCTTACAAAATTTTGGGCAGTAGCCTTTTTGAAATTTATAGTTTTTGACTCCTTTGCTAAAATCAGTCCACACAAAAATCTACAACACCTTTTCCAGTGATTCCATTTGGATAAGTTAGAAAACTCATAGATCTAACTCTAGAACTTGACCACACTCAAAAATTCAAAATATAATAGGAGATATGGTCAATTGAATTTCATATTCCATTTTCACCAAAATCTGATTTTCAACCCTTTGAGATTTCTAAGAAACTTTCATGTTTTCACATAATAACCCACCTAACTCATCATGACAATGACATAATAATTCAATAAAACAAGTTTAAGAATTAATTTATCTAGGAACCAACAACGTCCAAATTGTCAACATGATACTGCAAATAGATTTTTGCCCGCCATGCAGTAATCCACGCATACAGATCATTTCCATAATTTAATAAGGAATGAATACAAAGGATCATTCACCATACATGTGGTAATCCACATAGACAAAAAGTTTTCAATGAGAATAATAAAGAATGGAATAATGGAAGAATTCACCCATGCATGCGATAGATTGCATAGAAAAGTTATTCCCAATAGAATAATAAAGAATGGAACGGTCGTCACGTAGAACGCGCATCTGAGGATATACGGCGTAATAAAAAATAATGGAATAACGACAAAATTCACCATGCATGCGATAGGCCGCAAATGCAGAACGAGTTATTCAACGAGAATAATAAATAATGGAACTAGGTCATGCGTAAACGCACAGACAGGATATTCTGACAAAATAATAAATACATAATAATAAATAATGGAACCAGGTCAGGCAAAATTCGCACCGATAGGATATTCCAACAGAATAATAAAGAATGGAATAACAACACAATTTCACCATGTATGCGGTGCTTCGCATAAACAGGTTATTCCAGCAGAATAATAAAGAATGGAATAACAACAGAATTTCACCATGTATGCGGTACTTCGCATAAACAGGTTATTTCCAACAGAATAATAAAGAATTGAATAACAATAGCTCTCTTCATGAATATGAAAGAAATAATACCCCTTACCTTAGAATAAAGCTGGATACAGGAGTACTAAAGTAGTAGAATACTTTTCTTCTTTCTCTCTATAGTTTCTCTCTCTAGAGTTTCAGTGAATTCATAAGAAATAATGAAGGAATGAGCTTCTATTTATAGGAGAATGGGTTGAATAGTAACTAATCCATGAACGGTCCAGATTGATTTACTTTTAAACGGACGGTCTAGATTGGTTTACAATAAAATATTCTAATAAAACAAAATTTTTTAAATAAAATATAATATATTCTATTTATAATCTAATAAAACGAATAACTTTATAAAAGTATTCTGTTTTATATAAAAAGATTTTTACTATGCAGGTACTATGCAAACACTATGCATAATAAAATATAATATATTCTAATTATTATCTAATAAAATAAATAACTTTATAAAAGTATTCTTTTTATATAAAAAGATTTTACTATGCCAAACACTATGCATAATAAAATATATTATATTCCAATTATTGTCTAATAAAATAAATAACTTTACAAAAGTATTCTATTTTATATAAAAAGCTTTTCATTTTATTACATTAATAATACTAATAAAATAAAACTTCATCATCATTATTATAATTCACACTATTAATCGACTGTGTCGTTCCGGAAGAGGGGCTTTCAATAAAGATTTCTCCTATTGGGCGCAATTAGGTGACCAAACCTCTCCTTGGCAAGAACTTTCAGACATCGTTAATATTGCAAATAATAATATTAATAACTCTGTCATCTCAATTATTGATTTAATAATATATAAAATATCGACAATAATTGAATCAATTAACGTGAGATACTATGCAATAATTACTGAAGCAATAATTTAACAAAACTGAGTGACTTCTCTCGTAAGCATCAATAATCAATACCGTGTGCTACTATGCAACCATACGTATTACTGTACTTTTACTACTGAGTAGTTCAACAGTTTTAACGGTAAAACTTTTGCCGTTAATTTTATAAATTTTTTTTGTCATTTTCTCAATCCGATAATAATTTCATTGTGGGGTCCACCAATGATTATGCCGTCGTACGAATATTCCCCGACCAATCGAACAACTTGCATACTTTGCAAATTTATAAGTATTACCCACAACTATAACATTATCTCAAATACACACCATAATTTTGAAAAAAAATATTTTGAGAAAATTAATCTTTATTCATAAAATTTGGGGTCTCAGAGAAATCCTTATCGAAAAGCCTTCTCCTTCCCGGAAACGATCTGGTTGTTAATATTGCGAGTTATAATAATGATGAATAAATATTGTTAAAAATATTAAGAGGATTTTTATGAAGTATTTGTTATAAATTTTACTCATTATATGGACCCCCTATTTACCCATTTTTCAAAAAAAATTGGTAGAAATTTATTCAGTGTATATATACATACATATATATATATATATATATATATATATATATTATAAAGGTGGGGGTCCACACGTGTGGAAGAAAAAATGAAATGGGAGGGAGAAAAAAGAATGCGAATACGGGTGGAATATTGGTGGAAGGGTGGATATGGTGGAATGAAGTATTATATATATATATATATATATATATATATATATATATATATATATTATATAAGTTTTGTTTTATTAGATTATAAATAGAATATATTATATTTTATTACGTACAGTGCAGCATAGTAAAATAAAAAATTTTAAAATTTTCAATCGGCTGAACGTCAGTGATTTTTTGTTTGAAATTACTTTGCGTCCGTGATTATTTCTTAAATAGTATCCTTCCATTCTCCTATAAATAGGATGCTCAAAGAAAATCACACCAGAATCAGAAAATTCTTCTTTTATATTATTAAGCGTATTTCTTTCGAGTTGTAAGAAGATTTGAGTGTAAAAAACAGTACAAGTTTTCTTCAAGAATATCTTCGCTATACCAGTTGGAATACTCTCCTTTTTAAGGTAAGGGAAATTATTTATTTCATATTTGGTTACGATATTATTTTTTGTATTCGTAAGAAATTTTATTTCGTTCAATATTCACAAGAAATATTTTCTTCGTTTAATATTCGTAAGGAATATTATTGTCGTTCAATATTCGTAAGGAATATTATTTTTGTTCAACAATTGTAAGGGATATTATTTTTGTTCAATATTCGTATGAAATAAGTATTTCTTCCATACTCTGTAGTATGTAAGTAATATTATTTCGTTTCAGATTCAGAATTCTACACTCATTTTGTTAAGTTTTGGCTTCTATACTCCATGAAATTAGTAGAATATCCTTGAAATTTGCGCTTCATCCAGTATCTTTTCATGGAAATATTATTCTGAACATTCTTGATAAGTTTTAATTTTTTCATGCCAGAGTACTATTCACAGGGTACTATTCCCGAAGTAATATTCATAGGGTACTATTCACTCGGGTACTATTCACTCGGGGTACTATTCATGATAAAAATTTATTTCTTTTCAGTCTAAATCATTTTTGATACAATATTATTCTTGAATTTTACTCCACAAAGCAGTATCATGTTGATAATTTGGACATTATTGAATTCTGGATAAATTAAATTATAAAAGATTTAAAATTTATCCTTGATCTCGTTTGATTGAATTTTTATATCATTGTCATCATCCTCATGCTTATATTGTGATGAAAGTCATCTTTGGTCCGTACTGCATTGATGGACTGTTGATTGGTATGATTATGACTAGGGATTTTTCGGTATAATTATGACCTGTAATGTTACAAGTGATGTGGATTATTTATTGAGCTGAGTCTCAGCAACAGTTATTGGTATGATCATGACCATGCGTTCTTTTCGACCAAGGGTGCAAAGATAAATTATTGTTTGACATGTTCATGACCATTGGTGAAAACACGAATATCCTTGGCCCGTAATGCATGCATGGATAATTCGTGGTCGTGATACTAATGAATATCCTTGGCCCGTAGTGCATGGATAATTCAGTGATATAAATTATTTATTAAGTTGAGTCTTAGCGATAAAATTGATGATAAACTTTTAAATCATAGAAGATAGTAGATATCATGCTCTACTTGACTCTTCTAATGTATTGCTTATTCATTGCAGGTTGTTGATCTAAAACTTTCGCATCTATTGTATTCTATCATTGTTATTATATTGTTGAATGCTAAGAATAATTTATTCTGCATTATCTTAGTCATAATATTTCTTACTGGGCTAGTTGAGCTCACCCTTTCTTTTATTGTTCTCTTCAGAAAATGAGAATATAGTTGGAACTAGTCGAGAAATGGATTGACGATCCAGATGGTTATTTTAGTAGTCCTCACTATTCTGTAAAATAGTGTGATAATAATTGTAATGAGATTGAATTTGAGTTTGGATATTGTCTAGGAGACAATATTTGTATTAAAACTCACAGTTTATATTTTGTCGTATTCTGCACGACACTTAACAGTTGTATAAGTTAAGTTTGTATTTGAATTATGTACCATGTATTTGGCGACTCAGAATGGGTGGTGTATACCTATTTTGGGGACGTCACATAACATACCTTGCTCATCCCCCTAGCGACGGACCGGGCAACGATTCGGTCCGTTGCTATATGTTCTGTTCATCGCTATATGTTGTCCGTCGCTAAAAGCTAATACGACGGTTCTATATATAGCGACGGACCGAATCGTCGTCTGGTCTGTCGCTAAAGGGGGGTGAACAATGTATGTTAAATAAGGGGTGAACTCAAGATCCTGACCGGGAAAACAGATAGGGGATGTAATCTCTCAACATTCATGACAATCAATTTTGCACTTGAAAACAAAATCGATCGAACAAAAGCTAAACTTATTTGTATAGTGCTATTGTTCAAATTCGGATATGTTATTCCTGTTTATCCATTTAAAATATTCTTAATAGTAAATAAATATTTTTGGTGTAGAAAGTCTCAAATTCACGTTCTTGCGCCACACAAATTTTACTTGAGAAACGAAGTCATAGACATGAAGGTTCAAGGCCAGACCGACCACTTCAAATTGAGATATGAGATGAGACCAAGAATGAGATTTAAGATTTGAATTTGTATCATTTGTGCATCTTATAAAAATGTAAAAACCAAATTGAAAAGACAATACAATCTAATTATGTATAATTCATATTTTTTTTCTTTCAACCCTAGAGAAATCTAGCTAGTTACTTAGCCAAACTATAGAAGAAGAATATGATATTTACATGTGTTCATGCTCTTCCTTTTTCCATTCAAACCCTAAAAATCTGCCAGGCGAAAACCTAATATACCTATATTCTGAAATTGTATCAAGGTTAGGAGACCATACTTGATCCTTTGACCCAACCAACATATCATAGCGCTTCTTCAATTCCGGCGTAGTACAAAGAAAATTAGGGTTTGGACTATCATTTTCTTTTCCTATTGTAGTAAAGCAACTGATCATAAACTCCGGCGATACCTTAAATAAAGCTTTTCCATTAGAACCCTTCATGTATTGAAATGGAGTAGTGACCTTGAAATTAATCGCGGTCCGTTTAGTGCCAGAAAGTAGGGCAGTAAAAGAAGAAGTCGAAAGGACATTACTTGTGAAACAATTAATGGGAAGAACAAAGTAGGTTTGGCCGGTTATAAGCTCGTCGTCGATGGCTAGGGCAGGGACCGGTTGGCCGATGAAGAATGAGTCTGCATGGCAAACCATGCGGTCGGGGAACTCGAACATGATTTCTCCGGCGACCGGAGTTTTGCCTGTGAGAGTTCTTGAGGTTCCTTCCCAAAAAATTAGCTTCACAAATGAATTTGGTTGACAACAAATAACCATTGTATTGCCCATGAGAAAAAGAGTTAATTTAGGGGAGGAGTTGAGTTTGTAGTTATTATATATAGAGGGGGAAGGTTGACTTTGAGGAAGTCATATCGGGAGGTCGGTAGCCGGCTATGAAACATCTTAAGGGACGTATTATGTAGTGGATTTATGTCAATCTGCTAATCATCAAAAATCACCTAAACCTAAAAATTACATGGCCCATATAACTGTCCCTTTTCTGTTTTATATAGCATCTTATATATCCTATATATTGGTATCAATTAGTACCTATTCAGTTTTACTGTTTTATTTATTATTTTATCTTATATATTGGTATCAAGTAATATTTATCTATTTAAAAAGATAATTGTGAACAGATAATTGAATTATATTTGACAACAACGCATCAGAAAAGAGATAGAAGATGAGACTGAAGATGTATGTATTTTAGATTCTAAAAAACATACATTACCTCTTCCTTTATCGTGTTACATCATAAGTTTGAATTTACCTCTTAGCTCGACAAAAGCGCTACATGAAAAAAAATAAAATTTCCGTAGGTTCTCCCCGTACTTTCCTCCTGGCTCCTTAATTTCCCAGGTTCTCCCAAGCCATAGTCCATATAAAGGTATCCCTAGAATTGAATTGTAATAGAAGAGGTACTCACAAAAAAAGAAGAAAAAAAAAGATGCCATATGAAGTTTTTAAAATACTCCCTCAAATCCGAGATTGAGAATCTCATTTTAACTAAACAAATAACGTTTTCTACTACTGTTTTACAAAATAAAAGCAGAGAGAAAATCGAAAATTGAAAATTGAAATAGTTATCAAATGAGTCCTAAAAAATATTAATCAGTTCTTTTTTTATTTTATTTTAACCTATTATCTCAATTTTAGTAAATAATATTTTATTCATTCTAAAATATAAGATTATTATTGACTTTTAAAAAAATAATTTAAAAATTTACAAATTCAAAATTGATATGATAGATTTATAATTATAAAATAATAAATTTTATAATTAGTAGTAACTTTTAGATAATTTATAATTTTAGTCATTGAATTGACTAAAATTGTAAATATTATATATATATCATGAATTTTAAAATGTCTCATGCAAGTTGTGTAATACCGAAATAAATAAATATTAAATAATAAAAATTATTTTATTTTAAAAACATATTAATTGGACTTTGTCATTTATTTGGGTCAAACTAGTTATTTAATTTGTGTGGGCTAATAAATATTAATAAGAGATGAGTAAATTAATTAAATACAATTTGGACCTTAAAACTAAGTGGGGTCTAATTTATAATTGTGTAATTTTAAAATTCTATTAAAAGTTGGAGAGTTAATAAATATATTAATTAATAAAATCTATTTCTAAGTGAATAAATAAGTAAAACCTAATTTTACACATAATAAGTCTAACGCGAAGAAGGTAAAAAAAAACGGAGCAGTGTTGGCGGCGCAGGAGAACCGATTACTTTTGGTTGCCAATTCTTTTCGATGAGTAATTATAATTTTCCTAATTATAGTCTGTAATTGTAATCATATGATAGTATACATATAATGATTGGATGACAAAGGAAATCATATATTTATATTGTGTGAATAATAAAATAAGCATGTCTTTATATGAATTATAACTATAATAATGGGCAATATGTAAACTTAGATTATTTTTTTTAGCAATCTGAATTCGGATGGCCAGTGGGGTGATAAAGTTAGTATGCTAGCTTAATAAATAACTAAATATAATGTTATACTTAGAAATTGTATTGAAAGTTTTGTATATTAATTAATTCAAATCGAATTCATTTATTTGTTAAAATTATAAAAATTATTAATAAAATTAAATAATATTATGTTAGTAATGGTTATAAAAATTTATTTAATAAAATTAAATAATATTATGTTAGTAATGGTTAGATTTGTAATAAAATTTTATTTTATTATTAGATCGAGCGGAGGGAATTTAAGGAGTACATTTGGAATATAATTTCGGGTATTACATTATTTAATCCAGATACAGATTCCATACTCTTTCAATGAGACTCTTTTGTTTTTAATTTGTTCATTTTGTTATTCGTTTCAAAATTTAGTTTTGTCTCTCATAATTGTTCCTTATTAAATTCGTGAGAATGTTTCATTTTGGCATTAGTATTTGAAACTAGTATTTGTTGTAAGACCCCGACTTTTATGAATAAAGATGAATTTTCTATAAATATTATTTTTGAATATTAAGGAGTGAATTTGATATAATGTGATAGTTGTGGGTAATAGTTATAAATTTTGCAAAGTACGCAAGTTGTTATAATATATTCGATTGGTCGGGGAATATTTGTTTTAACAGGAAATATTCGTACGACGGCACAATCATTGATGGACCCCAAAACGGAATTATTGTCAGATTAATAAAATGACAAAATTATCTTTTTATGAAAATAACGACAGAAGTTTTACCGTTAACTGTTGAAATACCCGGTGTTAAGAGTACAGTAATACGCGTGGTGGCATAGTAGCACACGGTATTGATTATTGATGCTTACGTGAGAAGTCACTCAGTTTTGTTCAATTATTGCTACAATAATTGCTGCATAGTATATCACATTATTTAATTCAATTATTGTCGATATTTTATATATTATTAAATCAATAATTGAGGCGATACAGTTATTCATATTATTATTTGCAATATTGACGATGTCTAGAAAGTTTTGTCGAGGAGATGTTTGGTCACCTAATTGCGCGTCAATAGGGAGAAATCCTTATTGGAAAGTCCCCTCTTTCTTGGGAACGATCTGATTGTTAAATATTGCGAATTATAATAATGATGATTAATGTTGTTAAAAATATTGAAGGAATTTTATGAAGTATTTGTTGTAAATTGACTTATTAATTGGACCCCCATTTACCCATTTTTTAAAAATGTCGGTAGAATGTTATCTTAATTTTGTTTTATTACTTATATATATATATATATATATAGTTTATTATATATATATATATATATATATATATATATATAAATGTCAGTATATATATATATATATATATATATAATTAATAAACTAGTTAGTGGGTGGGTGGGTGGGTGGGTGGGTGGGTGGTGTAGGTTTAAGTGTAGGTTTTGGTGGGTGGAAGTAAGTGCAGTATAAGGCATGTAATGAATATATATATATATATATTATTTTATCTTAGTTTTTTTGTTTTACTTGAATAGTAGTCATCCGTGAATTGAATGATTTCAGCCCGTGAATGTTTGAATGTTGTGTCCGTGATAAATTCTTAACAGTGCCCCTTCCATTCTCCTATAAATATGATGCTTAGTTAGAATTGAAAATCACACCAGAATCAGAGAATTCTTTTTCTATAATATTGAGTGTATTTCTTTCGAGTTTTAGAAAGCTTTGAGCGTAGAAAACAGTCTAAGTTTTCTTCAGGAATATTCCCGCCCTACCAGTCGGAATACTCTTCTTTTCAAGGTAAGGGATGTTATTTTTGTTCAATATTCGCTTGAAATAATATTTTCTTCCATACTCTGTAGTATGTAAGTAATATTATTTCGTTCTAGATTTCGAATTTTATACTCGTTTTGTTAAAGTTTTTGGCTTCTATACTCCATAAAATTAGTAGAATATTCTTGATATATGCGCTTCATCTAGTATCTTTTCATGGAAATATTATTCTGAGCATTCTTGATAAGTTTTAACTTTTTCATGTCGGATTACTATTCACGGGGTTACTATTCCCAAAGTACTATTCACCCGGGGTACTATTCATGATAAAAATTGATTCGTTTTCGGTCCAAATTATTTTTGGTACAATATTATTCTTGAATTTTACTCCACAAAGCAGTATCATGTTGACAATTTGGACGTTATTGATTTCTGGATAAATTAAAATTATAAATCTTTAAAATTTATCCTTGAACTTGTTTTATTAAATTCTTATATCATTGTCATCATCCTCATGTTTATATTATGTTGAAAGTCATCGTGGCACTGTAGTGCATAGATGGACTTGGTGTGATTATGACCGAGGATTATTAGGGTATAATCATGGTAGTAATGTTACAAATGATGTGGTAAAAGTCCTTATTGGCCCGTAGTGCATTGAAGGACAGTTGTTGGCATGATCATGACCATTGATGAATACACGAATATGCTTGGCCCATAGTGCATGGATAATTTGTGGTCATGATACTAAAGAATATCCTTGGCCGTAGTGCAGGGGTGATTCGATGATGTTGATTATTTATTAAGCTGAGTCTCAACGATAAAAGTGATGAAAAACCTTTTAAAATCATAGAAGATAGTAGATATCATGCTCTACTTGACTCTTCTAATGGATTGCTTGTTCACTATGATTAAACTTGATGTTTATTATATTTTATCAGTTTAACACTGTTGAAGGCTAACGATAATTTATTCTGCATTATCGTAGTCATAATATTTCTTACTGGGCTAGTTTAGCTCACCCTTTGCTTTCATTGTTCTCCTCAGGAAATGAGAATATAGCTGGGACTAGTCGGGGAACGGAGTGACGGTCCAGATGATAGCATTAGTAGTCCTCACTATTCTGTAAAATAGTGTGATAATAAATGTATTAAGGACTCCATTTGAGTTTGAATCATCTAGAAGACAATATTAAGTATTAGAACTCTCGGTTTATGTTTTGTCGTATTTTACTGACAGTTGTATTATTAAGTTGTATTTGAATTTTGTACCATGTATTTGGCGACTCAAGATGGGTGATGTATACCTATTTTGGGGGCGTCACGGTTGGTATCAAAGTTTAGGGATATGATCCACCGGGTGAGATGTGAGACAAGAACTAGGAGGGAGAGATGGGAATTCCTTCGCTAGTATGACCTACCTAAGTTTATTTGGTATTTAATTGGTCGGTCAGAGTATAAGGATAATATGTGATATGTCAATTAACCCTTGTTTTGTGGCAGTATTTGAAAATGACATCCGAGAATATTGATAATAGCAATGGAGCACAGGAGACCGTTGAGTCACCACAGATCAATACCCAGGATAATGTGCAACAGGAAGACAATAATCCTCAGGTAAACAACAACAACGATCAAATGATGAATGATGGGATGTTCAGAGGCTTTATGCAGTTCATGCAATATCAGGCGAGAGCGACTCCTGTCCAAAATGCAGGTGGAAACACTGGCAACTCTCGGTCGGTCATCGCTAAATAATTCAAGGAGCGGGACCACCAGAGTTTTTTGGAGAGCCAAAATCACTTAAGGCGGAAACATGGATAAAGCAGATCAACAAGATATTTGATGTCTTGGGATGCTCCGAGGAGCAAAAGGTTCCCTTTTCCACCTTCATATTGCGAGCAGAGGCAGATTACTAGTGGAAATCTGTAAAGCGTACTCAACCTGCCGCACTGAAGATGTCTTGGGAGAAGTTCCAAGAACTGTTCAACGAAAAATACTTTCTCAAAAGTATTCATCACATGAAAGAGGTAGAGTTCATTAAACTGGAGGAAAACAACATGACCATGTCGCAGTACGAAGCCAAGTTTGTCGAGTTGTCCTGGTTTGCGTCCCACTTAGTTGATAATGAGGAGAGAATGACGCGGATGTTTCTAAGAGGTTTGAAACCCGAGATACGTTAATACCTCATTTCTCACAAACTTTGCTTGTACTCAAATGTTGTTAAAAGGGCTCAGTTATTAGTGCGTGATAATGAGTTAACTCAACCAAGAGAGAGCAGCCGGCAAAATGATAATACCAGTGGTAGCAGTCATCGAAACGGTGACAACAAACGTGGAGGGAATCAACAAGCCAGAAATGATAACCACTTCGGTGGTAATCATGGCCAAGATAATAAGAGTGGAAATTTCAAGAAAAGGAGATTCAACAATGATGGAAAGACGTCAGCATCAACACCCGATGTTAAGGAAGGAGAACGACCACCTATCATATGCTTCAAATGCGGAGGGGAGGGACATATCAGTCTAAACTGTGCGCAGCAGTCCAAAACGTGTTACAATTGTGGAAGAAAAGGTCACCTAGCTCGATTTTATCGTTCAGTGAAGCCAAGTCCAGTTGGGATGGAGGCACCAAAGGCCATTCCAAAAAATTAAAAACCAGTAGTTCAAGGGAGAGCGTTTGTCGTGACCTCCCAGAAAGCAAAGAACCCGAATGAGGTCATCACGGGTAAGCTTATCATAAACTCTAGCGAAGTCTATACCTTATTTGATACCGGTTCTACCCATTCTTTTATTTCTCCTACTTCCGCTCAATGTTTAAATTTGACTCCGGAGAAATTAGACTTTGCCTTATCTGTTGAAACTCCGTTGGGAGAAACCTTTATTACATCCACTGTTTATAAGTCTTGTTTGGTTCAAATCGGTACCCTCACATTACCTGTCGATCTTTTTTCATTGAAAATACTTGCATTTGACGTAATTCTAGGGATTGATTGGTTAACTACTCATCATGCAAAAATTGATTGTTTTCGTAAGGTTGATAGCTTTCATATTCCTAACCAACCTATTATGCGAATTCAAGCAACCAAACCATTAAAATCAATCACTGTCATATCAAGCCATAAAGCTATTCATTTATTGAAAAACGGATGTCAAGCTTTCTTAGCTCATGTCACGGATTTAAACAAAAATATGTCAGTTTTGAATAATATTTCTATTGTTAATAAATTTCCTGACGTATTCCCTGAAGAACTTTCTGGCCTACCCCAGAGAGTGAAATTGAATTTGTATCGACCTTGAACCCAGTACAAAATCCATTTCCAAATCCCCATATCGAATGGCTCCTATAGAACTTCAGGAGTTAAAGACCCTACTACAGAAATTGTTAGACATCGGGTTCATTCATCCTAGTACTTCTCCTTGGGGTGCTCCTGTTCTATTTGTGAAGAATAAAGATGGGAGTATGCGACTTTGTATTGATTATCGAGAGTTGAATCATGTCACCATCAAAAATAGGTACCCATTGCCATGTATTGATGATCTGTTTGACCAGTTGCAAGGCGCCAAATTCTTTTCAAAGATTGATCTTCGTTCCGGATATCACCAATTGAAGATTAAAACTGATGACATTCCAAAGACGGCTTTTAGAACTCGGTATGGGCATTATGAATTCCTAGTCATGTCTTTTGGATTGACTAATGCTCCTGCTGCCTTCATGGATATGATGAACTGAGTATTCAAGGAATATTTGGATCATTTTGTGGTCGTCTTTATTAATGACATCCTTATTTACTCCAAAAGTCGTGAAGATCATGAGCAACACTTGAGGCTGATACTCCAAAAGCTTCATGAAAATAAGCTTTATGCCAAGTTGAAGAAATGTGAGTTCTGGCTTGAGGAAGTAGCATTCCTTGGGCACGTAGTATCAAGTCATGGAATATCTGTTGACCCGACAAGGATTGAAGAAATTCAAAACTGGGAGCAAACTAAATCAGTGACCGAAGTACTTAGCTTTCTCGGCTTAAATGGTTATTATCGAATTTTCGTAGAAGGATTTTCTCGAATCGCTACTCCATTAACTCAGCTGACTCGGAAAGATACAAAATTCGGTTGGAGCGAGGAATGTGAAAAGAGTTTTCAAGAACTCAAGAGAAGACTCATTTCAGCACCTGTTCTGACAATACCATCTGGTTCGGAGGGATTTGTCATCTACAGTGATGCTTCGGGCAAAGGGTTAGGATGTGTTCTCATGCAACATGAGAAAGTCATAGCCTATACCTCACGACAACTCAAAGAATATGAGAGGAATTATCCTACTCATGATCTAGAGTTGGCAGCAGTCATATTCGTACTAAAGATGTGAGACCCCAAATTTTATGAATAAAGATTTAAATTTCTCGAAATAATTTTTTGAATATTATGGTGTGGATTTGATATAATGATATAGTTGTGGGTAATATTTATAAATTTTGCAAAGTAAGCAAGTTGTTATATAATATTCGATTGGTCGGGGAATATTCTTTTTATCAGGGAATATCCGTACGATGGCACAATCATTGGTGGGCCCCTTAACGGAAGTATTATCGTAGTTAGTAAACGACAGAATTATCATTTTATAAAAATAACGGCGAAAGTGTTACCGTTAAAATTGTTGAACTATCTTTGTAGTAAAAATGCGATGATGTCTGGCGTGGTTGCATAGTAGCACACGGTATTGATTATTGATGCTTACGTAAGAAGTCACTCAGTTATACTCAATTATTGCTACGGTAATTGCTGCATCATCTCTCATATTATTGATTCAATTATTGTCACAGTATCATCTGTATAATATGTGATATTATTAAATCAATAATTGAGACGACGAAGTTATTCATATTATTATTTACAATATTGACAATGTCTAGAAGTTCTGTCAAGGAGAGGTTTGGTTACCTAATTGCGCGCCAATAAGGAGAAATTCTTATCGGAAAGCCCCCTCTTTCCTGGGAACGACCTGGTTGTTAAATATTGTGAATTATAATATTAATGATGAATAAATTCGTGTTGATTAAAGATGAAATTGATAGTTCCATTGTGTTAGAATTATTAGTGTTAGTGAAAATTGACATTTATTTCGATTATAATTGATGTCTGGAGGTTATATTGACCAATCGGGTAATTAACCGGATAAATGAGAAATTAGTGCTATTGATTCACATGATTATAACTATTTGTTCACATGTGTGTACTATTGATTCACATTCATTTACTATTAGGGGATTTGGTGCAAGATTGATAATACTTGCATGACTAAGTTAAAAATGGAGGTATAGATGGAGGTCTTTGTCATTTGTAATTCGTATTTTCACATGTCTAGAACTATTGATTCACATGATTTACTATTGATTCACATGATTTACTATTAGGGGAGATGGTGCAAGTTTGATAATACTTGCAGGACTAAATTAAAATGAAGGAAAAGAGGAAGGTATTATACTGTAATATTTCGAGCCCCAAAACGTGTAATTATCAAAACTATATTTTCTTATAAATAGAAGCTCATTCTTCCTTCATTTTTCACCAATTCACTAAAGCTATAGAGCAATTATTATAGAGAGAAATTATAGAGAGAAAAAGAAGAGAAGTCTGCTACCTCTTTATTCCAAATTATCCGATCTTCTTTTGAGGTAAGGGGTATTATTCTTTCGTATTCATGAAGAGAGTTATTTTCTTTCAATACTCGTAAGGGTTGTTATTCCATTTTTATTATTATGTTGGAATAACACATACATCTGTACCGCTTATACATGGTGAAATTCTTCTATTATTCCATTCTTTATTATTACATTGGAATAACTTTATACATGTTGTCTATCGCATGCACAGTGAATTACATTAGAATATCCTATTTGTGTGCGGATTACATGATGACAGTTCCATTCTTTATTATTTTGTTGGAATATCACATGCATGCATTATGCATGACCTAGTTCCATTCTTTATTATTACATTGGAATATCACATGCATGCGGACACGCATGACACAGTTCCATTCTTTATTATTACATTGGGAATAACACATGCATGCGATCTATCGCATGCACGGTGAATTCTTACATTATTCCATTCTTTATTATTACATTGGAATAACTTTATCTATAGGACTTATCATTCGGTTATAACCAAGGCAAGAATAAAGCTATTTGGTTATAACCGAATACCGAAATATTCCTATTTTCAACATCCGAACTAATAACCGAATATTTGTAATAACCGAATATCCGAATACCGAATTGTATTCCGGGTATTAACCGAATACTGCTAATTGTAAATCTCAAGTTGCAATTTTTATCCTCAACAAAACATACATAATACTTAAAATAAAAATTAAAATGTGATTGGATAGAAATTAGAATGTGATAATTATATTTACGTAAATACACATGAATTTGATGCTTACAAACTCAAGTCCAGAGCAGTAGGGAGAGAGAGAATGGAAGAGATTTTGGGGGAATCAAGAGATCAAAACCTTTTGTAGCGACCACCGTTCCGAATTTTTTGAGTGTCGCCTCTTCTGTTCTCTCCAAATATTTTCCGGGCAGAAGAAGATCACCGTTCTTCACTTCCTTGTCCGTTCCTTGTTTATTGCGCTGTCCCTCTCTAGAACAGAAGAACAGAAAAAGTGAGGTAGAAATAGTGAGGAAGTCTGCTTCTTTGCGAACAGAAGAAGTTGACCTGAAGAACAGAAGAAGCCCTTCATTTGCAAAATAGAAAATAGAGGTACGTAGAGAGAGAAAGTGAGAGGTGAAAGGGAGAAGGCGGTGGGGATGTCACTAAGAGAGAGAACAGAGAAGACAAAGACTGGAGAGTAGTAGAGTACTTCGGTTCGGTTATCTAACATAGATAAGGGCCAGATAAGACTTAATTTTTTTAACATCTTATTCGGTTATTCGGGTAGACCGAATTACCCAAAACTGAAATCCGAACTAATAATCGTAAACCAAAAAAAAATTGGGATATACCCGAGATATAAAAAATACCCGAATTATTAAGAAATTTCGGTTAAATTATTTCGGTTGTGATCGGTTTTTTGGTTATATCCATTTTTTTCTCAGCCCTACATGTCTATGTGGATTACCGCATGCATGGTGAATGATCCTTCGTATTCATTCTTTATTAAATTGTGGAAATGATCTGTCTACGTGGATTACCGCATGGCGGGTGAAAATCCATTTGCAGTTTCGTATATTCTATTATACTCATATGAGATATCATTTCTTTTATACTAATCATGAAATATCATTTTCTTTGGTATTTTTCTTTTACGAGTTACTATTCATGGGTTACTATTCACCTGATTACTATTTACTCTAATATTATTCACTCGGGTATTCGGGGTACTTTTTGTGTCGGAGTACTATTCACGAGTTACTATTCACCCAAATTACTATTCATCCGAATATTATTCACTTGGATATTTGGGGTACTTTTCATGCCGGGGTACTATTCACGAGGTAATATTCCCGAAGTACTATTCATAGGGTACTATTGCGGGGTACTATTTACCCGAAAAATATATTTCTTTTCTGTCCAAATTATTTTTGGTACATGAATATTATTCTTGAATTTTATTCCACAAAGCAGTATCATGTTGACAATTTGGATATCTTTAAACTCTGGATAAATTTAAAGTCTTTAATATTTATCCTTGATTTTGTTTGATTTGATTTCGGTTGATTATTGCTTATATCATTGTCATCATCCTCATGCTTATATTGTGATGAAAGTCATTTTTGGTTTACATGCATAGATGGACTTGGTATGATTATGACCAGGGATTATTTGGTATAATCATAACCGTAATGTGACGAATGATGTGGTAAAAGTCCTCATTGGACTGTAGTTCATTGATGGACAGTTGTTGGTATGATTATGACCAGGGATTATTCGGTATAATCATGGCCATTGATGATTACATGAATATCCTTGGCCGTGGTGAAGGTATGATTCGATTTTATTTATTAAGCTGAGTCTCAGCGATAAAGTTGATGAAAAACTTTTTAAATCATAGAAGATAGTAGATTTTATGCTCTACTTGACTCTTCTAATGGATTGCTTATTTCATTGCAGATTGTTGATCTAAAACTTGTTGTCTATTGTATTCTATCGGTTGTTATCTTTGTTGAAGGCTAATGATAATTTATTCTGCATTATCTTAGTCATAATATTTCTTACTGGGCTAGTTGAGCTCACCCTTTCTTTCATTGTTCTCTTCAGGAAATGAGAATATAGCTGGGACTAGTCGGGGAATGGAGTGATGGTCTAGGGTAAATGGCTTTAGTAGTCCTCACTATTCTATGGAATAATGTATAATAATTGTAATGAGGACACCATTGAGTGTGGATATTGTCTAGATGACAATATACTTGTTTAAACTCTCAGCTATGTTTTGTCGTATTTTACACATTGTTGTATAATTAAGTTGTATTTGAATTTATGTCCCATGTATCCGGAGACTCAAGATGGGTGATGATATATATTTTGGGGGCATCACGGTTGGTATCAAAGCTTAGGGATATGATCTGGAGTGCATGAGACAAGAACTAGGAGGGGAGAGACGGGGAATTCCTTCACTAGTATGACCTACCTAAGTTTATTTGGTATTTAATTGGTCAGTCAAAGTATAGGGATAATATGTGATATGTAAATTAACCCTTGTTTTGTGACAATGTTTGAAAATGGCATCTAAAAATATTGAGATCAGCAATGAAGCACATGAGACCGTTGAGTCACCAATGATCAATACCCATGATAATGTGCAATAGGAAGATTATAATCCTCAGGTAAATAACGACACCGATCAAATGATGAACGATGGGATGTTCAGAGGCTTTATACAATTCATACAACATCAGGTTAGAGAGACTCCTATTCAAAATATAGGTGGAAATAATGGCAACCCACGATCGGTCACCGCTAAGCAGTTCAAGGAGCTGGGACCACTGGAGTTTTTGGGAAAGCCAGAACCACTTAAGGCGAAGACGTGGTTAAAGCAGATCACCAAGATATTTGATGTCTTGGGATGCTCCAAGGAACAAAAGGTTCCCTTTGCCACCTTTATGTTGCGTGAAGAGGCATATTACTGGTGGAAATCTGTAAAACGTACCCAACCTGATGCACTCAAAATGTCTTGGGAGAAGTTCCAAGCGCTGTTCAACGACAAGTACTTTCCTGAAAGTATTCGTCACATGAAGGAGGTGGAATTCATCCAGTTGGAGCAAAACAATATGACCGTGTCGCAACACAAGGCTAAATTTACGGAGTTATCCCAATTTGCATCCCATTTGGTCGATAATGAGGAGCGAATGACGCGAATGTTTATAAGAGGTTTGAAACCTTATATACGTCAATACCTCATTTCTCACAAACTTTGTTTATATTCAGATGTAGTGAATAGGGCTCAGTTATTGGAGTGCGATAATGAGCCAGCCCAACGAAAGGATAACGAGCATCAACACGATAATAATCATACTAGTGGCAACGACCATCGAAATAATGATAACCATCGTGGGGGAAATTATCATGCCAAGAATGGTAACCACTTCGGTGGTAATCATGGCCAAGATAATAGGAGTGAAAATTTCAAGAAGAGAAGGTTCAACAACGATTGAAAGACAACAGCACCAACACCCGTTTTCAAGGAAGGAGATCGACCACCAATTGTATGCTTCAAATCTTCGAGGGAGGACATATCACCCAAAGCTGCGTGATGCAGTCCAAAGCATGTTACAATTGTGGAAAAGAAGGTCACCTAGCCCGATTTTGTCGTGCACCAAAATCAAGTCTAGCTGGGATGGTGGCACCAAAGGCGGATACGGACAAAACAAAGTCGGTGGTTTCAGGAAGAGCATTTTTCATGACTTCTCAAAAAGCGATTAACCCAAACGAAGTTAGCACGGGTTAGTTAATTATAAATTCTTGCGAAGTCTATACCTCATTAGATACCAGTTCTACCCATTATTTTATCTCTCTTGCTTGCGCTGAACGTTTAAATTTGACTCCTAAGAAGTTAGACTTTGACTTATTAGTTGAAACTTTGTTAGTAGAAACCTTCGTTACATCCACTGTTTATAAATCTTGTTTAATTCAAATCGACACTTTCACGTTTCCTGTCGATCTTATCTCTTTGAAAATACTTGCCTTTGATGTGATTTTAGGAATCAATTAGTTAGCTACTCATCATGCTTTTAGTAAGGTTGTTAGCTTTCATATTCTTAACCAACCTGTTATGCGAATTTAAGCAACCAAACCACTAAAGTCAATCACTGTCATATCAAGCCATAAGTAAAGAGTCCCGAGCCTTTATCTGGTGACTTCCTTGTGTGGAATGCACCGAAGCCAGACTATCCGTAGGGGACACCGTGAATGACGATGGCAAGTTGATAGGTATCAATGTGACGTGCTATCCAAGTCTTGGATGAGAGTCACAGTTTTGAATGATATTTTTATTGTTAATAAATTTCCTGACGTATTTTTGAAGAACTTCCTGGCCTACCCCAAAGCGTGAAATCGAATTTTGTATTGACCCCAGTACAAAACCCATTTCTAAAACCCTTAAATATTTCTTCAACCAAAACGAACGTATAATGTGCCAAAGACGTTGGCTCAATCTGTTGAAGATTACGACTATACCATTCAATATCATTGTGGAAGAGCGAACGTGGTAGCTGACGCGTTGAGTAGAAGATCGTATGCATTTACGAGTGCGATGTTGTTAACACAAAAACCCATTTCGTATAACTTATAAATGATGAAGATGGAGTTAAAGACTCTAGGGACCCACGTGGTGATATCAAATATACGAGTAGAATTGACTTTAATCGATAAAGTTAAATGTCGCTCAAGCTACACACCCAGAGCTGATGAATGTGAAGAAGAAGGTTCAAGAGGGCGTTATTCTAGAAGCAAGAGTTGATGAAGAGAGGAAATCTCAACCCTTGATTTAATTGGCCCATTTGAAAACCTCGATCGAGTAGGAACTATGGCCTATAGACTCGTTTTATCGCCAAGTATGTTGCGTGTTCATAACGTTTTTCACGTATCGATGTTACGTAAATATGTGGACGACCCGAACCACATTATTGAATTGGAACTAGACGTGATAGCAGAAGATTTAATGTATGAGGAGATACATGTTAAAATCTTGGATAAGAAGGATCCTATTTGACACTCAAAGGTTATACCTCAAGAGTTAGAATTTGAAATGAAGTCAATGTATCCTCACCTCTTTGGCATACCAGGTACGTACGTAAATTTCAAGGACAAAATTTCATAAGGAGGGGAGATTGTGAGACCCCAAATTTTATGAATAAAGATTTAAATTTCTTGAAATATTTTTTTGAATATTATGGTGTGGATTTGATATAATGTTATAGTTATGGATAATATTTATAAATTTTGCAAAGTAAGCAAGTTGTTATATAATATTCGATTGGTCGGGAAATATTTTTTTGTCGGGGAATATCCGTACTATGGCACAATCATTGGTGGACCTCACAACAGAAGTATTGTCGTAGTTAGAAAATGACAGAATTATCATTTTATAAAAATAACGACGAAAGTGTTACCGTTAAAACTGTTGAACTACCCGGTAGTAAAAGTAAAGTAATATGCGTGGTTACATAGTAGCACACGGTATTGATTATTGATGCTTACGTAAGAAGTCACTCAGTTATACTCAATTATTGCTACAGTAATTGCTGTATCATATCTCTCATATTATTGATTCAATTATTGTCACAGTATCATCTGTATAATATGTGATATTATTAAATCAATAATTGAGACGAAAAAGTTATTCATATTATTATTTACAATATTGACAATGTCTAGAAGTTCTGTCAAGGAGAGGTTTGGTCACCTAATTGCGCGCCAATAAGGAGAAATTCTTATCGGAAAGCCCCCTCTTTCTTGGGAACGACCTGAATGTAAATATTGTGAATTATAATATTAATGATGAATAAATTCGTGTTGATTAAAGATGAAATTGATAGTTTCATTGTGTTGGAATTATTAGTGTTAGTAAAAATTGACATTTATTTTGATAATAATTGATGTCTGGAGGTTATATTGACCAATCGAGTAATTAACCGGATAAATGAGCAATTAGTTGCTATTGATTCACATGATTATAACTATTTGTTCACATGTGTGTACTATTGATTCACATTCATTTACTATTAGGGGAGTTGGTGAAAGATTGATAATACTTGCATGACTAAGTTAAAATGGAGGTATAGATCGAGGTACTATCTTTGTAATTCAGTATTTTCACATGTCTAGAACTATTGATTCACATGATTTACTATTAGGGGAGATGGTGCAAGTGTGATAATACTTGCGAGGACTAAATTAAAATGAAGGAAAGAGGAAGGTATTATCTGAAGTAATATTTTGAGCCTTAAAAGCGTGCAATTATCGAAACTATATTTTCCTATAAATAGAAGCTCATTCTTCCTTCATTTCTCACCAATTCACTAAAGCTATAGAGCAAATATTATAGAGAAATTTAGAGAGAAAGAAGAAGAGAAATCGCACCTCACTATTCAAAGATTCGATCTTCTTTTTGAGGTAAAGGGTATTATTCTTTCATATTCATGAAGAGAGTTATTTTCTTTCAATACTCGTAAGGGTTGTTATTCCATTCTTTATTATTATGTTGAAATAACTTTGTCATCTGCAAGTACCGCATACATGGTGAAATTCTTTTGTTATTCCATTCTTTATTATTACATTGGAATAACACATCTGCATGCGGATTACGCATGACACGGTTCCGTTCTTTATTATTACGTTGGAATATCATGCATCCCGATTATGCATAACTTTGGTTCCATTCTTTATTATTACGTTGGAATATCACATGCATGCGGATTACGATGACCTGGTTCCATTCTTTATTATTTTGTTTGGAATAACTTTGTTTTTATGCGTCTATCGCATGCCCGGTGAATTCTTACGTTATTCTATTCTTTATTATTCTATTGGAATAACACGCCTATGTGGATTACAAGATGCATGGTGAATGATCCTTCGTATTCATTCTTTATTAAATTGTGAAAATAATCATCTACGTGGATTACCGCGTGGCATGAGGTGAAAATCCATTTCTAGAGCCAGATATTCTATTATACTCGTATGAGATATCATATCTTTTGTACTCGTTATGAAATATCATTTTCTTTGGTATTTTTCTTTTACGAGTTACTATTCACGGGTTACTATTCACCCAATTACTATTCACTCTAGTATTATTCACTCAGGTATTCGGGGCACTTTTCTTGTTAGAGTACTATTCACGAGTTACTATTCACGGGTTACTATTCACCCAAATTACTATTCATCTGAATATTATTCACTCGGGTATTTGGGGTACTTTTCATGCTGGGGTACTATTCACGAGGTAATATTCTCGAAGTACTATTCATAGGGTACTATTTACCCGAAAAATATATTTCTTTTCTGTCCAAATTATTTTTGGTACATGAATATTATTCTTAAATTTTACTCCACAAAGCAGTATCATGCTAACAATTTGGATATCTTTAAACTCTGGATAAATTTAAAGTCTTTAATATTTATCCTTGATTTTGTTTGATTTGATTTCGGTTGATTATTGCTTATATCATTGTCATCATTCTCATGCTTATATTGTGATGAAAGTCATCTTTGACTTACGTGCATAGATGGACTTGGTATGATTATGACCAGGGATTATTCGGTATAATCATGACCGTAATGCGACAAATGATGTGGTAAAAGTCCTTATTGGCCTGTAGTTCATTGATGGACAGTTGTTGGTAATAATTGTAATGAGGACACCATTGAGTGTGGATATTGTCTAGATGACAATATTCTTGTTTAAACTCTCAGCTATGTTTTGTCGTATTTTATACGACTGTTGTATAATTAAGTTGTATTTGAATTTATGTACCATGTATCTGGAGACTCAAGATGGGTGATGTATACCTGTTTTGGGGGCATCATAGTTGGTTTCAAAGCTTAGGGATATGATCCCTGGCTGAGATGTGAGACAAGAACTAGGAGGGAAGAGACGGGGAATTCCTTCGCTAGTACGACCTACCTAAGTTTATTTGGTATTTAATTGGTCGGTCAGAGTATAGGGATAATATGTGATATGTCAATTAACCCTTGTTTTGTGACAGTGTTTGAAAATGGCATCTAAAAATATTGAGATCAACAATGAAGCACATGAGACCATTGAGTCACCAACGATCAATACCCAGGATAATGTGTAACAGAAAGACAATAATCTTCAGGTAAATAACGACACCGATCAAATGATGAACGATGGGATGTTCAGAGGCTTTATGCAATTCATACAACATCAGGTAAGAGAGACTCCTGTTCAAAATATAGGTGGAAATAATGGCAACCCACGGTCGGTCATCGCTAAGCAGTTCAAGGAGCTGGGACCACTGGAGTTTTTGGGAAAGCTAGAACCACTTAAGGCGGAGACATGGTTAAACCAGATCACCAAGATATTTGATGTCTTGGGATGCTCCGAGGAGCAAAAGGTTCCCTTTGCCACCTTTATGTTGTGTGAAGAGGCAGATTACTGGTGGGAATCTGTAAAATATACCCAGCCTGACACACTCAAAATGTCTTGGGAGAAGTTCCAAGAGTTGTTCAACGACAAGTACTTTCCTGAAAGTATTCGTCACATGAAGGAGGTGGAATTCATCAAGTTGGAGCAAAACAATATGACCGTGTCGCAATACGAGGCTAAATTTGCTGAGTTATCCTAGTTTGTATCCCATTTGGTCGATAATGAGGAGCGAATGACGTGAATGTTTCTAAGAGGTTTGAAACCCGATATATGTTAATACCTCATTTCTCATAAAATTTTTTATATTCAGATGTAATGAATAGGGCTCAGTTATTGGAGCGCGATAATGAGCCAACCCAACGAAAGGATAACGAGCATCAACATGATAATAATCGTACCGGTGGAAACGGCCATCGGAACAATGATAACCACCCAAAAGGAACTCAACATGGAACAACAACGTTGGCTCGAACTGTTGAAAGATTATGATCATGCTATTTAATACCACCCTGGAAAAGCAAATGCGGTAGCTGATGCATTGAGAAGGAGATCATATGCGGGTACGAGTCCAATATTGTCAACGTAAAGGCCCATTTTGTATGACTTACAAAGGACGAAGATAGAGTTAAAGACTCCAGGGACCCATGTGATGATGGCGAATATACGAGTAAAACCAATTTTAATCGATAAAGTTAAAGCTGCTCAAGCTACAGACCTGGAGCTGATGCGTATGCGGAATAAAGTGTAAGAAGGTGATATGCCAGAAGCACGAATCGATGAAGAAGGAATACTTCGAGTCAACTCCAGACTTTGTGTTCCTAACGACCTTGATTTAAAGTATAAAATCATGATGGAGGCGCACAACCCACCTTTTGCAATCCATCATGGGAGTACCAAAATGTATCGTGATCTTCGACATATATTTTGGTGGAGCAATATGAAGAGAGAGATAGCGGGGTTTATCTTAAGGTGTCTAACTTGTCAACAAGTCAAAGCGGAGCATCAAGTGCCAAAAGGTCCATTGCAACCACTTGAGATTCCAGAATGGAAGTGGGAGCACATTACCATGGATTTCGTTACTGGTCTTCCCAAGGTTTCTCAAGGCATAGATGTAATTTGGGTCATTGTTGATAGTTTGACCAAGTCGGCTCATTTCTTACCTATATGAAAAACTTATACACTTGAACATTTTGCTCGTATGTACATAAACGAGATTGTAAGATTGCATGGTATGCCAGTATCTATAGTTTCTAACCGAGACCCAAGATTCACTTCAAGATTTTGGGTTAGTTTGAAAAAAGCTATGGGCACAGATTTACGATTTAGTTCGGCTTATCATCCTCAAACGGACGAGCAGTCGGAGAGGACTATTCAAACTCTTAAAGATTTATTAAGACTCTGTGTCCTTGACTTCAAAGGAAGTTGAGACAAGTTCTTACCATTGGTGGAGTTTTCCTACAACAATAGTTATCAAGAAAGTATTGGCATGGGTCCATTTGAGGCGTTGTATGGAAGAAAGTGTCATTCTCCAGTATGCTGAGATAAGGTGGGTGAAACAACATTGTTGGGACCGGAGTTGGTACGTATGACTACGGAAAAGATTCAAACGATCCGACAATGTATAAAAACCTCACAAGATCGACAAAAGAGTTATGCTGATCTTCATCGAAAGGACGTAGAATTCAATATTAGAGATCATGTGTTGTTATGTGTTGCTCCATGGAAAGGAGTTACGAGATTTGGAAAGAGAGGAAAGCTCAATTCTCGATTCATTGGCCCATTTTTAATCCTTGACTGAGTAGGAACTGTGGCCTATAGACTCGGTTTACGGCCAAGTATGTCTCGTGTTCATAACATTTTTCACATATCTATGTTACATAAATATGTGGAAGACTCGAACCACATTATTAAGTTAGAACCGGACGAAATAGCGAAAGATTTAACGTATGAAGAGGTTCCTGTTAAAATCTTGGATAAGAAGGAACATATTCTACGCTCCAAGATTATACCTCAAGTCAAAGCTTTGTGGAGAAACCATGATGTTGAGGAAATGACCTGGGAGTTAGAATCTGAAATGAGATCAAGGTATCCTCACCTCTTCGTCATACCAGGTATGTACCCTAATTTCGAGGGCAAAATTTCATAAGAAGGGGAGGTTGTAAGACCCCAACTTTTATGAATAAAGATAAATTTTCTATAAATATCATTTTTGAATATTAAGGAGTGAATTTGATATAATGTGATAGTTGTGGGTAATAGTTATAAATTTTGCAAAGTACGCAAGTTGTTATATTATATTCGATTGGTCGGGGAATATTCATTTTAACAGGGAATATTTTGCAAAGTACGCAAGTGCTAAAAGGTCCATTGCAACCACTTGAGATTCTAGAATGAAAGTGGGAGCACATTACCATGGATTTCATTACTGGTCTTCCCAAGGTTTCTTAAGGCATAGATGCAATTTGGGTCATTGTTGATATATTGACCATCAGATTCATTTATCTTTTGGAACTCGATCAAATCTTTCCTTAAGTAGGAACATGGTAAGTGGACCTATTTTTGTTGTAAGTAGACTTTGAGGGCTATATGCACATTCTTCTGAAGCTCTTTTTTTTCTTCATCCTCGTCTTGCAAATTTAACGCGTCATTTTCTCGATCAATTATCGCGCTACGAAGGTTAATCGTGTAAGGTAATCTTCAACTTCTCACGTGAATAATCCTCTGAAGTTATTTGGTGACAATTGGGCTCGTATTTGAAGACTTGATACCATGTCTTCTATGAGTATTATGAAACCCATCTGCTAGATTTTCTATGTAGTCATGCCAATAACTCTGTTAATGAACAAAATTACTAGAATCCATTAGGCATATGATTCCATCTTCCCGAACTCTTATGTCGTTGATGCAAGAAAAACGAACTCCTCTGTAATAGCCTTTTGTTGATTTTTGTTTTTTTCACATTAACCCATATGATGTTGATGCTCTAATGCAATTACTCTTCGTAGTAAGCCTTGCTTCATTTTATGTTCTTGCCGCGTACTCAGAAATTGTGTTCCAAACTAAAGAAAACCAAACAGGCTTCTTTATATTTGAATTCTTCTTGATTACCTCATCTATTTGTCTTTTCAGGTAACTCTGGTCTTTCTTTTGTCTTCCGAGCCCCATCACCTTGATTATATCTTGGTTTTTTCCCTTGGAATTCATTAGAAAAAGGCTATAACCTTCGCGGCGAAGGAGTATTCATTCCAAGCAGTTGATTGATAGAGCAACCGGACCTCAAAGGTATGAAGGGGAACATCCTCTAGATAGCCGAGCCCCATAGGGGCCGAACCATATAGCGCGTCAGACGAACCCTATAGGTTTTTTTTAAGGGTGAAAGGGACAACCCCTAGGGGGCCGAAGCCAACATGGTCAAACCCTAGGGGGCGCCGAACCTTATAAAATGTTTTTTTAAGGGCGAAAGGAATAACCCCTTGGTGGCCTAAGGTAACATGGCCGGCCCCTAGGGGGTCGAAGCCAACATGGCCGAACCCTATGGGTTTCTTTAAGGGCGAAATGAATAACACTTAGGTGGCCTAAGGCAACATAGCCGAACCCTAGGGGGTTGAAGCCAACATGGCCGAACCCTATGGGTAAAAATGAACTTTAAATGAAAAAAATGAAGTTTTGGAGGAGCAGCTACTATTTTGATCATAACTTTTGACTCGCTTGGAGTTTCGGGCCCATAATATATCAAAACGAAGCTATTGACGAGCCCTACAAAAGTCATGGCCTCGTTATAAGTCCAAAAAAGGCTCCGAAGGATGCCTTTTGGACTTTCGAAGTTTTTTCAAAAATTTTTGGGAAATTTTTTTCTTCCATAATTGTGATTCCTAACTCTTTCTGACATTGTTTCTTCTTCTTTTCAAGCTTTTTGAAGCTTAACTCTCAGACTTTTCTCTTTGCCATGGTGAATACTTCGAGCTCAAGCACTTTACTTGATATCCTTTCTTTGCTTCTTTATAATGAATTTCCCATGCTTGTAGGCCCTTTCACCTGAATGTTCTGCAGAACCAAAAACTACCCAGGAGTCCCCATTCATCACCGATTAGGGGAGAGCTCCCTTCTTTGGTCCTTTTGACACCTTCTGGGATAGAGTTAAGGACTATGACCGTGCAACTTTTCCTCCACCAGAGAAGGAAGGTCTGTTTCTGTATGCCCCATCTTGCGGAGGTTGGGATGACTTCCCACATGCCAATTGCATTCCTCGCATATGCATAGAGAAGCAAGAATACCCTTTCAGTCCCCTTCGTTTCCTGTCTGATTCATTTAGTTGCCTTCAAGGATGGCAGGATTGGACCGACGAGATCCTTGGAAACACTGATTTTGTGGACAAACTTAAGAGTGCAGGCATCCTTCGTTGTGTTTAATTATGTAGAGACCTACGTATCCAATAGGACCATAACACCCTTTCTGTATTGATCTCACGATGGTGTTCTTCTACTTGCACATTTGTCACTGATTGGGGGGAATTTACCCCTACTCTAGAGGATGTCTATGCCCTCTATCAGTAAGTTCTCTTTCATTTTTACATTATATTCGTCTCATTCATTCTTATTTTTCTAATATATATATATATATTTTGAGTTATGTCTTGTAGTCTTCCTGTTGTTGCTTCAAACTCTTGTGGCCCTTCCAGCATGTCCCCTAGAGATAACGAATGTGTTGCATACTTGATGGACGCCTTCAAGCAATCCTCCCACTTTATCTCTCGCTTTAAGGGCGATTCACTCCTTCCAGACTTTGAGACCTCCAGTCGGCAGAAAAATTCTTGGTTGTCTTGGGTGCGCTACTTCTTCCGTGACTACAAGACCAACCAGTGGGATAGCTCTATTCACGACAAATCTGTTCTTGCCTTCCCTAAAGAGACTTGTCCCTTTCCTTTGGCAGCTTATTTGGCTATGTGGCTGTCCCGCTTCCTCTTTCCTGGGTCTCCCACAGACAGTCCTTCTGCCCGTCTATTTAGTTTGGCAGCGTTATTATCTTGGGGCCTGGAGATTCCCCTTGCTTCCCTCTTCCTAGGGACCTTATATCGCCGCCTAGACAAAACAACCCTTTCCATGAAAGAATCTGTTGGAAGGTAATAACTTTCATATTATATATATTTTTTATTAATTGTCTTCCAAACCGCACTTCTTTTCCTTTAACCTTTTTCTTATTTTATTTTTTATTCAGGTATGATGTCAATTGCTTCATTCCATGCTCCTTCCTTCAGATATTTCTTTTTGAACTATTCCCAGGCTATCTTTCTAAGAAGAAGAAGAAATCTCCTCTTTTTGAATCACCCAACATCATTCCTCGTATGGCACGTTGGATTGATCTCAAATTTAGTTTCGATAGTACATATTTACGGCCTTTCCTTGATGATTATTCATGCTTCACCATTCGTCCCTATACCATTGTTTTAGAGGGTTGTGGTCATCTACCTCATTTTTACAAGCGCAAATTCCGCACTTACTCAAGCCTCAACAGAGACAGATTGAGTGGTTCTTCGCTGTCTTGGTTCGTATTCCTTCGAACCGCAGAGCTTCCCCATTTTATTGAGAATAATGGATTTGGCACCGTACTTTATTCTCCTCACAGGGTCATGAGGCAATTCGGATTTGATCAGGAATGCCCTTTCGGTCACACCTGCCGGGGGAGTTATGAGGCTGCTCTTCTCAACTTCATCCCTGCATCTCCTTCTTTTATATGGGCATTTCCAAGGTTACCCAGTGATCCTCATATATCTCTTCCCTTTGTCATACCAGATGATTCTCGGAGCAGGCGATATACTATCGGCGAACTCAAGTACTGGTTGGTCAATCTTAAGAAATGGCAGGATGATTCCTTGATTTGTTCATTGCCAGTTTCCATTCCAAAATGTCTCCAATGGGGCGACTGTTGTGTTCTCCTAAGACCAATGTTCGCTCAACACTTTGGCCAGCCAGTAGCCGGTTGATTGAGCATGAGGCTTTGATGTCTAAGTCTTTTCTTCCTCATTTAGCGGACATTCCTCCTCGAGATGATCCAAATACTTTTCCCGCACATGCTCCCACTACTTCCAAGAGTCTTCCACCATGGGCTCCATTTTGGATGTCTCCTTCGGCTCCTCCTCAGGGATCCTCTGATGTCAAGGCAATGAGAGTTACTCGTTCTAAAATGAGAGCAGGTATTACTACTGATTCTGAAGTATCTCCTCCTATTGCTTCTACCATGGTTCTAGTCAGTCGTCCTATTAGGCTTATCATAAAGCCATTGGCAAAATGCCCTCTTGATAGTGCTGATTCTAGTATGCCGACAGCTGAGGATCCGACCAAGAAGGGCCATAGAAATTTGGTAATTTTGTCATGTTATTCTCATTTTTCTTTCATCCCTTGTATAACTACTTTTATATTTCCTTGGGTAATGATTTCATTGATTTTCAGATTACAGAGGTCGATGAAGATGATGATGATGACGTTCCTCTTGGGTTAATGTATATTACTGCAAATGAGGCAGCGGTCGCGGTGACTTCCACTAGTTGTGAGCCTCCCCAACCTATCCTTATTGACATTGAGTCGTCTACTTCGCGCGATGATTGTGTTAGTCTTGATGCTAATGACACTTTATCTGATGTGAGCTCGAGTCTTGTTATGGGTGATACAGCAATTTCTTCAAACCTTCGTATTCCTGCTCCTCATGATGAGTCTGAAGATGTTGATGAGACTCTTGCATCCCCGAGAGGGAATCATTCTGAACTTATTGGTGATGTTCATCTTCTCCAGAAGGATTCTACCGAGTTGGTGATTTCTCGGGAGGGCATTGTTGATAGTACTTTGGGTGGGTTGAATGACATTCCCCTTTCTGTGGCATCTCCCGAATCCTTTTCCATTAACTATATTGTGAGTATCCTTCTTTAGTTAACATATGATTTGTCTTGAGTTTCCTTTCTTTTCATTTTTTTAAAATATTGTGCTTTGACATTTTGTTTTCAGAGCTAGTGTTAGAGTTTATGCCCTAGAGGCCAATTATTTGATATAATTGCTTAACGTTTTGATATTATATTTGATTGAATAAATATATGATTTTATTATGGTTTTATTTACTGCGTAATATAATTGTTAACATAATAAAATTCCTTAGAATAGTGATACAAATTATATAGTTTCAAGTATGTGACTTGAACATGAGATTATATATTACCATTAGTATCAGTGTTCTTAAATGTCCCTAGTCGAGTATCATTGTTGATGGGACAACAATGATGCATTGAGACTAGTATGTGGATTGACTGATGACCAAATCTCATTGGTCATAAAATATATGAGATATTAAGTCAATGCATAGGTACATGTTAGAGAACGATTGTAATAACCGTGAATTTTAAGTCACCATGTATGTATGTACATTTTTTTTTAACTTTGTGTTATATATGGATACATACATTTATGGATTTCATTAAAAATGAAAGCCTTGTGACCTAATTATACATTAGGTAAGGATATTAAATAACCTAAGGGTTATGGTAACACGAAAAAGTTAGTATTTTATATGTATAATAACTTAAGTGGGTAAACTTAGTATTTCAAGTGACTAATAATTTTAAACCTAATTCTTGTAAATCTAATTAGGTTATGAGATAAAACCATATGTATAAGTAATTAAACTTCATATGATTGGAGATGAAAGCCCTAAATTATCAAATTGGGTAACATTATTAAAATTGTTGGACTATGTTTTTATCTAGCCCAAATCAATTAAAAGAAAAGCCCAAGGAAAATAAAATGTAATCCAATACTTAGCCCACTTGATTGGGGTATTCTAGACATTTGATTAATCAAAATTGGGCATTTAAAATAAAAGCTAAATGGTGGATATTATGAGGATCCTAAGTGGATTAATTAATCTAGCTTGTCCATTAGTAGACGTGATTAAACATAAGGACAATGTTGTAAGGCTCCCATTGGTTGCCACTCCATTATGCACATTTAATCATGTTTAACCTAAGGTAAGTAATAATACAAAGTGTTTTACCTAATGGGCAACAAAATGATTGTGGGAGAATTAATAATGAATTGCCCATTACATTTTGAATGCACATCTCATTCTTCCAACATTTCATTCAGATTCCAACATTTCATTTCTCTCCATCTTCTTCATCTTCTTCTTCTATCTCTTGCTCCCAAGCTAGCCAACTTCAAAGAGAGAAAAGAAAGAGAGAATTTCATCCATAGATGAAAAAAATATAGGAGTGCTAGTTGTTTATGCCCCTAAGTTTATTAGTTACTTTGGAAAATCAAGGAAGGTAGCCACTAAGTCAAGGTATAATGTACCTTCATCTTCTTCTCTTACCTTGTTTTGATAGCTTGAGTTTTGATGGGGTATATACAACTACTCAAGATACACTAGTTATACATACCATCATGCATGGAACTAAGTATCTTGAGTGTTGGATCGAAGGCTTAGAGGAAGAAAATGAGCATATGTTCTCTAAGAGTGAAAACTCTTGTTTTTCTTCCACTAAATCTTGTGTAACTCAAGTTCTACAACTTGGAATTATGATCCGTCGAAGGGGGTGCTAGATACATGAGTTATCTAGTAAACCCAAGTGGTAGATCACAAATCTAGTAAGTTTTGAAACCTTTAAGATTATTTTTCCCAAAACAGTCCACTTTATATGCTAAAGCTTTGAAACTCTAAATCAGCTACTGACTTGTTTTTCATGAGGCTGTTTGGTTAGTTCCTTGTCTTGTAAAAATCTGGAAAAATATTACAGAGGTACCTTATGAAGTTATCTACGGCGTAGAGGAAAAAAACGGATACGTTTGAGTTATATATTGTGCGTAATGACTATTTCCGTAAAGGACTCCATAAATATTATCCTACGAACATATCACTGTGTATACACTGGAAAATTCCAAAATGTTTACAGTAGCTTCATATATGTTAAGAGAGCATACCCTGAAAATTTCAGATTTTTCTAAGTAAAACTCAATTTATGAAAAATAGAGCAAGATCCGAGTGTTTTGGACACTTTAAAAATTGTAAATCATTTTCTAAAATTCTAGAAAAATTAGAGAATCATTGTTGGTTCATATTCTGTTAAAATCCAGAAGCTGAGAATTTTTAGAATCAGTTTGCTATTTTTCCTAAAAATGATTAGGTTGTGAATAAAAGGAAATAAATAGTTAAATGATGCCTTTAATGAGAAAAATATGATTTTTATGCTTGAATGCTCATAATATATTATATCATGACTATCTTAGGGCATTTTGGTAATTTATAATAATAAATATTACTTATGACCTTTTATGGATATTAAATAAGAGGTTATTAAAGGATGAACAATTAGAATAAATTGTTTATTAATTTAATAAATCATTGGAATATTATTATAATACTAATAATATTATAATATGATGTTGTTATGTAAATAAAAATATTAGATTAGAGTATTATTATTAATTAATAATATTCGAGATTAAATAAAATATTATTAAATGATTAATAATATTAGTAAGTGAATAAAATATTATTAAATGATTAATAATATTAGTAAGTGAATAAAATATTATTAAATAATTAATAATATTAGTAAAGGGATAAAATATTATTAAATGATTAATAATATTAGTAAGTGAATAAAATGTTGGTAAATGATTTAAAGTATTATTAGTGAACCAATAATACTAGAAGGTGAATTAATATTATCTAAGTTAATAATATTATGTGAATTAAAGGTAGTCGTTAATTAATAATAACACTATCTAGGCATGATAATGTTTATAAGAACTTATTGTAATGTATGATATCTATGTGATTACATAATCGATGTTATGCATTGACTAATTGAAAGACTAATTATAGGTCTCTCAAAGGAAGATAACTTAACTACATAGTGGATAGAAATTTATTTTCAGTACTGTAACCTACGATCGAGGCAAGTTTCCTAACTCAACTTGAATTATTATTTTCAAAGCATATTAGTGAATAATTATTGATCATTATTCACGTCTTTATTGATTATTGAAATTAGCACTTTGTGCAATTGAATTCGCTTCTTCTCGCCATTGAAGCGTGAATTAAATTAAAGTTCTTCATTTATGAACTGTTTATGGGATAGATCTATGCTAATTGTATCTTACTAGATCAAGCATGTCTAAATTTGTTAAATCAAATGGATTTTAAATAATCGTTTTATTAATTGATATGGTAAGAACTCTTGATCGAGAAATGAACAAATTTGATTAAGGCATGATATCAATGTTTCGGATTATTAAGTGTTTATGCATAAATCACGGGGTATGAAAGGTGATCCCTTGAATACCAAAACTTATTAAAAGGTCCAATTTAAATCATCGAGCACCTTGGCAAATGTTCATGGTTATTCAAAACCACTCGATTCATGTTATTCAATTATCGAATATTCAATTGTTGATTATTAATTCATGTTCCTTCACAATCTTATATTATTGTTGAACATTGAAGGCAATATTTCTTTCTAAGTCATGATATATCTCCTTTGTCTTTATAAACTTGTGAAGCAAATTAGTTGCTTACTCTTGCTATATCATGACCTCTATTTTCGATTAAGCTAGAAGGATCTAATGCGAAGGACAAGGGCAAGGCAAGATCCGGGAGTAATTTTAGAATGAATGTTAAATTAGTTATTATCTAATGGAATTTCTTGAGTAAACTATTTGTATTATAAATGGTGTATTTAAAGTTAAGGTTAGAGAGACCTTGGGACCATGTTTTGAGACTTTTGTATAATGAACAATGTATGTTTATTATTTCAAATAGTTATAGAATGCTTATGATGATGATAGGATCGTGAGCACTTGAATCGAGGTTAGAGAACTTGGATTTGGGGCGTCCACAACGATGTCTTTGGATGGACCCACCATGAGAATTCTATATGGAGCATTATGCGAAGTGTCATTAGCAATTCTCATAGTGATAATGATGTAATGGTCCTCCGACCGAAATCGCTATATTACTACACGAGAATTTATGTACTTTGATATCATCAAATGTCACCTTTAATAGGGTGGACTATAAAGGTGATTATTGGGTTCATCATTAATCGTGTGAGAAATATGAGTGATCTAGATGGAGTTTAACCATCCTATATATTATGGGTGATATCCATAGGCCTCTTGATTGAGTAGGACTATGAAATGCATGGCCATGCTCAAATAGTGATTTGTTTCATATAGTCTACTCATTGATCAAGAAAACTTAGATTAAATTATGAAGAGTATGACACATTCCATGACTCTTGAGTTTAATCTAGGATATTAAGGTTAAAAGGATTAAATTACATTGAAACATTGGTCACGAAAAGGTTGCATCGAATCATCGATCTTATTATTACTTGGGTAGCAGTGATGCATTACTAGATGTCGCTCACTGCTTATAATTTTATAATATGATTTTAAAATTATTGCCAACGTAATAATAACCTCGAGGTGATCACACACATAGAACGTTATTTAAAAGGAATTAATTTAAATTTTAAGGATTTAAATATATTAATATGATTAATAGTATTTAAATCACTTAATTTAAATTAAAAGGATAATTGTATATATGTATATTAATTAAGTAAGACTTAATTAAGATATATATATATATATATATATATATATATAAATTCAGATTTTATGAAATTAGGTTTTGATTTAATCTGATTCCTTTTAACTACTATATATATGATATATAACAGCTACTTAGGGTAAGATATTATAATTGAAAAACCCTAGCCGCTCTTAGAGAGAGACTAGAGAGAAAACTGTTTGAGAAAATTCATTCCTTTTGGTGGCTAGTACTGCAAGTCCTTCTTATTGCGTAATCGCTCGACGGGTTCATGCATGCGTGCGTTGGATGAATGTAGTAGGCGCAATCGGTTTGTATTGCGTTGGAGATTCGAGGTAGCGATGGGTTTGATTCTCGTTTTTTAAATCTGGTATAATCTCTAAACCTCTGAATTAATTGATTTTCGCATGGATCCTATTTTAGGGTTTCAGAAATTGCTTACAAATTTTAATTTCATTTCATGCGTATGCTTTAAACGTCAAGACCAGCGGTGGTATCGAGCTACTTGCATGAAAAAGATTAATTCAGATTACGTGTTTTAATTGTATTCGATATATATGATATATGATGATGCATGTTTACCGATATAAAATTGAATATATGATATTAGATTGTGTATGTGTATTCGGTAATATATATGATGATAGTGTTAATCATTATCTTTAATCTAATTGGAATAACAATATAACTATTCTAATCGGATTAGAAGCATGAAGAATCGTTTTAATATGATTAATCAAATCGGAAATATATGATAAATTGCAGGTGTCTTGTTATTCGTTTTAATATGATTAAATCAAACCGGACATATATGATTTGTTATTATGGGTGTTTTGGTGGATTAAAATGTATGATTCTGGCTGTTTAAAGATTCGTATGGAAAAATTCTACAATGATACGAATGTAGTTCGGAAATTTTTTAGGGCGCCGCCAGAGCCCGCTAGATTGACGATCGGTGAGACCACCCACCGTGACGGTCACCGATTAATTTGGACCACCTGTGGGGAGACCCCCTGGACCCCCCGTCAGTAGCGCGACGATGGTCGTGTCCCCTATATTTTATATATAGTTTTCTTTAATTATATATAAATTGTTATGTGCTTATTGTGATATGCATGGTGCATGATTATGGCCTTTTGACCCATAGGTTAGTGGTTTTGGTTTTGAAATACTACTTGCATGTCGTGCCTTTCTATAAATTCTAATGTAATATTCTTTTCTCATCTAAATCCCTCGAATGTAACTCGAGGTTTCTTTATGTCATGTAATAATCAGTAATTGATGAAGATGTAAAGATGGAGAACACAATGGAAAAGATGATGATGGAGAGGAGGCGACGCTAGAGGAAGATCCAAGGAAGCTATTTATTTAAGATCTTTTACCACCTTAGATTGACCTTCAATCTTTCATTAGCTTGAAAAGATTGACAGTGGATTGGGCCATAACTGTGACACATTTAATTTTGCACTTTATTTATACTTGTATGCGATATGATATGATTAATAATGTGCATGCTTAATAAGATTAAAATTGGTGAGATCTAAATTAATAAAATCCCTCATTAAATTATTAAGTCTAAATCAGATGCCTTCCAATGAATAACACTCATCAAGACCTTGAACAATAGATGTAGGTTTGCCAAAGCAAAGTACCCTATTTATCTAGGTAAGATGCGATAGGATAATTGTGATATCCAAACTATTAAAATCATTGGGCCCGACTTAACTAAGTTATCTCAATAGGATTGTGGACTTAGAGGCATAGAGTTTGGTTGGTACCATTAGATGGACTAGAAACAAATGTTGTTTACCAAACTATCCAGGAGTTATATATGATATAATTGACAAAGGGTTGTCTACCTAAATAATTATGTTTTGAGAGAATAGCCAAAGCTAACTTAAGGCATAATGAAATATGGATCTTCGCTCACTAGAAAGATTTAATAGAAAATGCTTTCCGAATTAATGGTGAGGGCTATTAATTTGAATAAAATAGTGGGAGGTATATTTTGAATGTACTATTATCAATTATATAATATCAACTCTGTAATTTGACTTATTATTGTTGCACTTATAAATTGTAGATATCAAATGGCAAACAACAACAACACAAATAGTTTTTCATTACGATCAGTCCTTGAAAAGGACAAGCTAAGTGGAATTAATTTCCTTGAGTGGCATAGGAACTTGAGGATTGTCCTCAAACAAGAGCGTAAGCTATATGTCCTTGATGGGCCCATTCTGCAAAGCACCGGTTGTCATCGTACCACGTCGCGAAGCTGATAATGTTACAAGAAGCATCAAGATGATGCTCTGGATGTGAGTTGTGTCATGCTAGCAACCATGAACGCTGAGCTTTAGAAGCAACATGAGTTAATGGATGCTTATGAGATGATCGAGCATCTCAAGAAATTGTTGAAGGGCATGCTCGACAGAGAGGAGGTGATACAAGCAAGGCGTTGTATCACCGCAAAATGGGTGAACGTGATCCGGTTGGTCCACATGTCTTTGAAAATGATTGGGTATATTGAGTACCTTGATAGGTTGGGTTTTCCAATCACTCCAGGAAGCCCAAACCGACCTTGTTTTGCAATCTTTGAACAGCCAGACTACTCTCAATTTGTTATGAACTATCTTATGAATGAAATTGAGAAACCCCTCATCGAGTTGTTGAGCATGTTAAGAAGCGCCGAGAACAACATGAAAAAGGCAGGACCCGCTCCCATAATGATGGTGAAAAAGGGAATGCTAGGGAAATTGGAAAGGCAAGAAGAAGATAGGATCTAAATCTTTTGCCAAACCCAATTCCAAAACCAAACAAAGCTTTAAAACCTAAATGTGGGGTGGCTAAAGAAGGTGAATGTCACTTACATGGAAAACCCGGACCTTTGGAAAAGGAACTATCATGGTTATCTCGGAAGAAGTGAAGAAAAGAAAAGGAAATACGACTTCCGATTCGTGTATATATGTTATAGAAGTCAACTTATCTACTTCTACATCATGGGTATTGGATATTGGATGTGGTTCTCACATTTGTGTTAATGTGCGGGGACTCAGAAGGAGTAGAACTTTAAGCGAAAGGAGAGGTTGACCTACGAGTTGGAAATAGAGCAAAAGTTTGCGTGACCGGCCGTAGGAACTTATCATTTATCTTTGCCCACCGGGCTAGTTTTAGAATTAGAAGATTGTTATTTTGTTCTGCTATAAGCAAAAACATTATTTACATTTCTTGTTTGGACAAGAAAGGTTTTTCATTTATAATAAAGAACAATCGTTGTTTGTTTTACTTAAATGATATTTGTTATGGTGTTGCACAATTGTTTAACGATCTCTATATTCTTGATTTAGAAATGCCTATCTATGACATAAATATAAAAGCGATTTAAATCAAATGATTCAAATCCGACATATCTACGCATTGTCGTTTAGGCCATATACATGAGAAACGCATATCCAAACTCCATAAAGATGGGTTCTTGGATTCATTTGATTTTGAATCATATGAGAAATGCGAGTCTTGTTTATTAGGCAAGATGACTAAAGCCCCTTTCATCGGACACGATTGAGCCAAGCTAGCGATGTATATTGGGACTTATACATAGTGATGTATGTGGACCCATGAGTTCGTTAGCAAGAGGTAGGTTTTATTACTTCATTACATTTACTGATGACTTTAGTAGATATGGATATGTGTATCTTATGAGACACAAATCCGAATCCTTTGAAAAGTTCAAGGAATTCAAGAATGAAGTTCAAAACCAATTTGGCAAAAGCATAAAAGCCCTTCGATCCGATCGAGGAGGTGAATACTTAAGCCAAGACTTTGATGACCTTCTAAAGGAGTGTGGTATTATATCACTGACTCACTCCACCGGAACACCGCAATGGAATGGTGTATCTCGAGAGGAGGAATCGAACCTTGTTGGACATGATACGATCAATGATGAGTCATCTGAGATCTTCCAATAAGCTTTTGGGGTCATGCCCTAGAGAGGCCGTGCATTCACACTTAACCGTGTTCCTACAAAGACGGGTTGAAGACACCATATGAAATGTGGACTGGGAACGTCCTAGTATGTCGTTCATGAAGATTTAGGGTTGAGGCGTTAGAAAGCGTCCCGAATTTCGACAAGCTTCGGACCCAAATCTGACAAATGTAATTTTGTGGGATACCCAAAGGAAACAAAAGGGTATTATTTCTACAAACCTTCTAAGAACAAAGTGGTTGTTGCTCGAACTGGTATTTTTCTAGAAAGAGAATTTGTCTCTAAAGGAAACAGTGGGAGGAAAGTAGAACTCGAAGAAATTCGAGAACCACAAAATATCATTGAACCTGAGTTGGAACATGAGCAGGAACCACAAGAAATTGTGGAAAGTGAACCTGCTCAAATTACACAAGTCATTCGTAGATCTGGTAGGACACGCCAAGAGCCTGAGAGATATTATGGATATCTTGTGACTCAAAACGGCGATGTGATGCTCATAGATCAAGATGAGCTCGCTTCATACCAAGAAGCTATGAATGGACCAGATTTCGAGAAATGGCTTGAAGCCATGAAATCTGAGATGGACTCCATGTATACTAACCAAGTATGGACTCTGGTTGATCCACCCGAAAGGGTAAAACCAATCGGGTGCAAGTGGGTTTTCAAGAAGAAAACCGACATGGATGGTAATGTACAAACCTATAAAGGCCGACTGGTAGCAAAAGGTTTCAAATAAATTCAAGGTGTTGACTATGATGAAACCTTCTCTCCAGTGGCAATGGTTAAATCCATCAGGATCTTACTTGCTATTGCAGCTTTTTATGATTACGAAATCTAGCAGATGGATGTCAAAACTGCTTTCCTTAATGGAAATCTCCTTGAGGATGTGTATATGACATAACCTGAGGGTTTTGCCACTCCAAAGGATCTTTGGAAAGGTATGTGTTCGCAACGATCCATTTATGGATTGAAGCAAGCCTCTGAGTTGGAATCTTCGATTTGATGAAGCGATCAAAGAATTTGGCTTTATTAAAAATGAAGATGAACCTTGTGTATATAAGAAGGTTAGTGGGAGTCACATTGTATTCCTAGTATTATATGTTGATGACATATTAATTATTGGAAATGACATTCCTTCCTTACAGGCTGTAAAAACATGGTTAGGAAAATGTTTCTCCATGAAAGATTTGGGCGATGTCTTTTTACATTTTAGGTATCAAGATCTATAGAGATAGATCAAGAAAAATGCTCTACTAAGTCAAAGTACATATATTGATAAAGTGTTGAAACAGTTCAAAGATGCAAGAGGCGAAAAGAGGAAACTTACCCGTGACTCATGGTGTAAAGATCTCTAAGGCCCAATGTCCTAAATCACAAGATGATGAGGGAGCGATGAGAAAGATCCCTTATGCTTTGGCAATTGGATCTATCATGTATGTAATGATATGTACTCGTCTGGATGTCTCGTATTCTTTGAGCATGATGACGCAGATACAATCGAATCCGGTGATGGTCATCGATGTTAATCAAGAATATCCTCAAGTACCTGAAAAGGACTAAGGATTCATTCTTGGTATATGGAGGTGAAGACGAACTAGCAGTAAAGGGTTACACGGATGTTAGTTTTCAGACCCGACAATGATGACTATAAGTCTCAATCGTGTATTGTGTTTTGCCTTAATGGTGGTGTTTGTTAATGAAAAGTTCAAGCAAGAGATGTGAATGATTCTACAACAGAGGTTGAGTATATTGTCGCTTTAAGTGCGACCCAAGGAGGTCAGTATGGATTAAAAAGTTCATCATTTGAACTTGGTGTTGTTCCAACCATTGTTGATCCGGTTGCTTCTATATTGTGATAATAATGGAGCCATCAGACAAAGCTAAGGAACCCGGATCTCACCAACGATCCAATCATATACTTAAAGTGTACCATCTCATCCGTGAAATCATTGATAGAGGAGATGTACATATAGGAAGAGTGCCAAAGAGATGATAATGTTGCAGATCCACTAACCAAGGCTTTGTCGCAGCAGGAAGCACACGGTCACACTAGTTCCATGGGTATTAGATACATGAGTGATTGGCTCTAGTGCAAGTGGGAGACCTGTTAGAGTTTATGCCCTAGAGGCCAATTATTTGATATAATTGCTTAACGTTTTGATATTATATTTGATTGAATAAATATATGATTTTATTATGGTTTTATTTCTTTGCGTAATATAATTGTTAACATAATAAAATTCCTTAGAATAGTGATACAAATTATATAGTTTCAAGTATGTGACTTGAACATGAGATTATATATTACCATTAGTATCGTTGTTCTTAAATGTCCCTAATCGAGTATCATTGTTGATGGGACAACAATGATGCATTGAGACTAGTATGTGGATCGTTGATGACCAAATCTCATTGGTCATAAAATATATGAGATATTAAGTCAATGCATAGGTACATGTTAGAGAACGATGTCTTTGGGATGGACTCCACCATGAGAATTCTATATGGAGCATTATGCGAAGTGTCATTAGCAATTCTCATAGTGATAATGATGTAATGGTCCTCCGAACACGAAATCGCTTATATTACTACACGAGAATTTATGTACTTTGATATCATCAAATGTTACCTTTAATAAGGTGGACTATAAAGGTGATTATTGGGTTCATCATTAATCATGTGAGAAATATGAGTGATCTAGATGGAATTTAACCATCCTATATATTATGGGTGATATCCATAGGCCTCTTGATTGAGTAGGACTATGAAATGCATGGCCATGCTCAAATAGTGATTTGTTTCATATAGTCTACTCATTGATCAAGAAAACTCAGATTAAATTATGAAGAGTATGACACATTCCATGACTCGAAGTTTAATCTAGGATATTAAGGTTAAAAGGATTAAATTACATTGAAACATTGGTCATTTAAAAGGTTGCATCGAATCATCGATCTTATTATTACTTGGGTAAAGAAGTGATGCATTACTAGATGCGCTCCTTTGTTTATAATTTTATAATATGATTTTAAAATTATTGCCAACGTAATAATAACCTATAGGATCACACATAGAACGTTATTTAAAAGGGAATTAATTTAAATTTTAAGGATTTAAATATATTAATATGATTAATAGTATTTAAATCATTTAATTTAAATTAAAAGGATAATTTATATATATGTATATTAATTAAGTAAGACTTAATTAAGATATATATATATATATATATATATATAAATTGGATTTTATGAAATTAGGTTTTGATTTAATCGATTCCTTTTAACTACTATATATATGATATATATAGCCTACTTAGGTAAGATATTATAATTGAAAAACTCTAGCCGCTCTTAGAGAGAGACTAGAGAAAGCGATTTTAGAAAATCCATTCCTTTTGGTGGCTAGTCTGCAAGTACTTATCAGAAGAATCGTTTGGCCGGTTAAATGCGGCGTTAAATGTGGATACTGTAAGGCGCAATCGGTTTGTATTAGTTGGAGATTCAAGGCGCAGTCGGTTTAGATTCTCGTTTTTTTATATCTGGTATAATCTCTAAACCTCTGAATTAATTGATTTTTGCATGGATCCTATTTTAGGGTTTCAGAAATTGCTTACAAATTTTAATTTTATTTATGCGTTTACGTCTTAAAAGCCCAACAAATGTAGAAGATGAAAGATTTGCCTTTGCCTGTTGAGGCACTCACTTTATTTGATGCTCTCCATTCGGATGTTGCCCACTCGCCATATAGTGACCTTGGTTATCCTCCAAGTGGCCAAGGCTTCGAGGAATCATCAGGCATACCGCATCTTTCTGCTCCTCCATCCCTTGCCTCAATAAATTCCATGGTGGCCTCTAAAGTAGCTCCTACCAGAGCTTCCTTCAATCAAAGTGGGGATCTTGTTTCTTGGAGGGGTTTCTAAATATCATCTTCTAGTCAAGAAAGTTTGGAGCGTCTCCTAGCTTGGTTCCCGCAGATTCTTGACCGGTTGTTCTTAGGTTGCACACTCTTTCTTTATATTCCTTGTGAGTTGAGGACTTGAAGAAGTTTAGCGATGATGTAGATGACCTTACAGCCGTAGGTGTTGACATGTCTCCTTTTCGTGATAGGTTGGATCTTCTCAAGTCAAGTTTTAATCTTGTTACACTACGTTTGGAGGTTGCTGTACGTAAGTGTGAAGATGAATCTTTTTCAGTGCAGCTTTCTGAGCTTGACGAAGCTGCAAACAAATTGAAGATCTAGTCTCAAGATTTAGAGGGCCAACTTTGGGATCTAGAGGCAAAGTTTCAGGAGGTAGAGTGCCAAAGACGGGACTTAGAATCGACTACCTGACAGGTTAGGGAGCTGAAAGCTGCAAATCTTAAGATTCGAGATGCTGCCGTTGCTGACTTGGAAGCTTTAGTTGTGCCACCTCTTCATTTTGATATGTCTTGGCCTTTAGATCATAACTTGTTGTAGTAGCTTCTTTTTTTCCGATTTCCTGTTTCAGAAACTCATTTACACATATTTTATTTATCAAAATGTATTTTCTTTAACCTTGTTGATTGATTTTAATTTGAATGATTCCTTAAAACTCAATATTTATCATCGAATCTCAAGTTATTCAAATTAATATTACAAGACAACCATAGGTATTATAAACAAGTAAACATGAATTTTATCAAAAACATGTATATATATTTTTCACAAACCAACACTTGACTTTATACTCTTTTTTAAGAGATGTAAAAAAAACATTCAAGTATAAGTGAAAGTGTGTCCATTCATTGATAATAAAATTGCTTTTAACGAAAAGCATAACGTTTCATTAGTAAATATTGCTTTTGTCGAAGAAAGCATAACGTTTGCCACTTTTAGAGGTAAAGTGTAACTTTCTTGCTTTTGTTGAATAAAGCATAACGTTCGCCACTTTTAAAGATAAAGTGTAACTTTCAAGGTTGAGGGCTTATACTCAGGTGCCTCAGTCACTTTTGAAGTTGAAAGTGTAACTCCCGAGGGCTGTTAATTAGGTGCATCGATCACTTTTGAAGTTGAAAGTGTAACTTTCGAGGGTGGTTAGTCAGGTGTCTCGATCACTTTTGAAGTTGAAAGTGTAACTTCCGAGGGCTGTTAATCAGGTGCCTCGATTACTTTTGAAGTTGAAAGTATAACTTTTTGTGATGCTCTTCTCATGTATAATATTTCTTTACCCACTTTAAGTTTAATGGGCCTGAGACAACATCTGATCCCACACGAGATATCTTGCAATACGCGCTTTCAGAAATCTCTCGTACCCTATACGGACCTTCCCATTTAGGGTAAAATTTGGGGGTTGGGGTCCCCCTCATGACTTGAGTTGCCGTTTTGAGCACTAGGTCTCCCACCATAATTTATCGTGGTACCACCGCGGTATTGTATTGTCATTGCAGTCTTTCATGGTACCATTCAAGCTTTTCTTTAGCCTTATCTCGAAAGTCAACTAAGGCCTCCAGGGCGGCTGGTCGGTTTTCTTCCTCGACTAAGCTTCGAAGTCTCATTCGAGCCGAAGGTATTTCTATTTCGGCGGGCAAGATAGCTTCTTCACCATAAATCAAAGCGTATGGGGTCTCGCCTGTAGGCTTTCTTTTTGAAGTTCGATATGCCCATAATGCTATTGGTAGTTGTTCTGCCCATGTCTTCGGATGATCGTTTAGGGTTTTTGATAAAATTTTTATCAAGGTTTTGTTTGTAGCCTCTGCTTGTCCGTTGCCTTTCGGGTAGTAGGGTGAAGATTTGTAATGTTTCACCCTGTATCTTTCTATCAGCTTTTTGACATCCCTATTGATGAAGGGAGTTCCATTATCCGACATAATGATCTTCGGGATTCCGAAACGACAAATGATGTGCTCCTTGATAAAATTTGCCACTGCTTGTCCCGTGGCCTTCTTCAAGGGTATTGCTTCCACCCACTTTGTGTACATCTCGGTGGCAGTTAAAATTTATATGTTACCCTTGGATTAGGGTGAACAGGACCTATAAGATCCATTCCCCATGTATGAAAAGGCCATGGTGTTGCCAAGGTTCGCAAATCCACGACGCGAGCATGGATCAAGTTTCCATGTATTTGACAAATGTGACATTTTTTAACAAATTCTAGACAATCTCCCTTCATCTTTGTCCAGTAGTAACCATGATCGATAAATTCCCAAAACGAGCTGCCTCCACGAGTCTTCTGCCTCGGGACACGTGGAGGCTTCTCCCAGGTCTAGCACATTTATTTTTGACTTTTTTATCTTCATTCCATTAGGTTATACGAAAGCTAATTTGCACATTTAATAAGGCCGTGGAACCCTAATTGCGTATTTAATTCAATTAGGTCATGTGAACCCTAATTTTACACTTGGGCCCACAATAACAAAAAATAAAATAAAACTCAAATATATGCCCTATAAGTTGACAATATTTAAAATCAATCCCGAAACTCTTTTTTTTGGAAAATATAACATTAATTTTATTTTAAATATATACAAAAGAGTAGACTTAACGTTTTTACAAATCAAAAAAAAGAAGTTAAATGAATTACATTGCCTAAAAAAACACCTAGACCCTAATTACAAACCAGGTGCTTGAAGGTTACTTTATCGTGGAAGCCCGGCTAACGTTTGTTAGAATACTGATTAAACATAGCTAAACTTTCATTTAGAATTTAAAATTTTATATAATTAGGATTTCGATCAATTGATGTTCATAAATGTACATAAACTTTTTAAAAGAAGACTTACTTTGAGGCAGTCTTCACTTCTGTATCACGGTCAACCCTAATTAAGGTGATATTGATGGCCAAAAAGTATTCTATTGCTCATTCAAGCTAATAAATGAATACTACCAATAAGTTTATTAGAGGGAACGTACATTATCAGATACCGACATGAGGGTATAGCCAATTTAATTGAACCCATGCATTATTAAGGCATGACCCATTGACCTAAAGGTTGAAAGATTTGCTAGTTTAAACCAAAACAAATTAATTATTTTGTGATTTAAAATGGTGCTTGTACTTAGATCACACTGATGATGTTAACTTTATGACGTTTCATTAAAATATGAATAATTTTGTCTAATATAAATATTTCATTAATTATATTAAATCATAAATTATATTTTAACTCATAAATTATATTATCTCTGTTTCAAAATATAAAAATAAAATTGACTTTTTAAAGTCAATATTAGATGTTTTTAAATTCAAATATAAGGTGATTTATTTTATTTTTAAAAATAATAAATCTTGTAATTAGAAGTATATTTTATCTAATTATATTGTCTAAAATTAAAAGAAGTTATTTCAATTTTAATTTTTTTTTTCTTAAATTAACTTTAAAATATTAATTTTATTATAGATTTTAGAATGGAGGGTTTACTAAATCTAAGGTTGCACGTTATAATAGTAGTAGTTATAATTAAGTTTTAGAAAAACTAAAACAAAATAAATAAACAAGCAAAAAGGTTTGACATTTTCTTTGGTGCATGTTACTCCTCATTTAATGGAAGTCTTTATATTATTGGTTGAATGGTTGTTGACTGAGAAATAAGCACGTGAGCGGTGTGCCTAATAGTAATCATCTAGCAATCTTATACGTTATAATTAATATCTACTTGGATTGATAGTGACATAGAAAGTGTCAAATATCTTATCTATGTTTAGGTCTGACAAAATATAATTATGGGTTGATTTTGATTTTTAAAATATAGTTATGGTTCCATTTAAGAACTAAAAGCATATTAATTATTTTTAATATGGGTTGGAACTATATGGTTATAGTTCAAAACCATATTAACCATATTAACCATTTTAAGATGTTTTTGACTTTTAAACAAAACTTTTGAAAAATAAAATTGTGACCGTCAGAATTAAATTAATTAAGTAATAATATGATATAAAAATTATTAATATAAATAATAAAATACTAAAAAAATTATACTAATAAAATTTTAAATTGAAATTATTAATACCTTTTATATTTAAATAATTTTTCAAAATTATTATTAACTCCGCTATATATCTTTAATTAAACAATTATGAAATATTCACAAAATTGTCCCCATTATACTTAATGTTCTCTTATTTCAAAATTAAAGATATCATAAAATAATTTTTTAAAGTTTATTTTTAAAATATACCCCTTAACATTAATTAAAATATTATAATAGTACCATGTTAATATTCATTTTAGTAAGATATAAGTAAATGACATATTAGAATTTTTGTGACTTTATGATTTAATAAATATATTTATAATTTTGGAACAAGAGGGAGTGTAAAAATAATTTTCATATATGACTTGAAAATTTCTTATAGTAAGGTTGTGTAGGACATAGTTAGGCTTTCTCTTTTATTGATTTATAATTTTCTCTCTTATTTATTTATTTATTAATATTTTTTGGGATTAATTTGTAGTATGATCACACATAGTATGAGCCATGAGGTCTACTTTATACTGTTTCTGAAAGTTGTACGCATTACGTGATAATTGTAATTCCAATAAATACAAATGTAATAGAATGTATATTTAATCGTGCACATATATGTAATTGAGTTTTCGATTTGGATCGGAATGAAATATGAGTTGAAAAATGGTTAATCGGTTGTAGACACTCAAAATTTTCTGCACAACTGTTACTAACATTACAGGAGGACATAATCTTCTTTCGGAGATAACCCTAGAAGACAGTTCACATCCATTCGGATACTACCGGAAGTTCAAACTCAACCCCGAACCCTACACCAGGAATATCAGTCTCAACTCCGGAACACACACCGGGAACATCATTTCCAACTTCGGAGATAACCCCGAGTTTCGTCCTTAGTGATAACCCCAAGGAATGCTATTGCAGTTCCGGCGATAACCCCGGAAATGCTTGTTTCAAATACATGCGATCAGCTTCAATCAGACCTCCTGCCGAGGCACTCATACCTCAGACCCAGAGCTAACACCGGGCAGACAGGCATCCACAAGATGACATTGCGGCATTCAACACTTGCAGCAGTCCAATCTCAGATGTAACCCTGAGCAACGTCGTCTTTCAACTCAAATCAGCGATAACCCCGATGAGGAGTCATACGTCATCTTGCTACCTCAACACCTGCGCGTCGTCTCAACGATTCATACATACAACAATGTCATTCAAGAACCAAGAGTTCCAATCCCGAGTGACTATTACGCGTGGCAGCACACCAGATAGAATTTGAAGCTTGAAGACCATGGGCATGGTCCCCTCTTCCTGACTTCGTACAACCTCTATTCCATGTCATTGCGTAACTCTCGACAGAAGCAGTCCAATGAAGGTCGTATATACCTCGTTCGGATGCTCGGATTAAAGTTCTGCAAGTTCGAGTAGACATTACAGTGCACGAGTGCACGTACTTCGAGATGACAGGACCCACGGAACCCCGGGCAGCCGCAGGAACACCTGCGGCCAGCAGCTTTATAAATATAGAGCTTGGGCTAGCCATTTTGAAAAAAGAAAATGCGAGAAAGCCATGTCCAATTTGCTTTATACACACCCTATATTGAGTGCTTGCTCTTTTTAAACACCTGTTAGCCCACATACAGTTATAAATTTATCTACGGAGTCGAGTGTTTGTCCATATAGAGTCATAGAAGTCTGCATTTAGGCGATTGCTGTAAAGCCTTCTTACCTCTATAAAACCTTTCTCTTCATATTTGCACACACTATTCTACACATTGAGCGTAAGTGTTGTATGCGTATGCGCCGGACTTGATCAGTGGTTTTCATTTACATACATATATATATATATACTTATATATATGTATATATTTTATATGGAATAACATTATCGAGTTATGCCTCGATTGAGCCTAGACTTATGTCTGGAGCGTTTATTTGCTTATATATATATATATATATATATATATATATATATATATATATATATATATATATATATATATATAAACCGTTGTTAGACTCTGTCTAATGAGCCTAGATTTTATATCTGGTGCGTTCAATTGCTTTTGTCAGACTCTGTCTGATGAGCCTGAATTTTATATCCGGTGCGTTTAATTGATTATATATATATATATATATATATATATAATTGTTGTCTGGATTTTACAGCTTTATTTACATTTTGTCCTGCCTGGAGCTCACTTCATGGCAGTTGATAGCTTTTATAGCTTTATTTGCATTCAAGTCCCGCCTGAAGTTTACTTCATGGCGGTTGATAGCATTTATTGCTTTATTTACATTTATGATCCCCCATGGAGTTGCTTCGTGGTGGATAATCATGCACACACACACACACACACACACACACACACACACATATATATATATATTTACCGCTTTTATATATATATAACTGCTTATTGCTTTCCATACAAATTGCAGTATCATGTTAGCCTAGGAATCATGTGATCACAGATTCAGTCTACTGAATCTCGATTCGGTTCCCGTGATGGACTTTTTTCCAGCTGTAAGCAGCTTGTACATTATTTACAGTGTACGAATTTTCTTGGATGGCTTTCATGCCCATAAGGGGTTCGGCACTGCTGTATATTATTTTCTCGATGCTTCGCATCTCGAAAATAAAAGCATACAAGCTGAACATTTAACAATAAAATGAAAGTATGAAAAGGTCTCAATTCCTATTGAGCACAGGGTTTGAAAAACCTCTTTTACAAAACTTCATTGCTATATCTTGGTTAAAACTGAATTTTTCTATAAATTCAAACCTTGTGTATATAGGTGCGAACGAGGCCTCGCACTACTTTCAAATAATTGCACATTGATCCACACACACACATACACACACACACACACACACACATTCATATAACAGTTTCTTTGAAAAGTGGCGGTCACCGTGGTAACACGGATGTCGGGGGGTGCCTAACACCGTCCCTCCGCATAATCAAGCCCCCAGACCCATAATGAATCTCGATTTCCGAGACCCGTTTAACAGTGTCAAATCACTGGGTCAATGTGCAAACATTTTCGGCTGTGTTGGTGCTACCAGTTAAAAACACCAACTGGCGACTCTTAAAGTCAGAACGTCGACATTACACATTTCGGACCTTTTTCACTTATTTTTTCAAACAAATGTCATATTAACATGAGAACACCAAAGAACAAGTAACGAAAAGGGATAAATAAAAATCCCGACGTTGACAGGTGGCGACTCCGCTGGGGACTCCAGTAAGAGGGCTTAAGCCGCTATTACAAGCTTTTCAAAACTGTTATATGCTTGTGTGTGAATGTTGCATTTACATTTATGATGAATGTGTACTAATGCATCTTACTTACTGCACTGCTAAATATCTATCTGTGATATTAGTCCTTCGCACATGTCATCATTTTGCATAAACGGTGAGACACATTGTATGTGAATGTTTATTGTGTGGTTCCTCCACCAGGAGGCTATCCTGTCCGTGTTTGGTTACTGGACTCGTAGGAAGACTAATTCCAACGAGGCTCAGGAAAGGCACCACCCAGATTCGCTCCAGTTAAAAGACCAGATTAACTTTCCGTCAAGTAGATTGCGATGATCTGGGAACCTTCATGCCAAAAAGCCGTGAGAGTAACCTAAGATAGGTCAACCTCTGATAAACCAAATGCGGAGGAAAGTCTCTTCATGCTTTCTATTTTCAATTACTTGTAAAAGCATTTACTTGTAATTTCATTCCATGATCATTTATATGTAATGGAAAATATGAAGAATATATGTGCATGCATGACATGTTATCAATTAACAACCGTTTTTGCAGGACCATATTCCCTAAACGGACACGTCATGATAACATTTACATTATCCCTAAGACTAAACTACATAAGTCTTTTGTAGGGAAGCAATTGGGCCTGTTACCCGCTCAAAATCCAAAAAGGCCACGAGCCTACAACCAATCATGTCTTCTTCTTACCAGTCTAATCTTGTTTCCCAAGAAGAATTTGACGGATTGAGTAAACAAATCACAGATTTGGCTGTTCTGCTGAAAGAACTGCGTCAGTCTACTCAGGGTATAAAGATACCTACACATACAGAATCCTCTACACAAGGGGGATCCCAAGGTTTGGAAAAAACAATTCCAGAACCTCAGTTGGATACGACCAACAAAGACCCTGAAAACACCCATCTCAAAAGAGATCCAGACACAGGTGATATTAGAAAGAAGGTCCTTCAAATGGAGTAAACTATCCGTGTTCTCAAAGGGATTGGAACACATGGAAGTGTCTCATATACTGACCTTTGCATATTCCCTGGTGTTCATTATCCAGAGAAATTCAAAACCCTTGATTTTGAAAAGTATGACGGATTAGGGGATCCTTATACACATTTGAAAGTGTTCATTAGAGAACTTAGATCTTATGCGGAAAATAAAAAGCTCAGAATGCATCTGTTCCAAAAGAGTCTGACTGGAGAAGCCGGTTCATGGTATACCAGATTAGACAACTCCAAGATCCATAGCTGGGAATAACTAGCTCATGCCTTCCTCACTCAATACAATTTTTAATCTCAGATGGCTCCTGATTGGTACCAAATCACCAAGGTCAAGAAACAGTCTAATGAGTCATTTAGAGAGTATGCTCAAAGGTGGAGGGGCCTTGCTGCTCAAGTTATTCCTTCCATAACAGAATCAGAAATGGTCATGACTTTCATAGATGTACAGGAAGCTCCTTTCTATGAAAGAGTTCTAGCTGGTATTGGCAAATCATTTTCTGAAATAATAAAACACGGAGAGATGGCTGAGATGGGATTGAAGTCTGGTAAGATTCAAGACCTAGCTGCTCTTAAAGCTGTTGCCGAGTACATCCAATCCGGATCTTATGGAAACAACCCCCGGAGGGTCCATAAAAAGAAAGAGGAGGATGTTTCCTTGATACTACAAGGTCAGAAAGGCAATCAGAACCTGCCTATATAGAGGAGAAACTACTCCCCTTTCTAAGCACAGTCTTCAAACCTCCATTGCCTAAAAATGGAAAAGCAAAGTGACCTCAAACGTTCACACACTTAGGGGACTCACTCGAGAATATTCTTACTCTTATGACTACTCAGAAGAAAATCACACGTCTTCTTCCACCAGCCAACCCTAATGGGAGGGGTTTTAATGCTACTCAAAAGTGTGCTTATCATGGCGGAGCACCTGGACATGATACTCAAGATTATTGGGCCTTGAAACACAAGATCCAAGACTTGATAGGCAATGGTGAGATTGTAGTCACCAAACCAAATCAACCTCATGTGCAAGACAACCCTCTTCCTCAACACAAAGAAGAAGAGGTCAACATGATCAGTTGGAGCACTGGGCAAAATTCCAGTTTTAATGGCGAGCCATCTCAGACCATCAAAGACGATGTTGATAGATAGGAATATGAAAAGTTCCAGTTTATTATGGAATGAAAGATGAAAGCTCTTTGCAAATAAATTGAGCAATTGGCAGAACTGGTGACCCATCAGCATCAAGTCACACACTAATTAATCAGGCAAGAGCATGCCTATCTCCTTCCGTTTGTTATGAATGCTCCACCCTCACCTTCAGAAAGCGAAGCTATGGAGGATAAGGTTGCAAAGCGAGAAAATGCTAAAGCCTGTCGGGATTTTGCCAATCAAAGGGAGTTCACCTATCTGGGCCAACCTATGGAGGAAATATTTCAAATGCTGATCAATGAAGGAAGAATTACATCCCTTCTGCCTTCAATTAATCCCCGTGCAGGACGGTTTAAGCCTGATGAAGTGTGTCAGTATCATTCCTATTCTCGCGGTCACAGTACAAACGAATGTTGGGCACTCCGCCATCTCATTCAAAATCTCATTGATAGCGGTGTCCTGGAGCTGACAGACGATAACAATGTGCAACTTGAGAGTGGGATTACATGGAAGGGATCAGTAGCAGTTATATCCGACGAGGGTGCTGAGACTGTCAAAGCATTTCCCATTCAAGTAATTCAACTCAAAGGAGCTGACAATCCTTTGATAGTGGCCGCACCCGAGCTAATTTCTTTACATTGCAGACCACAATATCCTGTTGTCAGCTTACACAATGTTCCATGGAATTATGGAAAAGTTGAAGGATCCACGTCTCATACTACTACTACAGTGTCGAAGGATAATCCACTGTATCTTCCTCAAAGGGTTATCAAGCCTACCCTCAAAGCAAAGGGGAATATTCCCATGGAAAAGATTGAAAAATTTCTCCGCACTATGGGCCATAATGAAGCCAAGGTGGTTTTAAGCTTAAGAGAAGCTCCACATCAGATATCAATTCTGGACTTGGTTTTCTCTTCCAAAGATCACTGGAAGATTTTACTCAAGGTTTTGGAAGAAGCCTACCTACCAAAATCAGTGGATGTGGAAAAATTTCAACATATGGTTGATCACATTTTCAACAACAATGTGATATCCTTCACTGATGACGATATACCTCCCGAAGGGACCGGTCATTTCAAGCCACTGCACATCGCAGTGTTATCCTCCGGGTACATGTTAGCTGGAGTGTTGATAGATGGAGGTTCATCTCTGAATATCTGTCCTTATGCCACCTTGGTGAGGATGAATGTCAATCTCAAGCGGATCCAAAGCAGCCATACGGTGATCAAAGATTTCGAGGATCTCGGCGAAATTTCATCGAAAAGATTGAGCTGCCAATTGGGATTGGTCCAAATACATTCAATGTATCCTTCCATGTCCTCAAAATAGATTCAGGATACAACCTGCTGTTGGGGAGACCATGGATACACATGGCTGGAGTTGTTCCCTCCACATTACATTAATAACTCAAATACATTGTCAACAACAGTCTAGTCACTGTCAATGCTGAGTCGGAGTATCATGAACAAGGAGATCTGCCAATCATCAGTCTCAACTCTGGAGTTGAGTCGACCAGTTTTCATACCTTGGAAGTGAGTAACATACAATACCATCCTATTGGAATACCACTTCCTGTTCCCAAGATTTTTGCCGAGGTTATGTCGGCCACTCAAGAAATGATGTCATTGGGTCATCAGCCTGGACAAGGGCTTGGGAAAAATCAGCAGGGTATTAAGCACCCTATTTAAGTGTCCAGTCAAACTGGGACAACCGGACTAGGCTATTCTTCCAGTTCCAGTTATAGGAATCCGCATAAACACAGGCCGGTTCCTCAAACTTCCGCAACATGGAAATGTTTTCCATCTGCACCTCATGAGCTGATACAGTCTCCAGTTAAGGTGCCAGCACATGTTATGACTATGCTGTTTCCCAAACCAGTACCATTCAAAGAAAAAGAGGTGCTGATTCCTGATCCCGAAGTGGAAGAAAGGGAACAGAAACGCAAACATGACATCGCTTTGATGATGTCCGGCATACGCATCATTGTTCATGATGAACATACAAACCAATATACCCCAGACGATGATTGCCCAGATATCATGGTTATCATTCGAGAGAAGGAGGGCATTAACAATCCCTCTATCACTGCAGTAGACTTTGCCCTCGATAATTGGAGCAGCACTCCATGCATTGGTCAACGAGGGTAAAACGGGCAGAAAATCCCTCTGCCCTATAGATAACTTTAATTGCTTACTTTTCTATACAGTATTAGCAGTTATTTTATCAGTACATGCTAACACTTTGTATGATTAAACAGTTTCATATATTAAGTGAAAGCATCTTTTGATTTCAGGACTCTGAATTTAGATGTGACTGTACTTGCTGGTGATATGCCTTCTCTCCACAAGGTCTATAACTTTGATGCAAAGTTGGACTCAGACTTGATGGACATACAAGAAGACATTGAGACACCTCAGGAGATTAAGGAATGGGTCGCAGATAAGCTTAAACCCAACCTTGACCAAACCACTTCTTTCAATCTTTGAACCTTAGAAAACCCTAAGCTAATCCAGATTGGTTCAGACCTCACTCCAAACCAACGGAATGACATGGTTGCACTATTAACCCAATTCCAGGATGTGTTTGCATGGTCTCATGAAGACATTGTGGGTTTGCCCACTGACATTGTTCTTCATCGCCTTCCCATTAAAGAAGGATTCAAGTTAGTTAGGCAGAAACTCAGGTGATTGAAACCTGAGTGGAGTTTAAAAGTCAAAGAAGAAATTGTGAAACAATTTCAAGCTGGAATTATCATGGTGTCTATATATCTGGAGTGGATATCCCACATTGTTCCCGTGCCTAAACCTGGAGAAAAGGTGCGAGTTTGCTTGGATTACCGGGATTTGAACAAAGCTTTCCTTAAAGATAGCTTTCCTGTGCCCTGTATCCACATTCTCATTGACAATACTGTGCAATATGGCATGTACTCCTTTGCGGATTGCTTTACAGGGTACCATCAGATTATGGTTGTTGAGGAAGATCGTGAAAAAACTACTTTCATCACGCCTTGGGGAACCTTTTGCTACAGACGGTTGTCATTCGGCCTCATCAATGCCGGGGCAACCTACCAGCGAGCTATAATGGCTCTTTTCCACGATTTACTACATAAAGAGATAGAGATCTACGTGGATGACATCATTATCAAATCCCAAAAGGAGAAAGACCACTTAGACCATCTCAGAAAGTTATTCAATAGGTTGCATAAGTACAACTTGAAGTTGAATCCAGCTAAGTGCGCCTTTGGTGTCAAATCAGGCAAGTTGTTAGGTTTCCTAGTCAGCCACAAAGGGATTGAACTGGATCCTACCAAAATCCAGGCCATCAAGGAAATGCCCATTCCTCAGACAGAGAAGGAAATACAGGGATTTTTGGGAAGAATCAACTTCATTAGTAGATTTATCTCTCAACTCACAGCAACCTGTGAGCCCATCTTCAAGCTGTTAAGGAAGAACTCCTCCATGAAATGTAATGATGAGTGTCATAAAGCCTTCCTTACCATTAAAGAGTAGTTGGTTAATGCTCCTGTTTTGGTACCTCCCAGGGATGATGTTCCCCTATTTATGTACCTGTCCATTAATGACAATGCCATGGGCTGCATGCTGGGGCAAAAAGACGATAGAGGCCAAGAACGAGTTATTTATTATCTCAGTAAAAGATTCAGCACCAGTGAACACAAGTACACTCTGATTGAGAAGACTTGTTGTGCTTTGGCATGGGCTTCCATGAGGTTACAACATTATCTCTATGGTCACACAACCCATCTTATATCCCGCGTGGATCATCTCAAGTATGTGTTCAGTAAGCCCATACTAAATTGTCGATTGTCCAGATGGAAGTTGATCCTACAGCAATTTGACCTCGTCTATGTGATGCAAAAGTCTATCAAAGGTCAAGGAATTGCGGATCAACTGGCCGCCGCACCCACAGGGGACTACAAACCCTAAGAAACATATTTCCCCGATGAAGGGGTAATGACAGTTCAACAACACCATCAGTATGAGGCATGCCACGCATGGAAAATATATTTGGATGGAGCTTTTAATGCAGAAGGCTCTGGAGCCGGAGCAGTTTTAATGTCCGGTATGGGGGTGCAGTATCCTATCGCCGTTAAATTACAGTTTGTCAGAACCAACAACACAACTGAGTATGAAGGCTGTATCAAGGGGCTAAAACTTGCTCGTTCAATGGGCATCAGGTGGTTACCTGTCTTTGGGGATTCCTAATTGGTGATTAAAAAATCCACGAGAATCTATCAAACCAAAGAACTACATTTGCTGCCCTACCATCTGCAAGTTTTACAGATGGCTTTAGAGTTCGAAGAAATCTCCTTTCTACACATTCCTTATAATAGGAATGATTTTACGGATGCATTAGCAACGTTGGCCTCCTTGGTTCACATACTTGACAAGGAAAACATGCCAAGCATCACATTTGCTATGCGAAAGGCCCCAGTTTATGGGAACTATGTTGGAGAAGTATTGGATGAGTTACCTCCCATCCACAACCCTTGGTATCAGCTTATTAAGGAGTATCTGCGAGATGGATCTACACCCGCTGAGGCGAGCCTAACTGAGAAGAGACGGATCCATCGACTTGCTATGAAATTTTACTTGAGCGGAGATGCACTCTACAAGAGAGATGCAGGAATAGGTCTCCTCAGATGTCTGGACAAAGACCAAGCTCAGAGGTTCATGGATGAGATCCATGGTGGAGTATGTGGCCCACACATGAGCGGCCCCTTACTTGTCAAGAAAATTCTCAAAACAGGGCATTATTGGCTAACACTCAAAGCTGACTGTGATGATCACGTCAAGAGGTGCTATCAATGCCAAATTCATAGGAATGCTATCCACGTCCCTCCAAGGGAACTCCACAATATGAGTTCGCCTTGGCCCTTCTCAATGTGGGGGATGGACGTGATCGGGCCCATCAAACCCAAAGCCAGTAATGGACATCGATTCATATTCACCATGATCGACTACTTCACCAAGTGGGTAGAAGCAACCTCCTTCCCAAGGGTTACCAAAGAAGTCATCATTGCTTTCATCAGAAACAATGTCGTCTGTCGATATGGACAACCAGAGGTCATTGTGTCAGACAATGCTAAGAACCTCAACAACAAAATGATGGAGGAGTTATTCATTAAATTCCACATCAAACACCTTAACTCCGTCATCTACCGTCCAAAGATGAATGGTGCTGTTGAAGTGGATAATAAAAATATCAAGAAGATCATGCAGAAAATGTCCGCCAATCACAAAGGGTGGCCTGACCTCTTGCCTCTGACTTTATTAGCCTACAGAACTTCTATGCGAACTTCCACTGGGCAACCCCCAACTCGTTAGCCTATGGGATGGAAGCAGTGCTCCCCATAGAAGTGGAAATGGAATCCCTCAAAGTATTGATGGATGCTCAGTTGGACGAAGATCAATGGGTACAAGACAGGTGTCACCAATTGTCTCTGATAGACGAAAGGCGAACCACGACAATCTTCCATGGTCAGTTATGTGAGACCCCAAATTTTATGAATAAAGATTTAAATTTCTCGAAATATTTTTTTGAATATTATGGTGTGGATTTGATATAATATTATAGTTGTGGGTAATATTTATAAATTTTGCAAAGTAAGTAAGGGGTTATATAATATTCGATTGGTCGGAGAATATTCATTTTAACAGGGAATATTCGTACGACGGCACAATCATTGGTGGACCCCACAATGGAAGTATTGTCGTAGTTAAAAAATGACAGAATTATCATTTTATAAAAATAATGGCGAAAGTGTTACCGTTAAAACTGTTGAACTACCCGGTGGTAAAAGTACAGTAATACGCGTGGTTGCATAGTAACACACGGTATTCATTATTGATGCTTACGTGAAAAGTCACTTTGTTATACTCAATTATTGCTACAGTAATTGCTGCATCATATCTCTCATATTATTGATTCAATTATTATCACAATATCATCTATATAATATGTTATATTATTAAATCAATAATTGAGACGACAAAGTTATTCATATTATTATTTGCAATATTGACAATATACAGAAGTTCATCGAGGAGAGGTTTGGTCACCTAATTCATGCGCCAATAAGGAGAAATCCTTATCGAAAAGCCCTCTCTTTCCTGGGAACGACCTGGTTGTTAAATATTGTGAATTATAATATTAATGATGAATAAGTTTGTGTTGATTAAAGATGAATTTGATAGTTCCATTGTGTTGGGATTATTAGTGTTAGTAGAAATTGACATTTATTTCGATAATAATTTATCTCTGGAGATTATATTGTTCAATCGGGTATTCAGGGCACTTTTCATGTCGGAGTACTATTCACGAGTTACTATTCATGAGTTACTATTCACGAGTTACTATTCATAAGTTACTATTCACGAGTTACTATTGAGTCACATTCACTTACTCTTAGGGGAGTTGGTGCAAGATTGATGATACTTGCATGACTAAGTTAAAAATGGAGGTATAGTTGAAGGTATTATACTGTAATTCATATTTTTACATGTCTAGAACTATTGATTCACATGATTTACTATTGATTCACATGATTTACTATCAGGGGAGGTGGTGCAAGTTTGATAATGCTTGCAGGACTAAATTAAAAATGAAGGAAAAGAGGAAGGTATTATACTGTAATATTTCGAGCCCCAAAACGTGCAATTATTGAAACTATATTTTCTTATAAATAGAAGCTCATTCTTCCTTCATTTCTCACCAATTCACTAAAGTTATAGAGCAATTATTATAGAGAGAAAGAAGAAGAGAAGTCTGCTACCTCACTATTCTAGTATCCAATTTCTTCTAAGGTAAGGGATATTATCTTTCGTATTCATGAAGAGAGATATTTTCTTTCAATACTCGTAAGGGTTGTTATTCCATTCTTTATTATTATATTGGAATAACCTGTCTATGCGAAGTACCACATACATGGTGAAATTCTTTTGTTATTCCATTCTTTATTATTATATTAGAATAACCTGTCTGTGCGGTCTATCGCATGCCTGGTGAATTCTGTTGTTATTCCATTCTTTATTATTTTGTTGGAATATCCTGTCTGTGCGGATTACGCATGACCTGGTTCCATTCTTTATTATTCTGTTGGAATATCCTGTTTGTGCGGATTACGCATGACCTGGTTCCATTCTTTATTATTCATTGGAATATCACGTGCATGCGGATTATGGATGACCTAGTTCCATTCTTTATTATTACATTGGGAATAACACATGCATGCGGTCTATCGCATGCATGGTGAATTCTTTTATTATTCCATTCTTTATTATTCATTGGAATAACATCTATGTGGATTACCGCATGCATGGTGAATGATCCTTCGTATTCATTTCTTATTAAATTGTGGAAATGATCCATCTCACGTGGATTACTGCATCATGGGTGAAAATCCATTTTCGGGCCAGTATATTCTATTATACTAAATCGAGATATCATTTCTTTTGTACTCGTCATGGAATATCATTTTCTTTGATATTTTTTTACGAGTTACTATTCACGGGTTACTATTCACCTGGTTACTATTCACTCTAGTATTATTCACTCGGTTATTCGGGGCACTTTTTGTGTCGGAGTATTATTCACTAGTTATTATTCACGGGTTACTATTCACCCGATTACTATTCACTCTAGTATCATTCACTCGGATATTCGGGACACTTTTCGTGTCGGGGTACTATTCACGGGGTACTATTCCCGAAGTACTATTCACAGGGTACTATTCACCCAAAAATTATATTTTTTTTCTGTCCAAATTATTTTTGGTACATGAATATTATTCTTGAATTTTACTCTACAAAGTAGTATCATGTTGACAATTTGGACGTTATTGATTCCTGGATAAATTAAATTATAAATCTTTAAAATTTATCCATGAACTTGTTTTATTGAATCATTATGTCATTGTCATCATCCTCATGCTTATATTGTGATTAAAGTTATCTTTGGCTTACGTGCATAGATGGACTTGGTATGATTATAACCAGGGATTTTTCGGTATAATCATGACCGTAATGTGACGAATGATGTGGTAAAAGTCCTCATTGGCCTGTAGTTCATTGATGGACAGTTGTTGGTATGATTATGACCAGGGATTATTCGGTATAATCATGACCATTGATGATTACATGAATATCCTTGGTCGTGGTGGATGGATGATTCGATTTTATTTATTAAGCTGAGCCTCAGCAATAAAGTTGATGAAAAACTTTTTAAATCGTAGAAGATAGTAGATTTTATGCTCTACTTGACTCTTCTAATGGATTGCTTATTTCCGCTGCAGTTGTTGATCTAAAATTTGTTGTCTATTGTATTCTATCAGTTGTTATACTATTAAAGGCTAAGGATAATTTATTCTGCATTATCTTAGCCATAATATTTCTTACTAGGCTAGTTGAGCTCACCCTTTCTTTCATTGTTCTCTTCAGGAAATGAGAATATAGCTGGGACGAGTCGGGAAATGGAGTGATGGTCCAGGATAAGTGGCTTTAGTAGTCCTCACTATTCTACGGAATAATGTGATAATAATTATAATGAGGACACCATTGAGTGTGGATATTGTCTAGATGACAATATTCTTGTTTAAACTCTCAGCTATGTTTTGTCGTATTTTACACGACTGTTGTATAATTAAGTTGTATTTGAATTTATATACCATGTACATGGCGACTCAAGATGGATGATGTATACCTATTTTGGGGGCATCACAGTTGGTATCAAAGCTTAGGGATATGATCCCTAGCTGAGATGTGAGACAAGAACTAGGAGGGAAGAGACGGGGAATTCCTTCGCTAGTATGACCTACCTAAGTTTATTTGGTATTTAATTGGCCGGTCAGAGTATAGGGATAATATGTGATATGTTAATTAACCCTTGTTTTATGATAGTGTTTGAAAATGGCATCTGAAAATGTTGAGATCAGCAATGAAGCACATAAGACCGTTGAGTCACCAACGATCAATACCCAAGATAATGTGCAACAGAAAGACAATAATCCTCAGGCAAATAACAACATCGATCAGATGATGAACGATGGGATGTTCAGAGGCTTTATGCAATTCATGCAACATTAGGTAAGAGAGACTCCTGTTCAAAATATAGGTGGAAATAATGGCAACCCACGATCGGTCACAGCTAAGCAGTTCAAGGAGCTGGGACCACCGGAGTTTTTGGGAAAGCCAGAACCACTTAAGGCGGAGACGTGGTTAAAGTAGATCACCAAGATATTTGATGTCTTGGGATGCTCCGAGGAGAAAAAGGTTCCCTTTACCACCTTCATGTTGCGAGCAAAGGCAGATTACTGGTAGGAACCTGTAAAGCGTACTCAACCTGCCGCACTAAAGATGTCTTGGGAGAAGTTCCAAGAGCTGTTCAATGACAAATACTTTTCCGAAAGTATTCGTCACATTAAGGAGGTGGAGTTTATCAAGTTGGAGCAAAGCAATATGACCGTGTCGCAATACGAGGCTAAATTTGCGAAGTTATCCTGGTTTGCATCCCATTTGGTCGATAATGAGGAGCGAATGATGTGAATGTTTCTAAGAGGTTTGAAAAACGATATACGTCAATACCTCATTTCTCACAAACTTTGTTTATATTCAGATGTTGTGAATAAGGCTCAGTTATTGGAGCGCGATAATGTGTCAGCACAACCAAAAGGCAACGACCAACAACACGATAATAATCGTACCGGTGGCAACGACCATCAGAACAATGATAACCATCGTGGGAGAAATTATCATGCCAAGAATGGTAACCACTTCGGTGGTAATCATGGCCAAGATAATAGGAGTGGAAATTTTAAGAAGAGAAGGTTCAACAACGATGGAAAGACAGCAGCACTAACACTCATTTTCAAGGAAGGAGAACGAACACCAATTGTATGCTTCAAATGCGGAGGGGAGGGACATATCAGTCTAAACTGCGTGATGCAGTCCAAAACATGTTACAATTGTGGAAAAGATGGTCACCTAGCCCGATTTTATCGTACACCAAAGTCAAGTCCAGCTGGGACGGTGGCACCAAAGGCGGATACGGATAAAACAAAGTCGTTGGTTTCAGGAAGAGCATTTTTTGTGACTTCTCAAAAAGCGAGTAGCCCAAACGAAGTTAGCACATGTTAGTTAATTATAAATTCTTGTGAAGTTTATACCTTATTAGATACCAGTTCTACCCATTCTTTTATCTCTCTTGCTTGCGCTCAACGTTTAAATATGACCCCAGAGAAGTTAGACTTTGACTTATTGGTTGAATCTTCGTTAGTAGAAACCTTCGTTACCTCCACTATTTATAAATCTTTTTGATTCAAATCGACACTTTCACGTTACCTGTCGATCTTATCTTTTTGAAAATACTTGCCCTTGATGTGATTTTAGGAATTGATTGGTTAACTACTCATCAAGCTTTTTGTAAGGTTGTTAGCTTTCATATTCCTAACCAACCTGTTATGCAAATTCAAGCAACCAAACCACTAAAGTCAATCATTGTCATATCAATCCATAAGTAAAGAGACCCGATCCTTTCATTGTTGACTTCCTTATGTGGAAGGCACCGAAGCCAGACTTGCTGTAGGCGACGTCGTGAATGACGATGGCAAGTTGATAGGTATCAATGTGACGTGATATCCAAGTCTTGGGATGAGAGTCACAGTTTTGAATGATATTTTTATTGTTAATAACTTTCCTGGCGTATTCTTGAAGACTTCTTAGCCTAACCCTAGAGCATGAAATTGAATTTTGTATTGACCCCAGTACAAAAAAAACTCTTAAATATTTCTTCAACCAAAACGAACGTATAATGCTCCAAAGATGTTGGCTCGAGATATTGAAGATTATGATCATACCATTCAATATCATTGTGGAAGAGAGAATGTGGTAGTTGACGCGTTGAGTAGAAGATCATATGCGTTTACGAGTGCGATGTTATTAACACAAAAACCCATTTCGTATAACTTACAAATGATGAAGATAGAGTTAAAGACTCTAGGGACCCACGTGAAGATAATGAATATACGATTAGAATCGACTTTAATCGATAAAGTTAAAGTCGCTCAAACTACACACCTGAAGCTAATGAATGTGAAGACGAAGGTTCAATAGGGCGTTATTCTAGAAGTAAGAATCGACGAAGAGAGGAAATCTCAACCCTCGATTTAATTGGCCCATTTGATATCCTAGGTCGAGTAGGAACTGTGGCCTATAGACTCGCTTTACCGCCAAGTATGTTGCGTGTTCATAATGTTTTTTTAACGTATCGATGTTACGTAATTATGTGGATGACCCGAACCACGTTATTAAATTAGAACTAGATGAGATAGCAGAAGATTTAACGTATGAGAAGATACGTGTTAAAATCTTGGATAAGAATGATCGTATTCAACACTCAAAGGTTATACCTCAAGAGTTAGAATCTGAAATGAAGTCAAGGTATCCTCATCCTACCAGGTACGTACGTAAATTTCGAGGGTGAAATTTTATAAGGAGGGGAGATTGTGAGACCCCAAATTTTATGAATAAAGATTTAAATTTCTCAAAATATTTTTTTGAATATTATAGTGTTGATTTGATATAATGTTATAGTTGTGGGTAATATTTATAAATTTTGCAAAGTAAGCAAGTGGTTATATAATATTCGATTGGTCGGGAAATATTCGTTTTAACAGGGAATATTCGTACGACGACACAATCATTGGTGGACCCCACAATGGAAGTAATGTCGTAGTTAGAAAATGACAGAATTATCATTTTATATAAATAACGGCGAAAGTGTTATCGTTAAAGCTGTTGAACTACCCGGTAGTAAAAGTACAATAATACGCGTGGTTGCATGTAGCACACGGTATTGATTATTGATGCTTACATGTAAAGTCACTCAATTATACTCAATTATTGCTATAGTAATTGTTGCATCATATCTCTCATATTATTGATTCAATTATTATCATAGTATCATCTGTATAATATGTTATATTATTAAATCAATAATTGAGACGACAAAGTTATTCATATTATTATTTGCAATATTGACAATGTCTAGAAGTTCTGTCAAGGAGAGGTTTGGTCACCTAATTGCGCGCCAATAAGGAGAAATCCTTACCGAAAGATGAAATTGATAGTTCCATTATGTTGGAATTATTAGTGTTAGTAAAAATCGACATTTATTTCGATAATAATTGATGTCTGGAGGTTATATTGACCAATCAGGTAATTAAACAGATAAATGAGCAATTAATTTCTATTGATTCACATGATTATAACTATTTGTTCACATGTGTGTACTATTGAATCACATTCATTTATTATTTGGGGAGTTGGTGCAAGATTGATAATACTTGCATGACTAAGTTAAAAATGGAGGTATAGATGGAGGTACTATACTGTAATTCATATTTTCACATGTCTAGAACTATTGATTCACATGATTTACTATTAGGGGAGGTGGTGCAAGTTTGATAATACTTGTAGGACTAAATTAAAAATGAAGGAAAAGAGGAAGGTATTATACTGTAATATTTCGAGCCCCAAAATGTGCAATTATTGAAACTATATTTTCCTATAAATAGAAGCTCATTCTTCCTTCATTTCTCACCAATTCACTAAAGCTATAGAGCAATTATTATAGATAGAAAGAAAAAGAGACGTCTGCTACCTCACTATTCCAGTATCCAGTTTCTTCTAAGGTAAGGGGTATTATTCTTTCGTATTTATGAAGAGAGTTATTTTCTTTCAATACTCATAAGGGTTGTTATTCTATTCTTTATTATTATGTTGGAATAACCTGTCTATGCAAAGTACCGCATACATAGTGAAATTCTTCTATTATTCCATTCTTTATTATTCTGTTAGAATAACTTGTCTGTGCGGTCTATCGCATGCCTGGTGAATTAAGTTGTTATTCCATTCTTTATTATTCTGTTGGAATATCCTGTCTGTGCGGAATGACCGTAATGTGACGAATGATGTGGTAAAAGTCCTCATTGGCCTGTAGTTCATTGATGGACAGTTGTTGATATGATTATGACCAGGGATTATTTGGTATATTCATGACCATTGATGATTACATGAATATCCTTGGCCGTGGTGCAGAGATGATTTGATTTTATTTATTAAGCTGAGCCTCAGCGATAAAGTTGATGAAAAACTTTTTAAATCGTAGAAGATAGTAGATTTTATGCTCTACTTGACTCTTCTAATGGATTACTTATTTCCGCTGCAGTTGTTGATCTAAAACTTGTTGTCTATTGTATTCTATCAGTTTTTATACTGTTGAAGGCTAAGGATAATTTATTCTGCATTATCTTAGTCATAATATTTCTTACTGGGCTAGTTGAGCTCACCCTTTCTTTCATTGTTCTATTCAGGAAATGAGAATATAGCTGGGACGAGTCGAGAAATGGAGTGATGGTCCAGGATAAGTGGCTTTAGTAGTCCTCACTATTATACTGAATAATGCGATAATAATTGTAATGAGGACACCATTGAGTGTGGATATTGTCTAGATGACAATATTCTTGTTTAAACTCTCAGCTATGTTTTGTCGTATTTTACATTACTGTTGTATAATTAAGTTGTATTTGAATTTATGTACCATGTATCTGGCGACTCAAAATGGGTGATGTATACCTGTTTTGGGGGCGTCACAAGTTATATCAACAAAGGATCGCCAGATCCTACAACAAAAAAGTTCGGCTACGGAAATTCAAACAACATGACTTGGTTTTGAAGAAGTTCATTGACAACCAAGATCAATCTAAGGGAAAATTCGCTCCTAACTGGGAAGACCCATTTGTTGTCAAGGAGGTATTGACATGATGTGCTCTCAGACTACAGGAAATGGATGGCAATGAATTTCCACAGCTTATTAACTCGGACACCGTGAAACGGTACTATGTCTAAAGTTACCATCAAACAAATATCCTGGTATTGATCATCCAATCACCAGTCATTCCGGTTTTGAACCCTATCTTTTTACAAACTCTTCTACCCCTCAGGGAAACCTACAAGTCAAACCAGCAACCTGGTTTCACTTCATATCAAACTTTTCATACCTGCAGTTTATCCTGAAGAAGGGATTAAATTTTTCTATGCTTGCAGTTTGTCCTGAAGACGGGATCAAACTTTTTCCACATATGCAGTTTATCTCCATTATGGGATCAAGCTTTCTTCTCCCTGCAGTATAGCCTGCACATGGGATTCACACTTCTCTTTGGCTGCAATTCATCCTGAGGGGCGAACTACGTCGACCTGATCTCCCTGACACCCGGGAGTACGTAGGCAACCATATTCTATATGGCCCGGTCACAATAAAAAAAATAACAAAAACATTTCTGCCCTTTCTCTACAAAAACAAAAATAACAAAAACATTTCTACACCTCTCTGCCTTTCACGTTCAGCGTTGAACCTCTTACACCAGGTTTGAACTCACGCAGACTTGATCTCCTCTTCAATAGAGTAACGTAGGCGACCATTTATGGTTCGATCTAAACCCTACCGTAACAAAATACTTGTCACACTGCATGATGGGATAAATTTTCAATCCACCACATTTCATCTGGCTTTGCACCAAGGGATGGAATTACCCAACCCTCCTCACAAATAGGAGATTCGGTGACCATCTAAGCTGCGGTTATGCCTCAAAGAGCAATACCAATCCATAAGAGATGGAATTAACTAGGCTTCTCACAAATAGAAGTACTGGCGACGATCTGTGGTGCGGTCAATCTCAGAGAGGTAAAGCCACATTCCTCTCCACATTTCCATACAGATACCAGTCCCAAGACACCAAAGATGGTAGGGATTCATACAGATCAATGATTCTTTCTGAGAGATCTCGCGGTGGCTCAATGTCCACATACCAAGGATAAGTTTAGAATGCATCAAGATCACAAGGCTCTGAAGAAACAGGCAAATGTCACGCAAATATAATGGCACAACTGAAAGTGAAGTAAATCAAAATATATTTCTCTGCCATATATACTACTGTTTGATATATACATCTGTGTTGTACATGACAAAATGGATAGGCTAGTCTGTACAGGAAAATACAAAGCTATCTACGGATCTGTGTGTATACAGACTATCAGATCTAACATAGCATCCCTATCTGAAGATGGAGGTAAAGCTGCAAGCTCCTGCCCAATGGTATCTACACGAGCTAGCAAATCTGAGGCTAACTGCATGATGGCCTGATGCTCATTAATGTATGCACTCATATCAGCAAAAATTCCAGTCATCTGGGATCTGACTGAAGTACTATCTGCAATGGCCACATCCCTAGCAAATAGGGCAGCATCCCGCTCCACGATCAATGCATCCCTGGCTGATCTAGCCTCATCCCTCTCTAATAGAGCGACGTCTCTCCCATCAAGAGCTGTCAACATCGTGGACCTAGCCTGATCTCTATCATAGGTCATCAAATGTAAGCTCTTCTCCAAATGTTGTGCCGCATAATCGAGTAATAATTGATGGCTTTTCGGTGTGAGAATCAATCACAAATCTTTGGCAACCCTACTGACCAAGTCCCCATCGATGGGAATGACAGCCTCCTCCATAGGCTCCTCATCGTCAGAATCAATACACTGCACTATGGATACCACCGCAACCGATGCAGTCTCTATCTCCATCCATGCTGAATACTCTGCAGAATAACCAGGATGACTAACAAAAAAATCATTAGCTCTCACGATCCCAACAGTATACAACTTTGGATCACGATGATAAGTGTGTAGAAGTTAAACATCGAATCATCTAACGTGACGCCCCAAAATAGGTATATATCACCCATTCTAAGTCGCCAAATACATGGTACAGAAAACAACTACAACTTTATTATTATAATTGTCGTGCAAAATACGACAACACATACTGTGAGTTTAAATACAAATATTATCTTTCTTTTAGACAATATCCACACCCAGAAAAGTCCTCATTACAATTATTGACACACTATTTTACAAAATAATGAAGACTACTAAACAACTGTCTAGAACCATCATTCCACACCCCGATTACTTCCCGCTATGTTCTCGCTTCCTCAGAAGAAAAATAGAACAAAAAAAAAAGGGTGAGCTCAACTAGCCCAGTAAAGAATATTATGAATAAGATAATATACAACAAATTATCCTTAGTCTTCAACAGGAAAAAATCTAATAGAATATAGTAGACAACAAGTTTTAGATCAACAACTGCAGCGGAAACAATAATTCATTAGAAGAGTAAAGTAGAGAATGAAATCTACTATCATCTATGAATTTAAAAGTCCATCATCAATATTTTATCCCTGTAACATCAATCAATATACATCTTGCATCAAACATTCATCTTTGCACTACAGGCCAAAGATATTCATTTGTATCACCAGTTGGTCATGTTCATCTCAACACTTGTTCATCTTTGCACTACGGGCCAAAGATATTCATCATGTAATCATACATTTTTGCACTACAGGCCAAATATATTCATCAAGTATCACCATTAAGGACTGAGGATGATGAAAAACATTTTAGAGAACGAATTTAGTGAGACAGAAGGACAACTATTAGGGATTCGTATTTTAGTTTATCCAAATTCAATAATACTCCATAATAACCAAGTGTGAAGTAGAATTCAAAAATAAAGATCAAAACATAGATACAATCAAAGATTGTAACCATAAAAGACATCTGGGACGAAAAAGAGAAAATTTCATTTTTTGGTGAATAGTGCCGTATTTGTGAATAGTGTCGTATACGTGAATAGTAATTCTCAACACAAAAAGGTAAAAATTCCACAATAAAAAATTCATAACAATATCTCAGCATAATGATATTGAAGAAAATAATATCATTTAAGAAGAAAATAACATCTCTTACCTCAAAGAAACAGTACTTCGGAATGAAAGGTCAGATGTGACGCTGAATGAAACTTATACTGATTTTCAATTCTAACCTAAGCACCTATTTATAGGAAAATGCTAGCACAAGCAGACTTGACCTGCTATCTAATGGCTTTACCTGCTACTATTTCCACCCACCACATTTGAAATAAAATTTGAGCACATTTCTCACCAACCAAAAGTGGAGCCCACTCAATTCTAGAATTTTTCACCAAAAATCATTTATAACATAATTTCCGAATCAGACACCAATTAAAATTCATAACAAATCATACATTCATTTTTAATGGTTCAAAATTTGTGGACATATACTCAACTTATATATGTATAACATATCTAAAAATCATAACGATAAAACACGCAATATATCTCAAGAACACTGATTTGATTTTTAATACCTCCATTCTGACAAAAATACTGATAAAATTCATAACAAATCATACATTCATTTTTAATGGTTCAAAATTTGTGGACATATACTCAACTTATATATGTATAACATATCTAAAAATTATAACTCACGCAATATATCTCAAGAACACTGATTTGATTTTTAATACCTCCATTCTGACAAAAATACTGATAAAACACTTCAACATTAATAGCCACATAAAATAAATATTTCCTTATCATATAAATCAATAAATAATTATTCACAAATAATATTCTGAGAATCACAATAATGACAACCAAAGTAGTTCCTTAAGAAAGAGGGGCTTTCCAATAAGGATTTCTCTCATCGGCGCCCAATTAGGTGACCAAACCTCTCCTTGAGATGAACTTTCTAGACATTGCCAATAATGCTATCTAATAATATTATTCAAATAATATGAATTATTGATCCGATAATGGAGAATATCAGTGCGTTGACAATTATTGAAACAACAATAATATAAAATATCAACACAACAATTATTAAATCAATAAAATAAAATATTGAAGCAAGTAATTTCTGTAACAATTATTGAGTAGTGCCTTCACGTAAGAATCAATAATTCAAAAAATCGTACTGCAATACCGTGTGCTTCCGTGCAACCACGCAGACATCGTATTTTAACCATCGGGTATTCCAACAGTTGTTAATTGGTAATAACTACGTCATTATTTATAAAAACTCAAAGTTGTCATTTTCTTCATCCGATAGTTATTCTATTATGAGGCCCATGAATGGTTATAACGCCGCATTTAATATTTCCGACAACAAGAATATTCCACGACCAAACGAATATTCCCAAACAAAATGAATATTTTATAACCACTTGCTTATTTTATAAAATTTGCACATTTCACCCATAACCAAAATATTATATCAAATTAACTCCTTATTATTTGTAGGGATAATAAATAGAAAATTTAATTTTATTCATAATAAGTTGGGTCTTACAACCTCCCTCCTTATGAAATTTCATCCTCGAAATTGACGTATGTACCTGGTATTTCAAAAAGGTGAGGGTACCTCGCTTTCATTTCCGATTCCAACTTCCAGGTCATTTCTTCAATAGCATGATTCCTCCACAAAACCTTAACTTGTGGTATAACCTTGGTGCGCAGGACATGCTCTTTCCTATCCAAGATCTTAACAGGTACCTCCTCGTAAGTTAAATCTTCGGCTATCTCATCTAGTTCTAACTCAATAATGTGGTTTGGGTCTTTCACATATTTACGAAGCATAGATATGTCAAAAACATTATGAACACGAGACATACTTGGAGGTAACGCGAGTTTATAGGCCACATTTCCTACTCGGTCAAGAATTTGAATGGGCCAATAAATCGTGGATTGAGCTTTCCTCTCTTCCCGAATCTTGTAACTCCCTTCCATGGAGCAATACATAATAGTACATGATCCCCAATACCAAATTTCACGTCCTTTCGATGAAGATCCGCATAACTCTTTTGTCGATCCTGTGCCGTTTGTATACGTTGTCGAATCGTTTGGATCTTTTCTGTAGTCATACGTACCAACTCTGGTCCCAACAATGTTGCTTCACCCACCTCATCCCATCATACTGGAGAGCGACACTTTCGTCCATAAAAAGCTTCAAATGGAGTCATACCTATACTTTCCTGATAACTGTTGTTGTAGGAGAATTCCACCAATGGTAAATACTTATCCCAACTCCCTTTGAAGTCTAGGACACAAAGTCTTAATAGATCTTCAAGAGTTTGAATAGTCCTCTCTGATTGTCCGTCCGTTTGAGGATGGTATGCCGAACTGAATTTTAAATCCGTGCCCATAGCTTTCTGCAAGCTAACCCAAAATCGTGAAGTGAATCTTGGGTCACGATCTGAAACTATGGATACTGGCATACCATGCAATCTCACAATCTCATTCACATAAATATGAGTAAGACGTTCAAGGGAATAAGTCTCACTTATAGGCAAGAAATGAGTAGACTTGGTTAATCTATCAACAATAACGCAAATCGCATCTAAACCTTGAGAAACCTTGGGAAGACCCGTAACAAAATCCATAGTAATGTGTTCCCACTTCCATTTTGGAATCTCAAGTGGTTGCAATGGACCCTTTGGCATTTGATGCTCTGCCTTTACACGCTGACAGGTTAAACACCTCGAGATAAACTCCGCGATCTCTCTCTTCTTATTGTTCCACCAAATGTATGTCGAAGATCATGATACATTTTGTTACTCCCAGGATGGATTGAAAATGGTGTATTGTGTACCTCCATCATGATTCTATGCTTCAAGTCAGAATCGTTAGGAACGCAAAGTCTGAAGTTGACTCGAAGTATTCCTTCTTCATCGATTCCTGCTTCTGGAATAGCACCTTCTTGCACTTTCTTCTTCATATGCATCGGCCCCAGGTCCGTAGCTTGAGCAGCTTTAACTTTATCGATTAAAGTCAGTTCTACTCGTATGTTTGATATCTTCACTTGGGTACTTGGAGCCTTTAACTCTATCTCTATCCTTTGTAAGTCGTACAAAATGGGCCTTTGTGTTAACAACATTGCACTCGTACCGGCATATGATCTTTTACTTAATGCGTCAACTACAACGTTTACTTTTCTAGGAGGATATTGAATGCTATGGTTATAATCCTTCAACAGCTCGAGCTAACGTCGTTGCCGTATGTTGAGTTCCTTTTAGGTGAAGAAATATTTGAGGCTTTTATGATCCGTATAAATCTCCACTTTCTCCCCATACAGGTAGTGTCTCCAGATTTTCAACGCAAAAACGACTGCTGCCAACTCCAGATCATGAGTAGGATAATTCCTCTCATATTCTTTGAGTTGTCGTGAGGCATAGGCTATGACTTTCCCATGTTGCATGAGAACACATCCTAACCCTTTGCCTGAAGCATCGCTGTAGATAACAAATCCATCCGAACCAGATGGTATTGTTAGAACAGGTGTCGAAATGAGTCTCCTTTTGAGCTCTTGGAAACTTTTCTCGCATTCCTCGTTCTATACGAATTTTGTATCTTTCCGAATCAGATGAGTTAACGGAGTAGCGATTCGAGAAAATCCTTCCACGAATCTCCGATAATAACCAGCTACGCACTTTAGTCATCGACTTCGGTTGCTCCCAACTTTGTATTGCTTCAATCTTCGTCGAGTCAACAGATACTCCATGTTTTGACACCACATGCCCAATGAGTGCTACTTCTTTAAGCCAGAACTCACATTTCTTCAGCTTGGCATATAGCTTGTTGTCACGAAGTCTTTGAAGTACCAGCTTCAAATGGTGCTCATGATCTTCACGGCTTTTGGAATATATGAGGATGTCATCAACAAAGACAACAACGAACTGATCAAAATATTTCTTGAATACACGGTTCATCATATCCATGAAAGCAGCAGGAGCATTAGTCAATCCAAAAGACATGACTAAGAATTCATAATGCCCGCATCGAGTCCCCGAAAAGCGATCTTTGGAATATCCTCAGTTTTAATCTTCAGCTGATGATATCCAGAACAAAGATCGATCTTTAAAAAGAATTGTGCTCCTTGCAACTGGTCAAACAGGTCATCAATGCGAGGTAGCGGATACCTATTCTTGATGGTGACATGGTTCAATTCTCGATAGTCAATACAAAGTCGCATAGTCCCGTCTTTCTTCGTTACAAATAAAATAGGAGCACCCCAAGGAGATGTACTAGGACGAATGAAAGCGATGTCTAACAATTCCCGTAGTTGGACTTTTAACTCTTGAAGTTCAATAGGAGCCATTCGATATGGGGTTTTAGAAATGGGCTTTGTACCCGGTTCAAGATCAATAAAGAAGTCAACTTCTCATTCTGGGGGTAGACCAGGAAGTTCTTCCAGAAATACGTCAGGAAATTCATTAACAATAGGAATATTATTCAAATCTAACGTGTTTTTGTTCAAGTCCATAATATGGGCTAAGAAAGCTTGACATCCGTTTTTCAATAAACGAATAGCTTTATGGCTTGATATGACAGTGACTGATTTTAGTGGTTTAGTTGTTTGAATTCGTATAACAGGTTGGTTAGGAATATGAAAACTAACAACCTTGCGAAAATAATCAATTTTGGCATGATGAGTGGTTAACCAATCAATCCCTAAAATCACATCAAATGCAAATATCTTTAAAGAGATAAGATCAACAAGTAATGTGATTGTGCCAACTTGGATCAAGCAAGATTTATAAACTGTAGATGTAACAAAAGTTTCACCCAATAGAGTTTCAACAGATAAGTTAAAGTCCAATTTCTCTAGAGTCAAGTTTAAACGTTAAGCACAAGCAGGAGAGATAAAAGAATGGGTAGAACCGGTATCTAGTAAGGTATAAACTTCGCAAGAGTTCAAGATTAGCTTACCTGTGATCACCTTGTTTGGGTTTCTCGCATTTTGGCCAGTCACGACAAACGCCCTTCCTTGAACCACCGACTTTGTTTTGTTCGTAGTCGCCTTCGGTGCTGCCATCCCAGTTGGACTTGACTTCGCTACCGGACAAAATCAGGCTATGTGACTGTCTTTTCCACAATTGAAACACACCTTCAAAGGTTGTGAACAGTTTGGACTTATGTGTCCCTCCTCTCCGCATCTGTAGCATCTAATTGGCGGTCGTTTTCCTCCACTAGAATTTGTAGTTGGTGCTGGTGGTGCTGCTGATGTCTTCCCGTCATTGTTGAATCTCCTCTTTTTGAAATTTCCACTTGACTCACCTCTCCTATTATCATGGCCACGATTACCACCCGAGTTGTTACCGCTTTTGTTCGTATTCTTCCCTCCTCGCTGGTTATCATCGCTCCGATGACTGCTGTCACCAGTATGACCATGGTTATGGTCCCTCGGTTGAACATACTCATTATCACGCTCTAATAATTGAGCCCTGTTTACAACATCTGAATATAAGGAAAATTTATGAGAGATAAGATATTGTCGAATCTCGGGTTTTAGACCTCTCAGAAACATCCGCGTCATACGTTCCTCATTTTCTACCAAATGAGGTGCAAACCTGGATAACTCCGCGAACTTCACCTCGTACTGAGACACCGTCATGTCATTCTATTCCAGTCTAATAAACTCTACCTCCTTCATATGACGAATACTTTCAGGAAAGTACTTGTCATTGAACAGTTTCTGAAATTTTTCCCAAGACATGTTGAAAATTTGGTGGTTGGTACGCTTTACTGATTCCCACCAAGAATCGCCTCACCATGTAACATAAAGGTGGTGAATAGAACCTTCTGTTCCTCCGTGCAGCCCAAGACATCAAATATCTTGGTAATTTGCTTAACCCACGTTTCTGCCTTAATCGGATCGGGCTTTTCCCCAGAAATATGATGGTCCCAACTCCTTGAACTGCTTGGTTGTGACAAACTGCGCGTTGCTATCATTTCCACCCGTATTTTGTACACGAGTCTCCCTCGTCTGATTTTGCATGAACTACAAAAAACTTCTAAACAGTACATCATTCATCGTTCGCTCGGTAGTGTTGTTTACAGGAGGAATATTGCCTTCCTATTGCACGTTCTCTTGGTTGGTAATCAAAGGTTGTTCCACAGTCTCATAGACTCCATTGTTAACGTTCTCAGCTGTCATTCTTAAAAACTGCCATAAAACATGGGTTAATTAAACAAATTAACATATCACATAATATCCCTATATTATGACCGACCAACAAATAAGCTTAGGTAGGACACACTAGCGAAGGATTTACTCGTCTCTCCCATCCTAGTTCTATTCCCCGATCTCCACCAGAGACCATATCCCTAAGCTCTGATACCATGTGACGCCCCCAAAATAGGTATACATCACCCATTCTGAGTCGCCAAATACATGGTACATAAAACAACTACAACTTTATTATTTAAATTGTCGTGCAAAATACGACAACACATACTGTGAGTTTAAATATAAATATTGTCTTCTAGACAATATCCACACCCAGATAAAGTCCTCATTACAATTATTGACACACTATTTTACAAAATTGTAAGGACTGCTAAACAACTGTCTAGAACCATCATTACACACCCCGACTACTTCCCGCTATGTTCTCGCTTCCTGAGAAGAAAAATGGAACAAAAAAGAAAAGGGTGAGCTCAACTAGCCCAGTAAAGAATATTATGAATAAGATAATATACAACAAATTATCCTTAGTCTTCAACAGGGAAAAATCTAATAGAATTTAGTAGACAACAAGTTTTAGATCAACAACTGCAGCGGAAACAATAATTCATTAGAAGAGTTAAGTAGAGAATGAAATCTACTATCATCTATGAATTTAAAAGTCCATCATCAATATTTTATCTTTGTAACATCAATCAATATACATCTTGCATCAAACATTCATCTTTGCACTACGGGCCAAAGATATTCATTTGTATCACCAGTTGGTCATGTTTATCTCAACACCTGTTCATGTTTGTACTACGGGCCAAAGATATTCATCAGGTAATCATATATCTTTGCACTAAAGGCCAAAGATATTCATCAAGTATCACCATTAAGGACTGAGGATGATGAAAAACATTTTAGAGAACAAATCTAGTGAGACAGAAGGACAAATATTAGGGATTCGTATTTCAGTTTATCCAAATTCAATAATACTCCATAATAACCAAGTATGAAGTAGAATTCAAAAATAAAGATCAAAACATGGATACAATTAAAGATAGTAACCATAAAAGACATCTGGGACGAAAAAGAGAAAATTTTATTTTTCGGTGAATAGTGTCGTATTTGTGAATAGTGCCGTATACATGAATAGTGTCGTATACGTGAATAGTAATTCCCGACACAAAAAGGTAGAAATTTCACAATAAAAGTCATAACAATATCTCAACATAATGATATTGAAGAAAATAATATCATTTAAGAAGAAAATAACATCTCTTACCTCAAAGAAACAGTACTTCAGAATGAAAGGTCGGATGTGATGCTGAATGAAACTTGTACTGAATAGCAACTCTCAAAGTATCTAAATACTCATAAAATACGCTCGATAATATAGAGAGAGAAAGAGAGAAAGCTTATATTTCTGGTGTGATTTTCAATTCCAACCTAAGCACCTATTTATAGGAAAATGTTAGCACGCCGAAGCAGACTTGACCTGCTACCTGATGGCTTTACCTGCTACTATTGCCACCCACCACATTTGAAATACTATTTGAGCATATTTCTCACCAACCAAAAGTGGGGCCCACTCAATTCTAGATTTTTCCACCAAAAATCATTTATAACATAATTTCCGAATCAGACACCTCTTAAAATTCATAACAAATCATACATTCATTTTTAACGGTTCAAAATTTGTGGACAAATACTCAACTTATATATGTATTACATATCTAAAAATCATAACGATCCAACGGTCGGATTAAAAATTATAACTCACGCAATATATCTCAAGAACACTGATTTGATTTTTAATACCTCCATTCCGACAAAAATATTGATAAAACACTTCAACATTAATAGCCACATAAAATAAATATTTCCTTATCATATAAATTAATAAATAATTATTCACAAATAATATTACGTAATCACAATAATGACAATGACGGTAGTTCTCAGAAAGAGGGGCTTTCAATAAGGATTTCTCCTTCATGGCATGCGCAATTAGGTGACCAAACCTCTCCTTAGACAGAACTTTCTAGACATTGCCAATAATTTTATCTAATAATATTATTCAAATAATATGAATTATTGATCTGATAATGGGGAATACTGTGCAGTGACAATTATTGAAACAACAATAATATAAAATATCAACGCATCAATTATTGAATCAATAAAATAAAATATTGAATAGTAATTACTGTAACAATTATTGAGTAGTTCCTTTTTACGTAAGAATCAATAATTCAAAAATACTGTGCAATACCATGTGCTATTGTGCAACCACGCCAGACATCGAATTTTAACCACGAGGTATTCCATAAAGATTGTTAATTGTGAACAACTACGTCGTTATTTATAAAAACTCAAACTTGTCGTTTTCTTCATCCGACAGTTATTTTGTTATGAGGCCCATGAATGGTTGTGTCGTCGTACAAATATTCCCCGACAACAAGAATATTCCACGACCAAACGAATATTCCCCGACAAAATAAATATTTTATAACCACTTGCTTATTTTGTAAAATTTGGACATTTCACCCATAACCAAAGTATTATATCAAATTAACTCCTTATTATTTCAAGATAAGAAATAGAGAAAATTTAATTTTATTCATAATGAGTTGGGGTCTTACAACTGCCCCCTCATATAGGTGAAAATCCTGAAATTGGTCAAACTGACACATCACGACCAGTGGGTGGTAGGTGATCATCCCTCTCAAACCTGATAGAGGTAGATAATCCATGCCCGGAGCATGAGTAATAAAGCTGTAGGGTGAATTAAGCCTGTACACGGCAATATAGTGAATGGATATCCAATCCCTGCCAGAAAAGTTGACCAAGATGCAACATCTGTACACTCCACAGTCTGGAAGGAGTACAACATCGCTATATCATGGGTGAAACAATATCCATGCCGTTTGAATGTGCCAATCGGTTCTATGTGCGACATAAACCACACGTACAACATGACCGAGCTGCCTATGAACATTCCTGTCGGATAAGTGCAACAATATGTGGCCGACAATCATCGTTAGGATGGTGTGACCCTCCTTGAGAGCTCTCACTACCATAATAACGCTGATGTCCAACTCATCCATGTACCGTGGCATGTAGATGTATGACAATACGCACAGCAGTTGTACATCAACTCTGGCCAAATGCCAATTATCCTCCAGTGTGGTGAAATCCCCAGAATATCGTACATAACTATCCTCAGAGCCAAATCTGTCAAATAGAAAACGCTGGGATATCACATGGCCAGATGTAATCTCCTGTACCACTCTACGCCTCAAACCGGTGATGTTCATGAACTGCCTACTCATGTCCTCGATCGTCATGTGCACGCAAGGTCTGTTTAGTGACAGCATCGTCAATTGTGCATACTCCTCCAGAGTTGGAGTCAACTCTCGGGTCCCAAACCGAAAAACATGTCTATTCGGTACCCAGTGCTCTAGCATACCATCTATGAACCCTGTGGGAACCTGAAACATCAACAAGGTCATAGTGTACTGTAACAAATGATCTACAAATCAACACATCGGTGGTGACATACTATCATACCATGGCGATACGGATGCCACCAAAAATGGTGGGATATGATCAATACGGCTAACTGTCGAAGAAGACATCTGTACGGGCCATGTCATAAGACCATCCAGGGGTCAATGCTGAATATCTCTGGATATATATACATTTGCATAACATAATAACATGCATGATACAATAGATGGCAATATGATATAGGGAATGGAAAAATGTACATACATTCCTAAGTATATCATCATCTAATACATCTCTGTACGGCTAAAATACAGGGAAATGGGGCGAAGCTTCCCAACATCTCAATAGAGGCCTATTAAAAGATATAGCGAGAATGGGGCGAAGCTACCCAGCAGCTAACACAGGCCTATCAAAAGAGATAACGAAAAATATACATCAGAAGAAGTCAATGGTGTCGATGTCCACATCATCAATCCTGTCCACCTGATGTAACTCCTCTTGAGTCACTGGATCTCTATCTACAGGGATATCAGGCCTATACAAGGGAGGATCTGCATCGACAAAGCCATATGGGTCACCTGATGGGCCAGCGCCAGAGCTAGAAGGATCAAAAGTATCTGCCTCTGAAGGATCTCTACCCAAATGCCGGATAAAGAAATGTGCCCGGTCCAACTGCCGGGTCAAACTGTTAATCTGTATCATATGAGTCGGATCTCTAACACAGGCTAGCCAATCCGTCATCATCACGGATCCTGGAACCATATCCCCCATAAACTTTATGGCGCGGGTCTGAGCTCCAATGGTACGAGGGAACCACCAATGCTGGAACATCTCCTGAGTATAGGGGCCCTTTGATAATGTTTAACCATCAATCCCCAACAATGGGATATCAGGGACGGGTGACTACGAAACAGGCCAATAACGTTTGGCAGGAGGCAAGATCGGCATGCGAATCTCTCATGTAGTGCTCCTGATAGCACGCTCTTCTAAATAGAGCTCCCATCCTCCATCTGTGAAGAGAGGATGCTATCCAAGCCTCGATCAAGCCTTGCGATCGCATGCGCATTCCCCTGAGGATGTAGGTAAAGGTGTATGAACCCCAATCATAGTCTCCTATATGGTCCACGTGTCGAGTGGCGCTGATCAAAGCGAAGGACACCGTAGAAGCGTTATCTGCTATGAAGCATCCCCTAATGATCATCAGGAACAATCGCCGAAGAATGCGATCCCTGACTCTCACATCATCGGGTATAGGCTCACTCAACAAATTTCGCTTATATAGCATCTACGCTTAAAGGACTCAGACGCTGATACCCTACCTTTGAGCGCCTCCGTTGGAACTCCTAACAAGGATCTGACGGCAGTAGGGGTAATATCCGCCGTGCAAGGCTCTGGATCCCCTCCAAACTCCATACCTGTGATAAATTGCCAATCCATCGGCGTCATCTTCACCTCACAGTCCAATAAATGGAGTGACTGAGTCTGGTGAAACCACCGCTCAGACAATGCCCTGAGGTAACCCCAGGGACAACGACGGGGAAGAATGGAAAAGAACGTCCCGAATCCCTAGCCATGTACAATCTCTCTATAGTCATCATGCAAGGCCTGATACATAGAGTGGATGCTGAACCAGTTCCCTCGAGAATGTGTAAAGCCGGGAACCTACATCAAATGCAGATTAACATCAGAACCCTTTACTCCTCATCAATAGGAAACAAGGAAGATTAAAATCTGACTTCATACCTCGTTTTCGTACAGGTAGATTGAAGGATTCCTACTCAAGTCACCCAGAAGATCTGGGTTCGCCACTTGAATACCTGGCAATTCTCTACAAGGAACACGTACAGCAGGAGCAGGAACCTCAACCGGTACATCCTACTCCTCGTCCTCGACATCCAACACTTCAACCCGGATAGGACGAATAACCGCATCCACCAAACAACGAGGCTGTCTAACAGAACGGGGTCGAGGTACTTCAGAAGCCCTCATCTGTACACCAGAAGTGGTTCTGCGGGAACTACTCGGCTGATCTGGATCCATAATATCTGGACAACAACTCTCCAAATCACCTCAGAAAGGGTGTGGTAAATTCTTACCAGAAGCTTTTCAGAATGCATTGTAAGATTACATGCATTCATGCATTGTTTTAACATACATTTATAGTAGAGTTAAAAATGTATGACTACCCAATGCCTACGTTTTGGAAAATTTTTGCCATTGCCCCTTTGTAAATGGGACTATCCACATGCACATAGGCATGACTAGGTGGCCATTCAGTAGCACACCTATCCACAGTCATATACATCCTACATGCATTTAATACATCACAGTAAAAAATCCATAAGTGTAATCTAATTACTAGGGTTGTTTTACTTTTCTACCTTTACTCATTTGTCCTCAAATAGGATAAGAAATGACAGTAAAAGGTGTCAATTTGACTGTGTCAAAAGTCAAAATTTTCACATCATTATGTTCAGCATGGTTTAATACTAACATTTACTATGTTGAATATTTTTTATCATATCATATCAGCGTGCATATTCACTACTATGTGTCTAAATGTATTTCATGTGATAAGTCATTTTCTAACGGATAGAAACTGGAAAAGAATACATGCATATGTTACCAGGACAGTGAAGAACGCTTGTACGGTGACAGAACATGTGGAAAGTTGCTCGAACTCAACAGGACTAAAGAAGGGCTCTCAGATATCCTTCGTCTCGCAGCTTGAAAATGACTTATGAAAGTAACCCATGGGCTTTGTATAGCCACGGTTGGCGCAGAGTCCACCTACTACTGCTGCAGTGTACTGCTGCGACTCTTCTATGGAGTCCCACACCTCCCTACCGCTTTGATTAGAGATTTACAAAGGAGGTCCTGCAAGCTGAAAAGGCCAAGTTAGGAATAAAAATGCTACGCGATTGAGCGGAATAGCCTGGAATCCTGGTTTTCATGAGCCAAATTCTGGCTCCACATTGGTATTCGCCTACATATAAGGTATACGATACCAGTGGCCTCAGCTTTCACAAATCATGCTCGACAATACATCACAAAGGTCTGATGTTGTCAATGAACGTCGAGCGACCACAGCGTATCCCCCGGGGAATTCTAACGCCAAAGTCACGAACCGATGACATATCCCCGGCGGGGGTTACAACGCAATGCAACCATTGATACACAAATCAATAAAGGTCAAGCAACTTTGACATTACTTCAGCCGGTGGCAGGTAAACCCATCGAAGCAACTTATCCATGACAACCTTTCCCAGCAAGGGTTACAATGCAATGCAACCATTGATACACAAATCAATGAAGGTCAAGCAACCTTGACATTACTTTAGCCGGTGGCAGGTAAATCCATCGAAGCAATTTATCCATGACAACCTTTCCCAACAAGGGTTACAACGCAATTCAACCATTGATGCACACATCAATGAAGGTCAAGTAGCCTTGACAATACACCCAGCAGGGATCTATCTGGTGATACACATATCAGCGAAGGTCAGCCAGCCCTGACGATACATATTGTTAGCAGTAACTCCAACAAAATTGTGGTACATGCTGGTGATACAAGCCAGAGAAGACCATCCTCATCGGAGAGGACCGATGATGGAATATGTTATACACATCCTCAAACAGACGAAGCTTTTTCCCCACAGATCTCTTGTATACAAGAGGCACCTCTATGGAGTAAAAGTCCATGTCTAGGATTCACGATTTTGGTGATAGCCCCAATGTCAACATCCTTGAAGACTTGGATCGCATGTCCAAGACATCAGTGATTGTCATCCCAACAGGATTAACTGACAATCATGAATCATACATTTGCATCATGTTGCTGCACATAGCATCATGTTTATCTGTTACATTTCAAGTGTCTAGGATTCTTTATCCTATCCATGCCTCGCATTGCATGAATATGATAAAGAGGGGCATCTGTAGACACTCAAAATTTTCTGCACAACTGTTACTAACATTACAAGATGGCAGAATCGTCTTTCGGAGATAACCCTGGAAGATAGTTCACATCCATTACGGATACTACTGGAAGTTCAAACTCAACCCCGGACCCTACACCGGGAATATCAGTCTCAACCCCAGAACACACACCGGGAACATCATTTCCAACCTCGGAGATAACCCCGAGTTTCGTCTTTGGCGATAGGCCCCAAGGAATGCTATTGCAGTTCCGGTGATAACCCCGAAAATGCTTGTTTCAAATACATGCGATCAGCTTCAATCAGAGCTCCTGCCGAGGCACTTATACCTCAGACCCGGAGCTAACACCGGGCAGACAGGCATCCATAAGATGACATTGCAATATTCAACACTTGCAGCAGTCCAATCTCTGATGTAACCATGAGCAACGTCTGCTTTCAACTCAAATCGGCAATAACCCCGGTGAGGAGTCATACGTCATCTTGCTACCTCAACACCTGCGCGTCGTCTCAACGCTTCATACATACATACATACAATAATATCCTTCAAGAACCAGGAGTTCCAATCCCGAGTGACTATTACGCGTGGCAGCACACTGGATAGAATTTGAAGCTTGAAGACCTCTATTCCATGTTATTGTGTAACTCTCAACACAAGCAGTCCGAAAAAGGTCGTATATACCTCATTCTGAAGGCAGAAGGATTATGGCCAAGGAGATAATCGTAGAGTCTGTTTACTCTACCACTGATAATGTTCAAATTCAGAATAAGAAGCCACCATCTGCCCAAGCTCAGTTAAGCCAAAAAGAACTCAAAATTGAAGTCGGTAACTCCTCTTACCTAATGGAGCAGCTTATGTCTAACATGGAACAGCTTTCTCAAGTGATTAATGACAAAAAGGGGGAGAAAAAGAGGCATAGAAAAAGGTAAAGTAAGAGGTATTCAAGAAAAGGAAAGGAGAGCAGGAGCAAACAAGAAAGGAAGACAAAGAAGAAGAAAACAGAAAAAGAAGATGGTTCATCATCTGAGGGGGAGCTGAAGGATGATGAGCCTAAGGCTGAGGGGGAGCTAAAAGAAGAAAAAGAGAAGCATACATCTGAGGGGATCAAACAAAAGAAATGAAGTCGACATTCCAAGGTGAGCAGGTGCAAGAAGATCAAACAGATGAATAGCTGATCAACAGACATTCTGGAACCATACAGGAGCCAAAGAGGTACATCTCTAACTAGTTAGGTATGTTCTGGATCCAGGATGTAAAATGTCAATGTATGTCAGTGTATTAAATTTCATAATATTATAAATGACATTCATGATTATCTCTGCTTTTAGAAATAATACAAATTGCTCACCGATATAAGATTAATTCATAACATGCATATGCACTTATTGTTTTTTTCATAATCAAATAAGGGGAGATTGTCAGGAATATGCATGTGAATGATATTCCTATTTATATATGATTTGATTATGATATATATATATATATATATGAATATGCAAGTATGTTTGTATTAAGAAAAGCTGTAAAGTCTTTGATAGATAATAGAAACATATGTACAAGGACTTAGAATGAATTGAGTAAATATGTTAGGATTGATCCTACATATGCAAAAATAGCTTTGTAAAGTCCTTAGAAAGAAATGATGTACAAGGACTATAAACATAGATAGATCAAACATGTTAGGTTGATCTTATGATGTAATAGATAGGCTTGTTTGATTGTCGAGCACTGCACCAGAAATCGCAGTCTGTCAGGAGAGTCAAGGAAAACTCGAGAGCTATCAAGGTAGAATCATAGTCTGCAAGATAGTAGATCTCGGAGTTCGTAGACTTCCAGGAGAGACGAGGAAGGATCGTAGTGTGTCGAGGAGAACTTCCTCAGGGCCGTAGTCTGCTGAGGAGGTCATGTTCAGAATCGTAGAGACAGCCTGCCTACAAGCCGACCGAGCATCTTCGAAAGTCAAGTCAAGAATCGTAGACTACACTCGGAGTCGTAGAGTCTACTAATAGCCAAGTCAAGGATCGTAGACTACACTCAGAATCGTAAAGTCTACTGATCGTATCAAAGGTAGAGATCGTAGTCGAGCAAGATCAGATGAAGACAACAAGCACAACGACAGAAATCGTAGTGTTAAGATCTGATCTCGGAGTCATAGCATCTGCACAGCCGAAGCTGAATCGTAGAGTGCAGAGCTAAGACCTCAACAGATGTGCTCACAAAGCTAAAGAAGAATCGTAGATCAAACACGATTCTCAATAATTGAGCACGCCCAGAACATCCAAAGGAATGAAGCCTCTTGTTGGTACTGTAAGGATACATTCTACCTAAAGGAAGCCAGAGAGCACTCAACGAATGGCATGCAAGCTAATAGAAGATCTAAGCATCAACCCAATCAGCATCCAGATTGAGTTGTGAAACCATTCAAGATGAATTCTTCCACAAGATGATCATAAGAAGACGTCGGTGGCTGACTAAGGAAAGTCAGCACATGCAGTAGCTGTCAAGAAGAAATATGACAATTATCTTGGAAGTAATCAAGATCGTAGTGTTTGCCAAACTAAGAAGGAACTGATGGAGTACACACTGACATACTGGTCAGCCTCTGAATAACAAGGCTAAAGTGATTAAGCATTGGGTCAGTCCATTGATGATAAGTGAATGGGAGATCACAAGGAGAAAGTGAGCTGGACACACCACGAATCTGAAGTGTCTTGTTATTCAGAAGAGGCCAGAGCAAGGAATTAAGCCATCAGTATCTGAGAATAGTCTAGGCAAATAGAAGTGATGAAGCACTGCACAAAAGCAGAGAGAGGTGTTCTACATTGAAGATCAAGTGAACACTCTCATCGTAGTGTTGACTCTACATGTCAATGCGACACTATGATCAGGTCCAAGGAGAAGTGCATCAGAAATCATAGTGTTCGAACAACTGAGGATTGAAGCATTGGAAACGGTTCAATCTGAAGAATGGCATTCGGACAAAAGCTTATTGAGAGCATCGATGCAAGGACAACCTCTGATCGAGAAATCAGAAGGGTGAAATAAAGTCATTAACCTGCCCAAGATATCAAAGTGACATATCTGACAGGGTAAGTGAAATAGTAGACTGCAATGTCAGGAAGTCAGAAAAATATGTCATGTCACATCTGCAGTCTGCACCAAATAACTCGACATCTGCAAGGCAATTTGAATAGCTTTCAACGGCTACTTTCCAACGGGAAGATTAGGAAGTAGTATAAATCAACAGATTTTCAAAGATCAAGAGTTGCTGATGATTATAATGTTGCAGAATCATTGAGTTGGTGAATGCTATTGTTGACTCTACGAGTTCCACCAAAGATCAACAGAACAAGTCTCACTGACAGTGAGATTACCAAGGTGGAAGTGAAGCAGCTTTGAAGAAGAACTCAAACAGATCAAAGCTTCACTCAACAAAGATGAGAATGCCACTAAAGATGGCAATGTAAGCCGAGAGCAAGAAGGCCAAGAAGATAGCATTCAGAAAAGTGGCTGAGTACAAAGAAGATCAAAAGAGCCACTCTATGAATCACCATGAACCGAAAGCTGAAACTGAACAAGTGCAGAACCATATCTGCAAATTATTCAAGAATGGTTCAGGGATTGCTAAGTGCCAGACAAAGTCTACTAAAAGCACAGAGACTTAGAAAACCCAAATGGTGATGGTGCAAAGCTGATACCAGATGAAGATGAGCAGAAAAGAATGAAGATCAGCTGCATAAAAAGAAGATGTGGTCCAGACTCGAAGCAGAATGCATAGAGGACCACACCAAGCTGCTAAGTACAAAAGATGTTCAGAGCTTAATGACATCTTAGCAGCTCAGCACCAACAACAACAACAACAACTACAACAACAAGAAGCCAGGGCCTGAGGATCCTTGTCCGGAGGGACTAAATGAAGTTCCAAGCCTGCTGGGCTTGAAGAGTTCTTAGGGAACTAGAGAAGTTCCAAGGTTGCTGGCCTTGAAGAGTTCTTAGTGAACTGATGTCCTAAGGCTGCTGGCCTTGAAGGAATCTCAGTGATTCAGGGTGCTACCCTTCCTTAGTGGAAATCCTGCTAGTTGAAAGCAGAAGAGTGGATTAGGAGCTTGAGTCTCTGAACCACTTAAAACCCCTTGTGTCTTTTACTTTATGTCATTTATATTATGTACATTAACTGCTATAACTGCTATGTATGTGTTAACTGCTTACTACTAAATTAACTCTACGAACAATGTATGATTGATTATGAATATATCAATAAAGGGGATCTTTTACTTATTCCGCTGTGCTTGAAAAGATTCTTATGTTTGTCATATGCTACTTAATGAGCAATACAACTTAAAAGAGAAAAAGTTTTTGAATTTCAAAGGATCTATTCAACCCCCCCCCCCCTTCTAGATCTATATTGTGCCTACTGGGAACTAACAATTGGTATCAGAGCAGGTTTTCTTGCTATATTCAAAAGCTAATCTCTTTGAGTCTGATCCTAGGCACAAACATTGTTCTAAACTTAGTTTAGTAGTAAGTCACTTGTTATATGCAGATTAGCTCACACGTTGGAAATAATGAGTGCAGGTAAATGTGTATATACATCTGAAGCTGCTCAGATTGGTCCATACTCTCAATTGCCACATCAACAAGACCAATCCTTGCTCGCAGTCAATCTTGTTGTCTGAAGACCAGGCTAGAAAGCTTAAATGACATCAACAGAAAAGAGTCAAACTTCCACCAGCCTGAAGAGATGAAATGGCCATACATGCTAAGAAATGTTCTATTCAGAGAAGAAAGAAGAACCTCTCAAACATGTATCTGGCCAACCAGCAGCTGGATGTAAGCCTTGTAAACTCAAGGATGTCAAAGAACTTAAAAATGCTGACACTCTCTTAGCTTGTATCTTCAAGACCACGATTGATTGACTGAAGATCAACTGGAACAACTGGCTGTCAGAAGCAACTGAGAAAACATGCACATCAATGCCTAAAATCAGTATATCTAAGATAAATGACTGTTAAGAAACTAACAGCAAAAAGGTACGGTTCCTCGCTAACATAGATATGAACATCATATTTTCACCTTACTTATGAACTATAACAGTTTTCCTTCAAGTATGCATAATCTATCTAAAAAGGTGAAGAGAGAAAATACACTGATGATGGAAACTCAAATGTCTATAAACTTTCTCTCCATCCAAATTTTAGGTTGAAGATGATAACTTGAAAGAGACTTGAAATGGTTTTAAGAGCCTCACAGGTCGATTGAATGTGAAGTAATTTTTTTTTATGGGTTTATGTGCTTTTTACATCCTATGGTCTAAGTGTATAATAACACACAGAGTATGATCAGATCTACAAGAGAATCTTGAAGATTCATAGAAACTGATCACCTCCATGAATCAACCAGATGCTAATAAATCGTAGAGCTGATTCTCACTCTATGAACATCTAAACTCTGTGATCATAACTTAGCATATGATGAAACCATCAAGGAAAAGAGTGTTTTATTAAAATGAAAGATTTCTCTCACACTCACCACCATGCATCTCAAAATATATTATATGCATGAATACGACTGATGATGGTCAACATGATGATTATTCAAATATGAGGAACAGAGGTTTGGTAAACTAACCCAGCAGGACCCATTTGACCATGGGTATCAAAAATTATAAATGAATCACCTGCATGTACTTGGTCTATCTGACCACACTAAGGAATGCTAAAGCAAAAGACTTCAGTCAAGAAGAGTCAACCAGCAGAAGGCTTAGGACTGTTCAGAAATAATTCTGACAAAATTCCTATATGTCAAAGCATGTCCTTGAAGACCTGCTGAGCTAATCTGATTGAAGCTCAAATGGCTACATACCTTTATATGAAAGTAGGCCACTCAACCAGAGATGAAAAAGGGTCTTAGATGCTCAAGCATGCAAAACGTGTTCTCAAGGGAGCTCACATCAGAGGACTATCGAGCATCAAACATTAGGAACTTAGTACGGGAGAAAAACTCCACGAGCACAAGCTGATGAGGAAGACTACTTTCGTAGTGCTATCAAAGGATCGTAGAATGATCAACCCTGAAAATACTCATTTCTACGATATAAGAAGATTTAATGACTTCAGTCAGAAGGAGATATGCAGGGATGCTTCCTTATGTACACAAGAAAAAAAAGGAATCACACCTCACTGAAAAGACAACATCAACCATGGGGGAGCAGTGATCTGTTAAGGAACAACAGTACTGAAATGTTTTATGAAGCAATGTACCAGCTACAAAGTCCCAAAACTTTGTGGCTGATGAACCAAATGAAGATCCATAATCAGTAGGAACGTCTCAAAACGTACTATTGATAACCTAACAGCCACCCAATTCAAAATTGTGGAGTGCCTACAATCAAACATATGATCGTAGTGTAAAAGCAAGAAGACACCACGATCACAGCAAATGAAATTGTCTAAAGTTAATAAAGGACCTCCTCACCAGAAAAGGTCAAAAGAGATATCAGTGCAAATTACTCCTAAAGCAAATTCATCTGGAAAGCGCCTCAGGGACAAACCTGACCCTTAGCTCACTCTAAGAGGTTGGCCCTTCCTGAGCTACCTTATCCCAGAAGAATTGCTTAATCAAGTTCATCTCAAGAATCAAGACAGTCAACGATCACAGAGTAGAGTTTGAGAGAACTCAACGATCGTGATGTAACCTCAACGATCGTAGTGCAACCTCAGCAATCGTAAAAATAGACTCGACGATCACAGTCTTACAAGAGGCTACTCTTAACTTATGAGGAGCTGGAAGAACAGGACAATTTCTCAAGCATTCAGATAATGGGAGACAAGTTCGAATAATGATTAGAAAGATGTCTTGCTGAAGAGAAGTGCCCAAGACTTCATGAAACAAATAAATGGCTGAATCATGAAGATTCAAAATGAGAAGAATTGCCAAAACCATCCACTGCAATATCTTTTAGAGAGTTGATCGTGGAGTCAACAAAGGAAAACGTAGAGTCAATAGCTGTTCTTTCATGCTACTCTACGAACTCAAGAGGTCAAAGGTCAATCCACGTCAATCAAACGCCCACTCTTCTAAAAGAGACAACTTAATCGACAAGTTAATGGGGAGTTCTGACATTATATGGGCATCGTGCAACCAATGGTGGGTGACACATCACAACAGTATCAGAGTCGGGAAGGAAGCGCCATAAAGATGATTCAAATTTGCAAACAGTTATCAGAACCTCTTGAACCTCTCTCCCTCCCATTTTCAAACCCTAGAATTTTCTTCAAAGCCAAACCACTTAAATTTCCAGAGTCCAAATCACAATCAGCCATACTCCATAAATCTCCCTGAATTAATATCCATATTCCTCGAATCATTCAAATGGAAGATTAGCAAGAAATCACTGGCATTCAACTTAGAACCAAGTCATTTGAGAAATCCGAAAAGAAGTTCAGAGACATTCTTGAACTTGTGAAGAAAGCTGGATTCTCAGAATGTCTTGAGGCAAGTACTCGAGTATACACTGAATTGGTTAAGGAATTCTACTCAAATGCATCAATAAATGTCGGAACTCTTTCAACCAAGGTTAAAGGTCAGTCTCTATAACTGAAATCATCCGATATCAATCAATGCTTAGGTTTTCCTGACCTAGGACTGAAAAACCTTGATGAGATTGACACTGAGAAAGCAAAGGAGATTATGTGGTACCAAAGGAACCCTAGTCTGAAGGACATGAAGAAAAAGGAGTTTCCAGAAGAATTCAAGTTTCTTGCTGAGATAGTAGGAAAATGTATACTGTGCAAAGATACTGCACACGACACTGTAATCGACCAGCAGTTGAAGATTATGTCTGCCATAGTTTTGAAGAAGCAAATCAACTTTGGAGCTATCCTGTTCGATCAAATCTCCAAATGGATAGAAAAAGCTGAGTTAAAGAAATCTACAGACAAACCACTTACAAAAGTATTTCATGGAAGACTGCTAAGCATAGTGATGAAGAAGAAGCTAGGAGGCAAGATCAAGGATAATGAGGGAGAATCTCTGAATGTGCACAAAGTAATGTCTCCACAACTGTTTGTGAATTGGAGGAAAAACCCAAAGGAAAATAGGAGGCTAACACAAACTGAAAGCAGCAGAAAAGTCTCTGCAAAGAAGAGAAAAGCAAAGGAGGTGGAAAGCTCTGAGTCTGATGACTCTGCATCAGTTGCTACAACACCGGCAAAGAAGAAGCCTAAGAAAATGCAGAGGCTTCGTCAAGACATGTCTCCACTGGCAAGAAGAAACAAGGAGCAGAAGAAAAACAAACATCTACTACTGAAAACCCAAAAAGAAGGAGTAATAGACTACTCCAAGAACCATCCAAGAAGAAAGCAAAAGTGATGAAGAAATCAGCCCCAGCTCCCCAGGAAAGTCCATCCAACCAAGAAGAACATGAAGAGTCTGAAGATGAGAAAGGGACTGAAAGTTCAAAGATTGAATCCTCAAGGAGCAAGTTCAACAATGAGGAAGAAGTTGAATCTATGAAAGAAAGAGCCAAGGTTGATAATGAAGGAAAGGAATGTCCAAGACCTAAGGAGAAGTCTCAGAGCATCCATTCTGAGGATAAAGAAAGGCTGTAGGTGGACACAACAATATCCTCTACTGCAAACGCTCTAACAAACTCAAAAGATGTAGAGTCTGAGGAAGAAGAACATGCCCCTACTATTGTTGAACATCAAGCTAACCTGTCTGGTGATATAAATAATAATGATTCTGAAGAAGAAGGACATGCCCCCACCAATGCTGAAAATCAAGAAAGCTTGTCTGATGACTCAAAGGCCTCAGAGTCTGAAGAAGAAGAAGTATTTCATTCTCCCATAGCTAAACCTCCAAGGAGAAGAAAGAGCCACAGATTAATTGCTTAATTTGCCTCCAAAAAGAGAAGTGATCACTCTAATGCAGTCATTGAATTAAGTGATGATGAATCTGAATCATAGGAAGAGGATGCTGAAGAGGGGACCAGTAGTGACAAAGATGAATCCGAAGGAAAAGATGTTAGAGAAGGCTTTGATGATGAAACTCAACATAAAGAATCCTCTGAAGAATCAGAGGAAAGGAGTCAGCATGATATAAGAAAAGATGGAAGAAATCCCAATTTCGACGAAGAAGAACCAAAAGATTTTCACATTCCTCATCCTATAAATCGCAGGAGAAAGATTGTAGCCGAAATTGATGAACCACTGGATGTGCTCCCTGGCAGATGGATAAATCATGGGAATGAAAGACTAAATATGGTAATGATGACTGCAGAGAATGCACTCAACAATCGTAAGGCTATGAAGCTAGACACATCGACTATAATATATGAGCCTGAAGTTAAGAACCATGAAATAAGATGGTTCCACCCTCATATGTTATGGGTAAAGACATCTCTCACTGAAGACAACAGTTATCTAACATGGGTCTTTTCTCACCTTCCAAACGTAGAGTTGGTGGCACAGAACTTCCCAAGAGTCAAGAAATTTCCAACTCAAATGATAAAGGATCAGTCTCACTACAAAGTCTACAGACATACTGAAAATCACTATATTCCCTACGATCGTAGAGTAAAATCTGAAGGCAGAAGGATTATGGCCAAGGAGATAATCGTAGAGTCTGTTCACTCTACCACTGATAATGTTCAAATTCAGAATAAGAAGCCACCATCTGCCCAAGCTCAGTTATTTGACATTTCTTCATCCTCCAATAGCGATTGGTACTCAATGATCTTTCAGATTGTCAGCACTTTCAAAAATTTGTCCAAGGACGAAAATCGTAGAGTCTAATCCAGTGCTCAACAAGAAGTTGTTCAATCAGATGACCAAATTCCTATGGAGCAGGAGCTGTTAAAGAATTCTGCTAAGCTAGTTGAGAAATTATCTCTAATCAATGAGGAGTCAAAGATGGTGATGACCGCAACAGGAGATCATCCAGTTTAAGACAAACTCCAAGCAACGATGGCTGATGTATCTCTTAAAATTAAAGTGAGAGATCACATCTATCTGAAGGTCCTACATGATCAAATGGCTGAAGCTCTAAGAGCGCAAAAGGGAAATGAAGAACAATTCCAAGCCCTCTCTAACAAGATTGACAACATGAATCAGTCCTTCTCTATGCAACTTGAGTTAAGCCAACAAGAACTCAAAATTGAAGTCGGTAACTCTTCTTACCTAATGGAGTAGCTTATGTCCGTCATGGAATAGCTCTCTCAAGTGATTAATGACAAAAAGGGGGAGAAAAAGAGGCATAGAAAAAGGCAAAGTAAGAGGCATTCAAGAAAAGGCAAGGAGAGCAGGAGCAAACAAGAAAGGAAGACAAAGAAGAAGAAAGCAGAAAAAGAAGATGGTTCATCATCTGAGGGGGAGCCAAAGGATGATGAGCCTAAGGCTGAGGGGGAGGTAGAAGAAGAAAAAACGAAGCATACATCTGAGGGGGAGCAAACAAAAGAAATGAAGTCGACATTCCAAGGTGAGCAGGTGCAAGAAGATCAAATAGATGAATAGCTGATCAACAGACATTCTGGAAGCATACAGGAGCCAAAGAGGTACATCTCTAATTAGTTAGGTATGTTCTGGATCCAGGATGTAAAATGTCAGTGTATGTCAGTGTATTAAATTTCACATAATTATAAATGACATTCATGATTATCTGTTTTAGAAATACAGCTGCTCACTGTATATAAGATTCATTCATAACATGCATATGCACTTATTGTTTTTTTCATAATCAAATAGGGGGAGATTGTCAAGAATATTCATGTGAATGATATTCCTATTTATATATGATTTGATTATGATATATATATATATATATATATATATATATATATATATATATATGAATGAATATGCAAGTATGCTTGTATTAAGAAAAGCTGTAAAGTCCTTTGATAGATAATAGAAACATATGTACAAGGACTTAGAATGAATTGATCAAATATGTTAGGATTGATCCTACATATGCAAAAATAGCTTTGTAAAGTCCTTAGAAAGAAATGATGTACAAGGACTATAAACATAGATAGATCAAGCATGTTAGGTTGATCTTATGATGTAATAGATAGGCATCGATCGTCGAAAGCTTCGCACTGAAATCGCAGTCTACCAGGAGAGTCAAGGAAAACTCGGGAGCTATCAAGACAGAATCGCAGTCTGCAAGATAGTAGATCTCGGAGTTCGTAGACTTCCAGGAGAGATGAGGAAGGATCGTAGTGTGTCGAGGAGAACTTCCTCAGGGTCGTAGTCTGCTGAGGAGGTCATGTTCAAAATCGTAGAGACAGCCTGCCTACAAGCCGACCGAGCATCTGCCAAAGTCAAGTCAAGAATCGTAGACTACACTCGGAGTCGTAGAGTCTACTAACAGCCAAGTCAAGGATCGTAGACTACACTCAGAATCGTAAAGTCTACTGATCATATAAATGGCAGAGATCGTAGTCGAGCAAGATCAGATGAATACAACAAGCACAACGACAGAAATCGTAGTGTCAAGATCTGATCTCGTAGTCGTAGCATCTGCACAGCCGAAGCTAAATCATAGAGTGCAGAGATAAGACCTCAACAGATGTGCTCACAAAGCTAAAGAAGAATCGTAGAGCAAACACGATTCTCAACAATTGAGCACGCCCAGAACATCCAAAGGAATGAAGCCTCTGGTTGGTACTGTAAGGATACATCCTACCTAAAGGAAGCCAGAGAGCACTCAACGAATGACATGCAAGCTAATAGAAAATCTAAGCATCAACCCAATCAGCATCTAAATTGAGCTGTGAAGCCATTCAAGATGAAGTCTTCCACAAGATGATCATAAGAAGACGTCGGTGGCTGACTGAGGAAAGTCAGCACATGCAGTAGCTGTCAAGAAGAAATATGACAATTATCTTGGAAGTAATCAAGATCATAGTGTTTGCCAAACTAAGAAAGAACTGATGGAGTACACACTGAGATACTGGTCGGCCTCTGAATAACAAGGCTAAAGTGATTAAGCATTGGGTCAGTCCATTGATGATAAGTGAATGGGAGATCACAAGGAGAAAGCGAGCTGGACACGCCATAAATCTGAAGTGTCTTGTTATTCAGAAGAGGCCAGAGCAAGGAATCAAGCCATCAGTATCTAAGAATAGTCCAGGCAAACAGAAGTGATGAAGCACTGCATAAAAGCAGAGAGAGGTGTTCTATATTGAAGATCAAGTGAACACTCTCATCGTAGTGTTGACTCTACATGTCAATGCGACAGTACGATCAGGTCCAAAGAGAAGTGCATCAGAAATCGTAGAGTTCGAACAACTAAGGATTGAAGCATTAGCAACGGTTCAATCTGAAGAATGGCATTCAGACAAAATCTTATTAAGAGAATCGATGCAAGGACAACCTCTGATCAAGAAATCAGAAGGGTGAAATAAAGTCGTCGACCTGCCCAAGATATCAAAGTGACATATCTGACAGGGTAGGTGAAACAGCAGACTGCAGTGTCAGGAAGTCAGAAAAAGATGGCATGTCACATCTGCAGTCTGCACCAAATAACTCTAGATTTGCAAGGCAATTTGAATAACTTTCAACTGCTACTTTCCAATAGGAAGATTGGGAAGTAGTATAAATCAACAGAGCTTCAAAGATCAAGAGTTGCTGATGATTGTAATGTTGCAAAATCGTTAAGTTGGTGAAAGCTATTGTTGACTCTATAAGTTCCACCAAAGATTAACAGAACAAGTCTCAGTGACAGTGAGATTACCAAGGTGGAAGTGAAGCACCTTTGAAGAAGAACTCAAACAGATCAAAGCTTCACTCAACAAAGATGAGAATGCCACTAAAGATGGCAGCCAAGCTGAGAGCCGAGAAGGCCAAGAAGATAGCATTCAGAAAAGTGGCTGAGTACAAAGAAGATCAAAAGAGCCACTCTACGAATCACCATGAACCGAAAGCTGAAACTGAACAAGTGCAGAACCATATATGCAAAGTATTCAAGAATGGTTCAGGGATTGCTAAGTGCCAGACAAAGTCTACTAAAAGCACAGAGACATAGCAAACCCAAATGGTGATGGTGCAAAGCTGGTACCAGATGAAGATGAGCAGAAAAGAATGAAGATCAGTTGCACCAAAGAAGATGTGGTCCAGACTCGAAGCAGAATGCATATAGGACCACACCAAGCTGCTAAGTACAAAAGATGTTCAGAGCTTAATAACATCTTAGCAGCTCAGCACCAACAACAACAACAACTATAACAAGAAGAAGCTGGGCTCGAGGCGTCCTGTCGGGAGGGACTAAATGAAGTTCAAGCTTCATTGGCTTGAAGAGTTCCTAGGGAACTAGAGAAGTTCCAAGGTGGCCGGCCTCAAGAGTTCTTAGTGAATCAAGTCCCAAGGTCAGCGGCCTTGAAGGAATCTCGATGATTGAGTGGTGCCGCCCTTCCTTAGTGGAAATCCTGCTAGTTGAAAGCAGAAGAGTGGATTAGGAGCTTGAGTCTCTGAACCACTTAAAACCTCTTGTGTATTTTACTTTATGTCATTTACATTATGTACATTAACTGCTATAACTGTTATGTATGTGTTAACTGCTTACTACTAAATTAACTCTACGAACAATGTATGATTGATTATGAATATATCAATGAAGGGGATCTTTTACTTATTCCCCTATGCTTGAAAAGATTCTTATGTTTGTCATATGCTACTTAATGAGAAATACAACTTAAAAGAGAAAGAGTATTTGAAATTCAAAGGATCTATTCAACACCCCCCCCCCTTCTAGATCTATATTGTGCCTACTGAGAACTAACATATTATTTTCTCGAAGATGCTTCGCATCTCAAAAATAAAAGCAAACAAGCCGAACATTTAATAATAAAATGGAAGTATGAAAAGGTCTCAATTCCTATTGAGCATGTGGTTTGAAAACCTCTTTACAAAACTTCATTGCTATATCTTGGTTAAAACCTGAATTTTTCTATAAATTAAAACCTTGTGTATATAGGTGCGAACGAGGCCTCACATTACTTTCAAATAATTGCACATTGATCCACACACACACACACACACACACACATTTATATAACAGTTTCTTTGAAAAGTGGCGGTCACTGTGGTTGTAATAACCCGAGATTTTCTATATAAAATAAATAAGAAATTTTGCGTATAATTTTTTTTTTTTTATTTAATGACGAGAATAAGTGTCAAGTAATGTGAACGATAAATGCGAATATATTTATTACTTGAAAAATTAGAAATAATTTTGGAATAAGTAATTACCACAAATTATATTGTTATGGTAATTAATTCCTATAAGCCGAAATATTTTTATTAATTATTTTCCATGAAAACATGATTGGAAATAATATATGAAGTGACAATCAAAATTATATAATAAATATTTTATTATATGATTTGTTCAGAATATTTAAGTTAATTATTGATGTTGTGTACAAAGAATAAGTCAGATATGAGATCCAAACCCTAGATTGGGATTGTGATCAAGAGATGAGAATAAATAATATAATATTATTGATATTATGATTTTACAGTACCATAATTATGTACTGTGTATGTGCGGATAAATAATATTGAGCAATGACGGTCGATTAGGTCATATAGCATATTACAAGTCTTTGTGAAACCCTAATTATTAAACTCAGTTATGAGATATGATGAGTAGTGACTTTGTATATGAATTTTCACTGTGTATATGAAAGTTACTGGGTATAAAAATGTCGGTAATTAGAAGAAACCTAATTATCTTGTTATCTTGCAGATAATTAGGACAAACCCTAATTATTATAACCTTAATCGGTTGAAGTTAGAAAGCAAGTAACGATGCGTGTTAGTAACACACGAGATAATTAAAGAACCCTAATGGTCAATTAGAAACCCAAATTGATGACGTTAAGAAACCCAAATTTTAAAACCCTAATTTTTCTATAGAAAACCCTAATTTTAAATTACCGGGTTTAATTTCGATGTTACTGTATAAATGTTTTAATTTACCAAAGGATGAAAAGTAATTGGTAAATAATAAGAATTACCATCTAGTGATTAAATATTACATTTAATTGCTATGTGAAATGGAAATTATATGCCCTTGAAATTATATGTGAAATTACCAAAATGCCCTTTTTGATTTATTAGTGTATTATTAGTTGCATTGTTGATAGAATCTTCACAAAATGCTAGCCATTCACTATCTTCTAGAAGTTACTCATGGCACTATACTATTAACCACAAATAATTCAGCCGCTACATTGATTGAATCAATCAATAACATGATTAAAGAGAGAGAAATGAGCTACTTTAATTTTTTATTTCTCCCAAACCCTTCTCTCTCTAGAAATCCGTATTACAGAGTGTGAGAGAGTGAGGAGATAATCTAATATCGATGTCGCAATGAAGACAAGATCAAAGACGAAGGATCAAAATCAAAAATCAAAGCTAAAAGGTATTAAAACCCTAAATTTTGAAATCCTTTGATCTTATGTTAATTTTGTAATTGATTGTTTAAAGTTGTGTAACAGGTGTCAATTGATGATACGAGTTGATAAATTCGGGACCCATAACATCAAAGAGCTAAAATTAAATTTTTTCAACATTTGGAAAACTTGAAAAATCTCGTCGACATCAAATGTCGGACCCCATAGATCCGTGTGTGTTAAGTGTTTTGATGTTTAAATCTTGTAACATGTAGCTTTGATATGTGGTCTTTAAGATACAAAAAGAATCAAAGTCAGATCAATTGTAGATCAAATGTTATAGACGGTCAAACCCCGTTGACCAACACTGCCAAAACAGTGAACCCAGAAAATTTTGAGCGTTGTCAAAGTGTCCTACTTTGGCCCGGCTTGTTCTTCTTTGGTGTTTTGATATTTCGGTGTTATAAAGCTTTGGCGTTGTATTCCTACATGTTGTATATACCTTTGGAATTGATAGATCACATAAACATTACGATCATCAAGTTATAGAGGTCCAAAGTAGGCACCTCGAATCGTGTTCTTCGTGAAAACGACTCGGACGACTAATTTGATGGCCAATATCTCCCGGATCGATGTTTTTAGCCATGATGTTTGATTGTAATTGTAGTATTGTATTTCCTCTACAAGATCGATCAAGAAACGGACTTAGAAACCACACACACACAAAGTTATAACCAAGTCGAACTAATGGTGACTTGAAATAGGTTATGAAGTTCGGATTTTATGAAGAACACCTATATAGCGACAGTTATGTCACTATAGGCCCCTTTAGCGACAGATTTGAATTATTTTAAAATTTTCAATTTCTGGAAATTCCGAAAATGATTTAAAAAAATAGAAAAAAAATTAGATTTTAATTATTAAAAATACTTATTAAATTCTGAAAAATTATTTTAAATTCGAAAAATAATATTTAATTATTTTGAGTATATTTCATAAATATTTAATATTTTTGGAATATAAAAGGTATTTATTTATTTAATTATAATATTAAATAAATGATTTAAAAATAGTTTTAATTCATGAAAAATCATGAAAAATTATTTTATGGTATAAGAAAATATTTTAAGTTATTTTCCATGACTTTTAATATTTTATGATGAATTTCATTAATTAATTAATATTAATGATATTAAAGTTATTTAATGATTATATTAAATAATTTAGTTTAAAAATGATTTTAGTATTATAAAAATCATTTTAAATGAAAATAAGATATTTAAAAATATTTTAAGTTATAAAATATAACTTTTAATATTTAAAGGATAATTTCATTAATAATTTAATATTAATGATATTAAGATAATATTAATGATATTTAGTTTATTTAATAATTATTATTAAATAAATAGTTTAAAAATGGTTTTATTTATTTAAAAATCATTTAAAGAGGATATTAAGGATTTAAAAATATTTTAAGTTATAATTAATGACTTTTAATATTTGGATAAATAGTACATTAATATTTAAATATTAATGGTAATTATTTAAAAAAATGATTTTAAAAATCATTTAAAAAGGGTATTATAAATGTTTTAAAAATAGTTTGAGTTATTATAAATAACTTTTATATTTTGGCAATGGTTTCATTAATAATTTAATATTAATTAATTATTAATGATAATAGAATTATTTGATGTTAAATCATTTAATTATGATTAGATGTTGGAAAATGCATGATAAATTATTATAAATGTTTTAAAATTATTTTAAGTCATTTAAAATAAAATGGTGGTACTCACGAGATGTTGAGATCTGAGAATAAGAGTCTTAGACTTCGGTAATTGCCGATAAAAAAAAGGCATGCCGATGCTGTGACAAATGTAGACCTTATAAAGAAAGAAAAAAGGCTCTTTGTAAGAACATGGATGAGATATTTGAAAAATGTATAAAAATATTTCAAGTATAGAATATGAACTAAAAGTATGATCGATGCGATTATGTGATGGCGTGATTAGACTATGTCTTTGTTGTAATAGGCGATTACTATGTGTTATGATATATTGTTCTAATAGAGCGAATGATCGATTAATGATAGGTTGTGATATAAAGAGATAGAACCTAAGTTGAGATTTGTATGTCGTGAATCGGTGAGTATCTTACCTTTGCATTTCCTTTATGCGATGGACATGAGTAAGAAGTTTGAGAATTATTCTATTCATATGCAGATTATGTACTCTTTGATTATCAACATGTTAGCTCGGATATATATATATTATATATTAAGTTGATTTCTAAATGGTTATACAAGTGTCCCCACTTGGATAATCATAGCATTTATTCACATGTTGATATACCTTTGTCAATTACCCGTATATATATATATGTTGAATTATATATTATTGTTGAGCAAGATTAAAACCTTGGGTTTGGAACGGGCATGTATGAACACCCTATATGGGAAAATTTTTGAGCCCAAGGCGGATAGAGTGAGCGATGAATTTCGTTCAGGTTATGTAGTATTGATAAATACAGGGTACAACGGGGCTGATCACCCTCCGTGCCCATAAGTTATGACGGTTTGCGGATGGATTTCTGTTAAACCTTTTTGAAAATAAAAAGAATGTTCATAGTATGTTTCTTAAACCCTATTCAAGGGTAGAGCCAGAGCCAAATTTAAAGAATGTGAAAGAGAGTTGTTATGTGAATTTTTTATCAGTAGAGATTACTTCACAACTTTCAATTCGTTGTAGAAGTGTTATATAAAGAGAATACTTATGTTCTTTCAGCTTATATATATTGCTATTACTTGCTGGGCACTCAAATGCTCACCCTTGCTTAAATTAAATGTTTTCAGTTATGTATGAGCAACCTGAAGGCTCAGGCACGAACAAGGGAAAAAGGGAAGCCGTTCGAATGAGTTATATTATGAGTTAATGGTTATAGTTAGTATTGGTATCTGTTCAAGTATTGTAAGGAATGTATTTGAAGGTCTCGTACCTGGGAAATAAACTTTGATGTATGTAAATTAAGTTTGAAGATATTATTATTATTGTATTATTCAGCTTATAGAAATGGTATCGTGAAGCCTTAGAGTTTGGGTTTCAAGTACACGGATTTGGAATTCGCCTCAAGTTGGTATCAAAGTCATTGGTTGTGAAGCTTAGGTAGGAATACCTGAGACTAATAACCGCAATGATTAGGATAAGTACTAACTCATATAGAGTTAGTTGGTCGATAAGATTCAAAGATGAATCTCGGCGAGTGTAAGAACACGAGTTCCCTAACTACGATAATAAAGTTAAATAGTAGTGGGGAATAGATTGAGTCTAAAAGACTGAAAGTGCAGTTATGAGATATCGTAAAATAAAACGATCAAGATATAGAAATGAATCGTAATATATACGATGAGATCATTCCGTGATCTGATAAGGCTATGATAGCCAGAAAGAATCAATCTGATGATTGGAAAGTTTACAGCAAGATTGTTGTGTATGATTTATGCTATGAAGTGGTACAAATCCAGAAAAAGATTATGAATACGGATTGAATGAAATTACATTATGGAGAAGGGAGTTAAGATTAAGTGGGGATTTCAATTGAGGACTCATGTTGTCGAAATTTGAGTTGTATGATTCCTTGTGATGGGGAATTGTACTTGGTGTAAAAACCACTTAGTTTACGCAAGCGATAATCATTGAAATGTACGTGTCGTATTTATTTGTTATATGCACATTAAGAGGATGACTCCATTCTCAGGTGTATAACAGGTAGGTAGGTCATAGATAGAGAATATAAGATTAAGTACGAGTTCTTAAAACTCATACTTATGAGACATTCTTGACTCATAATTATATGAAATGTTTATGAACCCCCCTCGTGAATGGGCCTTGAAAAAGGTGCGACTAGGATAAGTTCTTAAACTCATATGATTGTGGCAATTTATGAACTCATAAGTGTGGTTTGATGAGCTGGGTATAGTTTTGTGTGAATGAAGTGTTATGGATTACGAGGAATAGATAGATTGTTAAGTAAATGATTATTAGTGAAGGTGTTAGGTTTTCCTAAACTCCTAGCGCTTATGCTAAACTTCAAATTTTTACATCAAGCTAATACACACTATGTGCTTTTAAAAAAAATGTAGACTCGTAACCATTTTTGAAGCGGTTTAAAATGCGGTCTATGCTACTTATTTGACTGAAGCGCAAATGATTTGAAATATCAAAATTTGTTTTTAATTATCACTCATGTACCATGTAACTTTAGTGCGAGAGATGATAAAAATGTGATGGAGTTGTAAATCTGGGAATACTTAGTGTGAATTTGACTGAAGTCGTTATTCCATTATTGTATGATGTGTTATGACAAAGTCATACAATGGCGGCATCCTCAAGCGGATTATTGTCTGATGCACGCATCATGGCGTCATTCTAGAAAATGTTTTCAAAAGTTTAATTTGCCAACGGGGTTTGGCTACACCTAAATAATTGATTGAATTGAATTATTGATATGAGTCTATGCTATTTGAATCAGCTAGACTAATGTTTATGAAAACTCTAAGTGTTCATTGAAAGAAATTTCCCGAACCAAATTGTTTTGGTGCGGAATCCTATGATAAGACTGAGGTGAACAATGTTGTTTGGATAAATAATCCAATCTAATAGCGTAAATATTAAGCTAGGCATGATTAATCGTTATGCATGGCGTAAAAAGGGTACAATAGGCTAATCACCTAAAGTACTATTAATGGTAGTTTACCTTCTTTGTGATTGTAAACATACCAAGTAATGTTTTGTTTTGCGGTATGAATACCGTTAAAACTATGTGTTCATGGTCTATATGACCCCTCAGCACAATTTGAAAACTTTTACTCTTGTGAGAGGTGTATTGGGTAGCATGTGATGATATGTGTGAATGTTGTAAGCACTGAGATGGAGTTAGCCAGAGAATTACGAGGAGGTTGGAAGCGAGAGGAGATCTGATGGGGATAGTTGAAGGTTGAAATAGAAGCCGAAGACACGGGATATATACCTTGGAAGCGGGCTTTAGTCATCACCTTCATGCGATTCGATCACGAGTGGATGGGGCGCCTTTCGGCAGAGAGATAGGCGTTGATGGGAATTGAATAAATTTATCGTCAAACAAAATAAGAGACAACGTATATAGAACTCTTGATTGCTATGTATATATACTATATGCTAATCATGGTAACTTATGTATGTAGATGTGCGGTGAGAAAGATATGTGGAATAAGAAGGATCAGATCCATACCCCAGAGAGCTAATATCGAGGCCAACAATTTGAAATAGAAGCTCACGAGGGAACCCAAATCGGGACGAGGTGGCTATCGTGAAAAGCGTAGAAGACGGATCGGAAATGGTGGATTTGACGGATAGTGATTCGGACACTAAAGTTGAAGCTGCTCAAGCATCAGCGGAGGTGCGAGATCACGGAGAACAAGGTTTCTCTGTTGGAAAAGGTTGTGGGAGATAGAGGCGTTGCTTAATATTCAAATTGCGTCAGCGTTGCTAGAAACAATGGAAGAAGCGAGGATAAGCTCAAAATCCAAATTGACCGGATGGGAGCCTCAAGCAACACATCGTAATGCGACTCAGAGAGGTAAAGGAAAAAGAAAGGTAGAAGATCGACTTAGGAAAACTGATAAGAAGAAAGGGAAGAAGATATGTTATATTTTTGCATTTGTGAGGGACATACCTCTCCTCGTTGCCACGACTATAAGAAAGGTGGATGTTTTAATTGTGGGATGGAAGGACATCGATCGAATGAATGAATGTCAGAGAAAAAGGATTAGTAAATAAGTAGTATGGGTTATCTTTGTGTTTATGTAATGTGTGTGATAAGTAATGAACTATTTTCAACTTTTATGTTGGTCGAGATTTTAAATCCAGACTTTTCGTAGTCACAAAGGGATAGTTGTTGATTAAAGTAGATATGTCTTTATGTACATATTCAATAAATGAATATGAATCCAAGATTGAGAAATGAAGCGAGTTTAATACATTAATCTTATGCAATAAGGTTTAAAATGTAAGGTATAATTTATGGTTTTATTTAACGGATAATGCCGCCAAAGGCGTCAAACTCGAAACCAAAGGATAGAAGAATCTACTAATCTTTGAGGAGCAGCGGCCCGGAAGCGATGCAAAACTTTGCAAACATGGTAGCTCGGGCTATGCATCGGGAATACCATTGCGAGGGAACCGACCCAGACAATCGCTAAACAGCAAATTTCAAAGACTTCAAAGTAGTAGGACCACGAATTGAGGAGGATCGGTGACCTATAGAAAGCCGGACATGGATGAGCAGAGATAGAGAAGGCGTTCGTAATCGCTAGAGTAGATGAGGGCAAAAGACCGCTTTTTCCACTTATATGATGAAAGGGAAGCTAACTTTTGGTGGGAGGCAAATAAGACTCAAAGGCGGGAGAAGAAGAAATTACTTGGGATAGGTTTAAGGATTTATTTTTGAAAACTATCTCTCTGTTGTTAGTATCGATCTAGAATGGAGGTGAAATTCACGGAGTTAAAGCGAGGATAACATGGTATTTGCGAAGTAGTATGCCATAAAAATTTAATGAGTTAGCTAGGTTTGCTCCACATCAAGTGGATCTGAGAGGCTAGGAAGGCGAGGAGATTTGAGCTAGGCTTAAAACCACGGCTCTGATAAGGTGTCGATCTTGCAAATCAATACTTTTGCAAACACTCATGGAGAAGGCTATCATAGCTAAGCAAGGAAGTGAGGCCATGGGCCTCTACCACAAGAGAGAAGAAGAACAAAAGCAAGTCGGGAGGAGCGGTAAAGATAGAAAGTAGTAGTGGGAATAGGGGTGAAAAGAATGAGGAATTTTTACGAGAGCGTGCAAGTGAAGCGGGAAGGTACAAAGAAAAGCGGTAGTGCGGTCAAGAAGCTGAGAAGAATCACTCTGGGCGAGTGTACAGAAGGAAAGTTTGTATGCTACAAGTGCGGGCAAGAAGGCCATATCTCTCCCATTGCCCTGACTCAAGGATGATCGGTCATTTGCTTCATATGCGGATCGATTGAGCATAAGGTGAGAAGCATCCTGAGAGGGAATGGAGGCGGAAAGCGTAACCACGGGGGAGAAGCGGTGGGACGTTAGCAATTCGAGGACCAAACTCAACCCGGTAACCCAATGAAAGCAACTCAGGGTTTACAACATGACGGTCCGAGGATACGGTGGCGATTTGGAAATAGAACTTGGTCTTATGTGAATCCTTATATATCTTATATGTTTTTCCACATATATATATATATATATATATAGATTATTTTTATAAAGAAATTTTGAGTTACATTAGAAATCAAATTTACGCTCAAAGCAGATAAACAAGTGTTATGAAGAAAAATTAAAGATCGATTCGATCAAGTATGATGAGAGTCTATATATTGATAATTATATGCGTTATGTACCCATACGTATATGAGTTTTTAAAGCGGTGATTAGGGGCGGAATCCTTATAAGGAGGTGAATGTAATAATAACAAGAGATTTTCTATATAAAATAAATAAGAAATTTTGCGTATAAATTTTTTTTTTTATTTATTTAATAACGAGAATAAGTGTAAAAGTAATGTGAGCGATAAATGCGAATATATTTATTACTTGAAAAATTAGAAATAATTTTGGAATAAGTAATTACCACAAATTATATTGTTATGGTAATTAATTCACTGTAAGTGAAAATGTTTTTATTAATTATTTTCCATGAAAACATGATTGGAAATAATATATGAAGTGACAATCGAGAATTATATAATAAATATTTTATTATATGATTTGTTGAGAATATTTAAGTTAATTATTGATCTTTGTGTACAAAGAATAAGTCGGATATGAGATCGAACCCTAGATTGGGATTGTGATCAAGAGATGAGAATAAATAATATAATATTATTGATATTATGATTTTCTGATTACCATAATTATATCTTTGTGTATGCTTGAGACGAGATAATATTGAGCAATGATAGCGGTCGATTAGGTCATAGCATATTACCGTCTTTGTGAAACCCTAATTATTAAACTTCGGTTATGAGATATGGTGAGTAGTATTTGTGTATATGAATTTTCTTTGTGTATATGAAAGTTCTTTGGGTATAAAAATGTCGGTAATTAGAAGAAACCCTAATTCTTTGTTATGCATGCAGATAATTAGGACAAACCCTAATTATTATAACCTTAATCGGTTGAAGTTAGAAAATAATACTTATTTGTGTTAGTAACACACCTGAGATAATTAGAGAACCCTAATGGTCAATTAGAAACCCAAATTGATGGCGTTAAGAAACCCAAATTTTAAAACCCTAATTTTTCTATAGAAAACCCTAATTTTAAATTCTTTGGGTTTAATTTCGATGTTAATGTATAAATGTTTTAATTTACCAAAGGATGAAAAGTAATTGGTAAATAATAAAATTACCATCTAGTGATTAAATATTACATTTAATTGCTATGTACAAGAATGCCCTTGAAATTATATGTGAAATTACCAAAATGCCCTTTTGATTTATTAGTGTATTATTAGTTGCATTGTTGATAGAATCTTCACAAAATGCTAGCCATTCACTATCTTCTAGAAGTTACTCATGGCACTATACTATTAACCACAAATAATTGACCCACTACATTGATTGAATCGATCGATAACATGATTAAAAGAGAGAAATGAGCTACTTTAATTTTTCATTTCTCCCAAACCCTCTCTCTCTAGAAATCCGAATTACAGTGTGAGAGAGTGAGGAGATAAGCTAATATCGATGTCGGCAAGACAAGATCGTGACGAAGGATCAAAATCAAAAATCAAAGCTAAAAGGTATTAAAACCTAAATTTTGAAATCCTTTGATCTTATGTTAATTTTTGTAATTGATTGTTTAAAGTTTGTGTAACAGGGTGTCAATTGATGATACGAGTTGATAAATTCGGGACCCATAACATCAAAGAGCTCAAAAATAAATTTTTTCAACATTTGGAAAACTTGAAAAATCTCGTCGACATCAAATGTCGGACCCCATGAATCCGTGTGTGTTAAGTGTTTTTGATGTTTAAAGCTTGTAACATGTAGCACGATATGTGGTCTTTAAGATACAAAAAAGAATCAAAAGTCGGATCAATTGTAGATCAAATGTTATAGAGGCAATTGAACCAGTTGACCCGACAACTTTGTAAAACAATGAACCGAGAAAATTTTGGCGTTGTCAAGTGTCCTACTTTTAGAAGCTTGTTCTTCTTTGGTGTTTTGATATTTCGGTGTTATAAAGCTTTGGCGTTGTAGTCCTACATGTTGTATACTACTTTGGAATTGATAGATCACATAAACATTACCACGATCATCAAGTTATAGAGGTCCAAGTAGGCACCTCGAGCTGTTCTTCGTGAAGAAACGACTCTGACAACTAATTTGATGGCCAATATCTCCCGGATCGATGTTTTTAGCCATGATGTTTGATTGTAATTGTAGTATTGTATTTCCTCTACAAGATCGATCGAGAAACGGACTTAGAAACCTGACACACACAAAGTTATAGCTTAGGTCGAAACTAAGTGACTTGAGAACCGGTTATGAAGTTCTGGATTTGATGAAGAACACCTATAGCTACAGTTATGTCACTATAGGCCCCTTTAGTGACAGATTTGAATTATTTTAAATTTTTCAATTTAAAATTAGAAAATGATTTAAAAATAGAAAAAAATTAGATTTTAATTATTAAAAATACTTATTAAATTACGAAAAATTATTTTAAATTAGAAAAATAATATTTAATTATTTTGAGTATATTTCATAAATATTTAATATTTTTGGAATATAAAAAGGTATTTATTTATTTAATTATAATATTAAATAAATGATTTAAAAATAGTTTTAATTCATGAAAAATCATGAAAAATTATTTTATGGTATAAGAAAATATTTTAAGTTATTTTCCATGACTTTTAATATTTTATGATGAATTTCATTAATTAATTAATATTAATGATATTAAAGTTATTTAATGATTATATTAAATAATTTAGTTTAAAAATGATTTTAGTATTATAAAAATCATTTTAAATGAAAATAAGATATTTAAAAATATTTTAAGTTATAAAATATAACTTTTAATATTTAAAGGATAATTTCATTAATAATTTAATATTAATGATATTAAGATAATATTAATGATATTTAGTTTATTTAATAATTATTATTAAATAAATAGTTTAAAAATGGTTTTATTTATTTAAAAATCATTTAAAGAGGATATTAAGGATTTAAAAATATTTTAAGTTATAATTAATGACTTTTAATATTTGGATAAATAGTACATTAATATTTAAATATTAATGGTAATTATTTAAAAAAATGATTTTAAAAATCATTTAAGGGTATTATAAATGTTTTAAAAATAGTTTGAGTTATTATAAATAACTTTTATATTTTAGCAATGGTTTCATTAATAATTTAATATTAATTAATTATTAATGATAATAGAATTATTTGATGTTAAATCATTTAATTATGATTCGATGTTGGAAAATGCATGATAAATTATTATAAATGTTTTAAAATTATTTTAAGTCATTTAAAAATAAAATATTTAGTACTCACATGAGATGTTGAGATCTGAGAATAAGAGTCTTAGACTCATTAATTGCAAATAAAAAGTATGTGATGCAGCAAACAAATGTCGGACCTTATAAAAGAAAGAAAAGGCTCTTTGTAAGAACATGGATGAGATATTTGAAAAATGTATAAAAATATTTCAAGTATAGAATATGAACTAAAAGTATGATCAATGCGATTATGTGATGGCGTGATTAGACTATGTCTTTGTTGTAATAGGCGATTACTATGTGTTATGATATATTGTTCTAGCAGAGCGAATGATCGATTAATGATAGGTTGTGATATAAAGAGATAGAACCTAAGTTGAGATTTGTAATCGTGAATCGTGCAAGTATCTTACCTTTGCATTTCCTTTATCTGATGGACATGAGTAAGAAGTTTGAATTATTCTATTCATATACAGATTATGTACTCTTTGATTATCAACATGTTAGCTCGGATATATATATATTACATTAAGTTGATTTCTAAATGGTTATACAAGTGTCCCCACTTGGATAATCATGGCATTTATTCACATGTTGATATACCTTTGTCAATTACCCGTATACATATATGTTGAATTATATATTATTGTTGAGCAAGATTAAAAACCTTCGGGTTTGGAACCAGGCATGTATGAACACCCCTATATGGGAAAATTTTTGAGCCCAAGGCGGATAGAGTGAGCGATGAATTTCGTTCAGGTTATGTAGTATTGATTAAAATGAGAGGTACAATGAAAGTGATCACCCTCCGTGCCCATAAGTTATGACGGTTTGCGGATGGATTTCTGTTAAACCTTTTCGAAAATAAAAAGAATGTTCATAGTATGTTTCTTAAACCCTATTCAAGGGTAGAGCCAGAGCCAAATTTAAAGAATGTGAAAGAGAGTTGTTATGTGAATTTTTTATCAGTACAGATTACTTCACAACTTTCAATTCGTTGTAGAAGTGTTATATAAAGAGAATACTTATGTTCTTTCAACTATATATATATATATTGCTTTATTACTTCTTTGGGCACTCAAATGCTCACCTTGCTTAAATTAAATGTTTTCGAGTTATGTATGAGCGACTTTGAAGGCTCGAGAACGAACAAACAAGGAAAAAGGAAGTCGCAGATTCGAATGAGTTATATTATGAGTTAATGGTTATAGTTAGTATTGGTATCTGTTCAAGTATTGTAAGGAATGTATTTGAAGGTCGTGCACAGGAAATAAACTTTGATGTATGTAAATTAAGTTTGAAGATATTATTATTATTGTATTATTATTATGGTATCGTGAAACCGAAGTTCGGGTTTCAAGTACACTGGATAGAAATGGTATGCCTAACACCGTGAAAAAGCCCCGGATCCATAATGAATTCGGGTTTAGCGATGTCAAATCAAGTACAAACGATTGTGTTGGTGACAAGTTAAATTGATCTATTATATTAAATATATATTTAAAATATTATCAACTATAATTATTTACGTAACTTGTAAAAAAATTCGACAAATAAAGTCGCAAAATTTATCATTGTCCCTATTGTATTATTGGATATATTCAGACTCAATAAAATTTTAATTTTTATTCTTTAAAGAATATTAAAAAAGAGTAAATGACGCTAAAAACTAATCAACTTTCACAAAATTTCTGTTTTTTTACCAATCAATTACAATTTTTTTTAACTTAAACTATAAACTCCAAAAAATTCAATTTTTTCTAAAATCGTTGACAGACGTTAGTTGCCACTTAATAAAAATAAACAATCAAATGAAGTAAGTAATGTCGGTCAATAATTTTAGGAAAAATAGAATTCATTTCTTGCGTTTATAGTTTAAGGTAAAAAGTTTGTAATTAATTGATAAAAATAAAAAATTTGTGAAAGTTGATTATTTTCTTTTCGTCACTTACACTCTGTTTCTGAGTTTTGAACAGAAAAGAAAAGAATAGAAAACTTAAATTAGAATAAAAAAGAAAAGAATAAAAAACTTCAAGTTTTCATTTATGTTGTTTCTGAGTTTTTAATAGAAAAGAATAGAAAATTTAAAATTGAGGACATGAGTTGTAATTTAAAATTTATTATATTAAAAGTTGAGGATAATGTGGAAATTATAAAAATATTACTTATTCTAATTTCTTTTCCGTCCAAATCATGTCAATTTTGGACCAAAAACTTTGGTAGGAAAAATGACCAAGTTTTCTATCTATTTTTTTTTTATTAAAAAACTCAGAAACATAAGAATTGAAAAGAAAACTTAAATTTTTCATCTAATTTTTTTTTTCTGTCCATTTGAAAACTCATAAATAGAGTGTTACCCATAAAAAAAATTCTCTCTGTGGAGGGGTTGATAGGGCAATCCATAAACAATTAACTCGTATTGTTAACTCACTTTTTAAAATGTGCGCCACGTTATTTTAAATTCAAAAGCATCTTTATTATATTTGCAAAATTTTCAATATCTATCACATTCTCCTATTATATTGGGCTATTCTGACGTGCACCCATTAGTTTTAGTTTATATCGTACAAATCTCAAGTTAAGGTACATAATGACTAGTCGGTGCAAATTCTAGTCATTCATATTCTTCACTTCGGTTCTCTAAATAAAAATAAAAAATACTCTTCTTTGCAATGCACATGTAAGGAGTGAATTTTGATTATATATGCTACATCAACAGAATAATCCAACATAAAATCTGCTAGAATGGAGTGTCAATGTGCCATCATTGTAAATGACTATTTAAACTTCCCATTTCCATTATCTCACCTCAAACAGGATGATTAAAAAAGAAGTATTATATCATCATTTAGAATGATATTCTGTTGTGTATTATTTTCCTTACTTTTTTTCTATCAACTTCTTGGCTCATTTCTTGAACTTTTTGTGTGCAAATAATGTTATTTCTTCATGAAATCTACTTTATGTTAAGCACACAGACTGCAGTACACTGAACCAGTTTCTCAACCAAACTCTTTGTTACAACCTAAATATTCTATAATGAAGAAACAGAGGTTTCATGTTGGAAATGTATATTCACTTTTGTTTTGGATTTCTTTGTGACTCCTCAGATGGTGCCAGTGTCTATGACAGCTCAAAATGTGGTGATAGAAAAGCCTTTGTCTACTCCTAACCTTCTTCCTGTGGTAGGGGATGTAATCTACCAGGGTTGATGGCAATGAGGCAGAGCTAGAGGCTGTTGGACGCAATTCTGTGGATCCCAATGGCATGGTTTCGCCTCCTATTCAAACTGATGCAATAGATAAAGGTTCCATACATGCCTCAACATCATAAGCCATTGGTTGTTCAGAATGTTAATTATGAAGGTGGAGTTAGAAGGTGAAGTTAGAGCGCCTACAGCCATTTTGGTTCCCTGTACCAGTAAAAGGGTGTCCATGGCTTCTATGGTAGAATCAGAAGAGATAAAGTCAGATGATGAATGTATTTGGCAAAGTGGTGACAGTCCTGTGCTTGGTGAAGTGGTTGATTCTGAAGAAGTTTTTAGAATATTTTATTCCTTACGTGACCTCTACTATTTATGTAATTATTGGACTCACATATTATATTAATTTAATTACTTTATTTATGGGTTTGATAATTAATTATGTGGCCTATAATATCCCTAATAGTATTTGACGTAATGGGCCCTAGGGTTTCATAATCTTGATGAACGATTTTGACCCTTAGCTATTCTATAAACAAAACAGTTAAGGTTTGATTCTAATTGTCATCTTAAGAATTTTATACACACCTATACATCCATCATAAGATTGAGAGAGGCAATTGAAGATACACACAATATGATACATACAATATGACTTCTCTTAATTCATGTAAGTACCTAATTGATTAATTAATTTTATTCTATGTAATAACACATTCCGATATAATTATTTAATATCTGGTATCAAAACATGGTTACGTTATTATATAGAATAAATTAATTATGCTATTATTCTAAAAAAAAAATTAATTTCGCAAAAACTCTTTTTTGGTATGATATCAAATTATTCATTATGTTCTATGAGAGGGAGAAAGCGGACGAAATATCTGTTGTGTATCCGAATCTATGGCCACCAGACTATATATTGTATTGCATGTGCTATCTATATATTTGGGAATATTTATTAAAACGTGATATGAAAGCGTGGTTAATTATTAGTTATGGGCGTTGCTATTTATTTTGTGTGGTATGGTTTTCTGGAAGATGAATGAGCTCAATTAAGTTTAGTGGCTGCCTATAAATGGGCATATTTACAAATGATTATGTATTCGATTAATGCATGCTACATAATTAATGTGTCACTCTCCGACGAAACAGTGTGCGCCAAGGTGTTAGTGGGCCTTCCATTCTATCAAATTAATGAATTGAAAACCGCCCATAGAAGCAGAGATAACAAGGAGACTTTTTAGAGCACTAATATAACTTTGGCTTTATTAAGAATTATGATTGAATAATAATTTTTTTGTTATCATGTATTTAAGTTAATAATAATAAATTAATGTGAATATATTCAATTCGTATTCATAACTATAAGTATCTTAAGATTTTAAAATATGATTTGATATATTATTAGGGCTTTTAAGTTGATACATGTAAATTTTATAAATAATGTTACTTTTCAAACTTGATTAATATATTGTTTAAACAAAATTGAGTTTGATCATAACAATTTATATTATGCGTGACTCTTTTATTGTTAAAATTAATAATCAGCCCAACGGAAAGTTATTAATTGAAATAATTAAAGGTTAAGAAAAGTCACATAATATTACATTTAATAAATGAATATTTTAATTTTACCCAACGAAAAAATTAGAATTAGAATTAGAATTTATTAAATGAAATTTTATTGCATAAGTAGCATGTTTATTTCGTTTCTGCCCAACGGTGATGCGTGGATAAATGTGTTTTGCATTATTTTATGGGGATGTTATTAGTATATTATTAATTTGACCAACAAAAAAGATTGATAATTATGCACCAACATCTCTTTAAAATCTATTTTTGAGTGTTGTAAATAGATTTTATGTAACTAACTGCTTGTCCTACAGTTGGTTTTTATTATAACTAATTATTAATTATTGTTGTACATTGTGGATTTCTTTTAGTTTTTTGTAAGCTTGCTTATGAGCTTGATTGTGTTTCAACATTGACTCCAACTAGTATTTCTGGGCATCTCTCTGGAATTGAAGCCTTCAATGGAACTAATTTTACTGTTTGGAAAGAGCAAGTGAAAATTGTTCTCGGCGTTATGGATTTGGACTATGCATTACGAGTTGATCCTCCTGCTTCACTTACAGATACGTGCTCAATTGAGCAAAAAGTTATTTATAAAAAGTGGGAGCGATCCAACCGCATGTCCCTTATGATTATGAAAAACTCTATCATGACAGCTGTGAGACCCCAGATTTTACGAATAAAGATTTAATTTTCTCGAAATATTTTTTTCAAAATTTTTGTGTGGATTTGAGATAACATTATAGTTGTGGGTAGTATTTATAAAGTACGCAAGTTGTTATATAATATTCGATTGGTCGGGGAACATTTGTTTTAACAGGGAATATTCGTACGACGACACAATCATTGGTGGACCCCACAACAGAATTATTGTCGGATTGAGAAAATGGCAAAAATATTTTTATGAAAATAACGGCGAAAGTTTTACCGTTAAAACTGTTGAACTATCCTAGTAGTAAAATACGATGAATACGCCGTGGTTGCATAGTAGCAGCACCAGATTGATTATTGATACTTACGTGAGAAGTCACTCAGTTATACTCAATTATTGCTATAATAATTGCTGCATCATATCTCTCATATTGTTGATTCGATTATTGTCACAGTATCATCTGCATTATATGATATATTATTAAATCAATAATTAAGACGACAAAGTTATTCATATTATTAAATTGTAATATTTATAATGTCTAGAAGTTACATCAAGAAGAGGTTTGGTCACCTAATCATGCTTGATAATAGGAAAAATCCTTATTGAAAAGCCCCCTCTTTCCTGGGAACGACCTGGTTGTTAAATATTGTGAGTTATGATATTAATGATGAATGTTATTATAATCGAATTTGAGTTCGGAGTTGAATTTGGAGACGCGGATGTGATATTTGAGTCCGGAACGATGAAATTAGTAGAAATAGACTATAAACACAAAATTTTCCAAGGTTGATTTTTTGGTCGAAAAAGTCAACAGTTGACTTTTTTAGAAAAAATCAACCTTCAAAAATGAAATTTTTGAGAAAAATATTTCCATTGTGTTGGGATTGTTAGTGTTAGTGGAAATCGACATTTATTTCGATGGTAATTGATGTCTGGAAGTTATATTGACCAACCAGGTAATTAATCAGGTAAATGAGCAATTAATTGCTACTTATTCACATGCTTATATAACTATTTGTTCACATGTGTGTACTATTGAGTCACATGATTTACTATTGAGTCACATGATTTACTATTAGGGGAGTTGGTGCAAGTTTGATAATACTTGGATGACTGAATTAAAAATGAAAGAAAAGTTGGAGGTATTGTACTGTAATTTTTCGAGCCCCAAAACGTCTAATTATCGAAACTATGTTTTCCTATAAATAGAAGCTCATTGTTCCTTCATTTCTCACCAATTCACTAAAGCTTTAGAGCCATTATTATAGAGAGAAATTATAGAGAAAAAGAAGAAGAGAAGTCTGCTACCTCTCTATTCCAGTATCCAGCTTTATTCTAAGGTAAGGGATATTATTTGTTGTACCTGTAAGGGGTATCATTTCTTTCTTATTCATGAAGAGAACTTCTGTTATTCCATTCTTTATTATTATGTTGGAATAACCTGTTTATGCGAAGTACCGCATACATAGTGAACTTCTTCTATTATTCCATTCTTTATTATTATGTTGGAATAACCTTTATATGCAAAGTACTGCATACATGGTGAAATTCTTCTATTATTCCATTCTTTATTATTACATTTGGAATATTCTAGGCGGTCTTAATTTCATGGGACTGGTTCCATTATTTATTATTCGCATTTAATATTACGTCGAATATCCTATCTCGCGTTTTATCTGGGACTGGTTCCATTACTTATTATTCCGCATTTATTATTCTGTTGGGAATAACCTGTCTGTACGGTCTTTATCGCATGCATGGTGAATCCTTCTGGTTCCATTATTTATTATTCTATTGGAATAACCTGTCTATGTGGATTTTCACATGCATGGTGATTGATCCTTTGTAGTCATTCTTTATTAAATTATGGAAATAATATGTTTACGTGGATTATGAAGGAAGTCATAATAAAAGGATTGGACTGATGAAAACCATGGGTATATGTAGTATTAGTAAGTGTTTGATAAGTTATGTTGGTTAATATGTGAAAACATGAAAGTTTCTTAGAAATCACAAAGGGTTGAAAAATCAGATTTTGGTGAAAATGGAACATAAAATTCAATTGACCATATCTCCTATTATATTTTGAATTTTTGAGTGTGGTCAAGTTCTAGATTTAGACCTATGAGTTATATAACTTATCCAAGTGAAATCACTAAAAAAGGTGTTGTAGATTTTCGTGTGGACTGATTTTAGCAAAGGAGTCAAAAGCTGGAAATTATGTAAATGCCATCGTCAGATTTTTAGAAGGGCTGTTTTGGCCACTTAATTTGTGAGAAAAATTTCGCCTTTTGGGACATGAAAGTATATGGTATAAAGAACATCTGTCCAAAAATGAGCTCATTCCGACTTAAAATGAGCAAGTTATGACCATTTCAATATTTAGGTTTTTCTCGATAAAAACGCTATAGAGAGTTCTATAACTCCGATGACCATGAAATTTAAACTGGAAGATCACGTTAACATGTGTAAGATCCTGCCAAGTTAACCTTGAGGTAGCTAATTTCTTAAGGAATTAATTAGAAATTGATTTTTGAAAAATAGTAAATGAATTTTAAAAATTCTGAGAAAAATATATGTTCATTATGAGACTATATTATGCTAAATCCCGGAAAAGAAAATTTTGGGACCTGATTTGGTATTTTCATGAAAATAGTTTAGTTACAAACATATGAGTTAAATATGTTATGTGAAGTAACAAAGTTGGAAAATAGGATTTTATGGCTTGAGAAATCCTATATAAGGTATATGTAGATTTTTGATAAGGGATTTGATCATTGGTGATGAAATCTTATGAGTATGACATTTTTGATTGATTAAATGCATTATTTGGTAAAGTGTAAACAATTGAAATAAATTGTTTATAAATTTAAGAGGTGATTAAAATATTGTTATGATATTAATAATATTAGATTATGAATTTATTATGTGATTGATAATATTTGGATAAATTTAAAGTTTTTGATATTTATCCTTGTTTTAGTTTGATTAATGCTTATATCATTGTCATCATCCTCATACTTATATGGTGATGAAAGTTATCTTTGGCTTACGTGCGAAGATGGACTGTTGTTTATTGAATTATATATCTTTGACTTACGTGCAAAGATGGATTGCTGATTATTAGTTTTATTATTGTATATCTTTGGCTTACGTGCAAAGATGTATTGTTGATTATTGGTTTTATTGTTGTATATCTTTGGCTTACGTGCAGAGATGGACTTGGTATGATTATGACCAGGGATTATTCGGTATAGTCATGACCATTGATGATTTAATGAATATCCTTGGCCCGTAGTGCAGGGATGATTCGAAGATGTGATTTATTTATTAAGCTGAGTCTCAGCGATAAAAGTTGATGAAAACATTTTTAAATCATAGAAAATAGTAGGTTTTATTCTTTACTTGACTCTTCTAATGGATTGCTTGTTCCGTTGCAGTTAAACTTGATGTCTATTGTATTTTATCAGTTTAACATTGTTGAAGACTATTGATAATTTATTCTGCATTATCTTAGTCATAATATTTCTTACTGGGCTAGTTGAGTTCACCCTTTCTTTCACTGTTCTCTTCAGGAAATGAGAGCTGGGACGAGTTAGGAATTGGAGTGACGGTCCAGTATAAGTGACTTTAGTAGTCCTCACTATTCTGTAAAATAGTGTGATAATAAATGTAATGAGGACTCCATTGAGAATGGATATTGTTTAGAAGGCAATATTCTTGTTTAAACTCTCAACTATGTATCGTCGTATTGTACACGACAGTTATATAATTAAGTTTGTATTTGTATTTTGTACCATGTATTTGGTGACTCAAGATGGGTGATGTATACCTATTTTGGGGGCGTCACAACAGCCATTCGAGGAGCCATTCCTGTCTCTGAAAATGCTAAAGAGTACTTAAATTTAGTCGAGGAACAATTTAAGGGTTCTTCTAAAACTCATGCAAGTACCCTTAGTTTGAAAATGCTCGCTAGCAGGCATGATGGGGTTAGTGGAGTGCGCGAGCACATTATGATGATGAACGACATGACCTTTAAATTAAAGGGTATGGACATGGCGATTTCTAAAGGTTTTCTTGCTCACTTCATTATGACTTCTCTTCCTGCACAGTTTGATCCATTTAAAATCAATTACAACATACAGAAAGAAAAATGGAAGATAAGCAAGTTAATTTCCATGTGCGTCCAAAAAGAAGAAAGGCTTAAGATTGAAAAACCTAATGTTGCTCATTTGACTACCACTAGATCTCATAAAAAGAAGGCTCATAAAAATGGCAAAGGTTTTAAGAATAAGGATAAGCAAATTTCTACCAAAACAAATAAGACAAATTATTCAGGTAACAACTTTGAGATATGTCCTAAATGTCACTTCTGTAAGAAGCAAGGACATATTCAGAAAAAATGCCCTAAATTCAGAGAATGACTTGAAAAGAAAGGTATATCGTCCTTCAATTATGTAACTTATGAATCCTTTCTAATTGATGCTCCTTCTACTACATGGTGGCTTGACATTGGTGCTATGGTTCACATTACTAATTCATTGTAGGGATTCCTTCCAAAGAAGGCAGTCCAAAAGGGGGAAAGAACCATTAAAGTTGGCAAGGAGAGTATATACAAGTTGACGCTATAGGAACTCTTCCTTTAGTTTTGGAGAGTGGTTTCACCTTGTATTTATATGATACTCCCTCCATCCCAAAATAATAGACATTTAAGGAATTTTCACATAGATTAAGAATAGATGTAATTTTACTTAATTACCCTTAATTAATACTTTGATATCATTTAATTCTCTATTAACACTAGACTTCATTTCCCACTTTTTCTCCTAACGTTTCACTCGCAGTATACAAAAGGGCAAGCGAATCCAAAAAACCACCTCCAGCAACACATAATCCTAAAAGTTCATGCAAATACAGGATGTCATTAACAGTCCCATCTGTAATCAACACATAATCCGCAACACACCTCTCTATCCGTCAAGAATTGGCTTTGTCTTCCATCACCCAACTCAAAAGAAAATATGGTCCATAAAACCATCCCAACCTCCCCTATAGCCTGGAAGACAATATACTCTGTTTTTTTTCATTATCTCTCTCTAAAATCACTGTTCTACAAAATACTCCATGTTCTTCTCGAAACTCTCTTCCTGCCAAGAAAGTAAATAGATATGATTAATAAAAATTAGGGAGATAAATCTTCAACATATCCATGACAATATCTTGAAATTTTTCTTCACAAACTTCTTCGGCTACACTTGGAAACTTGTTCAAATCGAATCCGAGATCTGCAGGTTGATTCAAATCAAAGCTCCATGGAACTTTGATCTTTTCAGAATTAAAATCCATAGGTTTATTCAAATCAAAATCCATGAAATCTCCATTTTCTTACATTTTCAATCTATGGAGTACTGTGTTTTAAAAGAAGAATTACAGGTATAGTTTGTTTCTTCCATATAGGTCAAGCAATTAATTCACTCTTGGAAACCAACGAGAATGTCAAGAGTTTTTTCTTTTTTGAAGTAGAACCCAAAGATGCTAGTATTAAGAAGAAAGGGTAGTATTGGAATAAAAGTGGACAATTTTGCTTTGGACTTGTAAAACGTCTATTATTTTGGGAAAAATAAAAACCCCTTAAACGTCTATTATTTTGGGATGGAGGGAGTACTCTTTATGTTCCCAATATGACACGAAATTTAATTTCTGTATCTAAACTTGACGTTGATGGATTTTCTTTTAAGTTTGGGAATAATTAAATAATTATTTATCATTACTCTCATGTTATTGGTTTTGGCTCTTTAGAGAGAAATCTCTATAAGATAAATTTGGATAATGTCTTTGCTGAATCGTTGTTAACAATGAATGTGACGGAAAATACCTCTAAAAGTGGAAATAAGAGAAAACTAGATAATGAGAATTCTTCAAAATTGTGGCATCAACGCTTAGACCATATTTCAAAAGACATAATGAAACGTCTTATAAAGGATGAAATTCTTCATTTACTAGATTTTTCTAAACTTGACCATTGTATTGAATGTATAAAAGGAAAATTTATGAAAGGTAATAAGAAAGGAACCACTAGAAGTTGTGCATTTCTTGAGGTGATTCACACTGATATATGTGGATCATTTTCTCCAAGAATTGGTGGACACAAATCTTTCATTACATTCATTGATGACTATTCTCGTTATACTTATGTCTACCTAATTAATGAAAAATCTGAATCACTAAATATGTTTAAAATTTTCAAGGCTGAAGTTGAAAATCAACTTGACTGAAAAAATAAAGTTGTGAGATCAGATAGAGGCGGAGAGTATTATGGTAAACACTCCGATACAGGTCATAGTCATGGCACATTTGCCTTATTTTGTTAAGAAAATGGAATCGTCACTCAGTATACAATGCTTGGTACACCACAGCAGAATGATGTAGCTAAGAGGCAAAATCATACCCTTATGGATATGGTACGTAGTATGTTATGCAATTCTAGCTTACTTGTGTTTTTGTGGACTGAAGCATTAAAGACCATTGTTCATATTTTAAATCGGGTTCCTAGAAAATTTGTCCCTAACACTCCTTATGAAATTTGGACAGGTAGGAAACCTAGTTTAAAATACTTACAGTGTAATGAAATTTGTCCGGTAGATGCTAAGATTTTTAATCCACAAATAATGAAACTTGACTCTAAAACTATTAGTTTCCATTTCATTGGATATCTTGATAGATCTAAGGGTTTTCGATTTTACTGTTCCTCTAATACCACTAGAATTGTTGAGACTAGGCATGTAGAGTTTTTAGAGAATGGTGATTTAAGTGGGAGTGGTGAGCCTAGAAAAATTGATCTTGAAGAAAATAGGTTTTATGTTTCTAATCCTTTAATTTAAGAGGGTGAGGCACACCAACCTCCTATTAAGGCGAATGATGCCCTTGAGATAGTTGAGCCACCACCTAATGTTGAACCCCACATTATTGAAAATCATATTCTTGAAATTGTGCAGCCTTTACGTAGGTCCGAAAGACCTAGAAAGCATGTTAATTTTGATGATTTTATAACTTATCTTAATGAGATTGACTATGATTCAAGTAAGATTAATGATCCCATCTCCTATAAAGAGGCCATTACGAGTGATCAATCAACTCAATAGCTTGAAGCCATGAATGATGAGTTGAAATCAATGGAGCTTAATAACGTTTGGGATCTTGAAGAATTACCAAAAGGTTTTAAACCTGTTAGTTGCAAGTGGGTCTATAAGACCAAATTAGATCCTAAAGGGAACGTTGAAAGGTATAAAGCTCGATTGGTTGCTAAGGGTTTCATTCAAAAGGAAGGTGTGGATTATAATGAAACTTTATCTTCAGTATCCAGGAAAGATTCATTTAGAATAGTCATGGATTTAGTAGCTCATTATGATTTAGAGTTACATCAGATGGATGTTAAAACTGCATTCCTTAATTGTAACTTGCATGAGAATGTCTATATGGCACAACCAGAAGGTTTTTTGATTAAAGGCAAGGAACATATGGTATGTAGACTTAAGAAGTTCATATATGGGTTAAAACAGGCTTCTCGACAATGGTATCTTAAGTTTCACGAGGTAATGAGTAATTTTGATTTTAAGAAAAATATTGTGGATCAATGCATATGCTTGAAGGTCAGTGGGAGTAAATTTGTTATTCTTGTTTTTTATATTGATGATATACTACTTGCAAGTAATAACGTAGACATGTTGCATGAGACTAAACATTTCCTTTCTGGAAATTTTGATATGAAGGATCTCAGTGAAGCCTCTTATGTTATAGGTATTGAAATTCATCGAGAAAAGTCTCGCGGAATATTAGGATTGTCCCAAAGAGCTTATATTGACAAAGTTCTTAACAAATACAACATGTAAAATTGCTGCACTACTGTCGCACATGTTGTTAAGGGTGACAAATTTGGCTCATATCAATGCCCTATGAATCAACATGAACGTAATCAAATGAATCTTATTCTGAAATTCAGATAAGGCACACTTAGAAGGGGGGTTGAATAAGTGTGGGAGCAATCAATGACCAATTTTTGAACTTTAAACCAAACTACTAAATTCAGCCTACTATTTTGATGAATGCAGCTTGCTGAATGTATATGGTCTACCAAATTGACTTTTTGTTTAAGAAAATATTTTGGTGAATTTATAAGTCAAAGACAATACTTGGTGTTAACAAATTATCTCAAGATGAAGCAAATATTTAAATTTTAATTATTAAGAAAATTAACTATCTTGAGAGATATTAAAGTAAAGCAAGCAATAAAATCAACACCAAGATTTTTTACGTGGTTCATCTATTACTCTCTATAATAATAGTCTAGTTCACGTCCAATACCAACTAGTATTGGAGACTCACTTTTATTTCTTTAAATTGACCCTTGTTACAAAACAGATTCTATCAAATTTGAATTCCAATAATTCACTTGAGCACACTTTCTCCTTGTGCACCAATGCACTCCTTAAGCACCTATGCTTCCTTGAACCTGTTTGTAAACAAAACTTAATCCACCTGGATTAAATTCCTTTAGACAACACTTAGTCTAAAATATAAGGTTACAAATATAAAGGTCTAATGAACAAAGCAAATAAATAATTTGATAATGCAAGGCTCAACTAATGAATGCAATGATCAAGTAGTAAAAGAGAGAGATATCACCAAAATTAAGCTGACAAAATTAGCTAAGAATAATATGAATATGAATTGCACGCTCATAAATTTTCACCAGGAATAATTTAATAGCTCTTCAAGTATATAAGTGCAAAATATTAATTCAAGTGTTGTATATTTCTCTGGTGTCTCAGTTCTTCTTTTATAGCCAAAACATTATATTATTGTTGCTTCATAAAGTTCCGTTGCAATATATACGTTGAAACTTAAACTAATAATCAATCCAAGAAATCTTCAGTTGTAACAAATATTTATTTGGACTCTTTCAAAGTTGATCCAGTAAGAAACAGATTTATATAAGACATATTATTTGTATGGACTCTTCAACTTCCTATATTAATTATGACTGATAAAAAATCTTCCGCCTCTTAACAATATATATCTTTTCTGAAGTACAAGCAATAACAAAGAATATCACAATCATGAATATAGGAGTGTTAGTTCCGTAATATTTGTGCAAAGAACTGGCAAGGAATTTTCAAATACTTTTCCAGTATAATCATTATCTTATATTTCCAAGACTTACACAATTAATCCTACCAACAGATAATGATCACATCTCTGCCACCACAAGCTTTTATGTTTCCAACAAATCTAATATCATATGAATTCTTACACACGTGTTATACAACTTTTATAAAATCAGAACTCTTAAAATTTCATTACAGATGGTAAATAAAATTCAATTAATCAGGACAATAATTTATCATCTTTTATTTTACGCATGCATAATATATAAATACTAACCATCTAAAATTAATCGTGTAATAACAATTAGCATAATATATAAATTTCTTAAGCATACACAAAATATTAATCACATTTTAATGAACATATAAAATGTCCTAGAGCCTTGTATTGAAAAATTAAGTATTTGCAATGACCTTACATAATTTTCTTAGAACTCAAATCTTCAAAGTCTTTTGATAATAATCCTTTCATCAACTTCCTAAAATTTCATAATAAACAAATTAGTCCATAATATCAAGCCATCATCAAAACAATAAGGTTAGAATATTAACAAGTCAACATTCTCTCCCTTTCTGATGATGACAACACCAAAAATTATAACTCCCTCTGAATTCATGCATATTTTAAAATTTCAGAAAGAAAAAAAATATAATCCACACAAATTACCATCATGCCTTTTGTTTAGGCATAATTTAACCTGCAAAATTGTTAGCTATAACAAATATTAGATAGAATAAAATTTAGCAACTTAACATCTAATACTGGTTCCAGCCAAATCGTTTTAAACAACCCATCAAAACAGAATCTTAACAAAAACTTAAACAAATATTGGTGCCAACCAAATCGTTTTTAAAGCAAAACCAACAAAATAAATCAAAAATCAGCCAATACATCTTCACAGTAACCACATCTTTATAGCAACACCAGTCGTGTCTCCCCCTTTGTCATCACCAAAAAGATCATCAGATATCAATATCGTCAACGTCTATTACAGGCAAAGGTCGAGAAGTGAAATAGGGACAATGGAGAAGACGATGAATCCTTTCTTCCATAAAAAATTTATAAGCAAACCTAAGAGGACGAGGAATAAAGGTCTCATTGGGTAGAGGCAGGTCAAGAAAATCTCCAATGTACTCGGCCATCCAATTACATCGAGGCCATTCTGGGACTGGAGAGTGCATCCTATCAAATTGTAGTTTCCTACCAACGTCATTCATACGATGAAACATAAAATCGACAAATTCTTCAATTTGGTAGCTCACAAACTTTAGTTCTTGACTTAATTGATAAGAATTTCTATTGATCTTCCTGTGAAGAGATTCAGCCATAGCCATTGTGTGCAACTCGAATCCGGCTTGTAAATCAATAAATTCATCTTCAATTTGAGAAAAAACATTTGTTCAAATCATTGACCCGAATAGGCAGTTTTCCATTTTCTAAAACCAAGAGCCTTTGTTTAACATCAAGAATATCAGAACACATAAACTCCTGATTTTTGAGGATTTGAGTCAACATATCGACTACTTCTGGAGATGAGACTGATGAAGTAGGAAGTGTAGAAGAAGTAGGATTATCAGATGGTAAATCGGACGAGATAGAACTCGGTGGAGTAGGTATAAGATCAAGAACGATTCGAACAAACGAGCCATCAATAAAAGAGATATGGGATTGTTTTAAATTAGCAGAATCAATGAATTCATTATAAGACACCACAATTTCATCATCAAGAAAGATTTTAAAATGTTGAAACATTTTTGTCAAAAATAATCCATAGGGCAGACACTTTTTAACTTGCCGAATACAAATCATCATGTGGGACAACATCATAAGAGAGTAATTAAAATTGACAGCTTTTAAAATCATTGCAACAACTACAAGATCTTGGTAAGTAAAATTTGCTCCACCACCTACTCGTGGAAATAGACTATAACGAAGTAGTTTGTGCAAGACACATGCAAGTGGACATACATCAACAATTTTGGGGGTAAACAGAGTAGTCAGAGATGAATCGTTCATCACAGTGTGAAGTTGTTCAAGAGGAGGAAAGGGTATATTAGCTGCACCCTTGAGAGTAAAAGGACAAGGACCAAATGAAGGAATATTAAAAATACTTCCAAAATTGACAACCGTGTAAAACAGAGACTTTCCCTTCACAAAGGATGTGTAACAATCCCCATTACACTATAAATTTTTATAAAACTGGTGTGCCAAACGAGGATATATCCTAGTAGGGGGAAAGAGCATAGCAGAAATATCACAAGAGGTGAAAAGTTTTTCCAAAGAAGAATTTTTGAAATAAAATAGATCCAAAATTTTCTCATAAACAAACTTCTTGGTACCAATAGAAGTTTTGAAGCGAGCTTCAAAACTTTGACCTCGAAAGAAATTATCTGGAAAATCTGAATTAGTAGAGAAAGGGTTTACCAGATTAGATGGCGACCTGGTTGCGAAGGAGGAGGCTTCGAACCAGGAGATTGTGGGGATTTCTTTAGGAAAGAAAAGCTGGAATCAGACCCATCAAAATCGTCAGAAGAAACTGAAATAGATGTCTGGCGAGGTTGTCTCTTAGACTTCTTTGATGATCTCACAGTATAAGGAGATCGTGGATAATTTCCTTCTTTGATTGTGATGTCGGATGATCGTTTATTGGCCCGAGTCTTCATTATCGTTCTCGAAAGTAGAGCGTTGAAGAACAATAAAGAAATTTTTGAATGTATGTGGAAATTAGAAAAGGCGCTCTGTGTTTAATAGGAAAGAGTTGGATGCCGAACAGACTTCCTTGAAAAAAATAAACAACTCTTAGCTCTTGTCTTTTCAAATTTCAAAACTCATAATGATATCTACAGTGAATTGTGCCAAATAGATACGTCTCCCTTAGTCTCCGGTTATGAACAGATAATGTTTATCAACAGAACACATTTAAAATAATAACATGCAGATATACTGTAAATATGTAAATATGAGATATTTTATGCATGAACTATTTTAGTACGTGATCATTTTATACCATGCACATTCCAAGTTCTCTTCTTAACAGGCTTTCTTCAGTTAAGGGTTTGGTAAAAATGTCAGCCAATTGTTTTTCTGTTGGAATAAAAATTAATTTAATTAATCCTTTTGAAACATTATCCCTTAGAAAATGATTCCTAACCTCTATGTGTTTTGTGCGTGAATGCAAAACGAGATTTTTTCGATATGTTAATGGTACTAGAATTATCACAGTAAATAGGCACACTATCACATAAAACATCAAAATTATATAGTGTTTGTTTTAAGCATAAAATTTGAGAGCAACAACTCCCTACAGCTAGGTATTCACCCTCAGTGGTTGATAAAGCAACTGAAGTCTGCTTTTTACTATGTCACGTAACAAGACTGTGACCTAAAAATGTGCAAGCACCATTGGTACTTTTTCTATCAATTTGATATCCTGCATAGTCAGCATCTGAATAGCCCATTAGTTCAAAATGATTGCAAATTGGATAAAATAATCCCAAATTGATTGTACCACTTAAATATTTAAAAATTCTTTTAACAACTTGTAAATGGGATTCTTTAGGTTTTGCCTGAAAACGTGCACATAGATAAACACTAAACATAATATTTGGCCTAGATGTAGTTAAATATAATAAACATCCAATCATACCTCGATATTTAGTTTCTTCCACATCTATACCTTTTTCTTCAAACATAAGCTTTATTGAAGTGCTCATCGGTGTAGCCTTTGAGTTTGACCCTTCAAAACCAAACCTTTTGAGTAGCTCTTTTGTATATTTGGTTTGATGGATGAATATACCTTCCTTTGTTTGTTTGATTTGAAGTCCCAAAAAGTAGTTGAGTTCTCCCATTAGACTCATATCGAACTCCTTGTGTATGCACTTAAAAAACCACTCACAAAAGAAATCATTACTAGCACCAAAAATTATATCATCTACATATATTTGTACAATAATAATATCTTAATTTTCATGTCTTATAAATAATGTAGAATCAATTTTTCCTCTAATAAAACCATTTGAAAGTAAATACTTACTCAACCTTTCGTACCAAGCCCTTGGAGCCTGCTTTAGTCCATAGAGAGCTTTCTTAAGCTTGTAGACATGGTTTGGATACCTCTCATGTTCAAATCTAGGAGGTTATTTTACATATACCTCTTCATTGATGTATCCATTGAGGAAGGCGCTCTTTACATCAATTTGATAGAGTGTGAACTTCTTATAACAAGCAAATGCTAACAAGATGCGGATGGACTCTAGTCTAGAGATTGGGGCGTTAGTTTCTTCGTAGTCAATCCCTTCTTGTTGATTGTATCCTTGAGCTACTAGCCTTGCTTTGTTACGTGTGATTTTCCCATGCTCATCAAGCTTATTCTTGAATACCCACTTTGTTCCAATGATGGAAACATCTTAAGGAGGGGGCATAAGTTCCCAGACTTGACATCGTTCAAATTGCTGAAGTTCTTTTTGCATTGCCATTAGCAAACTTTCATCTAGAATATCTTCCTTAGCATTCTTGGGCTCAACTTGTGATAGGAATGCAGAAATGCACATTAATTTTGCAATCCTCTCCTTGTAGTGATTCCTTTGTTTATATCTCTAATGATGTTTTCTGATGGATAGTTCTTGAGATATCTCGCAGTCTTTGGCATTTGCACATCATGTATTTCTTCTTCTTGCTGAGGAGTATCAGCTTCAAGCTCTTGTGTTGTTCTTTTTTCCACTTCTTGCGAGTTTTCTAAATTAGCTTGCTGGATTTGTCCATTCGGCTTTGAATAGATTTTTCTAGTTTGCTGGATTCACAGAAATCTCCAAATTTCCTGCATCCTCATCTCTTTCTTTTGGAAGATCATTATGAGTTTCATTAAATGTAATATGAAAAGACTCTTCAACACATAGCTTGTTAATATTAAATACACGATAATCTTTACTATTTTGTGAATAACTAATAAAAATTCCTTCATAAGATTTAGCATCAATTTTTCCCAAGTTATCACTAGTATTTAGTATAAAATATTTAGATCCAAAAACTTTGAAATATCCTATACTAGGAATCTTATTATTTAAAAGTTCATACGGAGTCTTCAAAATGATTGGACGAATAAGTACTCTATTCAAAACATAGCAAGAGGTGTTTACAGCTTCGACCCAAAACTTTTTAGGAAGTTTACTTTATTGTAATAAAGTTCTAGCTATTTCTTGTAATGTCCTATTCTTTCTTTCTACAACACCATTTTGTTGAGGAGTTCTTGGGGCTGAAAATTCATGACTAATTCCTTTTTTATCACAAAATATTATAAAGTCTTTTTGAAATTCAGTACCATGATCACTTCTTATCTTTACAAGTTTGAGACTATATTTTGTTTCCAAATTTCTTATTAATTTCTCAAATTCTTTAAATGCTTTATCTTTAGTTCTTAAAAATAATACCCAAGTATATCTAGAAAAATCATCTACTATTACAAATGAATAAAACTTACCATTTATACTAGCATGTCTTTTTGGTCCAAATAGATCAAGATGAAGTAGTTGGAAATGAGAAGAAGTAGATACCATGTTCTTTGCCGTAAACGATGTTCTTACTTGTTTCCCAAGTTGACAAGGAACGCATATTCCCTTATTTTCATACTTTATCTTTGGCAATCCTTTGACAAGATTCTTTGAGGATAATTTCTTGATTAAGTCCATGTGAACATGTCCCATCCTTTTATGCCACAAATTAGCCTCATCTTGTACAGATGCAAGACATAGTTCTTCATCCTGTTGCTCAAAATCAATAGTATATATATTTCCTTCCCTTTGTGCAACTAAAGTAACATTGTTAGTACCATGAGAGATAGTGCATTTTTCTTTATCAAAACTAACTTGGTGACCATTAGCCATCAATTAACTTATACTAATAAGATTAAATTCAAGTCCATTAACAAGATGTACATTATCAATATTAACCTTACCATTTTCTATTTTACCTTTTCCGATTATTTTGCAGGTTCGATTATATCCAAATGTAACTGTACCATTTTTCTTCTTAATTTTTAGCTCCACGAATTTTGATTTTCACCAGTCATGTGATGTGAGCATCCACTATCAAGAATCCATTTTTGAGATGGAACCCTAGCCTTGAGACATACCTGTCAAGAAAAAATAATTCATCCTTTTGGTACCCACATCTTTTTGGGTCCTTTAATGTTAGTTGACTGTAAATCATCCTTTTTAACCCATACCTTTTTTAATTTTATTTTTCTTAAAACAGTTTATGTCCAAGTGACCTTTAATACCACAATTTCTACACGTTGTAAAAGGAGAGCAATAATTTAATCTAAAACGTGATTTTGATTTTAACATTTTCATATCACCCTTTTTACGCATATGATTATAACCAATTCCTTGTCTTTCAAAGCTAGGTCTTTGTTTACCTAATATGACATTTAAATTTTTTTCACCTTGAACACATTTAGCAAGAGATAATTTTAATAAATCTATTTCTTTTTGAAGTTCATTATTAGGAAGAACTTTATCAAGTGATTTATCACTAAATGTATCAATACGTACATCTCTCATTTTTAGTTCATTAGTCAATTTTTGGACTTCATTATTCAAAAAGTTTACCTTATTGAAAAGTATTTTGTTATAATTATCTAAATAATCAATTTTAGCAATTAAAACCTTCTCTTCTTTACATGTAGATTCTTTTTCAATATCTTTCCTTTCAATCTATCAAAGAGTCTACCTCACTCATTAATGTATTTACCAAGTCTTTCAAATATGCATTCTTTCTTTCAATTTATCATTTTCTTATTTAAAATAAATAACCTCAAAATTAGATACATCATTTGATTCACCTTCTATTTCCATGAAGCATACTTGAGCTATTTCATCCTTGGCATCGACCTCCTTCAGATTCTTCTTCATCACTCCAAGTGACAAGTGCCTTGTTTCTCTTATTATCTTTGAAGCCTGTTTTTCCTTTGTTCTTTAGTTGATAGCAGTCCTTCTTGAAATGTCATGGACGTCCACATTCAAAACACGTCTCCTCAGTTTGCTTTCCTTTGGTTTTATTTGATTTGAAGGTATTCTTTCCTTTATTCTTCCTCTGTAGAAGTCCTTTAAGTCTCCTTGACATCATGGCTATCTCTTCATCCGAATCATCATCAAGCTCTTCTTCATTTCCTGCATTAAGAGCTAAAACCTTTCTTCGAGGAGTTTTTTCCTCATCGTCGTACCTCTTTAACTGATGTTCATATTCCACAAGTTCACCAAAAAGAGTTAATGTATCTATAGTTGAAATAGTAGAGGAATCTTGAAGAGTAGTAATTTTAGAAGCAAACCTCTTGGGCATAGCCCAAAGTAACTTACGGTTAATCTCACTTTGTGGAATGGATTTGTCCAGTAGCTTTAAGGAGTTCAGAAGAACAAGGAACCTTGCTTGAGCCATCCTTATAGTTTCATCTTTCACGAGTTTGAACATGTCATAATCGTGCATGAGCATGCTTAGTTTCACTTCTCGAACCTTGGATGTTCCTTCATGGCTCACTACTAGAGTGTCCCAAATTTCCTTAGCTGTCTTGCACGAGGAAACTTTGTCAATCTCGGATTGTAGCATGCCACTAAGTAATTTGTTCATAGCCCTTGAATCATAGAAAACCATGAAAGTCTCAGTTGAGTCCATCTCTAGCAGAGTCTTTGGAGTACTGTCATCTTTTCTTAGAATAACTGGTCCATTCTCCACAACCCACCATTCCCAAGGATCTCTTTTAAGGTAGATCCTTATTCAAAATTTCTAGAAGTTGTAATTTTACATTCCATCTGATGAAAGGAGGTCTATTGGTTGATTGACCTTCTTGATTGTTGTTTCGAAAGCTGTGTTATGTCGAGAATCTTTCCCCTACAAGTCACCTTTAAGACCAAGTAAGTAGAGCCAAGCTTTTAATACCAAATGAAATTGAGGATAAGGCACACTTAGAAGGGGGTTGAATAAGTGTGGAACAAACTATGATCAATTTTTGAACTTTAAACCAAACTACTAAATTAGCCTTACTACTTTATATTAATGAATGCGACTTCTTTGAATGAATATGGTCTCTAGAATTGACTTTTGTTTTAAAAAAATATTTTGGTGAATTTATAAGTCAAAGACAATACTTGGTGTTAACAAATTATCTCAAGATGAAGCAAATATTTAAATTTTAATTATTAAGAAAATTAACTATCTTGAGAGATATTAAAGTAAAGCAAGCAATAAAATCAACACCAAGATTTTTTACGTGGTTCAGCTATTACCCTCTATAATAATAGCCTAGTCCACGTCCAATACCAACTAGTATTGGAGACTCACTTTTATTTCTTTAAATTGACCCTTGTTACAAAATAGATTCTATCAAATTTGAATTACAATTATTCACTTGAGTACACTTGCTCCTTGTGCACCAATGCACTCCTTAAACACTTATGCTTCCTTGAATCTGTTTGTAAACAAACCTTAATCCACCTGGATTAAATTCCTTTAGACAACACTTAGTCTAAAATATAAGATTACAAATATAGAGGTCTAATGATCAAAGAAAATAAATAATTTGACAATGCAAGGCTCAGCTAATGAATGCAATGATCGACATATTATTTGTATGGACTCTTCAACTTCCTATATTAATTGTGACTGATAAAAAATCTATCGCATCTTATCAATATATATCTTTTTCGAAGTACAAGCAACAACAAAGAATATCATAGTCATGAATATAGGAGTGTTAGTTCCGTAATATTTGTGCAAAGAACTAGCTAGGAATTTTCAAATACTTTTCTAGTATAATCTGTAACAACCCGAATTTTCATAAGTTATTAAAATAAGAATTTAATAATTAAAATTCTTATTATGAGGTGTATATATTATGAATTATGTGATTTGGTGTGAAGAGAATTATATATTCATATGTTGAAGAATGTGAGATTTAATAGTTAATTAAACTATTAAAGAAATAAAATAATATTAGTTAATTTAATTAAGTTGAAATTATGTTATGAGATAATATAATTTTTAATTATTATGCCTTATGGGCAATGTAAATTATTATGAGTTAAGCTTCATAAATAGTGTGAATAATTCACTTAATTAAAATAGTGAAACTAATACAAGTATAATTGATTTAATAAAGTGAGAAGGTAATATATTGCATGAAAATGTAAATGTTAGTATAATGCGAGTAAAATATTTATTAAGTACATTAAATATTTTAGTTGGAAGCTTTATGGAATAAAATGAATATTTAAGGTATTAAATAAATATTTAATGAAAATTGTTATGGGATAGTTTATTTAAGTGTGATAAAATAGATGAGATTTATACTTATTTTATTACTTGAGTATAATTGTTATATTCTAATTTAATTAAATAATTAAATTAGAGGAGTGAGAATTTGTTAAATAATGTTATAATTATAATGGTTGAATAGAAATTATAATTTTACTGATAAGGTTAATTTTATTTCTTAAGGAATTAAAGGTACATAATCTAGTTTATATTTCTAGTTTATGTGTTCTTGCGTTTCTTTTAAAATTGGAGTTTTGGTTAATGAATTTGTGGGTTACGATGTTATATATGTTATTAGATATTTATAATTTGATAATGGTCATCTAGAAATAAATTTTCAGAAATCAAATTCATGTATTTATACTAAAGAAGAGGAATTTGGATTTTGATTGTAATGTGTATTTTGGTGTAGTTTGAGACTAAAGTTGATGATGAATTCGTGATGAAAAATTTAAATTGATGGATGATTGTTGTTCTCCTCTATAAAACGAAAACAACGCAACTTGAACGGATCGAATTGGTTAAGAAACGAATTCGTGATGAATGAATACACTTAGCATATTGAAAATAGGAAAAATTAGTATAAACAAATTAGAATTAGTATAAACCAAGTCCCACATCAACTAAATTGAGAACTTTACCATTTGCTAAATCTATAAATAGAAGGGCTTGATCATTTGTTTCATTCACCAACAATAAGGCCTCCAATTTTGAGAAAGGCTTTGTTGTGGGAGGACTTTTTATAAAAAGCTCCTTAGTTAAATTTTGGCATGGAAGTGCGTATTCAGTTTGTGGAACTCGTATTTTTGGATATGTTTCTTATTTAATTTTTGGTAATATTATTATTTTAAATATTGTATCTAGTTTGTTAGTTAAAGTTTAAATTTTGGAAGTTTAGTTAGTTTTGTTAGTAAACTAGTTAGTTTACTATGTTTATTTTGGCTTGAAATTTATTATGTAAATGAGTTTTAATAATTGTAATTAGAGATATGGAGTCAAGACCTTAGATGAGTCTGATTATGTTAAATAAGACTTATTTGTAAAGAAAGTTGGGTTTGAACGAGTCGAGGCGAGTTTTGGATGTCAAAACGAGAAGTCCGAAAAACTAGTGGACTGCTGATCTAAAAATGAAAATTCGAGGTTAGCTAGATTGTGTAGAAAATTCTGAACTTTTGGTATGTTATAGTACACTGAATAAGCTTTCTATAGACTCCAGAACGGACTAATTCCGACTTCGGAGCAAAGAGTTATGACCATTCAAAGTAGTCGCGTCAAAACTGTCTAACCAACTCGGGGCAGTCACCTTGAACTAATTTTATGGAATTTTGTGTTTAGAATAGTATATGTAAATACATCTATATGTACGGTAGAGGTTACAACTTTTGTATAAGTTCGGTAAAGATAATAAATTTTATCTTTTGGTCTATGATTTAGGGATACATTATGTAATAACAGTGGTAGGATGAACTGATGTGTAATTTGTGAAACTCGTTAATATATAATATATTTTAAATTGGAAAGGTATTTACAAAGTGTAAAAAAATTTTTGGGTAAAAAGGAAAGAATTATGCATCAAATATGATGAATTATGGTAGAACATGAGTTAATGATAAGTCTAAAAAGTATTTTGAAAGATACTATAAAAGATTTAAATAAAATTTTAGTCTTAATAATAAAAGATGATGTTGGTGATAGTATTTCTTCGGGTCAAGAAGAAATTTGTGAAGGAGGAAGAGTTAGTAGGAAAGGAGGTAAAGGTAATTAAGGTTACCCTATATTAGATGTATGAGATTAGTAGTGGATTAGACAACCTTAGCCAAAGAAATAGTTGAATAAATCACTAGGATTGATAATCTGAAGTGAAGAAAGTTAGAGATAAATTGAGAAATAACGAAATGATTTAAAAAATATCATTATGACTAGTCATGATAAAGTAATTCAAACGAAGAAAGGAATAAGTTGTATCTAGAAATAAGAGGTATAATTAATTACCATAAGTGTAAATAGTATCTGGATTTGAGACATATGAAGGAGGAAACATTTAACAATAAAAGTTAAATGAAACAACGAGGTACTGATAAAAGATTTTAATGAATTTAAGATTTAGATAAGAGTTTCAGCTAACTCTATCTAGAAGCGTTAGTTATAGGAAAAGGTCACGAGAAGGAGGATACATCTTGAATAAGATGATAAATAGAAACGGGATGATAAGATATAAAGGCGAAATTTGAAAACAAATTAGTAAAAGAGAAGGCATCAAAGCCAGATTTTCGGTAAGGACGTCAAGTTGTTGGTTCCAAACTGATAGGTATAATTGTGAGATGTTGTGGTTGAACCATAAAAGTCACAGCTTGGTTAAAATACCAAGGGTATAAGAAATGGGTAGATAAATATTCTATGTGTTTAACGATTTGATTTAAATGTTATTATTAAGTGTGTAGATTCAATTTTTATGAACTTGTAAATAGAGAATAGATCAAGATTCGTAATATAAAATCTTATAAGGAGGGGAGAATATAGTAATTCAAAATTTTTATGATATTAATTTTGTGTTAAATGTGTGGATATGGAACTATGTTTCCTAAGGAAATTATGGGTCAAGATAAGTTAAATAAAACTCAGGCTGAGCTCAGAAATTGTTTTTATTCCTAAAAAAGAATTAAAAGTGGAATAAATGTCGAATGATAGACATAAAGGTAAGTATACAGTGATGATGATTCCGTGGACGGAATCCTTACAAGGAGGGGAGAATGTGAGGATCCGAAATTTTATGAATAATTTTTTTTAATATTTATATTGATTATCAATATTGTGTTAAGTATCTGTGATACAAATCTAGAGAAGTGGTCAATTTGTGTATTGACTAAGAAATATGAGTAGAGTTGTGCTTAACAGAGAATAAAAACTCTAACCTTAAGTCCGGATAGGGATTCAGTAGAAAATATAGTTATAAAAATTGTATTGATGAATACGTGTTTGTACGATATAGAATTGATGATCAATGATTGATAAGATAGTGTATAAACTGAGTAAACCCTAATAAGGGATTAGAAACCTTACTCGAATGTCGGATAACCCTAATTTTCAATTTAGAAACCCTAAACCCTGATAAATGAACCCTAACCCTAAACTCTGTTGTGATGTTGTTTGGCTAGGAAAATTGATGGGAATTATAGTATTACATCAATACTTCAATAGCAACACTTTAGTCAACCCAGAAACATAATGATTAAGAATCTACAAGTGGTCAAACATGCTAACCTATTAACTGACATTGCATGTTCATAGTTGCTCAAGAACACCTATAGTGACGGTTATGTCGCTATATGGCCCTTTGGTGACACTTTTTTTTTTCTGAAAATTATTATTTTACTAAATAAATAGAGAAAATTAGTTTTTAATTATTAAAAATACAAATCAAATTCTTAAAAATTATTTTAAAGCCTAAAAATTAGTTTTAATTATTTTGAGTATATTTCATAAATATTAAATATTTTGGAATATAAAAGGTATTTAATTTATTTAAATATAATATTAAATAAATTATTCAAAAATGATGTTAATACTTAAAATATTTTTAAATAAATTATGGAAAAATAGAATTAATGCTTCAAAAATCATATAAGAATGATTTAAGGGTTAGAAAAATATTTTGAGTTATAAATATAATTTTTAATATTTTGTCATGAAAATATTAATATTTTAATATTAATGTCAATTATTGGATAATGGATTTAAATATTTAAAAATCATATAAATGTGATTTTAAGGTATTAAAAATATTTTGAAATATTTTAAATATATTATAATATTATAGGTATAATTTTCATTAATATTTAATAATAAATAAATATTAATGATAAGGGAATAAAGTGGTATTTATATCATATAAATACGATATAAGTGATTGAAATTTTTTGATAAATAGTAATAATTATTTATAAATTGTTATGAGCTAGGGAAAAAATAGTTTTAATTGATAATTATCCGATTAGGCAATCGGGCTGTCAAAATAATACCAAACTCAACTCAGACTGTAATAGTTTGACTTGAGGTTAGGTTTTACGTATCTTATAGACCGATAGGATTATGTGATAATGTGTTTAGGTTATTTTATAACAGTATTTAACAGTAATACATTGTGATGATATTATTCTAACTTGAAGATCAATATTATTAATATTAGGTCTTCAGATGAAGTTAAATAGACTGTGTAGCAATAGTCGACGATACATGTAAGTTTTCTGCACTTTGTGCAAACTTCATATTTCAAATGCCAGTTTCATTTAAATTACTTTATTAAATGAAAGTTTAATATTTATCAGCTATGATCTGGTGATACATGGTGTTTATGAATTCTGTTATTCAAAGGTTATGATTTCTTGTTCAAACATAACTAAGTCATATGAATTATTATTATGGAAAAATGTGTTTGATTTGATATCAAAGCATAGTTTGTGAGAAACCAATTTTGTTTGGTACAAATGTATAAAATCATAGTTTGTGAGGAACCAATTTTGTTTGGTACCAATGTGTAAAAGCATAGTTTATGAAAAAGAAATTTTGTTTGGTACCGATATATATATTGACACTATTAAAATCGGTAGTGAGGAGCTGTCGGTGGGCAATTATGGTTGTCCTTGGCAGTGAGGAGCTGTCTCCGACATTTATAGGAATGATCGGTAGTTAATTGTCTCCGACATTTATAGCAATGATCAGACAATACATAGATGATGATATGCATACTCTTAGTTTTGTTTGGTTGAGTTTAATTAACTTGGGTTGCTAAGCCTATGGGATGATGATAACTTCGTAATGTGCAGGGTTTGGCAGATAAACCTCAGTATATATTTATGGTACTACTCTGAACTTTATGTTCATTTATTTTAGAATTGATATATGTATAACATTCGTTTATTGTTCAAAACTTGCTGAGCTTTCTGTAGCTCATCCCTGCAAATATTTTTTTCATTTGCAGATAGAAAGAATATATTCGAGAAGTTCCGGTATTATGGATAAAAGGCTTAAGACATGGATATTTGTTGAAAACTATAATGTAATAGTAACGGTATATTATTTGTTTAATGTAATATTAGTTTGCAGTATTTAGTTGTCATTCTAATGGAATTAGAAAAGTGTACAGTGTCTATATGGATTATATATATATATATATATATATATATATATATATATATATATATATATATATATTCGAATGATAGCATTAATAGACATTGGTCTCTAATGCATTGAGGTAGCGCTTCACTCAGTTCCAAGAACTCTAAAATTAATACTGTGGAAGTCAGATATACATAAGAATTATAGATATAGAAGAAATATCTATAAGATACTAAACCTGTACATCCAAGTGAGGGTACTCAGTTACAATGATTGTTCTGACGAGAACTACTATTTACTATGAGTACTGTGAATCTTGGATTTATAGGAATTATTATCTTATAGAATATTTACGTGAGCGCCAAATTGGCTACAGTGAATGTAGAGAATTTGGGGGCGTCACAGATATAGAGTAAAGTTTACATTACAACTACTATGCGTTGCTATATGACTAATAGTTGATGTGTATGATTATATAATTGTGTAGGGCACGTGAAGTGCAGATAACTGTAAGCTTTTAAACTGTTATTGGTAAACAACGATCAAGGCAAGTCTTTCAGTTCCTATTTGCTATGTGAATTTGATGATGAACTGTTTGAAATCTTTATTGCAAATAGCATGGTGTGTTATATTAATGTTGAAAGTATGAAATGTTAACGTCAATTTATGATTATGTTGATTGAGTAATGAATGTTGATTGAGTAAGGAACTCAATCTTTATACTTGTTATATGAACTACAGCATGTATGTTATGTTAGTCCAATATTTATTAGATGTATATCGAGCATGTTATTATGTGCTATGTGATGCATGAAAACTGTTAGATTTTGCTGGGTTATCGAGCTCAACCTTGAAAATAACCACTTTTGCAGGTTAAAGATTTAAGGTAAAATTATGTGCTACTTGAAAGATATGAATCAGATGTGATACTTGAAGATTTATACACTTTAGCTGAGTTATTCTTATTTGAACCATGTTTAAGGTTTCGAATAATGTTTTAATGTTGAAATATAATATCGTTTTGTGATGTAAACTCTTGTAGTATTAAAATGATTCTGAGATATTTAAATGTAAGGGTTGAAAGTTTTGGGAACGAGAATAGTTTGTAATAGAAAATTTTAATTATTTTGCAAATTTCAATGGTTGTATTATTGTTTAATGATGTAAAATTAGAGGTTAAATGTATTGTTAACTTAATAACCAAATTATTGAATGTAAAAGTCAAATTATGAATATAGTCAACTATATTGATGAATGCGACTTTCTTTGAATGAATATGGTCTACCGAATTGAATTTTGTTTAAGAAAATATCTTGGTGTTTTGTAAGTTAAATAAAATATTTAATGATAACAAAAATTCTCACGATTAGATTTTTTTTATTTAGCAAATCAATTAACTTGAGTGAAATTAAGTTAAATTAAGTAATAAAAATAACACTAATATTTTTTACGTTGTTTGATTTATTACCCTCTATAATAATAGCCTACTCCACGTCCAATACCAACTAGTATTGGAGACTCACTTTTATTTCTTTAAAAGACTCTTGTTACAATACAGATTCTATAAAATTGAATTACAATAATTCACTTGAGCACTCTTGCTCCTTGTGCACCAATGCACTCCTTAAGCACCTATGCTTCCTTGAACCTGTTTGTAATCAAACCTTAATCCACCTGGATTAAATTCCCTTAGACAACACTTAGTCTAAATAAAAATAAGATTACAATAATAGAGGTCTAATGATCAAAGCAAATAAGCAATTTAACAATGCAAGGCTCAACTAGTGAATGCAATGATCAAGTAATAAAAATAGATATCACCAATATGAAGCTCACGAAAGTTGACTGAGAATATCAGTTGATCAGCAGCTCAAAATTTGCACCAAGAATATAATAGTTTTCAAAGTATGTAAGTGCAAAAATATTAATTCAAGTGTTGTAAGTGTTGTGTATAATCACTGATCTCAGTTCTTATTATATAGCCCAAAATACTACCGTTGCCAAATATTTGTTCAGTTATTTACGTTGTTACTGATAATAATTATCCCAACAATACAACCATTGAAAAAAAATATTTTAGATAGTTATAAACATATGTTGGGCTCTTTAGTCAGTTATCCACAAAGAGACCAAGTCAAATAACTCACTTCTAGACTTTTCAATTCTCACAACAATAAAATATGTCGCCAGCTGTAACAAGGTATATCATGATAACACTTTCCAACTCTCAAGGATAATCACGACTTTGTATTTCCAAGGCATATGTTAAGTGAGACCATATCGCCATATATAAAGCCTTTTACCGAGAAACGTGCGATTAACCTTCTATCAGATAGTTATCACTCCTCAATCGACACAAACAACTTTTCAGTTACCAATTCATGAATTATCTTCACATTCAATTAATTCGGACAGGATTTCTATGCATGCAAAAATAAAATCAGTTCTTATAGCAATGAAAAACATATTTTAAATATGCACAATTAAATCACATTTTAATGCACACATAAAATGTCCTAGAGCCTTGTATTGAGAAAATCGAATATTTGTAGTGACCTTGCATATTTTTCCTAAGACCCAAAGCATCTTCATTCTTCTTGAATAATCCATCAAACAGTTCTTGAAATAGTTTCCTGAAATTCACAATAAAGAATTTAGTACCAATAAATAAGTCATCATCAAAACATTAGGCTAGAACGTGACATAATCAACATTCTCCCCCTTTTTGACGATGACAACATAAACAAATGAAAACTCCCCCTAAATTCATGCATATAACTTGCATATAACTTATTTAAGAAAAATTTAAAAATAACTCGATATGCATAGTATCATACTAAATCAAAGATCATATCATAATATTATCAGAATAAGAATGAAAACATCAGTCTTAGCATGCAACAAAACAAAACAAAATCACCATCAGTCTTAACATCCAGGCAACCATGCCTACCAAACAAAAAAAATGAAACCCATAGTCTTTGAAAAATTAAAAACAACAGAATATGGCCAAATTTCAAAAATTCTCCCCCTTTGTCATCATGCAAAAAGGCCACAATCAATCAATATCCTCGAGATTAGCCCGCTGTTCAGCATGAGTGGCGAAGTATGGACGATGACGAAGGCGATGAAGACGCTCTTCCAAAGTGTAATCGTTTGCAAGTCAACGGGGTCGAGGTATAAAGGTTGCAGGAGGAAGTTCCATATCCAGAAAGTCACCCTTGTATTCAGCCATCCAATTGTTCATCGGCCATTCTGGGATTGGAGAATACATTGTTGGAACATGAAACCGTTGTCCTATATCATTGAACCGGGTTGCCATAAAATCTGCAAGTTCCCCGAGTTGATAACTAATAAACTTGACCTCTTGACTTAACTAACATGTGTTCCGATTAAATTTGCGCTGAAGTGCTTCAACCATTGCCAGTGTTTGAATCTCAAAACCTGCATGAAGATCAATGAATTCATCTTCAACATGATGATACAACTTGTTAATCTCCTGAGCATCCATCGGTAGTTTCCCTTTTTCAAGAATCACAAGTCGATTTCTTATGTCGACCAAATCAGCTTTCACAGAATTTTGATTTTGTAAAATCTCATTTAAAACATTCATAATGTTATACCCATGAGAATTTGGCAAAGAAGATGAAGATGAGTCAGGAGTATAAGAAATAGGAGGAGGGGAGGTAATAGGAGGATCAGGAAGAAGACGAACAAACTCACCAGCATGAAAAGTAATATGAGACTTTGTCAGATTAGCAGTGTCAATAAGCTCATGATTTGTGACATAAATTTCATCATAAAAAGATATTTTGAAATGTTGGAAGGTTTTGTTAAAAACTTGCTATAAGGAAGACACTTCTTGGTTTGACGAATGCAACTTTGCATATGAGACAACATCATTTGAGAAAAATTGAAAGATTTTCCTTTAAGAATCATAGCCTCAACCACTAAATCTTGATAAGTAAAATCTGCTCCACCACCAAGTCGGGGAAACAAATTATACCGAACTAATTTATGTAACACACATGCAGTAGGACACACACAATTTTTGGAAGAGACAGAGATGAAAGAGAATAATCATTCATAACAATATGAAGCTGTTCCAAGGGATGAAAAGGGATATTAGCAGCACCTTTAAGAGTAAATGGACAAGGTCCAGTAGAAGAAATACCAAGAATGCTACCAAAGTCAATACTAGTGAAAAATAATGACTTACCCTTAACAAATGTTGTAAAACAATCCCCATTGCATTCAAGATTAGTATAAAATTGTTGGACTAACCTAGGATAAGCAATAGTAGGAGGGAATAGCATAGAAAATATATTGCAATCAGTGAAAAGTTTTTCAAAAATAGAGTGTTTTAAATAGAATAAATCCAGAGATTTTTCATACACAAATTGCTTTGTAGCAATGGAGTTTTTAAAACGAGTTTCGAAACTAGGTCCTCTAAAGAAATTCTCTTGCAAATCAAAGGAGGATGAAAATGGATTTACCAGATTTGAAGGAGATTCTGGTTGTGAGAAAAATTGTTCTTCATCTTCTGGCTGCTTCAATTTTCCCTGGTGAGACAGGTCGACTTCGGAGGTTTTTAAGAAAGAAAAACTAGAGTCTGAGTCGTCGGACAAAATTGTAGCATCAGACAACACATGCACAGAAGATTTCTTATGTACACATTTGGATTTCATCTTTTTTCCCGTAACATTTTGCAACGAAGAACCTTCGTCGGTTGATTTTCTAGTAGAGCGCTTGCTAGCTCTGGTTTTCATGGTGTTATCGACTCGTGAAGATGAAAAGAAGAGTTTTGGATAGATAAAGGAGATGTGAAAGATCTGATTTAAGAAGAAGAAAATTAAAGATATAGAAATCAAGTAGAACTCATATCGAAAAGACGTGTCTTTTAATTTAAAAAACTATTCTTTCATTGTTCCGTATCTCAAGGTATAAATCTTTACGTTTCCCAAAGACATCCGGTGATATTAACATGTATCTAGAACATAATTTGAGCAGATAAGGAATGGCAAACAGATATATATATTTTATCAGATATCATGCCGAAAATAAATGATACATATATGTATAAAATATAATCTGCATGTCATAAAATTTTAAGCACGTAAATCACAATTATATCATGCACATTCCAAGTTCTCTCCTTAGCATACAAAATCTTTCCTCACTCGAGGGTTTAGTAAAAATATCACCTAATTATTTTTTTGGTAGGAATAAAAACCAATTTAACTAACCCTTTTGAAACATTATCCCTTAAAAATGATGCCTTACCTCTATATGTTTTGTACGTGAATGCAAAACAACAGATTCTTTATGATATGTCAATAAGACTAGAATTATCACAATATATAGGCACATTATTGCAGATTATGTCAAAATCACATAGAGTTTGTTTCATCCATAATATTTGAGAACAACAACTCCTTAAGCTAAATATTCACCCTCGGTGGTTGATAAAGCAACCATCAAGCTTTTTACTATGCCACTCTAAACAAGACTTTGTCTCAAAAATGTACAAGCACCACTTGTACTTTTTCTATCAATTTGAAACCCTGCATAATCAGCATCTGAATAACCCATTAGTTCAAAATGATTACTTATTGGATAAAATAATCCTAAGTTTATAGTACCACTTAAATATTTAAAAATTCTTTTAACTGCTTGTAAGTGGGATTCTTTGGGTTGTGCTTGAAATCGAGCACAAAGACATACACTATACATTATATCGTGTCTAGATGCGATTAAATATAATAAAGAGCCAATCATACCTCGATATTTAGTTACCTCTACATCTATACCTTTATCATCCGGCGAAATGAGCTTTATTGATGTACTCATTGGTGTAGCCTTTGGGTTGGTTCTTCAAACCAAATCTTTTGAGTAACTCTTTTGTGTACTTGGTTTGATGAATATAGATCTCTTCCCTTGTTTGCTTGATTTGAAGTCCCAAAAAGTAATTTAGCTCTCCCATTAAGCTCATATCAAATTCCTTATGCATACACTTTGAAAACCACTCACAAAGAAAATCATTAGTAGCACCAAATATTATATCATCTACATATATTTGAACAATGATTATTTCTTGTTTTTCATGTTTAATAAATAAGGTAGAATCTATTTTACCTCTAGTGAAACCACTTGAAATAAGATACTTACTCAACCTTTCGTACCAAGCCCTTGGAGCTTGTTTGTGACCATAGAGAGCTTTCTTTAGCTTAAAAACATGATTTGGATATTTCTCATGTTCGAATCCAGGAGGCTGTTTGACATATACTTCTTCATTGATGTATCCATTAAGAAATGCACTCTTTACATCCATTTGATATAGCTTGAATTTCTTATAACAAGCAAATGCTAACAAGATTCGAATAAACTCTAGTCTTGCAACTGGAGATTAAGTTTCTTCGTAGTCGATTCCTTCTTGTTGATTGTAACCTTGAGCCACTAGCCTTGCTTTGTTGCAGTGATTGTTCCATGCTCATCAAGCTTATTTTTAAACACCCATTTTGTTCCAATGACGTAACTATCTTTTAGGAGGAGACATTAATTCCCAAACTTGGCATCGTTCAAATTGTTGAAGTTCTCTTGCATTGCCATCGCCCAATTTTCATCAAGTGTAGCTTCTTTAACATTCTTTGGCTCAACTTGTGATAGAAATGCAGAAAACGCACATTGATTTTGTAGGTTTCTTCGTGTAGTGACTCCTTTGTTTATATCTCCAATGATATTTTCCAGTGGATGATCCTTGAGATATTTTGCTGTCTTTGGCATTTGAACATCGTGTATTACCTCTTCTTGTTGAGAAAAATTTTCTTCAAGATCTTGTGTTGCTTCTTGTTCATTTTCATGTAAATCGTTCAATCCAAATTGTTGAGTTTGTCCATTCGGATTTCATTGAATGGTTTCTTTGATTTGCTAAATTTGTGAAAATCTCCAAATTTCTGCATCATCTTCTCTTTCTTTTGGAAGATCATTGTTAATCATTGAAAGTTATATGAATTGATTCTTCAACACATAACTTGTAAACATTATATACACGATATGCCTTGATGTTATGTGAATAACCAATGAAAATACCTTCATAGGATTTAACATCAAATTTTCCCAAGTTATCACTAGTATTTAATATATAACATTTAGACCCAAATACTTTGAAATAACTTATATTAGGAATTTTATTATTCAAAAGCTCATAAGGAATTTTCAAAATAATAGGACGAATAAGAACTCTATTTAACACATAACATGAAGTATTAATGACTTGACTACCAAAATTTTTTTTTGGAAGTTTGCTTTCTTGTAAAAGTGTTCTAGTTGTTTCTTGAAGTGTTCTATTCTTTCTTTCAACTACTCCATTTTGTTGAGGAGTTCTAGGAGTTGAAAACTCATGGCTTATACCTTTTGATCACAAAATGTAATAAAGTCTTTTGAAATTTGGTACCATGATCACTTCTAATTTTTATAAGTTTGAAACTATACTTATTCTCCAAATTTCTTATCAATTTGTCAAACTCTTTAAATGCTTCATCTTTGGTTCTTAAGAATAATACCCTTGTATATCTAGAAAAATCATCAACTATGACAAATGCATAAAATTTACCATTAATACTAGCATGCCTTTCTGGGCCAAATAAATCAAGATGAAGTAATTATAAAGGAGTAGAGGTTGATACCATATTCTTTGCACTGAATGATGTCCTTACTTATTTTCCAAGTTGGCAAGGGACACATATTCCCTTCTTTTCATATTTTATCTTTGGCAAACCTTTTACAAGATTCTTTGAGGACAATTTCTTGATTAGATCCATGTGAATATGTCCCATCCTCTTGTGCCATAGATTAGCCTCATCTTGCACAGAAGCAAGACATAATTCGTCATCCTGTTCCTCAAAGTCAATAGTATATATATTTCCTTCTCTTTGTGCAACTAGAGAAACATTGTTAGTACCATGAGAAATAATACATTTTTCTTTATCAAAACTGACTTGATGACCATTGTCCATTAATTGACTTATGCTAATAAGATTAAATTCAAGACCGTTAACAAGATGAACATTATCGATGTTAACCTTACCATTACCGATTTTACCTTTTCCAACAATCTCACAAGTTCGATTATCTCCGAATGTGACCGTTCCATTTTTCTTCTTGATTTTTAGTTCCACGAACTTTGATTTGTCACCGGTCATGTGACGTGAGCATCCACTATCAAGAATCCATTTTTGAGATGGAACCTTCGCCTTGAAACATACCTGTCAAGAAAAATTGATTTATCTTTTTGGTACCCACATCTTTTTGGGTCCTTTAGGGTTAGTTACAAGTAAATCAACCTTTTTAACCCATACCTTTTTAATCTTGTTTTTCTTAAAACAATTTATGTCCAAGTGACCTTTAATACCACAATTTTTGCATGTTGTGAAAGGAGAACAATAATTCAATTTGAAACGCAACTTGGATCTAAGCATATTCACATTACTAGGTTTTTTATGGTGGGATTATAACCTATTCCTTGTCTATCAAAACTAGGTTTTTACTTTCCTAACATGATAGTTAGATTTTCTTCTCCTTGAACGAATCTAGCAAGAGATATTTTTAATAAATCTACTTCCTTTTGAAGTTCACTAGTATGATTGGGTTTAGATTGGGATTCATTACCAAAAGCATCAATACATACATCTCGCATTTTCAGTTCATTTGTCAATTTTTCAACTTCATTGTTCAAGTAAGTCACTTTGTTAAAAAGAACTTTGTTATAATTTTCAAGAAAATCATTTTTAGCAATCAAAACTTTTTCTTCTTTACATATAGATTCCTTTTCAATATTCTTCTTTTCATCTATAAAAGATTCTACTTCACCCATTAATGTGTTAACTAAGTCTTTCAAATATGCATTCTTTTCTTTCAATTTCTCATTTTCTTGTTTCAAAGAAATAATTTCAAAAATAGATACCTCATTTGATTCACCTTCTATTCCCATGAAGCATACTTGAGCTATTTCATCCTTGGCGTCGACCTCAACTTCAGATTCTTCTTCATCACTCCAAGTGACCAATGCCTTGTTTCTCTTATTATCCTTGAAACTTGTTTTTCCTTTATTCTTTAGTTGAAAAACAGTCCTTCTTGAAGTGCCCTGGACGTCCACATTCAAAACACGTTTCCTCAGTTTGCTTTCCTTTTCCTTTATTTGAGTTGAAGATATTCTTTCATTTATTCTTTCTTTGTAGAAGTCCTTTGAGTCTCCGTGACATCATAGCTATCTCTTCGTTAGAATCATCATCAAGCTCTTCTTCATTTCCTGTATTAAGAGCTAAAACCTTCCTACGAGGAGTTTCTTCCTCATAGTCATACCTCTTTAACTGATGTTCATATTCCTCAAGTTCACCAAAAAGGGTTAGTGTATCCATAGTAGATATAGTAGAGGAATCTTGAAGAGTAGTAATCTTAGATGCAAACCTCTTGGGCATAGCCCGAAGTAACTTACGATTAATCTCACTTTGTGAAATAGATTTGTCTAGTAGCTTTAAAGAGTTCAGAAGAACAAGGAACCTTGCTTGAGCCATCTTTATAGTTTCATCTTTCTCAAGTTTGAACATCTCATAATCATGCATAAGCATGCTTAGTTTAACTTCTCGAACTTTTGATGTTCCTTCATGACTCACCACTAGAGTATCCCAAATTTCCTTAGCTGTGTTGCATGAGGATACTTTGTCAATCTCGGACTGCACCATGCCGCTTAATAGAGTATTCATCGCCCTGAGTAATAGGAGACCATGAAGGTTTTAGTTGAATCCATCTCTAGTAAAGTTTTTGGAGTACCGTCATCTTTCCTTGGAATAACTGGTCCATTCTCCACAACCCACCATTCCCAAGGATCTCTTTTAAGGTAGATCCTCATTAGGAAATTCCAGAAGTTGTAGTTTTTTGTTCCATGCAGTATTAGAGGTCTATTGGTTGATTGACCTTCTTGATTGTTGTTTCTGAACTATGCCATGTCAGAATCTTTCCCTACAAGTCACTTTTAAGACCAAGTAAGTAGAGCCAAGCTCAAATACCAAATGAAATTCAAATAAGGCACACTTAGAAGGGGGGGTTGAATAAGTGTGGATACAAACTATGACCAATTTAAAACTTTAAACTAAATTATTGAATGTAGTCAACTATACTGATGAATGCAGCTTGCTGAATGAATATGGTCTACCGAATTGAATTTTTGTTTAAGAAAATATCTTGGTGTTTTTGTAAGTTAAATAAAATATTTAATGATAACAAAAATTCTCACGATTATTTTTTTTTTTTTTTATATAGCAAATCAATTAACTTGAGTGAAATTAAGTTAAATCAAGTAATAAAAATAACACCAAGATTTTTACGTGGTTCGACTATTACCCTCTATAATAATAGCCTACTCCACGTCCAATACCAACTAGTATTGGAGACTCACTTTTATTTCTTTAAAAGACTCTTGTTACAATACAGATTCTATAAAATTGAATTACAATAATTCACTTGAGCAATCTTGCTCCTTGTGCACCAATGCACTCCTTAAGCACCTATGCTTCCTTGAACCTGTTTGTAATCAAACCTTAATCCACCTGGATTAAATTCCCTTAGACAACACTTAGTCTAAACAAAAATAAGATTACAATAATAGAGGTCTAATGATCAAAGAAAATAAGCAATTTAACAATGCAAGGCTCAACTAGTGAATGCAATGATCAAGTAATAAGAAAATAGATATTACCAATATGAAGCTCACGAAAGTTGACTGAGAATATCAGTTGATCAGCAGCTCAAAATTTGCACCAAGAATAGAATAGCTTTCAAAGTATGTAAGTGCAAAATATTAATTCAAGTGTTGTAAGTGTTGTGTATAATCACTGATCTCAGTTCTTATTATATAAGCCCAAAATACTACCGTTGCCAAATATTTGTTCAGTTATTTACGTTGTTACTGATAATAATTATCCCAACAATACAACCGTTGAAAACAAATATTTTAGATAGTTACAACATATGTTGGGCTCTTCAGTCAGTTATCCACAAAGAGACCAAGTCAAATAACTCACTTCTAGACTTTTCAATTCTCACAACAATAAAATCTGTTGCCAGCTGTAACAAGGTATATCATGATAACACTTTCCAACTCTCAAGGATAATCATGACTTTGTATTTCCAAGACATATTTTAAGTGAGACCATACCGCCATATATAAAGCCTTTTACTGAGAAACGTGCGATTAACTTTCTATCATATAGTTATCACTCCTCAATCGGCACAAACAACTTTTCGGTTACCAATTCATGAATTATCTTCGCATTCAATTAATTCAGACAGGATTTTTATGCATGCAAAAATAAACTCAGTTCTTATAGCAATGAAAAACATATTTTAAATATGCACAATTAAATCACATTTTAATGCACACATAAAATGTCCTAGAGCCTTGTATTTGAATATTTTGAAAAAATCAAAAGAATATTTGAATAATGACAAACAATTCTTACATATTCTTCCTAAGACCAATAAAAACATCTTCATTCTTCTTGAATAATCCATCAAACAATTCTTATAATAAAATGGTAGTTTTGAACCCTCTGAAATTCACAATAAAGAATTTAGTACCAATGATCAAGTCATCATCACACAATACAGAGATGATAAAAATGATGGAGTCATCAATGCGGTATTACTTAGTGTTGGATGTGATCTAAGGATCGTCAGCCCACTATAGTATGATGTAGTATGATAAAATCACCAAATGACGGAATCCTCAAACGGACTATAAATACAGTGCGGTATCATGATGTCATAAAAAGATTTTTGAGATTTCTTTAAGATATGAGATATATATATATATATATATATATATATATATATATATATATATATATGTATGTTTCGATTGATGTAGAATTATTGTAGAAGTCTATGCTATTTGATTCATCTAGACGAATATTGAAAGATGTTTATGAAATTCAAGCGTTTCTTGAGAAGTTATGCCAAACCAAATTGTTTTGGTGTGGATTCAGATATTGAAAAGCTGAGATGAACAACCCTATTATAGGGGAGTTATTTTACGCAATGTGTTTAGATGTTTGTGCACAATACATGGTACGAATGGCTGATCACCCTAAGTACGGGGAGTCCCTACAGTATTACTATTAAGGTTAAAGTTGAAAGATTACTTGTAACCGTGGACATAGTTCGTGGTCTTGTGACCCTCAGTTACATCTCTAAAAACTGAGAAGAACAACCCTATTATAGGGGAATTATTTTTACGCGATGCGTTTAGATGTTTTTGCACAATACATCATACGAAGGGCTTAACACCCTAAGTACGGGAGTCCCTATAGTCTAATGACTGTTAAGGTTTAAGTTGAAAGAGTACTTATAACCGTAGACGTAGTTCAAGGTCTTATGACCCCTCAGCATGATTTAGAATCTTTTAAATTCCTGAGTTATTCATAATGCTTCCCAATTATTGAGCAATTGTGGAAGATTCTTGCTATTCTAAAAGGCGAATGTTGTAAGGATGATATTCCTTAGAAAGAAGTAAGTCGTAGAATGCGACACTGAATGATGAATATATTGAATAAGTGAGAAAAGAAATTTTAAAGTGAGAAGGAGATGAGTTATCAAAGAATAATGTAAAACTTTTAATAGAAAAGTTAATAATTGTAGAAAGATCTTTGTGGAAAGAAAGTGGTTATAGAACCCAATGACTGAATAAAGTATTAACGTGAAATCTATTTTGATAGATTGAATGAATAAAGATTAATAGATAAAATTTCGAGGATGAAATTCTTAGAAGAATGTGTGAATGTAATATTCCGAGTAAATTTTGAAAAGAGATTTGGTGAAAATCGAGTAAGGGAGGTTTCTTTGATTCCGAGGACGGAATCCTTATAAGGAGGGAATGATGTGACAACCCGAATTTTCATAAGTTATTAAAATAAGAATTTAATAATTTAAATTCTTATTATGAGGTGTATATATTTTGAATTATGTGATTTGGTGTGAAGAGAATTATATATTCATATCTTGGAGAATGTGAGATTTAATAGTTAATTAAACTATTAAAGAAATTAAATAATATTAGTTAATTTAATTAAGTTGAAATTATGTTATGAGATAATATAATTTTAATTATTATGCATTATGGGAAATGAAAATTATTATGAGTTAAGTTTCATAAATAGTGTGAATAATTCACTTAATTAAAATAGTGAATTAATACAAGTATAATTGATTTAATAAAGTGAGAAGGTAATATATTGCATGAAAATGTAAATGTTAGTATAATGCGAGTAAAATATTTATTAAGTACATTAAATATTTTAGTTGGAAACTTTATGGAATAAAATGAATATTTATGGTATTAAATAAATATTTGATAAAAATTGTTATGGGATAGTTTATTTAAGTGTGATAAAATAGATGAGATTTATATTATTTTATTACGCTTGAGTATAATTGTGATATTCTAATTTAATTAAATAATTAAATTAGAGGAGTGAGAATTTGTTAAATAATGTTATGATTATAATGGTTGAATAGAAATTATAATTTTACTGATAAGGAATTTGGGTTTATGTGTTTATTTCTTAAAGGAATTAAAGGTACATAATCTAGTTTATATTTCTAGTTTATGTGTTCTTGAGTTTCTTTTAAAATTGGAGTTTTGGTTAATGAATTTGTGGGTTACGATGTTATATATGTTATTAGATATTTATAATTTGATAATGGTCATCTAGAAACAAATTTTCAGTAATCAAATTCATGTATTTATACTAACGAAGAAGAATTTGGGTTTTGATTGTAATGTTTTGGTGTACTTTAGGACTAAAGTTGATGATGAATTCGTGATGGAAACTTTAAATTGATGGATGATTGTTGTTCTCCTCTATAAAACGAAAACAACGCAACTTGAACGGATCGAATTGGTTAAGAAATGAATTCTTGATGAATGAATACACTTAGCATGTTGAAAATAAGAAAAATTAGTATAAACAAATTAGAATTAGTATAAACCAAGTCCCACATCAACTAAATTGAGAACTTTACCCTTTGCTAAACCTACAAATAGAAGGGCTTGATCCTTTGTTTCATTCACCAATAATAAGGCCTCCAATTTTGAGAAAGGCTTTGTTGTGGGAGGACTTTTTATAAAAACCTCCTTAGTTAAATTTTGACGTGGAAGTGCGTATTCAGTTTGTGGAACTCGTATTTTTGGATATGTTTCTTATTTAATTTTTGGTAATGTTATTATTTTAAATATTGTATCTAGTTTGTTAGTTAAAATTTAAATTTTGGAAGTTTAGTTAGTTTTGTTAGTAAACTAGTTAGTTTACTATGTTTATTTTGGCTTGAAATTTATTATATAAATGAGTTCTAATAATTGTAATTAGAGATACGGAGCTGAGACCTTAGACGAGTCTGATTATGTTAAATAAGACTTATTTGTAAAGAATGTTGGGTTGGAACAAGTCGATGCGAGTTTTGGATGTCAAAACGAGAAGTTCAAAAAACTAGTGGACTACTGATCCAAAAATGAAAATTTGGGGTTAGCTAAATTGTTTAAAAAATTCCGGGCTTTTGGTATGTTATAGTACACTGAATAAGATTTCCATAGACTCCAGAACGGACTAATTTTGACTTCGGAGCAAAAAGTTATGACCATTCAAAGTAGTCGTGTCAAAACTGTCTAACCAACTCGGGGCAGTCACCTTGAAATAATTTTATGGAATTCTGTGTTTAAAATTTGGAAAAGGTCAAAGAATAAAAGTTGTATCCTGGAAGTTAGCTTCGCGTGGGCGCAAGAATCGCTCAAAAATGTTTTGAAACGGAAAAATTATGACTATTTTAGTGAGAGAGGGTAAAGCTAGGAAAGAATGAAAAACAGTTTTGAACGCCTCTTTTTGAACACTGTTTTGGACTGTCTATCTTATCCAAAATGAGTGTCCAATAACTTTTAAAAATAGGTTAATATGAAGTTTATAGCATATCCCAAGTTGGATGTCATCGGACTTATGAGATATAGAGTAAAGTTTACATTACAACTACTATGAGTTGCTATGTGACTAATAGTTAATGTGTATGATTATATAATTGTGTAGGGCACGTGGAGTGCAGATAACTGTAAGCTGTTAAACTGTTATTGGTAAACAACGATCAAGACAAGTCTTTTAGTTCCTATTTGCTATGTGAATTTGATGATGAACTGTTTGAAATCTTTATTACAAATAGCATGGTGTGTTATATTAATGTTAAAAGTATTAAATGTTAACGTCAATTTATGACTACGTTGATTGAGTAATGAATGTTGATTGAGTAAGGAACTCAATCTTTATACTTGTTATATGAACTACAACATGTATGTTATGTTAGTCTAATGTTTATTAGATGTATATCGAGTATGTTATTATGTGTTATGTGATGCATGAAAACTGTTAGATTTTGATGGGCTGTCGAGCTCAACCTTGCAAATAACCAATTTTGCAGGTTAAAGATTTAAGTTAAAGTTATGTGCTACTTGAAAGATATGAATCAGATGTGATACTTGAAGATTTATACACTTTGGCTGAGTTATTCTTATTTGAACCATGTTTAAGGTTTCGAATAATGTTTTAATGTTGAAATATAATATCGTTTTGTGATGTAAACTCTTGTAGTATTAAAATGATTCTGAGATATTTAAATGTAAAGGTTAAAAGTTTTGGGAACGAGAATAGTTTGTAATAGAAAATTTTAATTATTTTGCAAATTTCAATAGTTGTATTATCGTTTAATGATGTAAAATTATAGGTTGAATGTATTGTTAACGACCGAAGTCGATAGTTGAATTGTATGAATTTTGGGGTCGTTACATAATCATTATCTTATATTTCCAAGACTTACACAATTAATCCTACCAATAGATAATGATCACATCTCTGCCGCCACAAGCTTTTATATTTCCAACAAATCTAATATCATATGAATTCTTACACACGTGTTATACAACTTTTATAAAATCAGAACTCTTAAAATTTCATAACACATGGCAAATAGAATTAAATTAATCCGGACAATAATTTATCATCTTTTATTTTACGCATGCATAATATATAAATACTAACCATCTAAAATTAATCATGTAATAATAGTTAGCATAATATATAAATTTCTTAGGCATGCACAAAATATTAATCATATTTTAATGTACACATAAAATGTCTTAGAGCCTTGTATTGAAAAATTAAGTATTTGCAATGACCTTACATAATTTTCTTAGGACTCAAATCTTCAAAGTCTTTTGATTATAATCATTTCATTAACTTCCTGAAATTTCATAATAAACAAATTAGTCCATAATATCAAGTCATCATCAAAACAATAAAGTTAGAATATTAACAAGTCAACATATTCCATATGCTTCTGTGGTTAGGAGTCTTATGTACACTCAAGTTTGTACACGTCTAGATATAGCGTATGTAACTGGCATGCTTGGATGTTACCAGTCAATCTAGGTTTGGATCACTAGAAAGCAGCCAAAAAGGTTTTACGCTACTTACAGGATACTAAGGATTTTATACTTACAACATTCAGAAAAACAAATCACCTTAAAGTTGTTGGTTATTCTGATTTTGATTTTCCTAAGTGTAAAGACAAAAAGAAATCTACACCAGGGTACATTTTTATGCTTTCGGGAGGCCCTATTTAGTGGAGAAGTCATAAGAAGGATTTAACTACCACTTCCACAATGATGACAGAATTTGTGGCTTGTTATTATGGTACTTGTCACACTGTATTGCTGAGGAATCTTATTTCAGGACTTAAGGTTGTAGATTCCATTTCAAGGCCATTGAAAGTATTTTGTGATAAAGATTTTGCTGTTAGTTTTTCCAACAACACTAGTTCGAGTGGTGCTAGACTATACCTCAACACTAAGTACTTATTTGTCAGGGAAAGAGTTGAAGATCAAAGCGTTGTCATTAAATATATTAGTACGTATGATATGTTAGCGGATCCACTTATGAAAGGCTTACCATCCAAGCTCTTTTTAGAGCATGTTGCCGGCATTAGTTTAACTGGTAGTCTTAATTAATGAGTTATTTTGATGTAAGATAACATTTGAGCTCGTTGTTTTGAACTTCACTTTATGTTTATGATTTGGTATTCTCTTTATTGTGCACACTTGAGAACTTGATAGCAAACAATTATGTTTTGGACCATATGAATGAGTTTAATCTATTACCACTTATGTAAACTTTATTCATAGCTGTTATGCTTAATGCTAATCGTTGTTATAATAAAAGTACTAATTGTGTAACTAATGGGGATCTTGTTTTAATAGTGACACAAAGATTGTATTAATCCACATTGGTGTTTTTATTTGAACAAGATGTAGATACTAAATTAATACTTGGCCAAATTAATGATTGTAAGCGTTATGATTTGTAAATAAATAGTATTTCGGCCAAGTGGGAGAATGTTAAAATATTTTATTTTCTTATGTGACCTCTACTATTTATGTAATTATTGGGTATACATATTGTATTAATTTAATCACTTTATTTATGGGTTTGGTAATTAATTATGTGGCCTATAAATAATATCCCTAATAGTATTTGGCATAATGGGCCCTAGGGTTTCATAATCTTGATGGAGGATTTTGACCCTTAGCTATTTTATACACAAAATAGTTAGGGTTTGGTCCTAATTATTGTCTCAAGAATTTTATACACACCTATACATCCATCATAAGATTGAAAGAGTCAATTGAAGATTTTCACTCTTAAGCGCAGCGGAAACGTGATACATACAAGATGACTTCTCTTAATTCTTGTAAGTATCTAATTGATTAATTGATTTTATTCTATGTAATAGTATGTTCCGATATAATTATTTAACAGAAGTAAAAGAGCAAGTGAATGAGCATGCTGATAAAGAGCTGGTTGATTCTCAAAGTAAACATATTAAAGTTGGTGCAAATGAAGAGACCATTGTTGAAGACACTATGGAGGTGAGGGTTCAAGAAGAGCATATGGAGAGGAACTGTAGACGCTAACAGAGCTAAACAGATAAATGTAGATGAAGTTATCGAAAGAATCCAACAAGTGAATGAAGCGGTTGGTGCTTCTATGCCAGGGGTTTGTGGACTGGTGTCCGTTTTTCCAGTTGCAGGGGCAGGTGATAGACACATGATTCATACATTTTATTATCTCTAATTTTGTCCTTTTAATTATATTAGTTTATTAAATTAATATGTTTTATTTTATTTTATAGGATTTAATATTTGTTGCAATAAAGTCAAAATCTTAGGGATCAAGCAATATTTAATGCTCTTATTCATGTAAGAAATATCCAAGAAGAATTCTTCAAGGGGAAGGAAAGAGGTGGAACAATCTTGGTGTGCAAATCAAATCCAACAAGAGAAAGGAAAGTCTATGTAGAAGATCTCTTTGAGAAGTTGATTGCCACTAGGATGTTGAAACCTACATGGAAAGGAAACAAAAGTGTCTAAGTTCAATGAATCTAAATTAGGGTTCAAAGTTATTTTCCCTATAAATCGGTCTCTTGTTTTAGAGAGGAGGCATTAGATATTGTATTAGTTTAGGTTAGGAGTAGAAGTAGATTAAATTATTTCTTCATTATACGTTCGTTGGATAATCGTTAATTAAAGGGAGTTTTTTAAATTTATTTTTAATCTTCTTCTTTTCTTTATTTTAGTTAGTTTAATTATTTTCCATGTCTAGCTAATTTCTTTCATCTAGGATGAAGATGAAATTAAATAATTATTCTTGATAATATTTTTTATCTCTTCTATTATTTATGCTTTTATGATTTTGCCTTCATGTTTCGTTATTAAAATACCTTTGTTTTATAGTTCTTATATGATTTTAAATTAATTAAGTGATTTTGATAGATTATTGTTGAGATATGAGTTTTTCATAATTCATACTTGCTCAAAGAAGTTTTGATCAGTTATAGTCAATCCTTAAATTTTTATAGTCTATGCTTGCCTACGTTAATTGTAAATTACTAAATTAAAGGGAAGGGAGATCAAAATCATATTTGAGATATAAAAATAGAAGAGATTGAATTATATGTTATGTTTATTATTTAAGGGATTTGAATTCCTAGATTGTTTTCTCATTATTAGTTTTCATATTTTAGTTAATTAATTCTCAATCTTTATTTCTAATTCGCCTAAAATAGATATTAAGAAAATATTAAAATTAATCTAGTCTTTGTGGGTTCGACCTGTACTTGCCAGTTCTTCAATTTGTCACTGTGCACTTGCAGTATATATTTTTATCACATCAATTTTTTGCCGCCGTTGCCGGGGACTAGACTTAATTTTAAATTCCTTAATTTTTATTTATTCGAATTAGTTTTTTTTCTTTTAATATTTTTTTTATTTTTTAGGATTATTGAAGCGGATCAATGGTGTGGAAAGACAAAATTGTTGTTGCGCTTTTTCTGGTATTTTGTATCTTAACTAAAAAAAATAATAATAAGTAGCTTAATTTTTTTTTTGTTAGTTAGAAAACTAATTGTTGCATTCATGCATTCACCCACGTAGAGCACATTCTGTTAGGTTTTTATTTATTTATTTTATTTATTTTGTCAAATATAAATTGTGGTCATTACTGGAGGATTGAGGTACTGTTGGTTAAATTCTAATTAAGGAAGCTTGGGTGTAATCTAATTAAGCACAGTGCACGCAAGTATACGTGATCAACAAGTAAAATAATGATAAGTAGAGTATCGTTCCCACATAGACAAGTATGAATTTTAATCTAACAATTACCAGCTTTATATTATTCCAATTTTATTAAACTATTCGAATTAATGATTGTAATTTATAAAAACTAGTAAACTCAAAATCAAAACAAATCAACACAGCTAATAACCACAAGTTCTAATCAGATAATAGAGAATTAAGCCTACAATTTCACTTTAAGTTTCACTCTGATTACCACACTTCTTTTCAATTAAATTTACTATCTCAGTTTATTAATCAAGAACACAAAAGTAGAATTAGTCATTTCTCAATGTACTAACATCATATTAACTTAAATCCATAATTTGATAGAATTAAGCCAAACTCCCTAATTAACTAATTCACTATATCTCTTTGTGAATTACAATCAAATAAGGTTTAAATTCCAAGTTCTTTACACGATTACATGCGATGTTAGGTATATCTCTATCCTAAACATACATCAATAATTCCATCAAAATGCAGAAATCATGAACACATGCTATTATGATTAAGTCTAGATTCATACATCATCTCTCGAGTCCATACAAATTCACAAAGAATTAGTGATCAAGCAATTCATAAATTAAACACAAATCACAATAGATGAACTGAATAGATAGATTTATTAAACTGAAATTATTGCATAATAATCATCATTCCACATTAAAGATCCATATCAAGCTTAATTAGTAATTTAGTTCATCATGAATGAATTAAAAATTAAATAGATAGAGAAATTCATCGTCCCAATTTATAGAAACTGAATTGAAAGTACAAGAATAGTGTAGAACCACCCTTATCCTCACTCAAATTTGCAATTTTTGTGAATCTTGATTCCTTCTGTTCCTCCAATGATCTTCAGTAAATTAGGGCTCAAAAGTTTGCGATTGATTGTTAATTGATTAATCTCTATATTCCCGCTCCTATGTATCTGTAATAACTGATAAAGACGCCCACACACAGTCCCAATCTAAGCCAAAGTTGTTCTTTCGAAGCATTTGCAGTGTTAGAGTTGCAACAAAATTTTTTCTCTATTCATGCATTCATTAGCCTACGGGGGTTTTGCTTTTATCGATGCTCCGCCCGGTGGGTCTTGATCTTTTTTACGCGCACTTTTTTCAAATGGGTATTTCTTTGTTATAGGGTCCGCCAAGCGGGGTCAAACTTCTCGATTCTTTGTTTTTTGCTTTCAATGTCGTTTTTTTCACCACATTACCACCATTGTACCACAACTAACACGTAATGCAACCTACACGCAAAACAAAACAAAAACACATAAAACTGTACAGAAATAATTGGATTAAACATCGTTTAAGTCCGAATAAGAACCTGATTCGTAGGTATATAACTCACTCATCAAACTCCCCCAAACTTAAACTATGCTAGTCCTCGAGCACAACACAATATGCAATGCAATGCAACTAACTATATGCCTACGAATCTAGCAGTAAAACAGAACACAGTCTATTCACACGGCCTCAGAGAAATCAAATAGACATGACAGTGTATCATATTAAGACAAATCAATAACTTCTCAATCATTCATCAAATCTTAAACTGTTATAACGGATATAGTGCGTGTGTGCTCAACAACCATGCTAACTGATATAAAGTCAAATACAACACATAATAAATCTCTTAAAAGGAATCATACAGTGTAAACTCAAGAAATCCAAAAATAAGCTAGATTCGGCTAAAACCAAACAGTTACCCAATTCAAAAGGTCAAAATGGGATACTTATGCTTTATTATTCAGTTACTGGGGCTTTTTTTTTTTTTTCCTGTTTTTCACTTTTTATTTTTCTCATGGTTGTGCAATGTCTAGTCCTCTTAGGTTTTTCAATGCTACCCCTTAGCGAGCTTTCAACAAACGACTCCTAAATCGTAAGGCTTTAGGGCGCTAGGTGTAGAGACATCCCCTCGGACGTACTTACTCAAGTAACAAAGGCCACAGAACTAGACTAACCACGGTGTTTATTCATACTCTTCCCTTTTTTTCTTTTTTTATAAAGCTTATATATCCCTAATTTTTCCCCAAACTTAAGTTCTTGTCTAATCTTAGTCATCTCTACCTATTCATGAGTTCTTTCATTTAAACTAGCATTATCCTTAAGAATTTCATTATGTGTCAATTTAGACTCAATCAGTCAACATGATCATTTCTGAATGTGCTAACCTGATTATATCAGTTTCAAACAGCTAAAGATATAAATCATGATAAGAAATCACATCACAGTCTTAACAGTCAATACTATACTTGTCTACACAATTCCAATCTCATCATTGGCCAAAACAGACTTAAACTATCTAACCGCTGGAATCATGCAAGCATGAACTAAATGTAATAAAAACACTAAACTTCTAATATTTTTATGATTTTTCAATTTTTTTTTTTTTTTTTTTTTTTAAACAAAAACAGAAACTTAAAATATCTATACTACTCTACTAAACTACTATTGTTTTTTTTTAAACAAAAATAGAAACTTAAACTATCTATACTACTCTACTAAACTACTATGCAATGCAACATAAAACATAACAATACTACTAACAATGCAATTATATGAATCCAAACATAACTAACATGACTAACTAAATGCAAAAACTAACACATTCAACTAATATATGAAATAAAAATAGAAAACATAACTAAAACTTAAACAATAACTATACTCCCCAAAACTTAACACTTACAATGTCCTCATTGTAAAAATATAGCATTAAAGTGAAAGAGGACTTCCCTGTAGTGCTAAGCTTGTGGTGGTGGTGGCTTTGAAATAACAACTGAAAACTCCTCCACATATAAGTCTAAAGGAGGGTACTGTGGCATGGGCTCAGGAGTCGAGAACTGGAACTGATCGGTAGCGGCTGGATTCAATATTTGTAGTGTTGCATTCAATGAGGCAAAGGAACTATTCATTATGTTAAACATACGATACTAGCGGCCTTGCCGCTAGTCTCTTAATCTTTCTATTTGCTTTTTTGTCTCTCTCATCAATGTCTTTGAAGACTGTGAAACTGAGTACTGAACATGTACTTGCCAGACCGACTACTCCCCGCAGCTTCATCCTTACAGGTCACCTCATTAGCTCTGAATTCATCATCCTCAGAGGTATCCTCTGCCTCCTCCTCCTCGTGAGCATCTGGAAATACGAACCCTAAACCGCGAGGATGTGACTCCCCTCCAACCCATACTGAGTAACGAGCGATCATCCTAGAATCTAGAAGCTGGAGGGGTTACTGCACAGGCTCATCACCTGACCATCTAACACCAGACTGCCTGCACAACCCACATATGAGAGATGGGTGTGGTAGTCCACCTGAGAATAGCCCGCACTGACATCGTCAAATGGAGAAGCTCATGATAGAACCAATGTTAATGTTGAAATCTTTTACTATGGCATAAAGGAGTAGCACCTTTTCCTTGGTCACCTCACTAGTATGTGTCGAAAGAAGTAGCTTCGAGCACAAAAATGCATACTAGATTTTTCCATAAAGGCTCAAATCCTTGCTCATGAACAAGGTGCCACCCTTTCTTCCCTTTGCCCAAACTGTGCCAGGTTTAGAGATCTTCGTCAGAATCTGATCATAGTCTGGATTACTGTCTTTGAGTTGAGCATATTGGCACATTGCAGGGGCTCGCACGCTGTAATACTCATTAATAGAATTTGCACTGAACAGAACCTACTTACCCCGCATGAATGCCATATATAGCATCTTATCCTCTATATTAGCGTAAAATTCTTTCACCACATTCACGATAGCCGAGTCTGGATCATCTGTGAGCATTTCCCAACCCTGTTCATGTATGTCTTTGCATCTGTCCATCAAATGCTACTGGTGCCAAACCCATCTCAGGTGTTAGTGCTGTGGGCACGAGGTAGTCATATTTATCCGTCGTACTTGCACTAACAAACTTTCTCTTGTCAAAGCTTCTTATAGGTGGTGAAGAACCCTCACCACATTGGCATTTAAAAGGAGTTTTTGGTGCCATTTCAAACTAATACCAGTAGCAATTCCCCCCAAACTTTGTATTATGCAATATAGAAAACAATTGGTGTGCACAACTCTCAATACCCCTAAATTGAACACTGTAACCCAAGTATAGTGCAAAACTAATGAAAACTTGATAATAATGGCTTACCCATAGTGATTTTCCCCAATTGAATGATGATATTACAGTGTTGATGCCCAATTGTTGAAGTTCCCCCTTTCTTCCCTTGCTGCAAACCGTGCCCTTTGAAAACCCTAGCTTTTGGTGATGTAAATAAAAGGAATTGATATGTAATGGGTGTGGGATTGAATGGAGTTAGCGTTTAATTTATAGAGTGATGGATTAATGTACATATTAGATGGAGAATAAGGGAGTATGGAGTGAGTTCGTGGGGCAAGAAGTGGCTTAGGTTTCGATTTTGGTATAAGAGAAGTGGGAAGGAACACATTCTGCATCGTTTAAAACAATTCAAATTTTCCGCATTTCGCTTCTGAAGTGGAGGTAAATGAACTAAAAAGGTTCATTGTATGAGAGAAATTACAGAGGACCCTCGGGCCAAGCAGTGCAGTTAGGGAAAGGGCTGCGTTGAAGGGGTCCTTTTTGCAGAACTTTGATTTTTTACTTTCATTGACTTGTGTGCTTGTCCAACGTCATCCTAAGTACCTGAAATCCATTAAAACAACAAATATGAGACAAGATCATAGAGGTTGAGCAAGTAAGTTTGAAATTACTAAAAATTACTAACTAACTAACTACGAATTGTACACAATTAAACTATGCAATACTAGAATTACGAACTAAACTACAAATTGAGTAACATAAAACAAAATTACTGTAAATGGAAAGAAAATTGGATTGGCTCCTAATAAGCGCTTGTTTTTGAGTCTTTCAGCCTGACTACTCCCTGTTCATGGCGCATCAACAAGAGTGATTGCGGTGGCTTGATTATCGATGTTGCCACCCGAATAATTCTTTAGACGTTGCCCGTTGACCTTGAATGTTTTGACAAGATTCCTGCTATACAGTTCAACGATGCCATGTGGGAAAACTGTCTTGATCGTAAATGGCCTAGACCATCGGGATTTGAGCTTTCCGGGGAACAACCTTAGTCTTGAGTTAAACATTAACATAGATTATTTCGGTTTAAACTTTCTCTGCATAATCTTCTGATCGTGCCACTTCTTGACCTTTTCTTTGTATAGCTTCGAGTTTTTGTATGCTTGCAGACGAAACTTGTCAAGCTCATTCAGTTCTAGAAGTCTCTTTTTGCCTGCAATTGTTTGATCAAAATTAAGCTTTTGAATGGTCCAGTATGCTTTGTGTCGAAGTTCCACTGGAAGGTGACACACTTTCCCATAAACCAATTGATACAATGACATCCCAATTAGTGTTTTGTATGCTGTTCGATAAGCCCATAAAGTGTCGTCTAACTTTAGAGACCAGTCATTTCTGTTCGAATTCACCACTTTCTCTAAAATTCTTTTCACCTTTCTGTTTGAAACCTCAGCTTGGCCACTCATTTGGGGATGATAAGTTGTTGCAACCCTGTGATTAACCCCGTATTTTTCCAAGAGAGCTGTAAAGAATCTATTGCAGAAGTGACTTCCCTCGTCACTTATGATTGCTCTTGGCGTGTCAAATCTCGTGAAGATATTTTTTTGTAGAAATTTTAGAACCACTTTGGCATCATTAGTAGGGATTGCCACAGCTTCAACCCATTTTAATATGTAATCCACAGCTAACAAGATGTATAGGTTGTTGTATGAAGGCAAAAAAGGTGCCATGAAGTCCATCCCCCATACATCATAAACCTCGACTTCCAAAAAATTGTGTTGAGCGACATCTCATTCCTTTTTGAGATATTTCCCACCCATTGACATCTATCACAACTTTTTATGAACTGGTGGGCATCCTTGAATATAGTAGGCCAATAAAATCCTGCCTGAAGAACCTTAGCCGATGTCCGTTCACTTCCATAGTGTCCCCTATATGCAGATGCATGACATGCGTGTAAGATACTATTCACTTCACTGTAAGGCACACATCTCCGAATCATCTTGCCTGCACATTGTCTGAAGAGATAAGGCTCATCCCACATGTACCACTTGACATCATGTAGGAACTTCTTTTTCTGTTGACGTGTCAAATCAGGGGGAAGGATCTTGCTCACCAGGTAATTAGCAAAATTCGCATACCATGGAAACTCAGAATGTACTACAAATAGATGCTCATCCGGAAACAACTCATTGATCAAACACTTATCTGCCATGTCCTTGTCCGGATTTTTGTTGGGTAAATTCTAGATACGCTCTACACGCAAGTGTATGTGGTCAACAAGTAATATACTGATGAGAAAGGTATCTTTCCCACAAAGACTAGTATGAAATTAAATCTAACAATTACCAGTCTTATATTATTTCAATTTTATTAAACTACACAAATTAATAATTAGGATTTATAAAAACTAAAAAAAACTAAAAATCCAAACCAATCAACACAAATTATTAACCGTAATTTCAAGCAAATAATGGAGAATTAGGCTTCCAATTTCACTTTAAGTTTTACTCTGATTATCACACCTTTTTCTAATTTAATTGACTATCTCAGTTTATTAATCAAGAACACTCAAGTAGAATTAGCCATCTCTCGATGCACTAACACCGTATTAACTTAAATCCACAAATTTGATAGAATTAAGCCAAACACCCTAATTAACTAATTCACTATATCTCTGTGTGAATTAAAATCAAATAAGGTTTACATTACAAGTTCTTTACGCGATTACATGCGATGCTAGATATATCTTTATCCTAAACATTCATCAAGATTCTATCAAAGCACATAATTCTAGAACACATGCTATTGTGATTAGGTCTAGAATCATACATCATCTCTCGAGTCCATATAAATCCACATGAAATTGGTGATCAAGCGATTCATAAATTAAGTATAAATCATAATAGATAAACTGAATTGATAGTATTATTAAACTGAAATTAAGGCATAACAATCATTATTCAACACTAAAGATCCATTGCAAGCCTAATTAAGAATTTAGTTCATCATAGACAAATTAAAAACTAAAATAAGTAAAGAATTCATCATCCCAATTACAAAATTCAAATTAAAGAAATAGAACAATACAAAACCACCCTTCTTTGTCTTCGATTCTGTAATCTTCGTGATCGTGACCTTCATTGCTCTCCCCCAAAGTTCTTCTGAAATTATGGTTCCCAATTTTTCTAATTAATTGATTGTTGTGAATTATGTCTCTGTTATGATTGATATACGTCATCTAATAACTGATAAAACAATGCCCAAACATAGTCCCAATCCATGCCAAAGTGTTTCATCCACGCAGCTGCAGAGTTAGAATCAAATTAGACTTCTTTCTCTCTCCCGCATTTCGCTTCTCCTACGGAAACTTTTACTTTGCAAAGGCCTCCCCTACGGAGGTACTATTATAGTTGGTTAAGGCACTTAGCCAAATGGAAATCATTCTACAATTGTGCTCTGTTTTCTTACTTGCAATGCTACTTTCTCGCCACAATGCCTCCATTATGCCACCATGCCACGTAATGTAATCCTAAATACAAAATCAACAAAAACAAGTAAAACTGTATAGAAATAGACAGGATCAACACTGTTTAAGTCCAAATCAAAAGTCAATTCATAGGTATAAAACCCACTCATCAAACTCCCCCAAACTTAAATCGTGCTAGTCCTCGAACACAAAACACAATTCAAAATGCAATGCAATGCAATGTAATGCAGCTACATGCCTACGAAGTCCTCAGAGAAATCAAGTAAACACGATAGCATGTCATATCAAGACAAATCAATAACTTCCCAATCAATCAACAAATCTTAAATTGTTCTAACTGATATAGTGCGTGTGTGCTCAACAACCATGCTAACTGATATAAATTCAAATATAACACATAATAGGTCTCTTTGAAGGAATCATACAGTGTAAACTTCCAAAAATCTAAAAACAGGCTAGATCCGACTAACATCAACAGTTACCACTATCGAGGGTTAAAATGGGATACTTATGCTTTATTTTTCATTTACGGGAGATTTTGGCTCTTTTACTCGTTTTTCACCTTTTATTTTCCTCATGGATGTGCAATGTCCGGTCCTCTTAGGCTTTTCAATGCTACCCCTTAGCGAGTTTTCAACCAACGACTCTCAAATCATAAAGGCTTTAGGGCGCTAGGTATAGAGACATCCCCACGGGCGTACTTACTCAAGTAACAAAGGCCATAGAACTAGACTAACCACGATGTTTATTCTTACTTTGTTTTTTTTTCTTTTCTTTCTTTTTTTATAAATGTAGCTTATATATCCCAAATTTTCCCCCAAACGTAGGTTCTTGTCTAATTTCAGCCATCTCTGCCTATTCATGTCTTCCTTTCATTTAAACTAATATTATCCTCTGGAGTTCCATTATATGTTAATTTAGACTCAATCAGGTAACATGATCGTTGTGATGCCCCCAAAATAGGTATACATCACCCATCTTGGGTCGCCAAATACATGGTACAAAATAAAAATACCAACTTAATTATACAACATGAGCTGAGAGTTTTTACACGAATATTGTGATCTAGACAATATCCAAACTCAAATAGAGTCCTTATTACATTTATTGGCACACTATTTTATAGAATAGTGAGGACTACTATAACACCATCTCGGGCCATCACTCCGTTCCCCGACTAGTTCCGGCTACGTTCTCATTTCCTGAAGAGAACAATGGAAGTAAAAGGGTGAGCCCAACTAGCCCAATAAGAAATATTATGACTAAGATAATGCATAATAAGTTATCATTCCTTCAACATTGTTAAACTGATAGAATATAATAGACAACAAGTTTAATCTAGACATTGAACAAGCAATCCATTAGAAGAGTCAAGTAGAGCATGATATCTACTATCTTCTATGATTTAAAAGTTTATCATTAACTTTATCATTGGGACTCAAATTTTAATAAATAGATCACATCATCGAATCATCCCTGCACTACGGGCCAAGGATATTCATTAGTATCACGTCCACAAATTATTCTTGCACTACGGGCCAAGAATTATTTGTGTAATCATCAATGGTCTTACCTAATTATCCCTGGTCATAATCATACCAATCAACAGTTCATCTATGCACGTTATAGACACTCGAATTTTTCTGCACTCCTATTACTAACATTGCAGGAGGGTAGATTTGTCTTTTGGAGATAACCCTGAAAGACAGATTACATCCATTCCGGATACTACCGGAAGTTCAGTTCCAACCCGGAACACACACCGGGAATGTCATTTCCAATCTTGGAGATAACCCCGAGATATGCAGATCAAAAGACCAAAGAACAACAAAATGAGAGGACAGATTCGTCTCAAAGAATAACACCACGACGCGCCCAATTCCGGTCCCAGAGACAACACTCGGGAGAAGAACCTAAGGATGTTATTGCGATTCCGGTGATAACCCCGGAAATGCTTGTTTTAAACATATATAATTAGCTTCAACCACAGACATCCTGTCGAGGTAGACACACCTCAGACCCGGAGATAACAACGGGCAGACAGGAACATCCACAGATGATAGTGAGACATACAAACAAGCAGTAGTCCAATCTCTGATGTAACCCTAAGCAACGTCTGCCTTCCGCTTAAACCGACGATAACCCCGGTGTGGAGTCACAACGTCATCTTACCATCTCAACAAGATGATATCATGACATACCAACAAGTAGTCCAATCTCAGTTGTAACCCTGAGCAACGTCTACTTTCTGCCTAAACCGGCGATAACCCCGGTGAGGAGTCAAACGTCATCTTGTTCTTTTTCAACACTGCTTGGCTGCCTCAACACTTCATACATACATACATCCAACAATGTCCCACAAGAGCGAGGATTGACAAATTCCGAAGTGACTATTACGCTGTGGCGATTGCTTTGGATAGAATTTGAAGCTTGAAGACCATGGGCATAGACCCTCTTCCCCGACTTCGCAGATAACCTCTAATCCATGTCATTGCATAACTCTCACACAAGCTGGTTCAAGAAGGTCAGATATACGTCGTTCGGATGCTCGGATTGAAGTTCTGCAAGTTCGAGCGAACATTACAGTGAATGAGTGCACGTACTACGAGACGACAAGACCCGCGAGGCTCGGATGCATCACGACCAGCCGCAGGTGTACCTGCGGCCATCCGTCTATATATATAAGCCTTGGGGTCAGCCATTTTAGAAGGAGAAGGAGGGAAAAAGGCGAGGAAGCCCTGTCCATTTTACTCTGCATACACATCTTTTGAGTGTTTCCTCACTTCTAAACACTAGTTAGCTCACATATAGCTATCTTTTATCCGGCGGGAGCTGAGTGTTTATCCATTTAAAGTCATAGAAGTCTACTTTGGCAGCCCACTGTAAGCCTTCTTATATTCTATAAAGCTTTCTTCTCATATTAGAACACACTGTGACACCCCCAAAATAGGTCCAATCCATCCAACCTATTCTGAGCCGCCAAATACATGGTACAGAAAATAACTACAACTTTATTACTACCATTGTCGTGCAAAATACAACAACACATATACTGTGAGTTTTAATACCAACTGTGACTCATGTCCCAACTATGGACAACACCTCACAGTGATACCTTACATAAAGGTACAATCTAGAACTGTTTTAGAAATTAAAATCTTTAGGAAGTGCTCAAGGAAACCTTCGTACATAGGAGGCCATGAATCTAAGTTATGATAGATATCATATGTCCAGAGAATTATCCTTGGTTGATCCAATAGACCCCAAAGAAAAATGAGAAGATTACTATCATGTTCCTTCCAATGGTGAGTCTTCTCTTGGCATATAACTATCTCCACCGTCTGCGATTGAACATTATGTTTCAACCCAACTCCAAGATCATATAGGTAGTGCTCATAGATATACTCAGCAAGTGGATGTGCACAACCTTTTCTTATGATAACACGAGATTGTATGTCATTAGACATCTTGTATGATAGTGGCAAAACACCCTTCCAAAGTTGGGTTCACCTCACCCTATTGTTGTTCACCAAAATCAATTATTAAGTGACGTATAATATACGACACACACATCTTAGGTCCTCAATACAATTATATATTGTATGTTATGCCGTTTTATAATGTGTTAAGAAAATTTGATAGTCTTGGACCACCACACTATTCCCCTGTTATCCCCGCTCGACCCAGCTACACTGTTATTACCTGAAACGAATTGTGAAGCAAAAGGGGTGAGCACAACTAGCCCAGTAAAGAATATCATAATTAAAGATAATTAAATTATCAATAGCCTTCATCAGTAATAAATCAAAGATTTAGAACATATGGTAGATGATAAAACTTTTCAACTATAGTAGAAATGAACGAAAGCAATCCATTAGAAGAAGAGTCAAATAGACCATAAAGTCTATTATCTTCTCCATGTTAAAAGTCCACCAACAATGCTTAAACCTCAGAACCTTAATCAATGAGATCCTCGTTTCATACCATGTGAATAACTCATATTCATAATTGTAGTTCTAATTTTCTCTTCTCATCCAAGACGAAGATATTTTTTATTACATGTCTTTACCTGAAACATCAAAGATCATGATTATACCAAATCACCGTTCTTGTTCATAATCATACTAATAAGTTCATCTTTGCACTACGGGCCAAAGATATTCATTAATGATTCATCTTTGCACTACATTCCAAAGATATTCAATAACAGTCATCTTTGCACTCTGGGCCAAAGATATTCAACAACAGTCATCTTTGCACTACTGTGCCAAAGATGTTCATCAACGATTCATCTTTGCACTACAGGCCAAAGATATTCATATCTCAAAGAAATATATAATCATTTTAGAATTTATATAAACAATAATTTTAACCATGTTGATCAATTCACCTTTGCACTTAAGCTAAAAATATTCAATTGTAAATTCAATGGTCATGATCATACCAATCAACAATTCATCTTTGCACTACTGGCCAAAGAGAACTCATAGTCACGATCATACCAATAATCTACCCATCTTTACACTTAAGTCAAAGAGAAATTTCATCACCGGGATTATAAAAATGTTATATATGATAATAAAAAACAATACGATCAACAACTGCATTTAATTTCAAGAGTAAGATTCATAAATCAATGATTTCATAACACATTAATCCAAATGTTATAAATCATTTAATAATCTCATAATCTAATATTATTAATACTACCACAATATTTTAATCATTTCTTAAACTTATAAACAATTTATTTTAATTATTTATATTTTACTAATTAATGCATTTAATCATACTAAAATGCCAAACTCATAAGATTTCATCACCAATAACCAACAACCTCATCAAAAATCTGCATATACCATATATAGGATTCCCAAGCCATAAAATCCTATTTTTCAATTTTGTTACTTCATATAACATATTTAATTTATTTATTCATAACTAGTCTATTTTCATGAAAAATACCAAATCAGTTCCAAGAATATTTCTTTTCTAGGATATAGCATAATATAGTCCCATATTGAACATATATTTTGCTCGGAATTTTTAAAATTCATTTACTATTTTTCACATGATCAAAACTGTTGAATATTTAGACATTTATCATAAATTGTACTTTTGTCCAAAAATTCCAAAATTTACAGAATATACTGATGTTATATAGATGTACTCCTAATAAAAATTTCAATAATTTTGGAGTTAACCACAAGGAGTTATAAGGGTTTACTTTTAAAATAGTCTTTTCTCATAAAATTCATAACTCTTAATCTATACATCCAAAAATTGCCATTTTTGGACACAATCTATAAAACTCATCAAATTATCATTTAAATTTTTCCAGAATTTTTGAAGGTCGAAAAAATTTCAAATGAAAAAACATAATAACCCTTAAAATCCCCGTACCTCAAAAAGAAAAGATTTCCGAATGAAATATCGGATGTAAAACTGAAGGAAACTTCCACTGAATAGAAACTCTCAAAGTATCTAAATACTCACAAAATACGCTTGATAATATAGAGAGAAAACTTATGTTTACGGTGTGATTTTCAATTCTAACTTAAGCGCTTTATTTATAGGAAAATGCTAGAACGCATAAAGGAGACTAAATTAATAAAATATTAATTTATTTTATACGCATGCCATTTTGAAAAAAATGGCAGCCATCACATTTGAAAATCCAATTCAGCACATGCATTCAATCACCAACCAAAAAGTGGGGCCCGCCTTCTAGAATTTTCCATTAAAAATATTTATAAAAACAATTTCTGAATCAGTCACCTCTTAAAATTCATAACAAATCATACGTTAATTTTTAACGGTTCAATATTTGTAGACATATACTCAACTCATATATGTATAACATATCCAAAAATTACAACGATCCAACGGTCGGATTAAAAATTATAACTCACGCAATATATCTCAAGAACACTGATTTTTAGTCCTTCGGACCAGTTTCATTCAAAAATTCACCACGATAAATCTACAAAGGATTTTTGGGTGATTCAAATTTTTACATTTAGATTACTTCCAGGGCTTTCTTTTGATATATGGCTCATCTCCTAACTCATTACACACAAAGAGTTATAGATTTTACAAAATCAAGTAATAAACTAATTTTTCTGAAAATCCCATATTTTGTTCTTCATTTCGACAAAATACTAATAAAACGCTTCAGCATTAATTCCTTCATTTATAACCACATAAATAAATCCATCATTTACATCCACATTAAATAAATATTTTCTTATTATATAAATCAATAATTAATTTTTCACAAATAATATTACAGAATCACAAAAATGACAACCAGGCAGTTCCTAGGAAAGAGGGGACTTTCCAATAAGGATTTCTCCTTACTAGCGCGCAATTAGGTGACCAAATCTCTTTGGTAGAACTTTCTAGACATTGCCAATAATGCTATCTAATAATATTATTCAAATAATATGAATTATTGATCTGATAATGGGAAATACTGTGCAATGATAATTATTGAAACAACAATAATATAAAATATCAATGCAGAATTATTGAATCAATAAAATAAAATATTAAACAAGAATTCATCTGTAATAATTATTGAGTAGTGCCTTTCACGTAAGAATCAATAATTGATGCAATACCGATGTCTTGCTACTATGTTTTAACCACGGGTATTCTAACAAGATAATTCAGAATAATTACGCTCGTTATTTATAAAAACTCAAACTTGTCGTTTTCTTCATCCAAGCGGTTATTCTATTATGGGGCCCATAAATGGGCTGCGCCGCATTTAATATTATTCCCGACACCAAGAATATTCCACGACCAAATGAATATTCTCCAATAGAAATGAGTATTTTATAACCACTTGCGTATTTTGAAATTTTACATATATCACCCTTAACTTTAAACTTTTATCAATTTAACCATTTACTGAATAATAATTATAAGAAAAATTGAATACTTTTATTTCATAAAATTTGGGGTCTTACACACACTGTTGAACACGTTGAGAGTCCGTGGTTTTCATTTTTTATGCAGTATATATATACTTATATATATGTATATATTTCATATATGGACTAACATTATCGAAGTTATGCCTCGATTGAGCCTGAACTTTTATTCGAGCGTTTAATTGCTTTTTATATATATACTTATATATATAAATCGTGGTCGACTCTACTCGATGAGCCCGGATTTTATATCCGGTATGTTTAATTGCTTATATATATATATAATTGTTGTTTATTATATTCGATGAGCCCGGATTCACATCCGCATGCGTTTATCGCTTTTATATATATATATATTTATATATATATATATATATATATATATATATATATATATATATATATATATATATATATTTACATTCCTTTCCTACTGAGTTTACTTCGTGGCCTTTTACGCTTTTATTTACATTTTTCGTCACCGCTTGGAGTTTACTTCGTGGCAGTTGATTGCTTTTACAACTTTATTTACATTTCGTCCCACCTAGAGTTTACTTCGTGGTGGTTGATCATGTCCATATATATATATATTTACCGCTTTTATATATTTACATTTCTGATCCCCCATGGAGTTGCTTCGTGGTGGTTGATCATGTTTGTATATATATATTTACAGCTTATATATATATATATATATATATATATATATATATATATATATATAACTACTTACTGCTTTCCATACAAATTGCAGTATCATGTGGGCCTAAGAATCATGTGCTCACATGTTCAGCTTTTCATCGAATCTAGATTCGGTTCCCATGATGGACATTTTTCAAATTGTAGTAGCACACAGTACATTATTTTTGACAAAGGTCGAATTTCCTTGGATGGTTTGTCATGCCCATGAGGAGTTCTAAGATCATCAGATATATTTTCTAGAATGCTTCGCATCTCGAAAATAAAAAACAAACAAGCCGAACATTTAATAATAAAATGGAAGTATTAAAAGGTCTCAATTCTTATTGAGCACAGGGTTTGAAAAACCTATTTTACAAAATATCATTGCTACATCTTGGTTAAAACTGAATTTTTCTATAAAATTCAAACCTTGTGTATATAGGTGTGAACGAGGCCTCACACTACTTTTAAATAATTGCACATTGATCCACACACACACACACACACACATATTCATATAACAATTTCTTTGAAATGTGGCGGCCACCGTAAGTGATAACAAAGATGTCTGGGGTGTCTAACACATTCCTCCGCATAATCAAGCCCCGGACCCAAAATGAATCTCGATTTCACAGACTCGCCTAGCAAAGTTGTCAAAACACGGGTCAATGTGCAAACCTTTTCATTTGTGTTGGTACAACCAAATTAAATACACCACCAATCTGGCGACTCTTTAAAGTCAAATCGTCGACATTATACATGTCGGACCTTTTTCACTTGTTTTTCAAACAAATCTCACATTAACATGAGAACACCAAAGAACAAGTAACGGTAAAAAGGATACTCAAAAATCCCGACGCCGATGTGGTGGCGACTCATTGGGGCTCCGAAGAAGAGGGCTTAAGCCGCCATTACAAGCTTTTCAAAATTGTTATTTGCTTGTGTGTGAATGTTGCATTTACATTTCTGATGAATGTGTACGAATGCATTAGTGCTTTGCACATGTCATCATTTTGCATAAACGGTGAGACACGTTGTATGTGAATGTATGTTGTGTGGTCCCTCCACCAGGAGGCTATCCTGTCAGTGTTTGATTACTGGACTTGTGGGAAGAATGATTCCTCGGGGCTCAGGAAAGGCACCACTCAGATTCGCTCCAGTTAAACGACCGGATTAACTTCCCGTTAAGTAGATTGCGATGATCTGGGAACCTTCATGCCGAAAAACCGCGAGAGTAACCTTAAGATAGGTCAGCCTCTGATAAACCAAACGCGGAGGGAAGTCTCTTCATACTTTCCATTTTAAATTACTTGTAAAAACATTTACTTGTAATTCTATTCCATGTTCATTCATATGTAATGGAAAATATAAAGAATATCTGTGCATGCATGACATGTTATCAATTAACAACCGGTTTTGCAGGAAAAAATTCCTAAATGGACATGTTATGATAACATTTATATTACCCTAAGACTAAACTACGTAAGTCTTTTGTAGGGAAGCAATTGGGCCTGTTACCCGTTCAAAGTCCAAAAAGGCCACAGGCCTACAACCAATCATATCTTCTTATGATCAGTCTAATGCTGGTTCCCGAGAAGAATTTGATGGATTGAGTAAACAAATCACAGACTTAGCTGTCCTACTAAAAGAATTACACCAGTCTACTCAGGGTACGAAGATACCTACACATACAAAATCCTCTACACAAGGAGGAGTTCAAGGTCTAAAAAAAATAGTTCCAGAAAATCAGTTGGATACAACCAACAAAGACCCTGAAAACACCCATCTCAAAGGAGATCCAGACATCGGTGATATTAGGAAGAAGGTCCTCCAAATGGAGGAAACTATCCGCGTTCTCAAAGGGATTGAAACACATGGCAGTGTTTCATATACAGACCTTTGCATATTTCCTGGTGTTCAATATCCAGAGAAATTCAAGACCCCTGATTTTTAGAAATATGACGGATTAGGGGATCCTTATACACATTTAAAGGTGTTCATAGGAGAACTTGGGTCTTACGCAGAAAATGAAAAGCTCTGAATGCAGCTGTTTCAAAAAAGTCTGACTGGAGAAGCTCGTTCATTGTATACCAGATTAGACAACTCTAAGATCCATAGCTGGGATGAGCTGGCTCACGCCTTCCTTACTCAATACAGTTTTCAATCTCAAATGGCTCCTGACCGGTACCAAATTACCAAGGTCAAGAAACAGTCTAATGAGTCATTTAGAGAGTATGCTCAAAGGTGGAGGCGCCTTGCTGCTCAAGTTATTCCTTCCATGACAGAATCAGAAATGGTCATGACCTTCATAGATGTACAGGAAGCTCCTTTCTATGAAAGAGTTCTAGCTGGTATTGGCAAATTAAACCATTTTCTAAAATGATCAAACATGGCGAGATGGCTGAGATGGGACTGAAGTTCGGTAAAATTCAAGACCTAGCCGCTCTTAAAGCTGTTGCTGAGCACATCCAGTCTGGATCTTATGGAAACAACCCCCGGAGGGTCCATAAAAAGAAAGAGGAGGATGTTTCCTTGATACTACAAGGACAAAAAGGCAATCCAAGCATGCCTATGTAGAGGAGAAACTACTCCCCTTTTCCAGCACAATCTTCAAACCCTCCATTGCCTAAAAGTGGAGAAGTAAAGTGACCTCGAACGTTCACACCCTTAGGGGACTCACTCGAGAATATTCTTGCTCTTCTGACTGCTCAGAAGAAAATTACACATCTTCTTCCACCAGCTAACCCTAATGGGAGGGGTTTTAATGCTACTCAGAAGTGTGTTTATCATGCCGGGGCACCTGGACATGATACTCAAGATTGTTGGGCCTTGAAACATAAGATTCAAGATCTAGACAACGGTGAGATCGTGGTCACTAAACCAGATCAACCTCATGTGCAAGACAACCCTCTTCCTTAACACAAAGAAGAAGAGGTCAACATGATCAGTTGGAGAACTGTACAAGGTTCCAATTCTAACAGCGAGTCATCCCAACCCATCAAAGACGGTGTTGACAAATGGGATTATGCAAAGTTCCAGTTTACCATGGAACGAAAGATGAAAGCTCTTTCCAAACAAATTGAACAATTGGCAAAACTGGTGACCCACCAGCATCAAGTCACACGCCAATTAATTAGGCAGGAGCATGCCTATCTTCTTCCTTTTGTTATGAATGGCTCCTCACCACCTTCAGAAAGCCAAGCAATGGAGGATAAGGTTGTGAAGCGAGCAAATGCTAAAGCCCGTCGAGATTTTGCCAATCAGAGGGAATTCACCTATTTGGGCCAATCTATGGAGGAGATACTACAGATGTTGATCAACGAAGGAAGAATTACATTCCTTCTCCCTCCCATCAATCCCTGCTCAGGGTGTTTCAATTCTGATGAAATGTGTCAATATCACTCACATTCTCGTTGTCACAGTACAGAAGAATGCTGGGCACTCCACCATCTTATTCAGAATCTTATTGATAGCGGTGTCCTACAAATAGCAGATGATTACACTATACAACTCAAGGGTGGGAATGCATGTCCTACCAAATGGAAGGGATCAGTAGCAGTTATATTCGAAATGGATAATGAGACTATCAAAGTATTTCCCATACAACCAATTTAACTCAAAGGAGCTGACAATCCTTTGAAAGTGGCCGCACCAGAGCCAATTTCTTTATCTTGCAGATCACAATATCCTGTTGTCAGCTTACACAACATTCCATGGAATTATGGAGAAGCTGAAGGATCCACGTCTCATACTACTGATACAGTGTCAAAGGAAAATCCACTGTATCTTCCTAAACGAGTTATTAAACCTACTTGCGAAGCAAAGGGGAAATTGCCCATGGAGAAGATTGAAAAATTCCTCCGCACTATGGGCCACAATGAAGCCAAAGTGGTTTTAAGCTTGCGAGAAGCTCTACACCAGATTCCAATATTGGACTTAGTTTTCTCTTCCGAGGATCATCAGAAGATCTTGCTGAAGGTTTTAGAAGAAACCTATTTGCCAAGATCAGTGGATGTGAAAAATTTTCAACATTTGGTTGATCACATTTTCAACAACAATGTGATATCCTTCACTGATGATGACATACCTCCCGAAGGGACCGGTCATTGTAAGCCTTTGCATAATGCAGTTTTGTCTTCTAGGTACATGCTAGCAGGAGTATTGATAGATGGAGGCTCATCTCTAAATATCTATCCTTATGCCACCTTAGTAAAGATGAATATCAATCTCAAGCGGATCCAAAGCAGCCATACAGTCATCAGAGCTTTTGATGGATCCCGGCGAAATTCCGTTGGAAAGATTGAATTTCCAATTGAGATTGGTCCTAATACATGCAATGTATCCTTCCACGTCCTCAAGATCGACTCAGGATACAACCTGCTATTGGGGAGACCATGGATACACATGGCTGGAGATGTTCCCTCTACGCTACATCAACAACTCAAATACATTATCAACAACAGTCTAGTCACTATCAACGCTGAGCCGGATTATCCTGAACAAGGAACTCTACCAATCATCAGCTTCAATTGAAGTTGAACCTAAGCGATTTCCATACTTTGAAGTGAGTAACACATTATTCTATTGGAGCGCCACTTGCACTCCAAGATTTACCGAGGTTATGCTTTACCACTCAAGAAATGATGTTATTGGGTCATCAACCTGGACAAGGGCTTGGTAAAGATAAGCAGGGTATTAAGCACCCTATTCAAATGTCCAGTGAAATTGGAACAACCGGACTAGGCTATTCTGCCAGTTTCAGTCACAGGAATCCTCATAAGCACAAGCAGGTTCCTCAAGCTTCCATCGCATGACGATTTTCTATACCTTTACCCCATGAGTTGATGCAATCTCCAGTAAAGGTTCCAGCCCATGTTATGGCTATGCTGTTTCCAAAACCAGTGCCAATTAAAGCTAAAGAGGTGCTGATTCCTGATCCCGAAGCGGAAGGAAATGAACGGAAACATAAACATGACCTTGCCTTGATGATGGCAGGTATTCACATCATTGTTCATGATGAACATACAAAGAGATACACCCCAGACGATGATTGCCCAGATGTCATGGTTATCATTCGGGAGAAGAAGGACAATGACGATCCTTCCATCACTGCAGTCCATCAGGAATTTGCCCTCGACAATTGGAGCAGCACTCCATGCATTGGTCGATGAGGGTAAAATTGGCTGAAAAATCCCTCTGCCCTGTAGATAACTTTAATTGCTTGCTTTCCTTTATAGCACTAGCAGTTATTTTATCAAGTACATGCTAACACTTTTGTATGATCGAACAGTTGCATATATTAAGTGAAAGCATCTTTTGTTTCAGGACTCTGAATTTAGATGTGTCTGTCCTTGCTGATGACATGCCTTCTCTCCACAAGGGCTGTAACTTTGATGCAAAGTTTGACTCAGACTTGATGGACATCCAAGAGGACATTGAGACACCTCAGGAGATTAAGGAATGGGTCGCAGACAAACCCAAACCCAATCTTGATCATACCACTCCTTTCAATCTCGGAACCTTAGAAAACCCTAAGCTAATCCAAATTGGTTCAGACCTTACCACAAATCAACGAAATGACATGGTTGCACTATTAACCCAATTCCAGGATGTGTTTGCATGGTCTGATGAAGACATGGTGGGTTTGTCCATTGACATTGTTATTAATCGCCTTCCCATCAAAGAAGGATTCAAGCCAGTTAGGCAAAAGCTCAGGCGATTGAAACCTGAATGGAGTTTAAAAGTCAAAGAGGAAATTGTGAAACAATTTTAAGCTGGCATCATCATGGTGTCTACATATCCGGAGTGGATATCCAACATTGTTCCCGTGCCTAAACTAGGGGGAAAGGTGCGAGTTTGGGTGGATTAATGGATTTGAACAAAGCTTGCCTTAAAGATAGCTTTCCGTGCCTCTTTATCCACATTCTTATTAACAATAATCGCTTAATACGACATGTACTCCTTTTTGCTGATTGCTTTGTGGGGTACCATCAAATTATGGTCGCTGAGGAAGATCGTGAGAAAACTACTTTCATCACGCCTTGGGGAACCTTTTGCTACAGACGGTTGTCATTCGGCCTCATCAACGCCGGGGCAACCTATCAGAGAGCTATGATGGCTCTTTTCCATAATTTAATGCACAAAGAGATAGAGATCTACGTGGATGACATCATCGTCAAATCCCAGAAGGAGGATGACCATTTAGACCATCTCACAAAACTTTTCAACAGGTTGCGTAAGTACAACTTGAAGTTGAATCTCGCCAAGTGCACCTTTGGTGTTAAGTCAGGCAAGTTGCTAGGTTTCCTAGTCACCCACAAAGGGATTGAGCTGGATCCTACCAAAATCCAGGCCATCAAGGAAATGCCCATTCCTCAGACAGAGAAGGAAATATGGTGATTTTTGGGAAGAATCAATTTCATTAGCAGTTTCATTTCTCAACTCACAGTAACCTGTGAGCCTATCTTCAAGCTGTTAAGGAAGAACTCCTCCATGAAATGGAACGATGAGTGTCACAAAGCCTTCCTTACCATTAAAGAGCAACTGATTAACGCCATGTACCTGTCATGTACCTGTCCATAAATGACAATGCCATGGGCTGTATGCTGGGGCAGAAAGACAATAGAGGCCAAGAACGAGCTATCTATTACCTCATCAAAAGATTCAGCATCAGTGAACACAAGTACACTCTGATTGAGAAGACTTGTTTTGCTTTAGCATGGGCTTCCATGAGGTTACAGCATTACCTCCATGGTCACACAACCCATCTCATATCCCGAATGGATCCTCTCAAGTATGTGTTCAGTAAGCCCATACTGAATTGTCGACTGTCCAGATGGCAATTGATCCTACAGCAATTTGACATCGTCTATGTGACGCAAAAGTCTATCAATGGTCAAGGAATTACGGATCAACTGGCCGCCGCACCTGCAGGGGATTACAAACCCTTAGAAATATACTTTCCCGATGAAGGGGTAATGACAATTCAGCTATAACATCAGTACAATACATGCCGTACATGAAGAATGTATTTTAATGGAGCTGTTAATTCAAAAGGCTCTGGAGCTGGAGCAATTTTAATATCCAGTACAGGGGAACAGTATCCCGTCGCCATCAAACTGCAGTTTGTCAGCACCAACAACACAGCTGAGTATGAAGGCTGTATCATGGGGCTAAAACTTTCCCGTTGAATGGGCATCAGGCGGTTAACTATCTTTGGGGATTCTAAATTGGTAATCAAGTAATCCACAGGAATCTATCAAACCAAAGAATTACATTTACTGCCTTACCATCGACAAGTTCTACAGATGGCTTTGGAGTTCGAAGAAATCTCCTTTCTACACATTCCTCGTAATAGGAATAATTTTGTAGATGCATTAGGAACGTTGGCCTCCTTGGTTTACATACCTGACAAGGAAAACATGCCAAGCATCACGTTTACTCTACAAAAAGCCCTAGTTTATGGGAATTACGTTGGAGAAGTATCGGATGAGCTACCTCCCATCCACAACCCTTGGTATCAATGCATCAAGGAGTATCTACAAGATAGATCTACACCCGCTAAGGTGAGCCTAACTGAGAAGAGGCGTATTCATCGATTTTCTATGAAATTCTACCTGAGCGGAGATGCACTTTACAAAAGAGATGTTGGATTAGGTCTCCTTAGATGTCTGGATAAAGACCAAGCTCAGAGACTCATGGATGAGATCCATGGTGGAGTATGTGGCCCACACATGAGCGGCCCCTTACTTGTCAAGAAAATTCTCAAAACGGGACATTATTGGCTTACACTCAAAGCTGACTGTGATGATCACGTCAAGAGGTGCTATCAATGCCAGATTCATGGGAATGCTATCCATGCCCCTCCAAGGGAACTCCACAATATGAGTTCGCCATGGCCCTCAATGTAGGGAATGGACGTGATCGGGCCCATCGAGCCCAAAGCCAGTAATGGACATCGATTCATATTTACCATGATCGACTACTTAACCAAATGGGTAGAAGAAGCATCCTTCCCCAGGGTTACTAAAGAAGTCATCATTGCTTTCATCAGAAACAATGTTGTTTGTCGATATGGACAACCAGAGGTCATTATGTCAGACAATGCTAAGAATCTCAACAACAAAATGATGGGGGAGTTATGCAGAAAATTCCACATCAAACATCTCAACTCCGGCATCTACCGTCTAAAGATAAATGGTGCTGTAGAAGCGGCTAATAAAAACATCAAAAAGATCATGCAGAAAATGTCTGCCAATCATAAAGGATGGCCTGACCTCTTGCCTCTGACTTTATTAGCCTACAGAACTTCCATGCGAACTTCCACTAGGGCAACCCCCTACTCACTAGTCTATGGGATGGAAGTAGTGCTCCCCATAGAAGTGGAAATGGAATCCCTCAGAGTATTGATGGATGCTCAGTTGGATGAAGACCAGTGGGTACAAGACAGGTATCACCAATTGTCTCTAATAGACGAAAGGTGAACCGCGACTATCTTCCATGGTCAGTTATATCAGCAAAGGATTGCACGATCCTACAACAGAAAAGTCCGACTACGGTAATTCAAATAATATGACTTGGTTTTGAAGAAGGTCATGGACAACCAAGATCAATCTAAGGGAAAATTCGCTCCTAACTGGGAAGGCCCGTTTGTTGTCAAGGAACTATTGACAGGAGGTGCTCTCAGATTACAGGAAATGGATGGCGATGAATTTCCACAGCTTATCAACTCGGATAACCGTGAAAGCAGTATTATGTCTAAAGTTACCATCAAACAAACATCCTGGTTTTAATCATCAAATCACCAGTCATTCTGGTTTTGAACCCTTTCTTTTGAATACTCTTCTGCCCCTCAGGGAAACATACACTTCAAGCCAGCAGCCTGGTTTTACCTCAATTCAAACCTTTCACAACCTCGGTTATCCTGAAGATGGGATTTAACCTTTCACAATTTTAGTTATCCTGAAGACGGGATTGAACCCTTCACACTTGCAGTTTATCCTAAAGACGGGATTAAACTTTTCTACGCTTGCAGTTTATCCGAAGATGGGATTAAACTTTTCACGCACCGCAGATTTATCCCGAAGACGGATTAAACTTTTTTCGCTTGCGATTTGTCCCGAGGACGGGATCAAACTTTTTACACACTTGCAGTTTGTCCTCATTATGGGATCAAACTTTCCTCTCCCCGCAGTATAGCCTGCACATGGGAGTTACGTTTCTCTTCACCTTCAATTCGTCCTGAGGGGTGAACTACGTCGACCTGATCTCCCTTATACCCGAGGGTACATAGGCAACCATATTCTCTATGGCCCGGTCGCAATAAAGAAAAAACAACAAAAACATTTCTACCCTTTCTCTACAAAACAACAAAAACAACAAAAATACTTTTACACCCATCTGCCTTCTACATTCAGCGTTGAACCTCCTACACTAGGTTCAAACTACGCAGACTTGATCTCCTGTTCAATAGGAGTACGTAGGCAGCCATTCATGGTGCAGTCTAACCCCTACCAGAACAACATACTTATCACACGATACTAGGACCAATCTTCAATTTGCCCCATTTCATCGGTTTCAGATCAAAGGGATGGAATTACCCAACCTCTTCTCACAAATAGAAGATTCGGTGACCATCTAAGCTGCGATCGTGCCTCAAAGAGAAATAACAACCCATATGAGATGGAATTAACTAGGCTTCTCACAAATAGAAGTATTGGCGACCATCTATGGTGCGGTCAATCTCAGAGAGGAAGAAACCATCTTCCTCTCTACTTTTCCATACAGATACCAATCCCAAGACACCAAAGATGGTAGGGATTTACAGAAATCAATGATCCATTCTGAGAAATCTTGCGTCTTCTCAATGTCCATCTATCAAGGATAAGTTCAGAATGCATCAAGATCACAAGGCCCTGGAGAAACAGGCAAACATCAAGCAAGTATCGAGGCATAACGAAAAGGGAAGTGAATCAAAATATATTTCCCTGTCATATATAATACTGTTTAATATATACATCTGTGCTATACATGACAAAATGGCTAAGCTAGTTTGTGCAGGAAAATACAAAGCTATCTAAAGATCTGTGTGTATGCGAACTATCAAATCTAACATAGCATCCCTCTATGAAGACGGAGGAAGCACTGCAAGCTCCTGCCCAAGGGTATGTACACGAGCTAGTAGATCAGAGGCTAACTGCATGGTGGCATAATGCTCATCAATGTAAGCACTCATGTCGGCAAGACTGACAGTCATCTTGGATCTAACTGAAGTACTATCTGTAATGGACACATCCCTAGCAAATAAGGCGGCATCCCGCTCCACTATCAATGCATCCATGGTTGATCTAGCCTCATCCCTCTCTAACAGAGCGGTATCTCTCTCATTAAGAGCTGTCAACATCGCGGCCCTAGCCTGATCTCTCTCATAGGTCATCAGATGTAAGCTCTGCTCCAAATGTTGTGCCAAATACTGAGTAACAGTGGCACTCGGGGTGGGAGAATCCATCACAAATGCTGGTAGCCCAGCAGTCAAATCATCGGTGGGAATAACAACCTCCTCTATAGGCTCCTCATCGTCAGAATCAATCCCCTGCACTATAGATACTGCCACAGCCGATGCAGTCTCTGTCTCCATCTATGCGGAATACTCTGCAGAACAACCTGGATGATCGATGTAAAACTCACCAAGTCTCGCTGATCCCAACAGCATACAACTGGATCATCCTCCATTGATAAACATGTGTGATGCGAAGTTACCGACTCACCGCCCCTCATACGGATGAAAATTTTGGAACTGGTCAAACTGACACATCACGACCAGTGGGTGGTAAGTAATCATGCCCCTCAATCCAGCCAGAGGGAGATAATCCATGCCCAGAGCATGAGTAATGAAGCTGTAGGGTGAACTAAGACCTAAACACGGTAATATGGCAAACGGATCCCTAATCTCTGCCAAAAAAACTGACCACGATGCAACATCTGTACACTCTGCAGACTGAAAGGAGTATGACATGGCTATCTCCTGGGTAAAACAAAACCCCTGCCGTCTAAATGTGCCAATCGGTCTCAAGTGTGACATAAACCACACATACAGCATGACCGAGATACCTGTAAACACTCCTGCTGGATAAGTGCAACAATATGTAGCTGACCTCAAAGTCTCTGCAATGATCATCGGTACAATGGTATGACCCTCCCCGAGAGCTCTCATCGCCATAATGACGCCGATATCCAAATTTCATCCATGTATCGCGACATGAAGACGTATGACAATACGCATAGAAGCAGTACATCTACTCTGGCTGAACGCCAATGGTCCTCCAGTGTGGTGAAATCCCTGGATTGTCGTGCATAGCTATCCTCAGAGACAAACCTATCAAACAGGAAATGCTGGGATATCACGTGGCTGGATGTAATCTCGTCCTGGACCACTCTACGTCTCAATCCGGTGAGGGTCATGAACTATCTGCTCATGTCTCCAATATGCATGCACGCAAGGTCCGCCCGGTGGCAAAGATCATCAATCGTACATATACCTCCAAAGTAGGAGTCAACTCCTACATGGGTCCCACACCTCCGGCTCGCTCCAGTTAGAGTTGCAAAGGAGGTCTCACAAGCTGAAAAGGCTAAATCAGGAATAAAAGTTCTACGCGATTGAGCGGAATAGCTTCGAAATCTCGGTTTTTCGCTTTCACGAGTTAAACTCTCGTCGTCTCAAAGGTATTCGCCTGAATGTAGGGTATATTATACCAATGAGCTCAGCTTTCATAGATCATGCTCGGCAATACCCCACAAAGGTCCGATGCCGTCATTTGCAGGGTCACAACCCTAAACATCCCTGGCGGGGGTTACAACGCAAAACCACGAAATATCAAACCTCCTCGGCGGGGGTTACAATGCAAAACCACGATATATCAAATCTCCCAGGCGGGGGATATAACGCTGAAGTTATCAATAATCTACGTATCCCCGACGGGGGTCACAACGCGCATCTTTCAAGCATCTACGTATCCCCGGCGGGGGTTACAATGCAATGCCACCATTGATACACACATCAATGAAGGTCAAGCATCCTTGACGTCATGTCAGCCGATGGAAAGTAAACTCATCGAAGCAACCTTTCCAGAAGGGGGGCTTAACATAATGCTACCATTGACACATACATCAATGAAGGTCAAGCAGCCTTGACAATGCATCTAGCGGGGATTTATCCGGTGATACACACATCAGCGAAGATCAGGAAACCCTGATAACAACAAACTGTTGGTAGTAACTCCGACAGAATGAGGGAATATGTTATATACATCCTCAAACGGACAAAGCTTTATCCCCACAGATCTCTTACACACAAGAGGTACCTCTATGGAATATAAGCCAGTGTCTAGGATTCAAGACTTTGGGGATAGCCCCAACGTCAACATCCTTGGAAACTTGGATCGCATGTCCAAGCCATCACTAATTGTCATCCCAACAGGATTACCTGACAATCATTCATACATTTTACATGCATTTGCATCATGTTGCTGCATATAGCATCATGTTTATCTTGCTTGCATTTCAAGTGTCTAGGATTCTTTATCCTATCCATGCCTTGCATTGCATGAATATAATAAAGAGGGGCATCTGTAGACACTTAAAATTTTCTGCACTCCTATTACTAACATTGTAAGAGGGTAGATTTGTCTTTTGGAGATAACCCTGAAAGACAGATTACATCCATTCTGGATACTACCGGAAGTTCAGTTCCAACCCAGAACACAAACCAGGAACATCATCTCAAACCCGGAACACACACCGGGAATGTCATTTCAAATCTCAGAGATAACCCTGAGATATGCAGATCAAAAGATCGGCAACAACACCGAAGAGGATAGTTATGTCTCGGCAATAACACCGCGACGCTCATTTCTAGTCCCAGAGATAACACTGGGAGTAGCAACCCCATCCTTGGTGATAGCCCCAAGGGATGCCATTGCAGTTCCGACAATAGCCCCGGAAATGCTTGTTTCAAACATATGCAATCAACTTCAACCATAGACATCCTTTCGAGGCACACACACCTCAGACCCGGAGATAACAACAGGCAGACATGAACATCCATAGATGACAGTGAGACATACAAACAAGCAGCAGTCCAATCTCAGATGTAACCCTGAGCAACGTCTGCTTTCTGCTTAAACCGGCGATAACCCCGGTGAGGAGTCACAACGTCATCTTACCATCTCAACAAGATGATATCACGGCATACCAACAAGTAGTCCAATCTCAGATGTAACCCTGAGCAACGTCTACATTTCGCTTAAACCGGCGATAACCCAGGTGAGGAGTCAAACGTCATCTTGTTCTTTCAACACCTGCGCATCGTCTCAACACTTCATACATACATACATCCAACAATGTCCCACAAGAGCCGAGGATTGACAATCCCAAGTGACTATTACGCGTGGCAGTACATTGGATAAAATTTGAAGCTTGAAGACCGTGGGCATAGACCCCTCTTCCTGACTTCGTACAACCTCTAATCCATGTCATTGCATAACTCTCGACACAAGTGGTCCGAAGAAGGTCAAATATACCTCGTTCGGATGCTCGGATTAAACTTCTGCAAGTTTGAGCGGACATTACAGTGCATGAGTGCACGTACTACGAGACGATGGGACCCGTGAGGCTCGGATGGATCATGACCACCCATGGGTACAATCTGCAATGTCATCGCAGTGTACTGCTGGCCATCAAATCTATATATACAAGCCTTGGGGTTAGCCATTTAAGAAGGAGAGGGAGGGAAAAAGGCGAGGAAGCCATGTCCATTTTACTCTGCATACACATCTTTTGAGTGTTTCCTCACTTCTAAACACTAGTTAGCTCACATATAGCTATCTTTTATCCCACGGGAGCCGAGTGTTTATCCATTTAAAGTCATAGAAGTCTACTTTGGTGCTTCACCGTAAGCCTTCTTATATTCTATAAAGCCTTCTTCTCATATTAGCACACACCGTTGTACACGTTGAGAGTCGTCGTGTGAGTGTGTTTGCCTTTAATTTTGATTCGTGGTTTTCATTTACGCCTCGTATATATATACTTATATATATGTATATATTTCATATATGGACTAACATTATCGAAAGTTATGCCTCGATTGAGCCTAGACTTGATGCCCGAGGCGTTTAATTACTTTATATATATATATATATTATATATATATAAGCGTGGTGTTTAACTCTGACTCGATGAGCCCGGATTTTATATCCGGTGCATTTAATTACTTATATATATATATATATATATATATAATTGTTGTCGGACATATCCGATGAGCTCGGATTCATATCCTATGTTCTTTCGCTTTTATATATATATTGTGTACACACACACACACGTATATATATATATATATATATATATATATATATATATATATATATATATATCTACATTCTTGTCATTACTGGAGTTTACTTTCGTGGCCTTTACTGACTTTTTATTTACATTTCGTCTGCTGGAGTTTACTTCGTGGCGCTTGATCGCTTTTTATTTTTATTTATATTTCGTCCCACCTGAGTTTACTGTGGTGGTTGATCATGTTCATATATATATATATATATATATATATATATATATATATATATATATATATATATATATATATATATATTTACCGCTTTTATATATTTACATTTCGATCCCCCATGGAGTTGCTTTCGTGGTGGTTGATCATGTCTCAGATATATATATTTGACTTATATATATATAACTCGCCATCGCTTTCCATACAAATTGCAAGATCATGTGAGCCTAGGAATCATGTGATCACAGTTGTCGGGCCATCAATCTAGATTCTGGTTCCCATGATGGACATTTTTCAAATTTAGAAGACTTTGTATATTATTTTACAATGTCGAATTTCCTTGGATGGTCACATGCCCATGAGGAGTTCTAAGATCGTTGTATATTATTTTTCGAGAATGCTTCAGATCTCAAAAATAAAAGCAAACAAGCTTCTAACATTTAATAATAAAATGGAAGTATGAAAAGGTCTCAATTCCTATTGAGCACAGGGTTTGAAAAACCTCTTTTATAAAATGTCATTACTACATCTTGGTTAAAACTTATTTTTTCTATAAAATTCAAACATTGTGTATATAGGTGCGAACGAGGCCTCGCACTACTTTCAAATAATTGCATATTGATCCACACACACATATACACACATTCATATAACAATTTCTTTAAAAAGTGGCGGTCACCGTGGTAACACGGATGTCGGGGGGTGACTAACACCTTCCCTCTGCATAATCAAGCCCCTGGACCCAAAATGAATCTCGATTTAACAGACCCTACTAGCAGTGTCAAAACACTGGGTTAATGTGCAAACCTTTTCGGTTGCATTGGTGCAACCAGTTAAATACACCAACTGGCGACTCTTAAAGTCAAATCGTCGACATTATACATGTCGGACCTTTTTCACTTGTTTTTTCAAACAAATCTCACATTAACATGAGAACACCAAAGAACAAGTAACGAAAAGGGACACTCAAAAATCCCGACGTCGACACACGTAAGCCAAAGATGACTTTCATCACAATATAAGCATGAGGATTATGACAATGATATAAGAATTCAATTAAAAGAAAGTAAAGGATAAATTTTTTTAAGATCTATAATTTAATCTATCCAGAATTCAATAATGTCCAAATTTTCAACATGATACTGCTTTGTAGAGTAAAATTCAAGATTAATATTCATGTATCAAAAATAATTTGGACAGAAAAGAAATAAATTTTTCGGTGAATAGTACCCTTGTGAATAGTACTTCGGGAATAGTACCCTGTGAATAGTACTTTGGGAATAGTACCCCGTGAATAGTATCCTGACATAAAAAGTTTCCCAAATACCCTAGTGAACAATATTTGAGTGAATAGTAATCAGGTGAATAGTAACTCATGAATAGTATCCCGACATGAAAAGTGCCCCGAATACCCGAGTGAATAATATTATAGTGAATAGTAAAACTGAGTGAATAGTAACCTGTGAATAGTAACTCGTGAATAGTACTTCGGGTGAAAATATTGATATTTAATAAGAAAGTTTATATCAATATTCCAATAAAATGATACCGGATGAAGCACAAAACTTACGAATATTCCATTAATTTCAAGGATTATAGAAGTAATACTTACCATAGTAAGTTTAGATTTAAGAATATGAAAAGAATTAACACACGAAGACTGCAAATGGATTTTCACCTGTCATATGGTACGTAATCTGCGTAGACAGGTTATTCCGACATACTAAAGGATGAATACGAAAAATAGTATTCCTTATGAATACGAAAGAAATAATACCCTTTATCTTAGTAGAAAGCTGGATACTGCAAAAGTGAAGTAGTAGAATACTCTTCTTCTTGCTCTCTATAGTTTCTCTCTCTATAGTGTTTCTTGTGAATCTCAGTGAATTGGTGAGAATGAAAGAAGAATTAAGCTTCTATTTATAGGAGAATAGACTAAATAGTAACTAATTCACGAACAGTCCAGATTGATTTACTATTAGAACGGATGGTCCAGATTAATTACTATTTAAACCACCATCGACGGTCCAGATTGATTTACTTTTAAAACCACCATCAACGGTCTAGATTGATTTACTATTAAAATCACCATCGACGGTCCAGATTGATTTACTATTAAAACCACCATCAATGGTCCAGATTGATTAACTATTAAAACCACCATCAATGGTCTAGATTGATTTAACTTATTACACTTTAGTACCCCTAAAGTTTTCCAATTTTGCATTATTCCCTTCTAACTTTTGTAAATCACTTATCTTCAATAAACACATTCTTAATACTTCAACAATTATTCATCATTAATATTATAACTCACAATATTTAACAACCAGGTCGTTCGTAGGAAAGAGGGGGCTTTCCGATAAGGATTTATCTTTATTAGCGCGCAATTATGTGACCAAATCTCTCATTGACAGAACTTCTAGACATTGTCAATATTGAAAATACTAATATGAATAACTTTATTGTCCCAATTATTGATTTAATAATATAACATATTATGCAGATGATACTGTGACCATAATTGAATCAATAATATGAGAGATATGATGCAAAGAATTAATTTGTAGTAATAATTGAGTATAAGCGAGTGACTTCTCAACGTAAGCATCAATAATCAATACCATGTGCTACTATGCAACCACGCCAGATTCTTGTACTTTTTACCATTTAGTAGTTCAACGGTTTAACGGTAGAAACTTCCGTTATTTTTTTATAAAAGATATTTCGTCATTTTCTAACTACGACAATACTTCCATTGTGGGGTCCACCAATGATTGTGTCGCATTTAATATTCCCTCGTTAAAATGAATATTCCCCGACTAATCGAATATTAACTGACACAACGAATATTTTATATCAACTTGCTTACTTTGCAAAATTTTCCAAATATTACCCACAACTATAACATTATATCATATCTATACCATAATATTCAAAAATATATTTCAAGAAAAATTATTCTTTATTCAAAAAAAGTTGGGGTCTTACAACCTCCCCTTCTTATGAAATTTCGTCCTCAAAATTAGGGTACGTACCTGATATGTCGAAGAGGTGAGGATACCTTGATTTCATTTTGATTCTAACTCCTGTGTCATTTCCTCCACATCGTGGTTTCTCCACAAAACTTTGAGTTGAGGTATAACCTTGGAGCGTAGAATATGATCCTTCTTATCCAAGATTTTAACATCTACCTCTTCATACGTTAAATCTTCCGCTATCTCGTCCGGTTCTAATTCAATAATGTGTTTCGAGTCGTCCACATATTTACGTAACATTGATACGTAAAAAACGTTATGAACACGCGACATACTTGGCGGTAAATCAAGTCTATAGGTCACAGTTCCTACTCGGTCAAGGATTTCAAATAGACCAATAAAATTGAGGGTTGAGATTTCCTCTCTTTATCGATTCTTGCTTCTAGAATAACGCCTTCTTGAACCTTCTTCTTTACATTCATCAGCTCTGAGTCTGTATCTTGATCGACTTTAACTTTATCGATTAAAGTGGGTTTTAATTGTATATTTGTCATTATCACATGGGTCCCTGGAGTCTTTAACTCTATCTCCATCCTTTGTAGGTCATACAAAATGGGTCTTTGTGTTAACAACGTCACACTCGTAACCGCATACGATCTTCCACTCAACTCGTCAGCTTCCACGTTCGCTCTTCCACTATGATATTGAATGGTATGGTCGTAATCTTCAACAGCTTGAGCCAACGTCTTCGATGCATGTTACGTTCGTTTTGGGTGAAAAAATATTTAAGGGTTTTGTATCGGGTTCAAGGTGGATACAAAATTCGATTTCACGCTCTGGGGGTAGGCCAGAAAGTTCTTCAGGGAATACGTCAGAAAATTTATTAACAATAGAAATATCATTCAAATCTGACGTATTTTTGTTTAAATTCGTGACATGAGCTAAGAAAACTTGACATCCATTTTTCAATAAACGAATAGCTTTATGGCTTGAGATGACAGTGATTGACTTTAGTGGTTTGGTTATTTGAATTCGCATAATAGGATGGTTAGGAATATGAAAGCTAACACCCTTATGAAAACAATCAATTTTAGCATGATGAGTAGTTAACCAACCAATTCCTAAAATCACCTCGAATGCAAGTATTTTCAAAGAGATAAGATCGACAGGTAATGTGAAAGTGTCGATTTGAATCAAACAAGATTTATAAACAGTGGAGGTAACGAAGGTTTCTCCTAACGAAGTTTCAACCAATAAGCTAAAGTCTAATTTCTCTGGAGTTCAATTTAAACGTTGAGCGCAAGTAGGAGAAATAAAATAATGGGTAGAACCAGTATCGAATAAGGTATATACTTCGCAAGAATTTTTAATTAACTAACCCGTGCTAAATTCATTCGGGTTACTCGTTTTTTGAGAAGTCATGAAAAATGCTCTTCTTGAAACCGCCGACTTTGTTTTGTCTGTATCCGCCTTTGGTGCCACCGTCCCAGCTGGACTTGACTTTACTACATGACAAAATCGAGCTAGGTGACCTTCTCTTCCGTAATTGTAACACGCTTTGGACTGCATTGTGCAGTTTAGACTGATGTGTCCCTCTCCTCCGCATTTGTAACATACGATCGGTGGTCGTTCTCCTTCCTTAACAACAGGTGCTGGTGCTGACGTCTTTCCATCATTATTGAATCTTCTCTTCTTAAAATTTCCACTTCTATTATCTTGGCCATGATTACCACCGGAGTGGTTACCATTTCTTGCATGTTGATTCCCTCTACGTTTGTTGTCACCGCTTCAATGACTGCTACCACTGGTATTATCGACTTGCTAGCTGCTCTCTCTTGGTTGGGTTGACTCATTATCGCGCTCCAATACTAAGCCCTATTTACAACATCTGAATACAAACACAGTTTATGAGAAATGAGGTATTGACGTATTTCGGGTCTCAAACCTCGTAGAAACATTCGCGTCATTCTCTCCTCATTATCAACTAAATGGGATGCGAACCAGGACAACTCGGCAAACTTAGCCTCATACTGCGACACGGTCATATTATTTTGCTCCAACTTGATAAACTCCATCTCCTTCATGTGACGAATACTTTCGGGAAAGTACTTGTCATTGAATAGCCCTTGGAACTTCTCCCAAGACATTTTGAGTGCGGCAGAAATTTGAGTACGCTTTTCTCGATTCCCACCGAGAATCGCCTCTCCTCTCAACATGAAGATGGCAAAAGGAACCTTTTGCTCCTCGGAACATCCCAGGATATCAAATATCTTGGTGATCTGCTTTATCCACATCTCCGCCTTAAGTGGTTCTGGCTCTCCCAAAAACTCCGGTGGTCCCAGCTCCTTGAACTGCTTAGCAGTGACCACCCGAGAGTTGCCAGTGTTTCCACCAGCATTTTGAACAAGAGCCGCTCTCGCCTGATGTTGCATGAATTGCATAAAGCCTCTGAATAACCCATTGTTTATCATTTGATCGGTGTTGCTATTTACCTGAGGATTATTGTCTTTCTGTTGCACATTATCCTGGGTATTGATCGTTGGTGACTCAACGGTCTCATGTGCTTCATTGCTTACCTCGACATATTCATATGCCATTTCAAACACTGCCATAAAACAAGGGTTAATTGACATGCCACATATTATCCCTATACTCTGACCGACCAATTAAATACAAAATAAACTTAGGTAGGTCATACTAGCGAAGAAATTCCCCGTCTCTCCCCTCCTAGTTCTTGTCTCACATCACAGCCAGGGATCATATCCCTAAGATTTGATACCAACTGTGATGCCCCCAAAATAGGTTTACATCACCCATCTTCGGTCGCCAAATACATGGTACAAAATACAAATACCAACTTAATTATACAACATGAGCTGAGAGTTTTTACACGAATATTGTCATCTAGACAATATCCAAACTCAAATAGAGTCTTCATTACATTTATTGGCACACTTATTTATAGAATAGTGAGGACTACTATAACACCATCTCGGGCCATCACTCCGTTTCCCGACTAGTTCCGGCTACGTTCTCATTTCCTGAAGAGAACAATGGAAGTAAAAGGGTGAGCTCAACTAGCCCAGTAAGAAAGATTATGACTAAGATAATGCAGAATAAGTTATCATTAGCCTTCAACAATGTTAAAATGATAGAATATAATAGACAACAAGTTTAACTGCAGCGGAACAAGCAATCCATTAGAAGAGTCAAGTAGAGCATGATATCTATTATCTTCTATGATTTAAAAAGTTTATCATTAGCTTTATTGTTGGGACTCAGCTTAATAAATAGATCACATCATCAAATCATCCCTGCACTACGGGCTAAGGATATTCATTAGTATCACGTCCACAAATTATTCTTGCACTACGGGCCAAGAATTATTCGTTTAATCATCAATGGTCATGACTATACCGAATTATCCCTGGTCATAATCATACCAATTAATAGTCCATCTATGCACGTAAGCCAAAGATGACTTTCATCACAGTATAAGCATGAGGATAATAACAATGATATAAGAATTCAATTAAAAGAAAGTAAAGGATAAATTTTTTAAAGATTTATAATTTAATTTATCCAGAATTCAATAATGTCCAAATTTTCAACATAATACTGCTTTGTAGAGTAAAATTCAAGAATAATATTCATATATCAAAAATAATTTGGACAGAAAAGAAATAAATTTTTTGGTGAATAATACCCCGTAAATAGTACCCTGTGAATAGTACTTCGGGAATAGTACCCCGTGAATAGTACCCCGACATAAAAAGTATCCCAAATACCCGAGTGAATAATATTTGAGTGAATAGTAATCGGGTGAATAGTAACTCGTGAATAGTATCCCGGCATGAAAAGTGCCCCGAATACCCGGTGAATAATATTATAGTGAATAGTAACCCATGAATAGTAACTCGTGAATAGTACTTAGGGTGAAAATATTGATATTTAATAAGAAAGTTCATATCAATATTCCAATAAAATGATACTGGATAAAGCGTAAAACTTACGGATATTCCACTAATTTGAAGGATTATAGAAGCAATACTTACCATAGTAAGTTTAAATTTAAGAATATGAAAAGAATTAACATACTGAAGGCGCAGAATGGATTTTCACGTATATACGATGCGTAATCAAAGAGACAAAAGTTATTTCGACATACTAAAGGATGAATACGAAAAATAGTATTCCTTATGAATACGAAAAAAAATAATACCCTTTACCTTAGTAGAAACCTAGATACTGCAAAAGTGAAGTAGTAGAATACTCTTCTTCTTGCTCTCTAGTTTCTCTCTCTATAGTGTCTCTTGTGAATCTCAGTGAATTGGTGAGAATGAAAGAAGAATTAAGCTTCTATTTATAGGAGAATGGACTAAATAGTAACTAATTCACGAACGGTCCAGATTGATTTACTATTAGAACGGATGGTCCAGATTGATTTACTTCTAAAACCACCACCGACGGTCCAGATTGATTACTTTTAAAACCACCATCGACGGTCCAGATTGATTACTTTTAAAACCACCATCGACGGTCCAGATTGATTTACTTTTAAAACCACCATCGACAGTCTAGATTGATTTACTATTAAAAACACCATCGATGGTCCAAATTGATTTACTATTAAAACCACCATCAATGGTCCAGATTGATTAACTATTAAAACCACCATCAATGGTCCAGATTGATTTAACTTATTACATTTTAGTACCCCTAAAGTTTTCCAAGTTTGCATTATTCCCCTCTAACTTTTGTAAATCACTTATCTTCAATAAACACATTCTTAATACTTCAATAATTATTCATCATTAATATTGCAACTCACAATATTTAACAACCAGGTCGTTCCTAGGAAAGAGGGGGCTTTTCGATAAGGATTTCTCCTTATTGGCGCGCAATTAGGTGACCAAACCTCTCCTTGACAGAACTTATAGTCATTGTCAATATTGCAAATAATAATATGAATAACTTTGTCATCTCAATTATTGATTTAATAATATAACATATTATGCAGATGATATTATGACAATAATTGAATCAATAATATGAGAGATATGATGCAGCAATTATTGTAGAAATAATTGACTATAATCGAGTGACTTCTCATGTAAGCATCAATAATCAATACCTTGTGCTACTATGCAACCCACAGCGCCAGACATCTTGTACTTTTACCATTGGGGTAGTTCAACGGTTTAACGGTAAAACTTTATTTGTTATTTTTATAAAAAGATAATTCTGTCATTTTCTAACTACGACAATACTTCCATTGTGGGGTCTACCAATAATTGAGCCGCTGTACGAATATTCCCTGTTAAAAAGAATATTCCCCGGCCAATCGAATATTAACTGACACAACGAGTATTTTATATCAACTTGCTTACTTTGCAAAATTTTCCAAATATTACCCACAACTATAACATTATATCATATCCACACTATAATATTCAAAAATATATTTCGAGAAAAATTATTCTTTATTCAAAAAAAGTTGGGGTCTTACAATCGTTTCTAAGGTGCTAACCTGAATATATCAGTTTCAAATAGAATAAGATCTAAATCATGACAAGAAATCACATCAAAGCCTTAATAATTAATTACATACTTGTCTACACAATTCCAATCTCATCATTGGCCAAAATAGTCTGTAACTATCTAACAGCTGGAAACATGCAAGTATGAACTAAATGCAATAAAAACAGTAAACTAAACTAAAATTCTTGAAATTTTTCCAATTTTTTTCATTTTTTTTTCAACTAATTACAACTAAACTATTAAAGTAAACTAACTAAACATACATACATGAAAACTAACTAAACTACTATGCAAATGCAAATTACATGCAACTACATGAATGCAAACATACATGATATAAACTAAACATGAAAACTAACTAAACTAACATACATATCAAAATAAAATTAAAACTAATATCCCCCAAACTTAACAGTTACAATGTCCTCATTGTAAATATAGCACAATAAAAGAATAGAGGACTTCCCTGTATCCTGCTAAGCTTGTGGTGGTGATGGTGGCCTTGGAACACAAACTCTGCACTCCTCCATGTCTGAATCTGATGGAGGGTATTGTGGCATAGGATCAGGCGTCTAGTACTGAAACTGAGCGGTAGGGGCGGGATTTAAACTGTATAATGATGCATTCAAAGAGGCAAATAACGTGTTCATGGCGTTAAACATATGGTCTTGCCTAGCCACAAGTCGTCTCATCCTTCTGTCAGCTTCTTTATCTCGAGCATCAATATGGCGCTGGAGGTTGCGAAATTGGGAACTGAACATATATTTGCCCGACCTAATACTACCTATAGTCTCCTCCTCCCCAGTCATCTCATCAGCTCAGAACTCGTCGTCCCCTGAGGTGTCATCAGCCTCTTCTTCTTCCTCAAAAGCATCAGGAAATACAAAACCGATACCTCATGGATGAGACTCCTCTTCAGCCCAGACAGTGTATCTAGCAATCCTTCTGGAGTCTAACAACTGGAGTGGCTGCTGTACAGGCTCATTCCTTGACCTTCGCACACCAGACTACCTACACAACCACATATGAGAGATGGGTGTGGCAGTCTGCCTGAGAATGACCTGCACAGACAGCGACAGATAGAGAAGCTGATGATAGCACCAATGTTGATGTCGAAGTCTTTGACAATTTCATAAAGTAGTAGCACTTTTTCCCTTGTCACCTCATTGGTATACGTTGAAGGAAACAACTTTGCGCACATAAATGCATACCAGATCTTTCCATAATGACTCGAGTCCTTGCTAAGGAAAATCGTGCCACCCTTTCTTCTTTTTACCAAAATTGTGCCCGGTTTAGATATCTCAGTTAAAATCTAGTCATAGTCGGGATTGTTGTCACGTAGCTGAGTATACTGGCATGTAGTAGGGGCTCGCAGGCTGTAGTACTCGTTGATGGCCTCTAGACTGAACGAAACCTGTTTACCCCTCACAAATGCCCTGTATGGTGCCCTATCCTCAACATTGGCATAGAATTCTTTCACCATGTTTACTATAGCTGGGTCAGGATCATCTGTGAGCATCTCCCAGCCTTGCTAATGTATTTGCCTCCTCATCTGCCCGTTGAAGGAATCCGGTGCCAAGCCCCGCTCAGGTGTTAGTGCTTTGGGCACTAAATAATCATACTTATCCGCGTCCTTTGCATTAGTGAACTTCCTTTTGTCAAAAGCTCGGACTGGTGGTGAAGAACCGGAACCTTTGCCCCTTTGGCACTTCGATGGTGTCTTAGGTGCCATGTCACTGTATTTATGTGTTTACTCCCCCAAACTGTCTCTTTTGAACAATACGTCGAACACTTGGTGTGAAACACCACCATAATACCCAAACTTGAACTCTGTTAACCAATTATGGTGCAAAACTGATGAAAACTTGATAATGGCGGCTTACCCAAAGTGAATCACCCCAATCGAATGGTGATATTGCTAAATTGATGCTTAATTTGAAGTTTCCCCTTCTTACTCTCTTCTGCCCTAAATAGTGTTGGAACCCTAGCTTTTGATGACTGAAATTAAGAGAATGGGTGTGTAATGTTGGGGAATTGGAGAATTAGGGTTAAGATTATATAGATTGGAAGTGTTGGACGGATTTGAAGGATAATAGAGGTGATTGAAGGAGTAGTGGGCCAATTCCTGAGGTGTATAGTGGGTTGGAATCGGTTTATGAAGACAAGAAGTGGGAAAGACCAAGTCTGTAGCTTAAAATTTTTTCTATTTTTTCCGTACCCTCGCCGGGGCGGGGGGTATTTGTTCTATAAAGACCCACCGGGGCGGGCTACTCCAGAGGACCCCTGGTCATGTCAGGCTGTAAAACCCTTGGCCGGGGTGGGGGTCCCTTTGTTGCACAACTTCAATTTATGCATTCCTTTTCCCCATACACATGTCCAATGGCGTCCTAAGTACCTAAAATTCATTGCAACACTAAATATGAGATAATGTCATGGGTCGTGAGCAAGTAAGATGAAATTTACCAAAAATCAATAACGAACTAGCTAACTTTTGTACCAAAATGAACTAAATAATACTAAATTATCAACTAAGCTTCGAAGTGAATAACATAAAGTAAAAATACTGTAATTGATACAAAAATTGGGTTGCCTCCCAATGAGCGCTTGTTTTTGAGTCTTTCAGCCTGACTACTCCCTGTTTATGGCGCATCAACAAGTGTGATTGCAGTGGCTTCGTTGTCAATGTCACCACCCTAGTAATGCTTTAACCGCTACCCGTTAACTTTGAATGTCTCGAGTGGATTTTTGTTGTACAATTCAACGTCGCCATGTGGGAAAACATTCTTGATCATAAATGGTCCCGACCATCGGGATTTGAGTTTTCCAGAGAACAACCTCAATCGTGAGTTGAACAGTAACACAAATTATCCCGGTTCAAACTTTCTCAACAAAATTTTCTGGTCGTGCCACTTCTTAACCTTTTCTTTGTACAGTTTTGAGTTCTCGTAGGCTTGCAATCGAAATTCATCGAGTTCATTCAATTGGAGTAATCTTTTCTCTCCTACAGTAACTATTTGATCAAAGTTAAGTTTTTGAATGGCCCAATACACCTTGTGATGTAATTCCACTAAAAGGTGACACGCTTTCCCATAGACCAACTGATACAGAGACATCCCTATTGGTGTCTTGTATGCTGTCCTATAAGCCCATAACACGTCATCTAACTTTAGAGACCAATCTTTTCTGCTCAGATTTACCACTTTCTCTAAAATTCTCTTCACCTCTTTGTTGGAAACCTCAGCTTGACCACTAATTTGGGGATGATAAGTTGTGGAAACCCTAAGATTGACTCCATACTTCGCCAAGAGAGCTATAAAGGATCTATTGCAGAAGTGACTTCCCTCGTCACTTTTGACTGCTCTCGGCATGCCAAACCTTGTAAAAATACTCTTTTGTAGAAATTTTAGAACTACCTTGGCATCATTTGTAGGGAGTTCTACGACTTTAACCTACCTTAACATGTAATACACAGCTAGCAAAATGTACAGGTTATTGAATAAGGGCGGAAAAGGTCCCATGAAGTCCATCCCCCATACATCAAAAACCTAGACTTCCATGATCGTGTTGAGCGGCATCTCATTCCTTTTTGATATATTGCCCACCCTTTGACATCTATTGCAGTTTTTCACGAACTGGTGGGCATCCTTGAACATAGTAGGTCGTTGTCCGCTCACTCCCATTGTGTCCCCCATACGTAGATGAATGGCATTCGTGTAAAATATTTTTCACTTTTCTATTAGGCACACATCTACGGATCATTTTATCTGCACACTATCTGAAAAGATAGGGCTCGTCCCACATGTACCACTTGACATCATGTAGGAACTTTCTTTTCTGTTGTCGTGTTAAATAAAGGGAAAGGATATTGCTTACCAAGTAATTAGCAAAATCCGCATACCATAGAAACTCAGAGTTTACTCCAAATAGCTGCTCATCCAGAAATGACTCATTGACTAAACATTTATCTGCCTCGTCCTTGTCCGTATTTTCCAGTCTTGAAAGATGATCCGCCACTTGATTATTTGTCCCCTTCCTATCCTTAATTTCCATATCAAAATCCTAAAGGAGTTGAATCCATCTAATAAGCCTAGGCTTAGCATCCTTCTTTGTGATTAGATAATGAATAGCCGAGTGATTCGTGTATACCACCACCTTTGTTCCTATCAAATAAGCTCTGAATTTGTCAAAGGCATATACTACTGCAAGTAATTCCTTCTCGGTGGTTGTATAGTTCAACTGGGCTTCCGTGAGGGTTTTATTTGCGTAGTATATGGCCTGAAATATCTTCTCTCGGCGTTGACCCAAAATAGCCCCTATCGCATAGTCGCTAGCATCGTACATTAGCTCAAAAGGCATTGTCCAATCCGGTGCTACGATCATGGGAGATGTAGTCAATTTCTTTTTCCAATGCTCAAACACTGTCATGCATTCTTCATCAAAACTAAAAACTGCATATTTCTCTAAGAGACTGCATAGTGGTTTACCAATCTTATAAAAATCCTTAATGAACCTTCGGTAGAATCCGGCGTGTCCAAGAAAACTGCAAATTCCCTTAACTGTAGTCGAAGGTGGAAGATTCTCGATTGTGTCTAGATTTTCCCTATCAACTTCTAAACCCTTTGCAGATACCTTGTGCCCCAGAATAATTCCTTCTTCAACCATAAAGTGGCACTTCTCCCAGTTTAGCACCGAGTTAATTTCCACACATCGTTTTAGAACCATGACCAGATTTTCAAGACACATATCAAAAGTATTTCTATAGGCTGAGAAGTCATCCATGAAAACTCCCACATTCCTCTCCACATTCCTCTCCACCGTGTCGTATGGGCATGTGAAGGTGGTCTTTTCTTGATCCTCAGGAGCTATGACTATTTAGTTGTACCCCGAATATCCATTCAGCAAACAGTAGTATTCATGCCCAGCAAACTGGTCCAACATCTAATCGATAAAGGGTAGAAGAAAGTGGTCCTTCCGGGTTGCCTTATTTAACTTCATGTAATCCATGTAAACCCTCCATCTGGTCACTGTCCTTGTCAAAATTAGTTCATTGTCATCGTTCGTCACTACTGTCATTCCACCCTTTTTTGGAACACATTAAACTAGACTTACTCATGTACTGTCTGAAATCAGGTATATTATTCCTTCATCCAACCACTTCAAAATTTCCTTCTTTACCACTTCTTTCATGATCGAATTTAATCTTCTGTAATGTTCCACTGTTGGCTTTGAGTCCTCTTCCAAGAGAATCTTGTGCATGCAAAAAGAAGGGCTTATCCCCTTTATGTCGGCAATTGTCCACCCTATCGCAGACATGTATTCTCTAAGAATCCTCAATAATTTACTTGCCTACAATTCGTTAAGCGCAGATGCAATAATAATAGATAAAGTATTTGAATTACCCAAATAAGCATACTTGAGGTGTTTAGGAAGAGGCTTAAGCTCAAGAGTGGGTGGCTCCTCAAGTGAAGGTTTCATTCTTGCCGAAGCTTTTTCTTCTGTATGTAGAGGCTCGAATGGTACCTTAAGCCTTCTTACTCTAGGTAAAGAATCCAACATATGCAAGTAGTCTAAAAACTCTGGATCATCCAAGTCCCCATCCCCCAATAAAGTATTTTCCAATGGATCCCTGACTAAACATTTATCCAAGTCTTCATTAACTATTTTGTCGATCACATCTAACCCAAAACACTCTTCCTCATCTGTAGGGAACCTCATGGCTTTGAACACGTTAAATTTAACTTCTTAGTCTTGTACACTCATGGCAGTAATGAGTGTAACCAACTTTTTGCCTTGTTCTGCAGTGAATGAAAAGAAGCGAAGTCTGACTGCATCATCCGACACCCCATTGTATCTAAAAGTGTCTCAAATTTCCTGAAAGCTGACTAAGTGCTCATTTGGATCGTCGTTGGCTAATCCCCCAAACTGCACTAAGTTCTGTATCATTTGTATGGTCCCAAGCTTGATCTCAAAATTATTCGCAGCTATCGCAGGCCTGGTAATGCTAGACTGAAGCTCAGTCACCCTGGGAGTAGTATAATCCCTTAGCGCTTTCTAATCCTCTGCAACCATTGTTTCGTCCTGTTTATCAAAGTTCTCTCTGCTTTCCCTATTCCACTTACTCAACCTCTGAAACCGTCTATCGATGTCGTCATCGAAAGGAAGCAACTCTGGCTTCTTAGACCGAGTTTGCATACACTAAATCAGAGAACCTAAAACACAAGAAATAACAAAAATAAAAGAAAAATTGTTCAAGTAAAACTGTACTAATTAAACTGATATTGAAAAAAAAATACGAAAATCAAAACTAGTCCCCGACAACGGCACCAAAAACTTGTTGGGTAAATTCTAGATACGCTCTACACGCAAGTGTACGTGGTCAACAAGTAATATAATGATGAGAAAAGTATCATTCCCACAAAGACTAGTATGAAATTAAATCTAACAATTACCAGTCTTATATTATTTCAATTTTATTAAACTACTCAAATTAATAATTAGGATTTATAAAAACTAAAAAAAACTAAAAATCCAAACCAATCAACACAAATTATTAACCATAATTTCAAGCAAATAATGGAGAATTAGGCTTACAATTTCACTTTAAGTTTCACTCCGATTATCACACATTTTTCCAATTTCATTGACTATCTCAGTTTGTTAATCAAGAACACTCAAGTAGAATTAGCCATCTCTCGATGCACTAACTATGACGCCCCCAAAATAGGTATACACAACCCATTCCGAGTCACCAAATACATGGTACAAAATTCAAATACAAACTTAATCATACAACTGTCGTGTAAAATATGACAAAACATAAGCTGAGAGTTTTAACACGAATATTGTCTCGTAGACAATATACAAACTCAAATGGAGTCCTCATTACAATTATTATCACATTATTTCATAGAATAGTGAGGAATACTATAGCCACCAGCTTGGACCATCACTCCATTCCCCAACTAGTCTCGGCTATATTCTCATTTTCTGAAGAGAACAATGAAAGAAAATGGTGAGCTCAAATAGCCTAGTAAAGAATATTATGACTAAGATAATGCAGAATAAATTATCCTTAGCCTTCAACAGTGTAAAACTGATAGAATACAATAGACAACAAGTTTAACTGCAGCGGAACAAGCAATCCATTAGAAGAGTCAAGTAGAGCATGATACACTATTTTACAAAATAGTGAGGACTATTATAACAACTACCTTGGAACATCACTCCACACCCCGACTACTCCCCGCTATATTCTCGCTTCCTGAGAAGAAATATGGAATAAAAAGGAAAAGGGTGAGCTCAACTAGCCTAGTAAAGAATATTATGACTAAGATAATATAGAACAAATTATCGTTAGTCCTCAACAAGGAAAAATCTGATAGAATACAATAGACAACAAGTTTTAAATCAATATTCGCAGTGAAAATAACAATTCATTAGAAGAGTTATGTAGATAATGAAATCTACTTTCTTCTATGAATTTAAAAGTTTATCATCAATATTTTATCCCTGTAACATCAATCAATATACATCTTGAATCAAATATTCATCTTTGCACTACAGGCCAAATATATTCATCAGTTGGTCATGTTCATCTCAACACCTGTTCATCTTTGCACTACGGGCCAAAAATATTCATCAGAAAATCATTCATCTTTGCACTACAGGCCAAAGATATTCAGTTATATCACCATTTAGGACTGAAGATGATGAAAAATATTTTTAAAAAAATGAATCCAGTGAAACAAAAGAACAAATATTACAGATTTGTACTTCGGTTTATCCATGTTCAAAAATACTCCATAATAAAGTATTGTGGAGCAAAATTCAAGAATGAAGTTCAAAACATGGATACAATCAAAGCTAATAATCATAATAAACAACTTAGACGAAGAAAAGAAAATTTTAATTTTTTCGTGAATAGTATCGTATACGTGAATAGTGTCGTATACGTGAATAGTAATCCCGACACAAAAAGATAAGAATTTCACAAGAAAAATCTTACCAATATTCTGGCATAATGATATTGAAAGAAATAATATCATTTTAAAAAAAACTAACATCCCTTACCTCGAAAGAATAGTACTTCTAGCTGGAATATCAGATATAACGCCAAAGGAACTTGCACCGTATCGCAACGCTCAAAGTATCAAAATACTCACAGGAATGCGCTTGATAATATAGAGAGAGAAGATTTCAGTTTCTGGTGTGATTTTCAATTCTAACCTAAGCACCCTATTTATAGGAAAATGCTTAGAACACCAAAGTAGAAAATTTAATAAAATATTAATATATATTAAAAAATACTAGTGGGACCCACCAACATAATAAAAACATTTTTCTTAAAAAAAATAATTAAAACTTCAAAAAATAATTATTCTGGAACTTCAATAATTCATAATAAATAGCCCTTTTATCAAAAAAATTCAAATCTAATGTCCATTCCATAGGAAATTCAATTCTCTACAACTTTGTAGTTTTAAGTTTTTCCAAATTCCAAGTAGAACTTGACCGAAACCCACATACGGACGATTTTGCAAGCTATAAACAAATTTCAGTCAAGAAATGGGGCCCACGAACATGTTTAATATGTTTTAAACATTTTTTGTAACAAAAATACTCTTCCTCCTCATTTATTCATATATCACACATTCATTGTAAAATATCACCATTATTATATTATTATAATATAATAATATATTTAAATGAATTATTTTATCAGAAAAGATAAAATATCAATTTTCAACAATTGCCACATTAAAAATTTTCTCCATCTATATCCACATAAAATGAATATTTTCCTTATCATATAAATCAATAATTAATTATTCACAAATAATATTACAGAATCACAATACTAACAACCAGACCGTTCCCAAGAAAGAGAGGGCTTTCCAATAAGGATTTCTCCTTACTGGCGCGCAATTAGGTGACCACACCTCTCCTTAGACAGAACTTTCTAGAAATTTCCAATAATGTTGTGAAGCCCCCAAAATAGGTATACATCACCTATCTTGGGTCACCAAATACATGGTACAAAATTCAAATACAACTTAATTATACAACAGTCGTGTAAAATACGACAAAACATATGCTGTGAGTTTTAATACAAATATTGTCATCTAGACAATATCCACACTCAATTGAGTCCTCATTACATTTATTATCATACTATTTAACAGAATAGTGAGGACTACTAATGCTATTATCTGGACCGTCACTCCGTTCCCCGACTAGTCCTTGCTACGTTCTCATTTTTTGAAGAGAACAATGAAAGTAAAAGGGTGAGCTCAACTAGCCCGGTAAGAAATATTATGACTAAGATAATACAAAATAAATTATCGTTAGCCTTCAACAGTGTTAAACTGATACAATATAACAAACATCAAGTTTAAGCTGCAATGAACAAGCAATCCATTAAAAGAGTCAAGTAGAGAATAAAATCTACTATCTTTTATGATTTAAAAGGTATTTCATCACTTTTATCGCTGGGACTCAGCTTAATAAATAATTCACATCATCCCTGCACTACGGCTAATGATATTCACTAGTATCACAACCACAAATTATCCATGCACTACGGGCCAAGGATATTCGTGTATTCATCAATGGTCATGATCATGCCAACAACTGTCCGTCAATACCCTACGGGCCAATGAGGAGTTTTACCACATCATTTGTAACATTACGGTCATGATTATACCGATAAATCCCTGGTCATAATCATGCCAAGTCCATCTATGCACTACATGCCACATATGACTTTCAACATAATATAAACATGAGGATGATGACAATGATATAAGAATTCAATAAAACAAGTTCAAGAATTAATTTATCCAGGAACTAATAACGTCCAAATTGTCAACATGATACTTCTTTGTAGAGTAAAATTCAAGAATGCTCATAAGAATATTTCAATGAAAAGATACTGGATGAAGCGCAAATATCAAGGATATTCCACTAATTTCATGGAGTATAGAAGTCAAAACTTTAACCAACTAAGTATAATAAAGAATTGAATAACAAAAGAAATCACCAGGCATACGATAGACCGCACAGATAGGTTATTCCAACAGAATAATAAAAAACGGAACCAGGTCATGCGTAAACGCACAGACAGGATATTCCAATAGAATATTAAATAACGGAACCAGGTCAGGCGAAATTTACACCAACAAGATGTTCCAACAGAATAATAAATAACGGAACCAGGTCATGCATAAACGTACAGACATGATGTTCCAATAGAATAATAAATAACGGAACCGTGTCGTGAAATTAAGACCAAGCGAGGATGTTCCAATGTAATAATAAAGAATGGAATAACAAAAGAATTTCACCATGTATGCGGTATCAGATAGAGCGAGTTATTCCAACGAGAATAATAAAGAATGGAATAATGGAAGAATTTCACCATGTATGCGGTACTTCAGATAGGCAAAGTTATTCAATGTAATAATAAAGAATGGAATAATAGAAGAATTTTACCAAGTATAGGGTAGCCCACGTACAAAAGTTATTCCAATGTAATAATAAAGAATGGAATAATGTAAGTTCTCTTCATGAATCTGAAAGAAATAATACCCATTACCTTAGAAGAAATTGGATATAGAAGTGGTGAAGTAGCGAACACTTGTCTTCTTTTCTCTCTATAGTTTCTTTCTAGAGTTTCAAATTGAATTCGTAAGAAATAATGAAGGAATGAGCTTCTATTTATAAAAGAATGGGTGAATAGTAACTAATTCTAACGCGTTCCATTGATTTACTTTTTAAGCGGGACGGTCAGATTGGTTTACAATAAAATATAATATATTCTATTTATAATCTAATAAAACGAATAACTTTGTTTTATATAAAAAGATTTTACTATGCAAACACTATGCAAATACTATACATAATAAAATATAATATATTCTAATTATTGTCTAATAAAATAGATAACTTTATAAAAGTATTCTGTTTTATATAAAATATCGACAATAATTGAATCAATTAACGTGAGATACTATGCAACAATTATTGAAGCAATAATTGAACAAAACTGAGTGACTTCTCATGTAAGCATCAATAATCAATACCGTGTGCTACTATGCAACCACGTGTATTCCTGTACTTTTAACACCGGGTGTTTCAACAGTTAACGATAAAACTTTCGTCGTTATTTTCATAAAATATTTTTGTCGTTTTCTCAATCCAACAATAATTCTGTTGTGGGGTCCATCAATGATTGTGTCGTTGTACGAATATTCCCTGTTAAAACGAATATTTCCCGACCAATCGAATATTATATAACAACTTGCGTACTTTGCAAAATTTATAAATATTACCCACAACTATAACATTATATCAAATTCATTCCATAATATTCAAAAATGATAATTATAGAAAATTCATCTTTATTCATAAAAGTTGAGGTCTTACAAATGCTATCTAATAATATTATTCAAATAATATGAATTATTGATCTGATAATGGAAAATACTATGTATTGACAATTATTGAAACAACAATGATATAAAATATCAACGTAGCGATTATTGAATCAATAAAATAAAATATTGAACAGTAATTACTGTAACAATTATTGAGTTGTGCCTTCTTACGTAAGAATCAATAATTGGTGCAATACCGTATGCTACTGTGTTTTAACCACCGGGTATTCCAATAGTATTAACGGTAACAACAACGCCTTTATTTATAAACAACTTATACTTGTCGTTTTCTTCATCCAATAGCAGCGGAAATAACAATTCATTAGACGAGTTACATAGAGAATGAAATCTACTTTCTTCTATGAATTTAAAATTTTATCATCAATATTTTATCTCTGTAACATCAATTAATATACATCTTGAATCAAATATTCATCTTTGCATTACAGGCCAAAGATATTCATCAGTTGGTCATGTTCATCTCAACACCTGTTCATCTTTGCACTACGGGCCAAAGATATTCATTAGAAAATCATTCATCTTTGCACTACAGGCCAAAGATATTCAGTTATATCATCATTTAGGACTGAGGATGATGAAAATATTTTAAAGAAAAGCGAATCCGGTGAAACAAAAGAAAAAATATTACGGATTCGTACTTCGGTTTATCCATGTTCAAAAATACTCCATAATAAACTATTGTAGAGCAAAATTCAAGAATGAAGTTCAAAACATGGATACAATCAAAGCTAGTAATCATAATAAACAACTTAGACGAAGAAAAGAAAATTTTAATTTTTCAGTGAATATTGCTGTATACGTGAATAATGTTGTATACGTGAATAGTGCCGTATGCGTGAATAGTAACCCCGACAAAAAAAGACAAGAATTTCACAAGAAAAATCTTACCAATATTCTGGCATAATGATATTGAAAGAAATTATATCATTTTTAAAAAAAATAGCATCCCTTACCTCGAAAGAATAGTACTTCTGGCAGGAATATCAGATATAACGCTGAAGGAACTTGCACCGTATAGCAACACTCCAAGTATCAAAATACTCACAAGAATACGCTCGATAATATATAGAGAGAAGATTTGATTTACGGTGTGATTTTCAATTCTAACCTAAGCACCCTATTTATAGGAAAATGCTTAGAACACCAAAGCAGAAAATTTAATAAAATATTAATATATATTAAAAAATTTCCTACGCACACCAAAGAAACTGAATTCAGCAAGCTTTCAATACTAGTGGGACCCACCAACAGAAATTCAATAATTCATAATAAATAGCCCTTTTATCAGAAAAATTCGAATCTTATGTCCATTTCATAGGAAATTTAATTCTCTATAACTTTGTAGTTTTATGTTTTTCCAAATTCCAAGCAGAACTTGACCGAAATCCACATACGGACGATTTTGCAGGCTAATCAAATTTCAGTCAAGAAATGGGGCCCACGAACATGTTTAACATGTTTTAAACATTTTTTGTAACAAAAATACTCTTCCTCCTCATTTATTCATATATCACACATTCATTGTAAAATATCACCATTATTATATTATTATAATATAATAATATATTTAAATGAATTATTTTATCAGAAAAGATAAAATATCAATTTTTAACAATTGTCACATTAAAAAATTTCTCTATCTATATCCACATAAAATGAATATTTTCCTTATCATATAAATCAATAATTAATTATTCACAAATAATATTACACAATCACAATACTGACAACTAGGCCGTTCCCATGAAAGAGGGGGATTTCCAATAAGGATTTCTCCTTACTGGCGCACAATTAGGTGACCAAACCTCTCTTTAGACAGAACTTTGTAGACATTATCAATAATGCTATTTAATAATATTATTCAAATAATATGAATTATTGATCTGATAATGGAAATACTATGTATTGACAATTATTGAAACAATAATAATATAAAATATCAACGTAGCAATTATTGAATCAATAAAATAAAATATTGAACAGTAATTACTGTAACAATTATTGAGTAGTGCCTTCTTACGTAAGAATCAATAATTGGTGCAATACGTGTCTTCATCGTATTTTAACCACGGGTATTCCAACAAAGATAATTGGTAACAACAACGCCGTTATTTATAAACAACATATACTTGTCGTTTTCTTCATCCAATCGCTTTCCGTTATGGGGCCCACACAAGGCTGCGCCGTCGTACGAATATTCCCCGATAGTAAGAATATTCCCCGACAACAATGAATATTTTATAACCACTTGCGTATTTGAAAAGTTTACGCATTTTACCCATAACTAACCACATTAATCAAATCAACCCTTACTATTTCAAAATAATAAATAGAGGAAATTCGATTTCATTTATATTAAGTTGGGGTCTTACAACCTCCCCTCCTTATGAAATTTCGTCCTCGAAATTGACGTACGTACATGGTGTTTCAAAAAGGTGAGGATACCTCGCTTTCATTTCTGTTTCCAACTCCCAGGTCATTTCCTCTATAGCATGGTTCCTCCACAAAACTTTAACTTATGGTATGACCTTTGTGCGTAGGACATGCTCCTTCATATCAAAGATTTTGACAGGTACCTCGTCGTACATTAAATCTTTGGCTATTTCGTCTGGTTCTAACTCAATTATGTGGTTCGAGTCTTTCACATATTTACGAAGCACATATATGTGAAAAACATTATGAACACGAGACATACTTGGAGGTAATGCGAGTCTATAGGCCACATTTCCTACTCGGTCAAGAATCTAAAATGGACCAATAAATCATGGATTGAACTTTCCACTTTTCCCTAATCTTGTAACTCCCTTCCATGGAGCAACACGCAACAATACATGATCCCCAATACTAAATTCCACGTCCTTTTGATGAAGATCTGCATAACTCTTTTGTCGATCCTGTGCTGTTTGTATACGTTGTCGAATCATTTGGATCTTTTCTGTAGTAAAACGTACCAACTCTGGCCCCAACAATGTTGCTTCACCCACCTCATCCCAACATACTGGAGAGCGACACTTTCGTCCATACAATGCTTCGAATGGAGCCGCACCTATACTTGCTTGATAACTGTTGTTGTAGGAAAATTCCACCAATGGTAAATACTTATCCCAACTCCTTTCGAAGTCTAGGACACAGAGTCTTAATAGATCTTCAAGAGTTTGAATAGTCCTCTCTAATTGTCCGTCCCTTTAAGGATGGTATGCCGAACTGAATCGTAAATCTGTGCCTATAGCCTTTTGCAAGCTAACCCAAAATTGTGAAGTAAATCTTGGGTCACGATCCGAAACTATGGATACTGGCATGCCATGCAATCTCACAATCTCATTTACGTACATACGAGCAAGACGTTCAAGGGAATAAGTCTCCCGTATCGGCAAGAAATGAGCAGACTTAGTTAATCTATCAACAATAACCCAAATAACATCTATGCCTTGAGAAACCATGGGAAGACCCGTAACGAAATCCATAGTAATGTGTTCCCACTTCCATTTTGGAATCTCAAGTGGTTGCAATGGACCCTTCGGCACTTGATGCTCCGTCTTTACCCGTTGACAAGTTAAACACCTTGAGATAAACTTCGCGATCTCTCTCTTCATATTGTTCCACCAAAATGTATGTTGAAGATCACGATACATTTTGGTACTTCCAGGATGGATTGCAAACGGTGTATTGTCTGCCTCCATCATGATCTTGTACTTCAAATCAGAGTCGTTAGGAACACAAAGTCTGGAGTTGACTCGAAGTATTCCTTCTTCATCAATTCTTACCTCTGGGATAACACCTTCTTGTAATTTCTTCTTCATATGCATAAGCTCCGGGTCTGTGGCTTGAGCAACTTTAACTTTATCGATTAAAGTTGGTTCTATGTGTATACTTGACATCATCGCATGGGTCCTCGGAGTCTTGAATTCTATCTTCATCTTTTGTAAATCACACAAAATAGGCCTTTGTGTTAACAACATTGCACTCGTTCCCGCATATGATCTTTTACTCAACGCGTTAGCTACCACGTTCGCTTTTCCAGGATGGTATTGAATGGTGTGGTCGTAGTCTTTCAACAGCTTGAGCCAACGTCATTGCTGCATGTTGAGTTCCTTTTGGATGAAAAAATATTTAAGGCTTTTATGGTCTGAATATATCCCCACTTTCTCCCCATATAGATAGTGCCTCCAGATCTTTAGTGCGAAAACAACTGCTGCCAACTCTAGATCATGAGTAGTATAATTCCTCTCATATTCTTTAAGTTGTCGCGAGGCATAGGCTATAACTTTCCCATGTTTCATGAGGACACATCCTAACCCTTTGCCTGAAGCATCGCTGTAAATAACAAATCCATCTGAACCAGACGGTATTGTTAGAACAAGTGCCGAAATGAGTCTCCTCTTGAGCTCTTGAAAACTCTTCTCGAATTCCTCGCTCTATACGAATTTTGTATCCTTCCGAGTCAGCTGAGTTAATGGAGTAGCGATTTGAGAAAATCCTTCCACGAATCTACGATAATAACCAGCTAAACCCAGAAAGGTACGTACTTCGGTCACCGACTTCGGTTGCTCCCAACTTTGTATTACTTCAATCTTCGTCGGGTCAACAGATACTCCTTGTTTTGACACCACGTGCCCAAGGAATGCTACTTCCTCAAGCCAGAACTCGCATTTCTTTAACTTGGCATAAATCTTGTTTTCACGAAGCCTTTGGAGTACCAGCTTCAAATGGTGCTCATGATCTTCACAGCTTTTGGAATATATGAGGATGTCATCAATAAAGACAACAACGAACTGATCCAAATATTCCTTAAATACTCGGTTCATAATATCCATGAAAGCCGCAGGAGCATTAGTCAATTCAAAAGACATAACGAGGAATTCATAATGCCCGTACCGAGTTCTGAAGGAAGTCTTTGGAATATCCTCAGTTCTAATCTTCAGCTGATGATATCCAGAACGATGTTCGATCTTTGAAAAGAAATGTGCTCCTTGCAACTGGTCAAACAGGTCATCAATGCGAGGTAGCGGATACCTATTTTTGATGGTGACATGGTTCAATTCCTGGTAGTCAATACAAAGTCGCATACTCCCGTCTTTCTTCTTTACGAATAAAATAGGAGCACCCCAAGGAGATGTACTAGGAGGACTGAAACCGATGTCCAACAACTCCTGTAGTTGGACCTTTAACTCCTTAAGTTCAATAGGAGTTATTCGATATGGGGTTTTAGAAATGGGCTTTGTACCAGGTTCAAGATCAATAAAGAATTCAACTTCACGTTCTAGGGGTAGACCGGGAAGTTCTTCAGGAAATACGTCAGGAAACTCACTAACAACAGAAATATTATTCAAATCTGACGTGTCTTTATTCAAATCCATAACATGGGCTAAGAAAGCTTGACATCTGTTTTTCAATAAATGAATGACTTTATGGCTTGATATGATAGTAATTGATTTTAGTGGTTTAGTTGCTTGAATTCGCATAACAGGTTGGTTCAGAATATGAAAACTAACAACCTTACGAAAATAATCAATTTTGGCATGATGAGTAGTTAACCAATCAATCCTTAAAATCACATCAAAAGAAAGTATCTTTAAAGAGATTAGATCAACAGGTAATATGATGGTGCCAACTTAGATCAAACAAGATTTATAAACAACATGGAGTCTCCACACCCATTCTGAGTCGCCAAATACATGGTACAGAAACAACTACAACTTTATTAATACAATTGTCGTGCAAAATACGATAACACATAAACTGAGAGTTAAAATACAAATATTGTCATCTAGACAATATCCACACCCAAATAAGTCCTCATCACAATTATTGATACACTATTTTACAAAATAGTGAGGATTACTATAACAACTGCCTTGCAACATCACTCCACACTCCGGCTACTCCCCGCTATATTCTCGCTTCCTGAGAAGAAAAATGGAACAAAAAGGAAAAGGGTGAGCTCAACTAGCCTAGTAAAGAATATTATGACTAAGATAATATAGAACAAATTATCGTTAGTCCTCAACAGGGAAAAATCTGATAGAATACAATAGACAACAAGTTTTAAATCAATATTCACAGCGAAAATAACAATTCATTAGAAGAGTTACGTAGAGAATGAAATCTACTTTCTTCTATGAATTTAAAAGTTTATCATCAATATTTTATCCCTGTAACATCAATCAATATACATCTTGAATCAAATATTTATCTTTGCACTACAGGCCAAAGATATTCATCAGTTGGTCATGTTCATCTCAACACCTGTTCATCTTTGCATTACGGGCCAAAGATATTCATCAAAAAATCAATCCTCTTTGCACTACAGGCCAAAGATATTCAGTTATATCATCATTTAGGACTGATGATGATTAAAAATATTTTAAAGAAAACGAATTCAGTGAAACAAAAGAACAAATATTACAGATTTGTACTTCGGTTTATCCATGTTCAAAAATACTCCATAATAAACTATTGTGTAGCAAAATTCAAGAATGAAGTTCAAAACATGGATACAATCAAAGCTAGTAATCATAATAAACAACTTAGACGAAGAAAAGAAAATTTTAATTTTTCCGTGAATAGTGTCGTATACGTGAATAGTAACCCCGACACAAAAAGACAAGAATTTCACAAGAAAAATCTTACCAATATTTCGGGATAATGATATTGAAAGATATAATATCATTTTTTAAAAAAATAACATCCCTTACCTCGAAAGAATAGTACTTCTGGCGGGAATATCAGATATAACGCTGAAGAAACTTGCACCATATAGCAACACTCAAAGTATCAAAATACTCACAAGAATGCGCTTGATAATATAGAGAGAGAAGAATTCAGTTTCTGGTGTGATTTTCAATTCTAACCTAAGCACCCTATTTATAGGAAAATGCTTAGAACACCAAAGTAGAAAATTTAATAAAATATTAATATATATTAAAAAATTTCCTACGCAGACCAAAAAAACTAAATTCAGCATGCTTTCAATACTAGTGGGACCCACCAACATAATAAAAATGTTTTTCTTAAAAAAAATAATTAATACTTCAAAATTTAATTATTCCGGAACTTCAATAATTCATAATAAATAGCCCTTTTATCAGAAAAATTCGAATCTTATGTCCATTCCATAGGAAATGGGGCCCACGAACAAGTTTAACATGTTTTAAATATTTTTTGTAACAAAAATACTCTTCCTCCTCATTTATTCATATATCACACATTCATTGTAAAATATCACCATTATTATATTATTATAATATAATAATATATTTAAATAAATTATTTTATCAGAAAAGATAAAATATCAATTTTCAACAATTGTCACATTAAAAATTTTCTTCATCTATATCCACATAAAAAGAATATTTTCCTTATCATATAAATTAATAATTAATTATTCACAAATAATATTACAGAATCACAATACTGACAACCAGGCCGTTCCCAGGAAAGAGGGGGCTTTCCAATAAGGAGTTCTCCTTACTGGCGCGCAATTAGGTGACCAAACCTCTCCTTAGACAGAACTTTTTAGACATTGCCAATAATGCTAACTAATAATATTATTCAAATAATATGAATTATTGATCTGATAATGGAAAATACTATGTATCGACAATTATTGAAACAACAATAATATAAAATATCAACGTAGCAATTATTGAATCAATAAAATAAAATATTGAGCAAGATAATTCGTGAATAATTATTGATTAGTGCCTTTTACGTAAGAATCAATAATTGGTGGTGGGTATCTTCTTATATTTTAACCATAGGGTATTCCAACAAGATAATACTTGATAATAACTACGCCGTTATTTATAAACAACTTATACTTGTCGTTTTCTTCATCCAATCGCTTTCCGTTATAGGGCCCACACAAGGCTGCGCCGTCGTACGAATATTCCCCGATAGTAAGAATATTCCATGACCAAACGAATATTCCCCGACAACAATGAATATTTTATAACCACTTGCTTATTTGAAAAGTTTACGCATTTTACCCATAACTAAACACATTAATTAAATCAACCCTTACTATTTCAAAATAATAAATAGAGGAGATTCAATTTCATTTATATTAAGTTGGGGTCTTACAACCTCCCCTCCTTATAAAATTTCATCCTCGAAATTGGCGTACGTACCTGGTGTTTCAAAAAGGTGAGGATACCTCGCTTTCATTTCCGTTTCTAACTCCCAAGTCATTTCCTCTATAGCATGGTTCCTCCACAAAACTTTAACTTGTGGTATGACCTTTGTGCATTAGACATGCTCCTTCATATCCAAGATTTTGACAGGTACCTCCTCATACGTTAAATCTTTGGCTATTTTGTCTGGTTCTAACACAATTATGTGGTTCGGGTCTTTCGCATATTTACGAAGCACATATATGTGAAAAACATTATGAACACGAGACATACTTGGAGGTAACGCGAGTCTATAGGCCACATTTCCTACTCGGTCAAGAATCTGAAATGGACCAATAAATCATGGATTGAGCTTACCTCTTTTCCCAAATCTTGTAACTCCCTTCCATGGAGCAACACGCAACAATACATGATCCCCAATACTAAATTCCATGTCCTTTCGATGAAGATCCGCATAACTCTTTTGTCGATCCTGTGCCGTTTGTATATGTTGTCGAATCATTTGTATACGTTCGTAGGCCTTTGTGTTAACAACATCGTACTCGTTCCTGCATATGATCTTCTACTCAACGCGTCAGCTACCACGTTCGCTTTTCCAGGATGGTATTGAATGGTGTGGTCGTAGTCTTTCAACAGCTCGAGCCAACGTCGTTGCCGCATGTTGAGTTCCTTTTGGGTGAAAAAATATTTAAGGCTTTTATGGTCTGAATATATCCCCACTTTCTCCCCATATAGATAGTGCCTCTAGATCTTTAGCGCGAAAACAACTGCTGCCAACTCTAGATCATGAGTAGGATAATTTCTCTCATATTCTTTAAGTTGTCGTGAGGCATAGGCTATGACTTTCCCATGTTGCATGAGAACACATCCTAACCCTTTGCCTGAAGCATCGCTGTAAATAACAAATCCATCCCGAACCAGACAGTATTAGCCGAGCAGTGCGAAATGAGTCTCCTCTTGAGCTCTTGAAAACTCTTCTCGCATTCCTCGCTCCATACGAATTTTGTATTCAGCTGAGTTAACGGAGTAGCGATTCGAGAAAATCCTTCCACGAATCTCTGATAATAACCATCTAAACCCAGGAAGCTACGTACTTCGGTTACCGACTTCGGTTGCTCCCAACTTTGTATTACTTCAATCATCACCGGGTCAACAGATACTCCATGTTTTGACACCACGTGCCCAAGGAATGCTACTTCCTCAAGCCACAACTCGTATTTCTTTAACTTGACATAAAGCTTGTTTTCACAAAGCCTTTGGAGTACCAGTTTCAAATGGTGCTCATGATCTTCACAGCTTTTGGAATATATAAGGATGTCATCAATAAAGACAACAACGAACTGATCCAAATATTCCTCAAATACTCGGTTCATCATATCCATGGAAGCCGCAGGAGCATTAGTCAATTCAAAAGACATGACTAGGAATTCATAATGCCCGTACTTAGTTCTGAAGGCAATCTTTGAAATATCCTCAGTTCTAATCTTCAGCTGATGATATCTAGAACGAAGATTGATCTTTGAAAAGAATTGTGCTCCTTGCAACTGGTCAAACATGTCATCAATGCGAGGTAGCAGAGACCTATTCTTGATGGTGACATGGTTCAATTCCCGGTAATCAATACAAAGTCACATACTCCCGTCTTTCTTCTTTACAAATAAAATAGGAGCACCCTAAGGAGATGTACTAGGATGAATGAAACCGATGTCGAACAACTCCTGTAGTTGGACCTTTAACTCCTAAAGTTCAATAGGAGCCATTCGATATGGGGTTTTAGAAATGGGATTTGTACCAGGTTCAAGGTCAATAAAGAATTTAACTTCATGTTCTGGGGGTAGATCGGGAAGTTCTTCAGGAAATACATCAGGAAACTCACTAACAACAGAAATATTATTCAAATCTGACGTGTCTTTATTCAAATCCATAACATAGGCTAAGAAAGCTTGACATCTGTTTGTCAATAAACGAATGGCTTTATGGCTTGATATGACAGTGATTTATTTTAGTGGTTTAGTTGCTTGAATTCGCATAACAGGATGGTTAGGAATATGAAAACTAACAACCTTACAAAAACAATCAATTTTGGCATGATGAGTAGTGTAATGCCCCAGAAAATCGAATACTTTATAAATACTTTTAATAATGAATAAAATAATATTATTTATTATTATTGTGTGTTGATAAGATGAATGTCATTCTATAACCTGGAATCGTCGGAATGTCGTAGTATTTTAACTACATGAGAGAATTAAAGTGTTTGAATTTCTAAGAAGAAAATAAAAGCTTTCCGAGAAATTTTTTGAAAAATACTATTCATGGATTTCTGCTCGGGAATTATTCTTGAACTTCCGAGAAATACGTAACGTTATAATATCGAGATGATATTGATTATGTAATAATAATCTAAGTATGGAAAACGTAATATTTCGCATGCGAACCTAATTTGGCAACGATAGATTTATTGAGCGTTAAGGAAAGGAAGTTGTAATCGTATGATGTGTATGCATTTTACGAAGTAATGAACGTAAGTATAATATGACGTATTATACTATTAAGAATGGAGAATGAAATAACGTATATTACAAATTAATATATTAGCTAGCATACGAGAATTATACGTGGTGTATATATGTTAAGTTGTTAAGTAAAGGTAAGGGACTTGTAGGATTATTAGCACAATGGTAGAAATCCAATAGAATGTGATACTCAAGCCCAAGTGTTTGATAAATCATAAGTCCAATCTATTGTAGCATAAGCCCAATAAGGAATCAGCTAGATAAATTAGCAAGCCCAATGAATTGGACATGATCCATGGGGCAAACCAATTGAGAAATGGGTAGACTTGATGGGCAAACAATTTATGTGATGAGCAAGTGTTGTGGCTAGCAAGTAGACTTGGATGTTAAGTAATGAATATTAAGGAGGTGGAAGTTGAGGAGGTTAGTAAGGAGGTGGGAGGTGTTAATGACCATAGTACCCTCACTTTGAGTTGCCTATAAATAGAAGGCTTCACAATTCATTTTTCATTGTTCAAACTTTCATCTAATACCAAACAACTTATTTGTTAGAGAGAATAAGCCACATAAGCACTTATAAGTCATTTCAACCTTTGCTATATTTTCCAAAGAGAAGTGAAGTAATAGTCTTCAAGGGTAAGCCTCTTGTCTATTATATCTTTATCTCTGCCATGATAGGATTGATAGAGAAGTGGGATGGTATGCTAAGAACATGTAATAAGTCATTAATGAAGGGACTTAAGCCAAATAAGTTGAATAAGCAACTTGAACCTAAATAAGTTGATAAACTTGTGAAGAACTTATCATATGTTTGTCATATGATGTTAGTATGTTCAATATTGTATGAGAACATTGATTGATGGACTTAAGTTCATATTAAGTCACAAACATGAGAAATTGTAGTTAATAAGTTGAATAAGTCATTGACTTATGAGAATAAGTCAAAACCTACTTTGAGAATAAGTTGGTGTAATAAGTAACTTGTAATGTTCATATGTTGGTTAAAATCCATTTAGAATCATTAGGAATGAAGTTTTGCCGGAATTCACACGATTAGACGATAATCGTCGAATTTGTGAAATTCTCGGAATGAAAGTCGTATTTTGTGTTTGAAGTCAGAAACGTTGGTTTTTGATGGAGACAAGTCATATTTGGCATTATAGAGTTGTGGACTCAAAAATGACCGAATTCCGACTTAGAACGAAGAAACGAGCGTTGAACGTTCACGGACGTTTATCGTTTTCGTTAAAAATGAACTAATAGGTCAAATTTTAGCAAACGAAGTTAAATAGATAAAATTATTGCATGAATGCATGGAGAACGTAATTTGTGAACCGTAGGCTTTTGAACGAGCCAATTTGGACTTATAACAAAGAAGTTATGCGTCCGGGAGTTTCGCCAAATTTACAAAAGCTACAAATTTTCTAAGGAACGGAGTTGCACCGCGGCGCCAACCCAAGGCCAAATGAGTGGTGCCGCAGCGCCGATAGAGTGTCTCGAAAGACATCTGCTAACTCATACCATAAATACGAGATGAAGAGTTAAGTGTGAAATAGCAGTACTCGATTCTGGATGTTAGTACTACTAACTAACTGCTTGCAAATACATGAGTTGAAGAGCAATGGGTGGCGCCGCAGCACCAACCCTAGGAAGTGGACAGACAGTAAAGAATGATTACAGATATAGAATGAAAGAGAACCAATTAGTAATGAACTAAGGTACTAGCATAACATTGTTAAGGCATTGTTAGACACCTATTGTATGATGATTAAGAGTTAATAATCAATTGAAAGTGAACGTAATGTGAATGAAGTAATGAAGAGCCGAAACCATAATAACAGATCTAAGTCAAGATTTAGATTGAGATGAAGGGTAAGATATAATATTATACATACTTGATTATATATGACCTAATGTGGTACGTTATATGATCATGTATTGTAGAGACTTAAAGTGTACGTGTGATAATCAGTAAGCAGACGCTGAAGGCAAGTATTCTAACCCTTGTTTTAGTTCAGTCTGAACAAGCTTTGTAATTCATGTATTCTTTCGCATAAAGTCTTGAATGATGAAGTCTAAGCCAATTCTTTTGGCTAGACTTATATTATGATTCTGTCAAGCATGATTAATGTTTATTGAGTTATATTGGTATGGTTTTCAATCGAAGACTGAGTATGCTAAAATGCTTTTTTCGTTTAACGACAGGCACGTGAGGTTGCCACAACTTAAACGTATACACGTTTAATGAATGTAGTGTTGATCAACATAGAGTACTATGGGCTGATCACCCAGAAGTGCTCGTAAGATATGCCGGACTTACGGACTTAGTGTTGGGTTATCCTTTTTAAAAGAAATTATGAACTGCTCATAGTCTTGAGCCATAATTGATATTCTACTGAATATTGTTATTGAAAAACGTTTTGAATGAAAAGAAGTGCTATTTTGAATTATCGATAGTACTTCGTAACTATTGTTCAGTTACTGAAGATATATGATTTCTATATTTCAAGCATGTTGTTTATTAGCATTGTAGTACTTACTGAGCTAGTCATGCTCAATCTTACTTGAACCATATGAACACAGCTAAGATCGAGTAGACTGAAGGCTCCGGTAAGGATAAGGGCAAGGCGAAGACGAACCCTTAGATTACTTATGTAATAGTGTAGGTAAATGTCTGTAATATATTGAATATTATGACAAGAACGAATGAATGGGTTATAAAGAACCTGGGAAATGTAATATTATTTTAAATATATAGAAGTTATATTAGTCCTTTTGAGACTGTTCAATTGAATGAATGAATGAATGAATGGTAGTACCGTGTAGCACCATCTGTCGGGTTGGAAGATACCCGGATTTGGGGGCGTCACAAGTAGTTAACCAATCAATACCTAAAATCACATCAAAGGCAAGTATCTTTAAAGAGATAAGATCAACAGGTAATGTGATGGTTCCAACTTGGATCAAACAAGATTTATAAACAGTGGATGAAAGTTTCTCCTAATGGAGTCTCCACAGATAAGTCAAAGTCTAATTTCTCCAGGGTCAAGTTTAAACGTTGATCACAAGCAGGAGGGATAAAAGAATGGGTAGAACAGGTATCTAGTAAGGTATAAACTTCGCAAGAGTTTATGATTAGCTTACCCGTGATCACCTCGTTTGGGTTTCCTCGCATTTTGACCAGTCACAACAAACGCTCTTCCAGGAACCGTTGACTTTGACTTTTCTGGGACAACCTTTTGAGTCACCATCCCCGCTGGACTTGATTTCGCTATAATACAATCTCGAGCGATATGTCCTTCCTTTCTACAATTATAACATACCTTGAACTGTTGTGGACAGTTTGGACTGATGTGTCCCTCTTTTCCACATTTATAGCATACGACCAGTGGTCGTTCTTCTCCCTTAGAAACAGTTGCTGCTGGTGCTGACGTCTTCACATTGTCATTATTGTACCTTCTCTTTTTAAAATATCCTCCGGACTCGCTTCTTTTATTATCATGGCCATGACTACCACCAGAGTGGTTACCGCTTTTATCTGTATTTTTCTTTCCCCGCTAGTTATCATTGCTCCGATGACTATTGTCATCGGTATGACCCTGGTTGTCGTCCCTCGGTTGAACGTACTCATTATCTCACTCTAATAATTGAGCTATGTTGACAACATCTGAATATAGAGAAAATTTATGAGAAATGAGATATTGACGTATGTCGGGTTTCAAACCTCTCAGAAACATTCGCGTCATATGTTCCTCATTCTCCACCAAATGAGGTGCAAACCTGGATAACTCTACGAACTTCACCTCGTACTAGGACACCGTCATGTTGTTTTGTTCTAGTCTAATAAACTTCACTTCCTTCATAGACGAATACTTTCAAGAAAGTACTTGTCATTGAACAGTTTCTGAAATGTTTCCCAAGACATATTGAGTGGTGCAATTGGTAGTGCGCTACTGATTCCCACCGATGAATCTGCCTTATTACGGAACATAAAGTGGCAAATGGAACCTTCTGTTCCTCCGTGCATCCCAAGACATCGAATATCTTGGTAGTTTGCTTGACCCACATCTCTGCCTTAATCGGATCTGGCTTTCCCCAGAATTCTGGTGGTCCCAACTCTTTGAACTACTTGTCGTGCATTGCTATCATTTCCACTTGTATTTGTACACGAGTCTCCCTCGTCTGATTTTGCATGAACTGCAAAAAGCTTCTAAACATCCCATCGTTCATCGTCTGATCAGTGGTGTTGTTTACAGGAGGAACATTTTCGTCATGTTGCACTTTCTCTTGATTGGTGAGTAAAGGTGTTTAACTTGTCAACGAGTAAAGGCGGAGCATCAAGTGCCGAAGGTCCATTGCAACCACTTGAGATTTCAAAATGGAAGTGGGAACACATTACTATGGATTTCGTTACAGGTCTTACCACGGTTTCTCAAGGCATAGATGTTATTTGGGTTATTGTTGATAGATTAACTAAGTTCGCTTATTTCTTACCGATACGAGAGACTTATTCCCTTGAACATCTTGCTCGTATGTACGTAAATGAGATTGTGAGATTGCATGGCATGCTAGTATGTATAGTTTCGTATCATGACCCAAGATTTACTTCATAATTTTGGGTTAGCTTGCAAAAAGCTATGGGCACGAATTTACGATTTAGTTCAGCATACCATCCTCAAACAGACGAACAATCAGAGAGGACTATTCAAACTCTTGAAGATCTATTAAGACTCTGTGTCCTAGACTTCAAAGGGAGTTGGGATAAGTATTTACCATTGGTGGAATTTTCCTACAACAACAGTTATCAGGCAAGTATAGGTGTGGCTCCATTCGAAGCATTGTATGGACGAAAGTGTCGCTCTCCAGTATGTTGGGATGAGGTGGGTGAAGCAACATTGTTGGGACCAGAGTTGGTACGTATTACAACAGAAAAGATCCAAATGATTCGACAACGTATACAAACGACACATGATCGACAAAAGAGTTATGCGGATCTTCATCGAAAGGACGTGGAATTTAGTATTGGGGATCATGTATTGTTGCTTGTTGCTCCATGGAAGGGAGTTACAAGATTTGGGAAATGAGGAAAGCTCAATCCATGATTTATTGGTTCATTTTAGATTCTTGACTGAGTAGGAAATGTGGCCTATAGACTCGCGTTACCTCCAAGTATATCTCGTGTTCATAATGTTTTTCACATATTTGTGCTTCATAAATATGTGAAAGACCCAAACCACATAATTGAGTTAGAACCAGACAAAATAGCCGACGATTTAACGTACGAGGAGGTAGCTGTCAAAATCTTGGATAGGAAGGAGCACGTCCTACGTATAAAGGTCATACCACAAGTCAAAGTTTTGTGGAGGAACCATGCTAGGAAATGACCTGGGAGTTAGAAACGGAAATGAAAGCGAGGTATCCTCACCTTTTCGAAACACCAGGTACGTACGTCAATTTCGAGGACGAAATTTCATAAGGATGGGAGGTTGTAAGACCCCAACTTAATATAAATGAAATTGAATTTTCTCTATTTATTATTTTGAAATAGTAAGGGTTGATTTGATTAATGTGGTTAGTTATGGGTAAAATGCGTAAATATTTCAAATAAGTAAGTCGTTATAAAATATTCATTGTTGTCGGGGAATATTCGTTTGGTCGTGAAATATTCTTCTTTGTCGGGGAATAATAATATTATAATGGTAGCGACCTTATTGTGGGCCCCATAATAAAAGCGATTGGATGAAGAAAACAACAAATATAAGTTATTTATAAATAACGGCTTAGTAGTTACCGTTAATACTGTTGGAATACCCGGTGGTTAAAATACAGTAGCACACGGTATTGCACCAATTATTGATTCTTACATAAGAAGGCACTACTCAATAATTGTTACAGTAATTATTGTTCAATATTTTATTTTATTGATTCAATATTTGCTACGTTGATATTTTATATTATTGTTGTTTCAATAATTGTCAATACATAGTATTTTCCATTATCGGATCAATAATTCATATTATTTGAATAATATTATTAGATAGCATTATTGGCAATGTCTAGAAAGTTACATCTAAGGAGAGGTTTGGTCACCTAATTTGCGCAAGAGGAGAAATCCTTATTGGAAAGCCCCTCTTTCATGAGAAGCGGTCCTATTTGTCGAAGATTGTGATTGTGTAATATTATTTATGAATAATTAATTATTGATTTATATGATAAGAAAAATATTCATTTTATGTGGATATAGATGGAGAAAATTTTAATGTAACAATTGTTGAAAATTGATATTTTATCTTTTCTGATAAAATAATTCATTTAAATATATTATTATATTATAATAATATAATAGTGGTGATATTTTACAATGAATGTGTGATATATGAATAAATGAGGAGGAAGAGTATTTTTGTTATAAAAAATGTTTAAAACATGTTAAACTTGTTCGTGGGCCTCATTTCTTGACTGAAATTTGATTATAGCCTGCAAAATCGTCCATATGTGGATTTCGGTCAAGTTCTACTTGGAATTTGGAAAAACTTAAAACTACAAAGTTGTAAAGAATTGAATTTCCTATGGAATGGACATAAGATTCAAATTTTTCTGATAAAAGGGCTATTTCTTATGAATTATTGAAGTTCCGGAATAATTGATTTTTAAAGTTATAATTATTATTTTTAAGAAAAAAAATTTATTATGTTGGTGGGTCCCACTAGTATTGAAAGCATGATGAATTCAGTTTCTTTGGTGTGCGTAGGAAATATTTTAATTTATATTAATATTTTATTAAATTTTCTACTTTGGTGTTCTAAACATTTTCCTATAAAAAAGGTGCTTAGGTTAGAATTGAAAATCACACCAGAAACTGAAATCTTCTCTCTCTATATTAACGAGCATATTCTTGTGAGTATTTTGATACTTTGAGTGTTGCTATACGGTGCAAGTTTCATCAGCGTTATATCTGATATTCCAGCCAGAAGTACTATTCTTTCGAGATAAGGGATGTTATTTTTTTTTTAAATGATATTATTTCTTTCAATATCATTATGCCGAAATATTGGTAAGATTTTTCTTGTGAAATTCTTGTCTTTTTGTATCAGGGTTACTATTCACGTATACGGCACTATTCACAAAAAAAATTAAAATTTTATTTTCTTCGTCTAAGTTGTTTATTATGATTACTAGCTTTGATTGTATCCATGTTTTGAACTTCATTCTTGAATTTTGCTCCACAATAGTTTATTATGGAGTATTTTTGAACATGGATAAATCGAAGTAGAAATCCGTAATATTTGTTCTTTTGTTTCACTAGATTCATTTTTTAAAATATTTTTCATCATCCCCAGTTCTAAATGATGGTATAACTGAATATCTTTGGCCTGTAATGCAAAGATGAATGATTTTCTGATGAATATCTTTGGCCCGTAGTGCAAAGATGAACAGGTGTTGAGATGAACATGACCAACTGATGAATATCTTTGGCCTGTAGTGCAAAGATGAATATTTGATTCAAGATGTATATTAATTGATGTTACAGGGATAAAATATTGATGATAAACTTTTAAATTCATAGAAGAAAGTAGATTTCATTCTCTACGTAGCTTTTCTAATGAATTGTTATTTTCGCTGCGAATATTGATTTAAAACTTGTTGTCTATTGTATTCTATCAAATTTTTCCCTGTTGAGGACTAACGATAATTTATTCTATATTTGGTCAGAATATAGGGATATTGTGTGATATATTAATTTCTTTAATTAACCCTTGTTTTATGGCAGTATGTGAGAATGGCAACTGAGAATGTTAACAGTGAAGTAAATGAGACCGTGGAGACACCTTTACTCAGCAATCAGGAGAACGTGCAACATGACAAAAATGTTCCTCCTGTAAACAACACCACTGATCAGACGATGAATGATGGGATGTTTAGAAGCTTTTTGCAGTTCATGCAAAATCAAACGAGGGAGACACATGTACAAAATACAAGTGGAAATGATAGCAACGTACGGTTTGTCACAGCCAAACAGTTCAAAGAGTTGGAACCACCAGAATTCTGGTGAAAACCAGATTCGATTAAGGTGGAGACGTGGGTCAAGCAAATTATCAAGATATTCGATGTCTTGGGATGCACTGAGGAACAGAAGGTTCCATTTGCCACTTTATGTTAGTAATGAGGCGGATTCTTTGGTGGGAATACGTGAAGCGTACCAACCGTACCGCACTCAACATGTCTTGGGAAACGTTTCAAAAACTGTTCAATGACAAGTACTTTCCTGAAAGTATTAGTCATATGAAGGAAGTGGAGTTTATTAGACTGGAACAAAATAACATGACGGTGTCCCAGTACGAGGCGAAGTTCATAGAATTATCCAGGTTTACACCTCATTTGGTGGAGAATGAGGAACGTATGACGCGGATGTTTCTAAGAGGTTTGAAACTCGACATACGTTAATATCTCATTTCTCATAAATTTTCTCTATATTCAGATGTTATCAACATGGCTCAATTATTTGGCGAGATAGCGAAGTACCTTCAATGAGGGACCACTGACGAGGGTCATCTAGGTGTGATGATCATCATCGAACAGCGATATGACGGGGAAAGAAAAATGAGACAAAAGCGGTAACCACTCGGTGGTAGTCATAGCCATGATAATAAAAGAAGCGAGTCGGGAGGAGATTTTAAAAGAGAAGGTACAACAACGACAATGTGAAGGCGTCGACACCGAACAACTATTTTTTAAGGGAGAGAAGCGACCACCGGTCGTATGCTATAAATGTGGAAAGAGGACACATCATTGGCTGTCCTAGCAGATTCAAGGTATGTTATAATTGTGGAAAGGAAGGACATATCGCTCGAGTTGTCTTTGTGGCGAAATCAAGTCGGTGAGGGATGGTGACTCAAAGACTATCCCGGAAAAGTCGAAGTCGATGGTTCTGGAGAGGCGTTTGTCATGTCATTTGGTCAAAAAATGCGAGGAACCCAAAGAGGTGATCACGGGTAAGCTAATCATAAACTCTTGCGAAGTTTATACCTTACTAGATATCTAGGGTTATACGGTTCTTTTATCTCTCCTACTTATGCTCAATGTTTAAACTTGACTCGGAGAAATTAGACTTTGACTTATGCTGTGGAGACTCAGTTAGGAAAACTTTCATTACATCCACTTTGTTTATAAATCTTGTTTGATCGAGTTGGCACCATCACATTACACATTAATCTTATCTCTTTAAAGATACTTGCTTTTAATGTGATTTTAGGGATTAATTGGTTAACTACTCATCATGCCAAAATTGATTATTTTCGTAAGGTTGTTAGTTTTCATATTCCTAACCAACCTATTATGCAAATTCAAGCAACTAAACCACTAAAATCAATCACTGTCATATCAAGCCATAAAGCCATTCATTTATTGAAAAACGGATGTTAAGCTTTCTTAGCCCATGTTATGGATTTGAATAAAGACACGTCAGATTTGAATAATATTTCTGTTGTTAGTGAGTTTCCTGACGTATTTCCTGAAGAACTTCTCGGTCTACCCCCAGAACGTGAAGTTGAATTCTTTATTAATCTTGAACCTAGTACAAAGTCCATTTTTAAAACCCCATATCGAATGGCTCCTATTGAACTTCAGGAGTTAAAGGTCCAACTACAGGAGTTGTTGGACATCGGTTTCATTCGTTCTAGTACATCTCCTTGGGGTGCTCCTGTTTTATTCATAAAGAAGAAAGACAGGAGTTTACGACTTTGTATTGACTACCGAGAATTGAACCATGTCACCAAGAATAGGTATCCGCTACCTCATATTGATGACCTGTTTGACCAGTTGCAAGGAGCACAATACTTTTCAAAGATCGATCTTAGATTACGGATATCATCAATTTGAAGATTAGGCGAGGATATTCAAAAAGCGCCTTGAGAACTCGAATGCGGGCATTATGAATTCTAGTCATGTCTTTTGGATTGACTAATGCTCCTACGACTTTCATGGATATGATGAACCGAGTATTTAAGGAATATTTGGATCAGTTCATTGTTGCCTTTATTAATGACATCCTCATATATTCCAAAAGCCGTGAAGATCATGAGCACCATTTAAAATTTGGTACTCCAAAGGCCGTGAAAACAAGCTTTATGCTAAGTTGAAGAAATCACGAGTTACGGCGAGGAAGTAGCATTCCTTGGGCACGTGGTGTCAAAACATGGAGTATCTGTTGACTGACGAAGATTGAAGCAATACAAAGTTGGGAACAACAGAAGTCGGTGGTTGAAATCGTAGCTTTACGGGTTTAATTTGGTTATTATCGAAGATTCATGGAAGGATTTTCTCGAATCGCTACTCCGTTAACTCAGCTGACTCGGAAGGATATAAAATTTGTATGGAACGAGGAATGCGAGAAGAGTTTTCAAGAGCTCAAAAGGACACTCATTTGGCTTTGTTACGACAATCCAAATGCAGTTCGGATGGATTTGTTATTCTGGTGATGCTTCAGGCAAAGGGTTAGGATGTGTTCTCATGCAACATGGGAAAGTCATAGCCTATGCCTCACGATATCTTAAAGAATATGAAAGGAATTATCCTACTCATGATCTAGAGTTGGCAGCAGTTGTTTTCGCACTAAAGATCTGGAGGCACTATCTATATGGGGAGAAAGTGGAGATATATTTAGACCATAAAAGCCTTAAATATTTCTTCACCCAAAAGGAACTCAACATGCGACAAAGACGTTGGTTCAAGCTATTGAAAGACTATGACCACACCATTCAATACCATCCTGGAAAAGCGAACGTGATAGCTGACGCGTTGAGTAGAAGATCATATGCGGGAACGAGTGCGATGTTGTTAACACAAAGGCCTATTTTGTGTGATTTACAAAAGATGAAGATAGAATTCAAGACTCAGGGACCCATGCGATGATGTCAAGTATCGCGTAGAACCAACTTTAATCGATAAAGTTAAAGTTGCTCGAAACCCTTGAGACACAGGCCGATCGTATGAAAAAGAAAGTACAAAAAGGTGTTATCTAAGAGGCAAGAATCGATGAAGAAGGAATACTTTGAGTCAACTCCAGACTTTGTGTTCCTAATGACTCTGATTTGAAATACAACATCATGATGGAGGCACACAATACACCGTTTGCAATTCATCCTGGAAGTACCAAAATGTATCGTGATCTTCGATATACATTTTGGTGCAATCTCTCTCTTCATATTGTTCCACCAAAATGTATGTCAAAGATCACGATACATTTTGGTACTTCCAGGATGGATTGCAAACGGTGTATTGTGTGCCTCCATCATGATCTTGTATTTCAAATCAGAGTCGTTAGGAACATAAAGTCTGGAGTGGACTCGAAGTATTCCTTCTTCATCAATTCTTGCTTCTGGAATAGCACCTTCTTATACTTTCTTCTTCATACGCATCAGCTTCGGGTCGGTGGCTTGATCAACTTTAACTTTTTCGATTAAAGTCGGTTCTATGCGTATACTTGACATCATCGCATGGGTCCCCGGAGTCTTAAATTCTATCTTCATCTTTTTGTAAATCACACAAAATGGGCCTTTGTGTTGATAACATCGCATTTGTTCCTGCAAATGTTCTTCTACTTAATGCGTCAGCCACCACGTTTGTTTTTCCGGGATGGTATTGAATGGTATGGTCGTAGTCTTTCAACAGCTCGAGCCAAAGTCGTTGTCGCATGTTGAGTTCCTTTTGGGTGAAGAAATATTTGAGGCTTTTATGGTCTGAATATATTTCCACTTTCTCCCCATATAGATAGTGCCCCAGATCTTTAGCGAAATGATCGGGCCGCTAACTCTAGATCATGAGTAGGATAATTCCTCTCATATTCTTTAAGTTGTCGTGAGGCATAGGCTATGACTTTCCCACGCCTGCATGAGAACACATCCTAACCCTTTGCCTAAAGCATCATCAGAGATAACAAATCCATCCGAATCGATGGTATTGTTGTAACAAAAGCCAAATGAGTCTCCTCTTAAGCTCTTGAAAACTCTTCTTCGCATTCCTCGCTTCCATACTTAATTTTGTATCTTTCTAAGTCACCGAAGTTAATCTGGAGTAGTGATTCGAGAAAATCCTTCCACAAATCTCCGATAATAACCAGCTAAACCCAAAAAGCTACGTACTTCGGTCACCGACTTCGGTTGCTCCCAACTTTGTATTGCTTCAATCTTCACCGGGTCAACAGATACTCCATGTTTTGATACCACGTGCCCAAGGAATGCTACTTCCTCAAGCAAGAACTCGCATTTCTTCAACTTAGCATAAAGCTTATTTTCACGAAGCCTTTGGAGTACTAGCTTCAAATGGTGCTCATGATCTTAACGACTTTTGGAATATATGAGGATGTCATCAATAAAAACAACAACGAACTGATCCAAATATTCCTTGAATACTCGGTTCATCATATCCATGAAAGCCGCAGGAGCATTAGTCAATCCAAAAGACATGACTAAGAATTCATAATGGCCGTACCGAGTTCTGAAGGTAGTCTTTGGACCATCCTCAGTTCTAATCTTCAGCTGATGATATCCAGAATGAAGATCGATCGTTGGAAAGAATTGTGCTCCTTGCAACTGGTCAAACAGGTAATCAATGCGAGGTAGTGGGTACCTATTCTTGATGGTGACATGGTTCAATTCCAGGTAGTCAATACAAAGTCGCATACTCCCGCCGTTCTTCTTTACAAATAAAACAGAGCACCCCAAGGAGATGTACTAGATTTAATGAAACCGATGTCCAACAACTCCTCGTAGTTGGACCTTTAACTCCCAAGTTCAATAGAGTCATTCGATATGGGGTTTTAAAATGGGCTTTGTACCGTGTTCAAGGTCAATAAAGAATTTAACTTCACGCTCGGGGTAGACCGAAGTTCTTCAGAAATACGCCAAGAAATTTACTAACAATGTGAATATTATTCAAATCGACGTGTCTTTATTCAAATCCATAACATGGGCTAAGAAAGCTTGACATCCATTTTTCAATAAATGAATAGCTCTATGACTTGATATGATAGTGATTGATTTTAGTGGTTTAGTTGCTTGAATTCGCATAAATGGGTTGGTTAGAATATGAAAACTAACAACCTTACTAAAAACAATCAATTTTGGTATGATGAGTAGTTAACCAATCAATCCCTAAAATCACATCAAAAGCAAGTATCTTTAAAGAGATAAGGTCAACAGGTAATGTGATGGTGCCAATTTGGATCAAACAAGAGTTATAAACAGTGGATGTAATAAAAGTGTCTCCTAACGGAGTCTCCACAGATAAATTAAAGTCTAATTTCTCCGGAGTTAAGTTTAAACGTTGATCACAAGCAGGAGAGATAAATGAATGGGTAGCACCGGTATCTAGTAAGGTATAAACTTCGCAAGAATTTATGATTAGCTTACCCGTGATCACCTTATTTGGGTTCCTCGCATTTTGACCAGTCACGACAAACGCTCTTCCAGGAACCGTTGACTTTGACTTTTCTGGGACAGCCTTTTGAGTTACCATCCCCCCTGGACTTGGTTTCGCTACCATATAATCTCGAACGATATGTCCTTCTTTTCCACAATTATAGCATACCTTGAACTGTTGTGGACAGTTTGGGCTAATATGTCCCTCTTTTCAACATTTATAGCATACGACCGGTGGTCGTTCTCCTCCCTTAGAACCAGTTATTGGTGCTGACATCTTCACATGGTCATTGTTGAATCTCCTCTTTTTAAAATCTCCTCCCGACTCACTTCTTCTATTCTCATGGCCATGATTACCACCAGAGTGGTTACCGCTTTTTTTCGTATTTTTCTTTCCTCGCTGGTTATCGTTGTTCGATGATTGGCCGTCACCCTGCATTTGATGACCGGTTCGTTCCGGGTCCCTCGGTTGAACGTATTCGTTATCTCGCCTAATAATTGAGCCCTATTGACAACATCTGGAATATAGAGAAAATTTATGAGAAATGAGATATTGACGTATGTCGGGTTTCAAACCTCTCAAAACATTCGTGTCACACGTTCCTCATTCTCCACCAAATGAGGTGCAAACCAGATAACTCCTGAACTTCGCTTCAGATTGGGACACCATCATGTTGTTCGCTCAGCCTAATAAACTCTACCTCCTTCATATGACGAATACTTTTAGGAAAGTACTTGTCATTGAACAGTTTCTGAAACGTTTCCCAAGACATGCTGAGTGCGGCTGGCTGGGTACGCTTCATAGATTCCCACTACTAATCTGCCTCATTACGGAACATAAAAGTAGTGAATGGAACCTTCTGTTCCTCCGTGCATTCCAATACATCGAATATCTTGGTAATTTTCTTGACCCTCGTCTCCGCCTTAATTGGATCCGGCTTTCCCAAGAATTCTGGTAGTCCCAACTCTTTGAACTGCTTGGCTGTGAAAAACCGTGCGTTGCAATCAGTTCCATCTGTATTTTGTACACGAGTCTCCCTCGTCTGATTTTTCATGAACTGCAAAAAGCTTCTAAATATTCCGTCATTCATCGTCTGATCAATGGTGTTGTTCAAAGGAGGAACATTGCCGGCCTGCTGCACGTTCTCCTTATTGGTGAGTAAAGGTGTTTCCACGGTCTCATTTACTCCAATGTTAACATTCTCATTCGCCATTCTCAGTCGCCATTCTCAAATACTGCCATAAAACAAGGGTTAATTAAAGAAATCAACATATCACATAATATTCTTATATACTGACCAACCAACAAATAAGCTTAGGTAGGACACACTAGTGAATGATTTACTCGTCTCTCCCCTCCTAGTTCTATTCCCCGATCTCCGCCAGAGATCATATCTCTAAGCTTTGATACCAACTGAGACGCCCCCAAAATAGGTAAACAACACCCATTCTGAGTCGTCAAATACATGGTACAGAAACAACTACAACTTTATTAATACAATTGTCGTGCAAAATACAACAACACATAAACTGTGAGTTTAAATACAAATATTGTCATCTAGATAATATTCACACCCAAATAAGTCCTCATTACAATTATTAATACACTATTTTATAAAATAGTGAGGACTTCAAAAATAACTTCCTAGCACCTTCATTCCATACCCCGACTAGTACTCGCTACATTCTCACCTCCTGAGAAGAAAAATGGAACAAAAAGGAAAAGGGTGAGCTCAACTAGCCCAGTAAAAAATATTATAACTAAGATAATATAGAACAAATTATCGTTAGTCTTCAACAGGGAAAAATCTGATAGAATATAATAGACAACAAGTTTCAGATCAATATTCGCAGCGAAAATAATAATTCATAGAAGAGTTACGTAGAGAATGAAATCTACTATTATCTATGAATTTAAAAGTTCATCATCAATATTTTATCCCTGTAACATCAATTAATATACATCTTGAATCAAATATTCATCTTTGCACTACAGGCCAAAGATATTCATCAGTTGGTCATGTTCATCTCAACACATGTACATCTTTGCACTACGGGCCAAAGATATTCATAAGAAAATCAACCATCTTTGCACTACAGGCCAAAGATATTCAGTAATATCATCATTTAGGACTGAGGATGATGAAAAATATTTTAAAGAAAACAAATCCAGTGAAACAAAAGAGCAAATATTAAGTATTCGTACTTTAAACAGTCCAAGTTCAAAAATACTTCATAAATAACTATAGTGGAGTAAAATTCAAGAATGATCAAAACATGGATACAATCAAAGCTAGTATCCATAATAGATATATTGGACAAAAAAATGAAAATTTAATATTTATGTGAATAGTGCCGTATTCGTGAATAGTGTCGTATACGTGAATAGTGTCGTATACGTGAATAGTAACCCCGACACTAAAAGAAAAGAATTTCACAAGAAAAATCTTACCAATATTCTGGCATAATGATATTAGAAGAAATAATATCATTTTAAAAAAAATAACATCCCTTACCTCGAAAAGACAGTACTTCTGACTGGAATACTGGATATAGTGCTGAAGGGAACTTGCACCATATAACAACACTCAAAGTATCAAAATACTCACAAGAATACGCTCAATAATATAGAGAGAGAAGATTTTAGTTTCTGGTGTGATTTTCAATTCTAACCTAAGCACCCTATTTATAGGAAAATGCTTAGAACACCAAAGCAGAAAATTTAATAAAATATTAATATATATATATATATATATATATATATTATAAATTCCTACGCACACTTCCTTTGATCCAAAACATCAGCCACACAAGTGGTCCCCCCTCACCAAAATCAATAAAAATATTTTTCTTAATAAAAATAATTAAAACTTCCAAAAATTAATTATTCCGGAACATCGGAACTTCAATAAATCATAATAAATAGCCCTTTTATCAGAAAAATTCAAATCTTATGTCCATTCCATAGGAAATTCAATTCTCTACAACTTTGCAGAAGAATGTTTTTCCAATTTCAAAGCAAAAATTGACCGAAATCCACAAACGGGCGATTTTACAGGCTATAATCAAATTTCAGTCAAGAAATGGGCCCACAAACATATTTAACATGTTTTAAAAAAATTTTGTAACAAAAAATACTCTTTCTCCTCATTTATTCATATATCACACATTCATTGTAAAATATCACTATTATTATATTATTAAAAATATAATAATATATTTAAATGAATTATTTTATCGGAAAAGATAAAATATCAATTTTCAACAATTGTCACATTACAAATTTTCTCCATCTATATCCACATAAAATGAATATTTTCCTTATCATAATAATCAATAATTAATTATTCATAAATAATAGTACAGAATCACAATACTGACAACCAGGCCGTTTCCAAGAAAGAGGGGGCTTTCCAATAAGGATTTTTCCTTACTGGCGCGCAATTAGGTGACCAAGCCTCTTCTTAGACAGAACTTTTTAAACATTGCCAATAATGCTATTTAATAATATTATTCAAATAATATGAATTATTGATCTGATAATGGAAAATATTGTGTACTGACAATTATTGAAACAACAATAATATAAAATATCAACGCAACAATTATTGAATCAATAAAATAAAATATTAAACAGTAATTACTGTAACAATTATTGAGTAGTGCATTCTTACGTAAGAATCAATAATCTGTACAATACCGTGTGCTACTGTGTTTTAACCACCGGGTTTTTCAATAGTATTAACGGTAACAACTACGCCGTTATTTATAAATAACTTATACTTGTCGTTTTCTTCATCCAATCGCTTTCCGTTATGGGGCCCACACAAGGCTGCACCGTCGTACGAATATTCCCCGACAGCAAGAATATTCCCCGACCAAACGAATATTCCCCGACAACAATGAATATTTTATAACCACTTGCTTATTTGAAATATTTGCGCATTTTACCCATAACTAATCACATTAATCAAATCAACCCTTACTATTTTAAAATAATAAATAGAGGAAATTTAATTTCATTGATATTAAGTTGGGGTCTCCCAGCACTATGCAAATACTATGCAGTACTATGAAACACTATGCAATATAATGCAATACAATAAAATATAATATATTCTATTTTATATAAAAAACAAAACTTATATAATATATATATAATAACACACACATTAACACACACGCCACACACATAATATATATATATATAAGTAATAAAACAAAACTGAGATAACTTTCTACCGACGATTTTGAAAAATGGGTAAGTGGGGGTCCATGTAATAAGCCAAACTTACAACAAATATTTCATAAAAAAAACCCCTCTATTTATCTCAATTCACTTGGCTTCACTAAACATATTTTTAATAACATTTATTCATCAGTAATATTATAATCCATAATATTAACAACCAGATCATTCCCAGGAAAGAGGGTTCTTTCCGATAATGACTTCTCTTTATTGTCGCGCAATTAGGTGACCAAACCCCTTTCCTCGACAGAACTTTCTAGACATCGTCAATAATGCAAATAATAATATGAATAACTTTGTCGTCTAAATTATTGATTTAATAATATTAAATATTGTGCAGATGATACTGTGATAATAATTAAATAAATAATGTGAGATACTCTGCAACAACTTCTGTTACAATAATTGAGTAAAATTGAGTAACTTCTCACGTAAGCATCAATAATCAAAGATATTGTACAATATTGTGTGCTACTATGCAACCACGCGTATTATTGTACTTTATCATCGGGTATTTCAACAGTTAACGGTAAAAGCTTTGCCGTTATTTTTATAAAAAGTTATTTCTGTCATTTTCTAACTCTGACAGTAATTTCGTTGTGGGGTCCACCAATGATTGTGCCATTGTACGAATATTCCCTGATAAAACAAATATTTTCCAACCAAATGAATATTTTATGACAACTTGCTTACTTTCCAAAATTTGTAAATATTACCCATAATTATAACATTATATCAAATCCATACATTATTATTCAAAATAGCATTTAGAGAAAAATTAATCTTTATTCATAAAAGTTGGGGTCTTACAACCTCCCCTTCTTATGAAATTTCGTCCTCAAAATTGGTGTACGTACCTGGTATATCGAAGAGGTGAGGATACCTTGTTTTCATTTCATATTCTAACTCCCAGGTCATTTCCTCAATATCGTGGTTTCTCCACAAAACTTTGACTTGAGGTATAACCTTTGAGCGTAGAATATGTTCCTTCTTATCCAAGATTTTAACAGGTACCTTTTTATACAATAAATCTTCCGTTATCTCGTCTGGTTCTAATTCAATAATGTGGTTCGGGTCTTTCACATATTTACGTAACATAGATATGTGAAAAACGTTATGAACACGAGATATACTTGGCGGTAAGGCGAGTCTATATGCCACAATTCCTACTCGATCGAGGATTTCAAATGGACCAATGAATCGAGGATTGAGCTTTCCACTCTTTCCAAATCTCGTAACTCCTTTCCATGTAGAAACACGTAATAATACAAAAATCTCCAACATTTAATTTCGCGCCCCTTCGATGAAGATCAACATAACTCTTTTGTCGATCTTGTGAGGTTTTTATACATTTTCGAATCATTTGAATCTTTTCCCTAGTCATACGTACCAATTCTGGTCCCAACAACGTTGCTTCACCTACCTCGTTCTAGCATACTGGAGAATGACACTTGCGTCCATACAACGCCTCGAATGGAGCCATGCCTATACTTGCTTGATAACTATTGTTGTAGGAGAATTCCACTAATGGCAAGAACTTGTCCCAACTTCCTTTGAAGTCTAGGACACGGAGTCTTAATAAATCATCAAGAGTTTGAATAGTCCTCTCTGACTGTCCGTCCGTCTGAGGATGATATGCATAACTGAATCGTAAATTAGTGCCCATAGCTTTCTGTAAACTGACCCAAAATCATGAAGTGAATCTTGGGTCTCGATTAGAAACTATGGTAGTGCATACCATGCAGTCTTAAAATCTAATTTATGTATATACGAGCAAGACATTCATATGAATAAGTTTCTCGTATAGGTAAGAAATGAGCAGACTTGGTTAATCTATCGACAATGACCCAAATTGCATTTATGCCTTGAGAAACCTTGGGAAGACCAGTAACGAAATCCATGTTAATGTGCTCCCACTTCAATTCTAGAATTTCAAGTGGTTGCAATGGTCCTTTTGACACTTGATACTCCGCCTTGACTCGTTGACAAGATAAACACCTTGAGATAAACTTCGTTATCCCTCTCTTCATATTGCTCCACCAAATATATTTTGAAGATCACGATACATTTTGGTACACCCAGGATGGATTGCAAATGATGTGTTGTGCACCTCCATCATGATTTTATACTTTAAATCAGAGTCGTTAGGAGCACAAGTTTGGAGTTAACTCGAAGTATTCATTCTTCATCGATTTTTGCTTCCGGAATAGCACCTTCTTGTACTTTCTTCCTCATACGCATCAGCTCTAGGTCCATAGCTTGAGCAGCTTTAACTTTATCGATTAAAGTCTGTTCTACTCGTATATTTGATACGTGGGTCCCTGGAGTCTTTAACTCTATCTCCATCTTTTGCAAGTCATATAAAATGGGTCTTTGCGTTGACAATATCGCACTCATACCCGCATATGATCTTCTACTCAATGCATCAGCTACTACGTTCGCTTTTCCAGGATGGTATTGAATGGTATGATCGTAATCTTTCAACAGCTCGAGCCAATGTCGTTGTCGCATGTTGAGTTCCTTTTGGGTGAAGAAATATTTGAGGCTTTTATGATCCATATATATCTCCACTTTCTCCCCATACAGGTAATGTCTCTAGATCTTTAGCGGGAAAACGACTGCTGCCAACTCTAGATCATGAGTAGGATAATACCTCTCATATTCTTTGAGTTATCGTGAGGCATAGGCTATAACTTTCCCATGTTGCATGAGAACACATCCTAAACCTCTGCCTGAAGCATCATTGTAAATGACAAATCCCTCCGAACCCGATGCTATTGTCAGAACAAGTGCTGAAATGAGTCTCCTCTTGAGTTCTTGAAAACTCTTCTCACATTCCTCGTTCCAACTAAATTTTGTATCTTTTTGAGTCAGTTGAGTTAATGAAGTAGCTATTTGAGAAAATCCTTCCACGAATCTCCAATAATAATCAGCTAAGCCCAGAAATCTACATACTTCGATTACTGACTTAGGTTGCTCCCAGCTTTGTATTACTTCAATATTTGTCGGGACAATAGATATTCCATAATTTGATATCACGTGCCCAAGGAATGTTACTTCCTCAAGCCAGAACTCGCATTTCTTCAACTTGGCATATAGCTTGTTTTTATGAAGTTTTTGGAGTATCAGCCTCAAGTGTTTCTCATGATCTTCACGGATTTTGGAGTATATGAGGATGTCATCAATAAAGATAACCACAAAATGATCCAAATATTCCTTGAATACTCGGTTCATCATATCCATGAAGGCAGCAGGAGCATTAGTCAATCCAAAAGACATGACTAGGAATTCATAATGCCCTTACCGAGTTCTGAAAGCAGTCTTTGGAATGTCATCAGTTTTAATCTTTAACTGATGATATCTGGAACAAAAATCGATCTATAAAAAGAATTTGGCACCTTGCAACTGGTACAACAAGTCATTAATGCGAGGTAACGGGTACCTATTTTTGATGGTGACATGATTCAACTCCCGATAGTCAATGCAAAGTCGCATACTCCCATATTTCTTCTTTACAAATAGAACAGGAGCACCCTAAGGAGACGTACTAGGGCGAAAGAAATCGATGTCTAACAATTCTTGCAGTTGGGTTTTTAACTCCTGAAGTTCAATAGGAGCCATTCGATATGAGGTTTTGGAAATGTGTTTTGTATCGGGTTCAAGGTCAATACAAAACTCAATTTCACACTTTGAGGGTAAACCAGGAAGTTCTTCAGGGAATACATTAGGAAATTTATTAATAATAGAAATATCATTCAAATCTGATGTATTTTTGTTTAAATCGTGACATAGACTAAGAAAGCTTGACATCTATTTTTCAATAAATGAATGGTTTTATGGCTTGATATGACAGTGATCGACTGTAGTGGTTTGGTTACTTGAATTCACATAATAGGTCGTTAATAATACGTCTAATTCCTGATTTTACATCATTATTCAATGTTAAACTTAATAAAATGCAAATTAATTTAAAATTTTATGTCTTCTTACTTTAATTCCCTGAATCAAAACCTTTATCATCTACACATCTCTGAATCAAATTTATTTTATGATTCGCTTCATCAGAGTTATTATTAAAATCTTAAATTTTAGCTCGATATCCCTTATACATTGGGTAGCTTAAACTTTACAACTAAATAAGAAATTTGACATCATAAATTATCAAGTACATCATCTAGAACCTTAAACATGGTTCAAATAATAACAACTCAGCCAAAGTATATAAATCTTCATGTATCACATCTAATTCATGTCTTTCAAGTAGCACATAACGTTACCTTGAATCCTTAACCTGCAAAAGTGGTTATTTGCAAGGTTGAGCTCGACAACCCAGCAAATCTAAAAGTTTTCATACATCACGTAGCACACAATAACATCCTCATCATACATCTCATAAATATTGGACTAACATAACATACATGTTGCATTTCACATAACAAGTATAAAGATTGAGCTCCTTACTCAATCAGCATTTTTTACTCAATCAACGTACTCATAATTTAACTTTAATGTTACATACTTTCAACATATATATAAAACATCATGCTCTTTGAAATAAAGATATAAAACAGTTAATCATCAAGTTCACATAGCAAATAGGAACTAAATGACTTGCATTGATCGTTGTTTACCAATAACAGATTAACAACTTACAGCTATATGCGCTTCACGTGCCTTTTTCATTCTTCTAAACCTTATCTAGATGAATTGAAAAACCTTGTTTCTTTTGATTTTCTAGCATTTCTTCTTCTCCAATTTCACAGAGAACTTCTATTCTCTCTCAAAACTCTATAACTCTCTTTTTCAACACTCTGTTTTCTTTATTCTTAAGATTATGAAAAGAACGTAAAACCAAATAACTTATATAACATAATACGTACGTCAATATGGCTTCATCAATTACAAAAACCCAAGGGTCTCAAGGCCATGTTTGGCTAAAACCCAATTATCCTCTTCCACTTTATTTTAATTTCTTCCGTATCATATAATACCCTTGTCACACCAATTAACTAATTGAATTGAATTAATCTCGATTCATTAATAAATCCAATTAAACCTTACTAATAAAATTATAACTTCTATTTAGCCAATATAATTATAATTTTATTTAACAACCATTAATCCTCTAATTTAATTACTCAATTAAATTAGACTATTTTCACTCTCTTGACATCATCACACTTTAAACAAATTATTCCATAACAATTTCTAACTAAAATATTTATTTTATTCAATAAATATTTTAACTATTTACTTAGATTCACAATCGTATTACATTAACATATTTATATGTAATATATATTACTTTCTCATCTTATTAAAATAAATATATTTACATTAACTCACCATTTTAATTAAGTGAATTAGTTGCCTTATTTATGAAATTTAATTCATTACAATTCAATTGTCAATCAAGGCATGATAATAATATTATATTATTTCATAATATAATTCTCAAATTTCTATTTAAATTAACTAATATTTATTCACTTAATTTCTTTTTCCACCATATTCCTTTACATAAAATATTAGCATATTACATTTATATGTAACACATTACTCTCTCATTTTATTAAAACACATCATAATAAGAATTTTATCCATTAAATTCTTATTTTAATTATTTTACATTAATTCACTATTTTAATTAAGTGAATTACTCACATTATTTATGAGATTTAATTCATAATAAATTCATTGCCAAAAGGCATAACAATCAAATTATATTATTCCATAATATAATTTTTAACTTAATTAAATTAACTTAACTCCATTTTCAAACAATTTCATTTACCTTATTCAATAGTTAAATTAAATTAACTACTAAACCTCATTCTTCCATATATATATATATATATATATATATATATATATATATATATATATATGAATGGGGATCAGTCCGGGACGACTTTGGACACTGCTTAAAATCTGAAATTTTAAAAAAAATTACTTTTTTTTAAAACAACTAAAAAAATAAATAATATTTTATGGAACTGGAATTTTTCAATAATATAGTGTTTTGGGTGTAATTTGGATACATATAACAAAACAAGTCTATACAAATCATACAGACCTGTTTTGTTATATGTATCCAAATCACACTCAAAACATTGTATTATAGAAAAATTTCAGTTCCATAAAATATTAAACTTTTTTTTAGTTGTTTTAAAAAAAAGCAAAAAAAAAAGTCCGTATTTTAAGAAAGTCCGGGAGTCCGGATAGGAACCGGACTCTCTCTCTCTCTCTCTCTATATATATATATATATATATATATATATATACATATCTTCTACATTCACACCAAATCATATATTTCACAATACATAACACATATATACACATCCAAACTCAAAACATCTCGTAATAAGAATTTTATTTATTAAATTCTTATTTTAATAATTTTCAAAAAATTGGGTTGTCACATCCTTCCCTCCTTATAAGGATTCCGTCCTCGGAATCACCGAAATCCTACCTTACTCAGGTTTTCATCAAATCTCTTTAAAAAAAATTATCGTTGAACTCAATTATATTTTGAGTATTATATATTCTTTAACACATTCATTACCTTTCTCTAAGGATCATTACCATGTACTAGATTCTCAAACTCTCGGGACATTACATTCTCCCTTTCTTCTAAGAATTTCGTCCTCGAAATTTTGAATTACTAATATTCATTCATTCCATTTATCAGGATAGATTTTATGTTAATCTTTATTCATTCATTGGATTCTATAACCACTTTCTTTCCACAAAGATCTTTCTACAATTATTAATTTTTCTATTAAAAGTTTTACATTATTCTTTGATAACTCATCTTCTTCTCATTTAAAAATTTATTTTCTCACTTATTCAATATATTCATCATTAGGTGTCGCATTCTACAACATACTTATTTCTAAGGAATATCATCCTTACCACATTCACCTTTCAGAATAACAAGAATCTTCCACAATTGCTCAATAATTGAGAAACAGTATGAATAACTCAAGAATTTAAAAGATTCTCAAATCATGTTGAGGGGTTACTGTTGGGTAAAATCTAATTACGCACAACACGCAAGTATACGTGGTCAACAAGTAATATAATTCCAATCCTCCAGGTTCTTTATAGCAAGACCACCTTCTGAGTGCGGCAAGGAAATTTTGGACCATGCCACTTTAGCACCATGTTTGAGCAGAGAGGGACCCTTCCAAAGAAATTGAGTCATAATAGACTTTATGTCATTTAGAAACGAGAGCAGGAAGAATAAAATGGGCGCCTAATAAGACCGGATAGCATAAATAATAGATTTGATTAATTGCAATCTACCAAGGATAGAAAGAAATTTGCAAGTCAAGCGGCAATTCTAGCTTTGACCTTATCGAGAAGGGGTTGATGATCGGTGAGGAGGCAAGCTTAGAAGTGATTAGTGGAACTCCCGAAACTTTGCGTAGGAATGACCCCAATTGAAATCCAAGGATATCAATGATAGTCTCCATAAGAGTATCAGGGACTTGAGCAAGGAAACACATACTCTTCGAGGCATTTATATGCAACCCAGAAAGGCCAGAGAATTTGCCTAAACAAAATTTGATAATCCTAACCGAGGCAATATCTCCATGGCAGAAGATAAGGAGATCGTCAGCAAAGCAAAGATGAGTGATGGAAGGTAATTCAGTCATTACGGTTTCCTTTGATAGAATAAGTGATAGAATTTCCATATCTAGAACAAAAAGATAGGGGGAAAGAGGGTCCCCTTGCCTTAAACCCTTCACACCTTTAAAGTAGCCACAGAAGGCCCCATTAACCTTCATAGAGAAGAGAGTAGAAGTAATACAAGCCTTAACCCAAAAGATAAATTTAGGTGGGAATTTTAAGAGCCGAAGCGCTGCCAATAAGAAATCCCAAGAAACTGAGTCAAATGCTTTGCTTAAGTCAATTTTCATAGCACAACGAGGAGGACCTGTAGATCTGTCGTAATTACGAAATAATTCTTGTCCAAGAAGAATATTATCTCCAATCCTCTGCCCCGAGATAAAAGCAGCTTGGCAAGGGGATATTAAGTGAGAAAGCAGAATTTTAAGCTGAGAAGCAATAATCTTGGATATGCACTTATAAGTTGTGTTACAACAGGATATAGGCCTATAATCATTCATGGAGGACGGGTTTTGAACCTTAGGAACAAGGGCAATAGAAGTTGAGTTAGTTCCTCTGAGCAAGCAACCTTGGTTGAAAAAAGACTGGACAGCAAGGGTGAAGTCCCTCCCAACAATATCCCATGCATGCAAAAATAAATTGACATTGAATCCATCCGGGCCTGGACTCTTGTTCTTTTTCATGGATTTCAAAGTGGAAAGAACTTCCGCATCCGTAATATCTCCCTCTAGAAAAGAAGCTTGTTGGGAAGTAACAGTGTTTGCAATAGTAGAAGCCAGGTTGAGTAAGCATGGAGTACCATCTTGAGGAGAGGAACCCAATAGGGAGCTGAAATGGCTCACAGTAATTTTTTGGATTTCCAATTGGCCAAAGCAAAGATCACCTGATTCATTCTCAATCGACAAGATTTTTTTTTGATTCCACCTGTTCTTGGTTTGGTTATGAAAGAAAGCATTGTTGCCATCCACATCCTTAAGCCATTGAATGTGCGACTTTTGGTTGGAAAAATTTTCCTCAAATAGAAGAGCAGCAGCCCACAAATCTTGGGAAAGAGTCCTTTGATGCTGAAAAAGAGAGAGGTCACTCGAAGTGCGCGAAATAGCAGTCTGAGTAGCGTGAAGCAAATCTCTAGCCTTTCTGACATTGGTGGAAAGGTTACCATTTGCTTTATTAAGAGATTGCAGGGCCTTCTTTGTAGATCTCAACTTGCCAGCTAAGATTTGTAAAGGGCCCCCCGCTATAGAGACACTCCAAGCAGACTGCACTATATCTAGAAACCCGTCAAGATCCACCATAAAATTGAAGAATTGAAATGGTCTATGAATACGAGGCATGATTAGGCCAGTATGGACAACGAGAGGGCGTTGATCCAAGAAAGGTCTCATGGGTAAACTAGGCACGGGAGCAGGGAGAAGACTTAGCCAAAGGTTATTCACCTTAACCCTATCCAAATTTTTTGAATATAGGATTAGTGTCGCTAGAGTTCCACCGGTGTGGAAGTCCCCCACAAAGACCTGAAGGTCCTCAAGATGCAAGTCGGATGTGCAATCAAGGAAACTCGCATTCCGCTATCCTGTATCATCCCCACCATTAATTTCATAAACAGATTTAACCACATTAAAATCACCTAACAAACACCAAGGGAGATTAATTGAAGAAGCCACATCTCTCAAGTCCTTCCACAAAGATTTCCTATCAGAGGGGGTATTAAACCCATAAATGAATGTTACAAACATTTGAATATTAATATCAATGGACTTAACAGAACAGTGCATATATTGAGAAGAAGAGGCAACAATTATCACATTCCATAAAGATGGGTTCCAGCCCACCCAAATTCTCCTATTTACATGATGGTCATAATTGAACATCCACTGCCAACCTCTACGAATAGCCTTGGAGATCAAATTGGCTTTGGGAGCTTTCACTCTGGTTTCAACAATACCAGCAAAAGAGATATTATTCTTACACAAAAGAGCAGTAATACTATCCTGCTTAGATTTCATATTTACACCTCTAATATTTATAGAGCAAAAATTTAACATAGATAAAACTAATAAGAAGAGACTTTTTGGAGTTTTCCACTCCCCCCTCCTTTACTCTTCTTCTTTGAAGCTTGGCCAAGCTCTAAGCCACCCCTGGCTTTTGTCTTGAGATCTCGACCCTCCTTTTCATCGATAACTTTAAGCTTCCCCACAAGAGGATTTGGAGATGGAGTGCAATCAGAGTCAGAGAAGTCAAGAGGACCTTCAGGAATCGATAAAGCTTTGAAATGATTGGGGGGCACCAAGACAGGTGGAAACTGTGCCAGTTGCTTAAGACCTCTAGAGACCACGGTCCAATCAGAAGGAGTGGCAGGCAAGGGGCCTAGTGAGGAAGCAGGCTGAGGAAGAGTAACTTGGGACAAAACTGCAGCCACAGGGTGGGCTTTAGGCATCCACTTATAGTTCGCATGAGGACATCTAATAAGAGAATGCCCAAACGATTTACAATGGGAGCAAAGTTGATGTTTGTTTTGGTATTCAACTCTCACCGACACAACCTTATCGCTTTTTGTTTCCTCATCAAAAATCACCACATCCAAACCTGCTAGGCATATCGGATAAGGTGTTAACCTCAATGCAAATTCGCAAAGTTCATTTGTTCTAATTTCTCGGTGACTTTGTCCAGTAAATAAAGGTTTACCAATCCCACTAGCTAAATAGCTCATCCCCGGTGGGTGACAAGTAAGACATAGGGATATTGTGGAATTTCACCCAAACTGGAGCTTTGGTACAATTTTTGATTGAAAGTCAAGACCTTCCTTCCATTTCTTGAGACAGAGAAGTTTGTTTGCAATATACCACGGGCCAAGAGCAAGAACATTTTCCCTATCCTCAGGCTTTGAAAATTTGAAGACAAAGTAACCCTTGTCCAAGCATGAACTCCACATATTATTGCCTTGAACAAGGACTTCCGCAGGAGGTTTGATAAGGATGGACCCCCCCTCTGATGAAGGAGGTGAAGGGGGAAAATAATCCAGAGAATAGATTGCCCTAGGATCGCCCTGAGCTACAACCGAGCTCCATGAGGGTTTAATAAAGACCTCCCCCGCTTAGAAGAGACCTCGGCTCGTAAACCGAAACCAGAGGGAACATAAAAGTTCACCCTCTTCCAAACCAGGCCCAGCGTGCCCAGCCAAAGTACCAATCGGACAAGAGGCTACGAGCTTAGTATCTACAGAGTTTCTCTATGGACTTTTATCAAACATGTCATAGTTATTAACAATTCTGGAATTTAAACCCTTACCAGCAAATTCATTCACCTGTGAGGTAGAGAACCCTTTGGAGATAATAAAATCCAACAGAGTGTTACATTTCGACGCTCATGCAAGAGATCAATATTCCCTTGTTGAGAGAGTTCTTTGAAATGCTTGGAAGATTTCTGTGATAGCAGACCCGTGTGTTAGCCCCAAACTCGCTTCCACCTCGCTACTTGAGTCTGATTCCTCCGAATCTATGGTAACATCAGCGAGAATAGGGACCAATTCGGCCATATCAGCCTCTAACAGCACCGGCGAAATAGTCCTAGAGGCCTCAGCTTCTGCAAAGAGAGAAAAGTATTGCAGCTAAGGCCATTAGCTCTTAATCACATTAACTTCTGTATTGGTAATGGTGCGGATACTAGTCTATGGTTTGACCCTTGGATGGGCAATGGCACTTTGGCCTCCTCAAGTCTCTCTTCCTTGGTCACCAACTCTGGACTAGGGCCAAATGCAACAGTTAGCAACATTATCCAGGACTCTACTTAGAATCTCCCTTCCTCAAACCATAACGACTTCATAGTCTTCAGGGATGCTTTTGACTTCAACAGGCCATGTTATTCTGCTATGTAAGATGAATGTTTTTGGGGTAATACTCAAGCTAGTAAAGTTAAAGCTGCTACTATCTGGCACTCGATTAGGCAGGTAGGTGTGAATGTGCTTTGGGACAAACTGGTTTGGCATAGGATTCTCACTCCTAGGTTCTCTTTCATCCTCTGGATGGCTTTTCACAAAGGGTTGCGTACCAAGGATAAATTGCTCAACTTTGGTCTTCAGGTTAATCCTGTTTGTGTGTTGTGAAAAACTGACTCTGAATCCTTTGAGCATTTATTTTTCCATTGTGACTATTCTTTTAGGGTCCTGGTATCTATTCTTAGACACTGTGGCTGGAGAGGTTGGAGCAGGGACTGGGCTTCTATTACGAACTATCTTATTCATTACTCAAATCCTAATTTTCATCATAGTCTCATCCTCCTTGGGTTTGCGGCTGTGGTCCATAGTATATGGACTGAGCGTAACGCGAGGATCTTCTCTCATAAAGATACTCATGTCCGGACAGTAGTGAAAGACATTATGAACTTATTGAAGTGTAAACTTTACTCTTATTGCAGATTCCAAAGACTTAAGGAGAAGTCCTGTTACAGACATCTAGTGTTATAGTGATATAGCTGTTGGTCAGCTTGATGCAGCTTCTATGCTGCTAGGGGGATGGTACTGCAGTTTCTGTTACTGTGTTGCCATGGGCCATATTGTCTGCTTCTAGGCAGTGGGTCTGCTTTGCTGTGTGGTTTCAAGCTGCTGGTCTGGTGCAGGGGCTGCTATCTGGTCTGCTGAGTCTGGTGTCTGCTAGTTTGCTGGTCTGGTGCAGGAGCTGCTATCTGGTTTGCTGAGTCCAGTTTGCTGCTGTGGTCTTTAGTTGATGCTGTCATAAGTTGCTGTGTCCTGCCGAGTGCTTAATGTTTGGTTGTTGCAATTGGTTAGTCTGGTTCCAAGCCAATTGTTCCTCTGTAAGGTCGAGTTCTGATGTTCTGCTCAGGTTCGGATGTGGTTGTGGTTTAGCAGATGCAGTTCAGCTCCTGGTTGCTCGGTCTGCTTTGTCTTCTCCTGTTTGGATCTGGGGGGCTGTTTGGTTATGGTGCTACAGTGCGGCTACAGCAGCTACAGGATGGGATGCTATGCGGCTACAGTTTCAGCTGGTGGGGTGCTGCTCCGACTGCTGTCCATCCTCAGTGTTTTAATGTGCTCCTGGTTGTCTGCTATATGCGAAACAGGTGATTTGGGAGGGTTTTGGTTTGCAGTAGTAGTGCTGCTTGGTTGCTGAGTCACGTCCTTCTGCTGGCAGATTCTTTTGTGATCTGGTTAGTCTGGTTGGTTTGCAGTAGTAGTGCTGCTTGGCTACTATCATTGCTGCGTGTGGTACTATTTTCTGTTGTGGGTATGTGTTGTCCTCTTGGTGTTTTCTGTGCAACTGGCTGTCTGCTAGTGCTCGTGTGCTGTGGGCTGTCTGCTATTTGGTGTCTGCAGTAGTTGCCCCTTGTGGATGGTAGTGTTCTTGGTTGTTGTGTGCTGTTGGGTGTGTGCTGCTATGTGGTGCTATGTGATGTCGTGTGCTGCTAAGCTTGGTTCAGACCCGGTATTTGTGGAATCTGCTAAAGGATGTTGCAGTTGGGGACGTGTTGGAATATATGATGCTCCTGCTGCACATGTTATAGTTCACACTGCACTTGCAGCAGCTGCTTGGTCGGGTTTGGCTGCAGTTCTGCTTCTCGTTGCTGCTGTGCATTTTGGTTTTGGCTGCAATTTCTGCTTCACATTTCTGCGTGTTCCTTATAGCTGCTGGTCTGGTTATTATTGTCAGTGGATCTAGAAAAGCTTGACTTCTATGATCTACTGCTGCTTCTTAGCTGGGACAATATTAGGGAAATATCTGTATGGGCTGGTATTGGGCTCATATGTTCTCTGTTGTGTGTACAATGCATGTGGTCTGGATTTTCCTGCTAAACCACAAAATCTGTTTCTGGCTGGGTTCCACTGCTGGCTCTCAATTGTTGGGTTGACTGTTATGATTTCTAGGTGTTTGTTCATGTCTTTTGACCTATGGCAAATTTGCTCTCTTATGTAAAAATGATAGGTTGTTTGTTTATGTATTAGCTTTGTTGGGCATTATGTGTAATACCCGTAAATTTTATGATTTAATATTTATTATTTATAAATAGAGCCGGTGAATTATTTATTTTATAAATGCTTACGTGGCATGAGGAGAGTAACTCAATTGAATTAGAATTGAGCTGTTGATGATCGATAAGGTAGGTTCATGAAATGTCTTGTGTGACACAATGATGGACTTAGTGAATGATGATTAAGTATTTGCATGTTTAAAGTCCAAATAATAAATTGGGAGTCTAGCCCAATAAGTTAATTGATGGACTTTTGAGTTAGCCCAATAAACTTGGGATATTTAGAATCCAATTCGGAATCCAACAAATAGTTAACTGAGAGTACAAGGTATTAGTTAAATTAAAATGTGGCGTGGGGCAGTGGGCCTGACCGACTAGCCCCTTGTCTATGTCTGAGATCTACTCTCTTGTCCCCAAATTAGGGTCACCAAGTACAAAGAACAGTAGCCTAAACTCTCTTTACGCAATTTTCAAGCTGCTAATCCTAGGCATGCATGGCTAGCTAAGTGGCTGGTATGGAGTGATTGAACAACTCGTTAAATAACCATTGTTCATTTCTATTGCACCATGAATCCCAACATTGGGTAAAGCAAGTGTCTGGTCCATGTTTTCTCTTTAAATACAAGCCACTAGGGCAGTTTGTTTTAGTGATAAGAGTGTTGGAGAAATCTGAGCAAAGAATTCTTAGTTGTTAAGCATTACCAACTCAGTGTGTGAGATATCAAGGTTAAAGCTCGAGAAGGTATAATTTCTACTCCGTTCTTAACTTGAGTCTTGTTGATTCTCAGATTATTAGGTCAAGTATGATGAATTAGCATGATATAGGGTGTTTAGAAAGTTTACCTTCGTGCGTGAATACGTTAAAGATTGTCTAGAATCAAGTTGTGGCTACTCTGCAAAACAGAGCATGTTCACTGCTTCTGAAATCCATGGGGTGCAGCTGCACCGTGCTTAAGAACCAACTGATGGGTTCGGTCATGTTAGACCTTGTATTAAGAAATTCCCTTAGGTTGTATGCATATAGTAAAGTCTTAAATTAACCCGACGAACTTAAACTTTGTCGAAGTAGTGTAGATCGAAGTCTCTGAAGGAGCTGCTTCGGACAAAGCATGATGTCTTCGGACAGAGCGTAATGTCTTCGGACAGAGCGTGATGTCTTCGGACAGAGCGTGATGTCTTGAATGAGAGCGTAATGTCTTGAGACGAGCGTGATGTCTTCTTGGACAAAGCATGATGTCTTGGATTTGGCGTGATGTCTTCTTGAATGAGCGTGATGACTTGGATGAGCGCGATGTCTTCGGACAGAGCGCGATGTCTTCGGACGAAGCGCGATGTCTTCGGACGAAGCATGTTGTCTTCGAACAAGTCATAATATCTTCGGACATGGCGAGATGTCCCGGGACTCGGAGACAGCATCATAACTTGATATAAGGATGGATTAATAAATACTCCTATACTGTTGTAAACTATTAGTACACGAATAAGTTCTAAGTAGAGAATTTTACTAACTTCGGGAAAATAAAAATAATGCTTGCAAACATGCGTAGAAAAAGGTCGGTGGGATTAATAGACGTTATGGTCTACTTAAAGCAATGAACCTCTTAGAACTTCGAGGAAGAAAGATTATGAATAAGCTAATAGTGGTCAATAGTATGAGCATGTTAGTATACAGTTATGAGTTTTGATGGGTACAGCAGATAGAAAGAAAAAGGTGTTATGTGTTATGTTGTTGATATATATCAAGTGTGTTTGGCTAATGAATACCTATACTTAAATGAATAGGACAGACATAATTCGTTGAGGTGATTTTCGCTATTAGTTGTAATCAACTCAAGTATGCAAGTTTCTTACTCTACCTTGATTTCGAGTATGCAAGTTTCTTACTCTACCTTGATTTCAAGTATGCAAGTTTCTTACTCTACCTTGATTTCAATCATGCAAGTTTTCTATCCCTAACTTATTGTTATCGTTGGGCAAATTCCCTAACCTCACTCAAATTTACATTGAGCAAGTATCCAAACACTATTATTACTGTGTTGCAAGTTCCTTAATTCACACACTTTATACGTTGAATTGTTGTTATATCAATCATATTTATCAAGCAAATATCTGCTTCTATTCGAAAATCACTTGTGTACCTTGAAGTTGTTGTAAGCATTGGACTTATCATTCCTCAATGCATGATGAAAAACTGTCTAAGCCCTTGATTCGGCTAGACTATTATTATGAGTTAAAGAGCTATCCAAACTGATTGATTTGGTGCGGACTATCGTAAATCTCTTGAGATGAACAACCCTCATAGAAGGAAATTATAAATTGTCGAGGGAAACGGCGTGCGCATGACATGAGTATGATTAAATGTTATGCATAACATAGGGTACCTTAGGCTGATCACCTGATGTACTCGTGGATGTTGGATTACAGTGTAATACTGCTAATTCTAGTAAGAGTTTTTGGTCCTTAGTGACTGCTCAGTACTCAATTATGTTGAACCTCGAAATGAATAAATCCTAAAATTTCGTTGATATCATTCGGTCCATAGTGACACCTATTGAATACTCTTGGTATTCTTGATATCCTTGAACTATCAATTATTATTATACCCTTGAAAGATTCAAATGCTATAACTGCTTGTTCTTCTGGCTATATTACTTGTTGGGCAAATTTGTTGCTCATTCTTGCTTCCTAAAACATTACAGTTAAGGCAGAGCAAGGCGGTCCTTCAGGAAAGGACAAGGGAAAGGGCAAGGCGACAAAATAACTTAGTCCTTAAGACTAGAAGTATTATTATTATTGTTATGATTGTTATGATGTATTCAAGAATGATTAAGCTATGTTAAGCTAATCACAGAATTGTTGTAGTAATGGTTACGGTACCTTGGGACGTGAATATTTATATTACATCAATGTAAATTATTCTATTATTTCTGTTGTTAATGATTTTGTAAGATATTCGTAGTAGCACGTGATGCACCAAAAATTCGAGATATGGGTGTCTGAAATTTTGGGGGCGCCACAGGTTGGTATCAAAGCCATAGTTATAAACCTTAGGAGCGAGAGCCCTTAGATTATAACTTAGGAGAACTCAGAAGATAGAAAGGGATGAAACTCATATAGAGTTTTTATAGAGATGGACTTACTGTGTTACAGAATATAACTTCATTCTATACAATGAACTTATGATTCTAATGGAGTTGTTGGTTGTTTTGTCTTGTGTCGGTGATTGTAGGATGGTGACATGGGAGGACCTAGCCGAGTAGTAGAAGAGGAGCCGTGACATACACGTGGTATATGAGGCACCATTGATAGCAGAGCCTATATCAACCTGTAGTTCTATCGATAATGATGACGAGGAAGAGGAGATAGGGCCAATACACCAAAAGTCCGATCCAGAGGAGGGCGTATGATGGATGAGCCCATGGGGACTCCGACGAGGCTACTTTTGAGGATAGAATGTTGGGGAGTATGAGGAGTGATTTTAGAGTTAGGGGTGCGAGTTGAGGAGTTAGAGGTGAGGCCAAAGATAGAGAGTCCGAATTCCAAAAAAGTCAAGGGCGAAGACCACCGAGAGAAAGTTAGTGATGCGGGAGATGGAAGTAGAGATTGCTCACCGTAAGGAGGCAAGGGAATCCAGATGGGGCTTTGTTTCACAAGGCGGTGGCTAGGAATGTAGAAACGAGGGGAAGTTGGAAGAAATGGAGCAAAGGGAGTTGAGCGAGGGACGAGAGAAGGAAGCTATCCCACTCGATTAAGGATGGAAGTAATGGATAGGATCCATTTCGAAGAAAAGTGGAAAGGGGCCAATGATAGGGCTAACGATCTAGAAGATGAAGTGAGGTGCAAAAGGAGGAAGATGAATAGGATGAGCTATGCATTGCGCACGGCCATGGAGGGACTGATTGATGGGGTAAATCACTACCCAACAGAGCAGGGACAGACCCGGCACACCATAAGTCGAGATGTGGTGGTGCACATTACTCAGAGGGAGTACCAGAGCGCTGTGGAGCGTGGAATGATAGATTAAGTCTAGGCGCTAAAAGTTATTAGTTGTAGTTCGTTGTGTAGGGTATTATCTGTTGTGGTAATCTTTATGAAGAATGTGAGATGTTGTAAACCCCAGACTTTTGAGTTATGTTAGAGGGGTAGTATGTTAATGGTTGTCCCCATCTTTTGTGATATTAGGGGATAAGTTGTGTCATTTATAGAAGTATGCTGGAGATAATCATGTAATGTAACAATTTGGCATATGGATATAAATGATCTTGTTCTGAAATGTATTCAAATCTTATTCCTTTTATGGAGAATTGTTTAAGTAATATAATTAGATAATAAAATGGGGGAGTGTCATGATGTAGGAAAATGCCGCGCCAGACGTAGATTAACTGCACGTAAGAAGAGTCGGTTAATGATGAGAGAGGACAAGTAGATCCCATTCGGAGGCTTGTAGATTTGTTAGGGGAGGCTCTTAGGGAAGAAATGAACAAGTACCACCCGTTCCCCAAGTAGCTCCGGTCGCAAACTTCAAGGACTTCAAGAATGTAGGACCTCCGGAATTCATAGGTACTACCGATCCTATCGTAGCGCAAACGTGGATCAAGGAAATGGAGAAAGCCTTCGCCATTGCTCGTGTGGGTGAAGACCAGAAAATCGTGTTCGCTACATATATGATGAGGGGTGAAGCAAACTACTGGTGGGAAGCAAATCAACAGAGAGCGGGAGAAGGGACTATAACCTGGGAAAGGTTTAAGATTTTGTTCTTTGAGAATTACTTCCCGAAGAGTGTGAAGAATAGGATGGAGGTAAAGTTTCTAGAACTAAAACAAGGGGAGATGACAGTGGCACAGTATGCGGTCAAGTTCAATGAACTCGCGTGATTCGCAACACATCAAGTAGACACTGAAGAAAGGAAAGCTCGACTCTTCGAACTTGGACTAAAACCTTGGTTGTTCAACAAGGTGTCAGTCCTTCAAATTGACTCTTTCGCCACATTATTGGAGAAGGCGATAATTCTTTGAGGAGGTAACGAGGCATTAAGCCAATACAACAAGGAGAAGAAGAGCAAGAATCTTTGGAGGAGAGAGACTCGTGGAGGGAGTAGCAGTGGTGGAAGTTATTTGGGAAAGAGGAAATGGGATAACCGCAGCAACGACAACAACACCAACCACCGAAGCATCAACCAGTCAGAAAATTATCAAGGAGGATTTAAGAAAAGAAGCGAAGCTTGCTCGAAATGTGGGAAAAACCATCAAGGGGAATGCTGGAAGGGGCGCAGCGTTTGCTACAACTGCGGCCAAGAAGGGCACATTTCACCTAACTGCCCAAAGCCGAAAAGGAGCAAGGGATGTTTCGCGTGTGGCTCAACTGAGCATCAAATCAAGGATTGCCCAAAGAAAGGAGCAGCAAGAAGCGGCCGGCAGGGAGGGCAAAGAAGTCGATGATCCATGACCAACGCAATCCAACCAATAAATCGCCTAGAACCTTTAACATGACTGTCCAAGACGCAGTGAATGAAAGGGACGTGGTGTCAGGTATTCTCCCAATCAATAATATAAATGTCTATGTATTATTTGATTCGGGTGCTACCTATTCCTTTGTGTTTGAAGAATTTGCTAATCGACTAAACATACCTCCTGAACATTTAGAAAACTCATTGAACATAGAGATTGCGAATAAGGAAGTAATTCCCCTAGAGTTTGTTTACCGAAACTGTTGTGAAAACATTAGAGGTCACGAACTAAACGTAGACTTAATTCCGATTAAACTGCGAGAGTTTGATGTGATATTAGGAATGGATTGGTTATCCGGCCACGCTGCGATAATCGATTGTCAGAAGAAGAGTTTGAACCTTCAGACCTCAAATCGGTCTAAGGTAGTGTTTTATGGTAGCTCATCGCTCAAGCAATCGTGTTTTTACTTATGATGCTGAGCAAGAACTTGTTAAAGAAAGGATGTGTGGGTTATTTAGCCTATATAGTGGACATTTGTCAAAAGAGGATAGAAATGAAAGATATATTAGTGGTAAAAGATTTCCAAGACGTGTTTCCAAACGAACTGCCTGGCCTTCCGCCAAACAGAGAAATTGAATTCATAATAGACTTAGCACCGGGAACCGCACCAATTTCGAAAGCCCCATATCGTATGGCGCCAGTAGAAATGAAGGAATTGATGATTCAATTACAAGAATTACTATATAAGGGTTACATTCGGCCAAGTGTGTCTCCTTGGGGAGCACCAGTGTTGTTTGTAAAGAAAAAGGATGGATCGATGAGACTCTGTATCGATTATCGAGAATTGAACCGAGTGACAATTAAGAATAAATATCCATTGCCAAGGATAGATGACCTTTTCGATCAACTGAAGGGAGCGAAGTGTTTTTCCAAGATAGATTTACGAACGAGTTATCATCAGTTGAAAGTACGAGAGGAGGACGTACCAAAGACGGCGTTTCAAACTCGCTAAGGACATTACGAATTTTTAGTGATGTCATTTGGATTAACCAATGCTCCGGCAGCATTTATGGACTTGATGAACCGAGTTTTCAGGCCATACTTAGATAAGTTCGTAGTAGTATTTATCGATGACATTTTGATTTATTCAAAGATGAAGGAAGAGCACGCCGAACACCTGAAGATGGTATTGGAAGCATTGAGAAGGGAAAAGATGTATGCTAAATTTTCAAAATATGAATTTTGGATGGAAAGGGTTCAATTTCTAGGACACGTGATAGATCAAAATGGAATTTCCGTGGATCCTGCAAAGGTGGAAGCGGTAAGTAACTGGGAACAGCCGAAGACGCCAACAAAAGTTAGGAGTTTCTTAGGTTTAGCCGGTTACTATCGAAGATTTATCCAAGATTTTTCTAAGATAGCAACCCCGCTGACCAATCTAACGAAGAAGACAGAGAAGTTTGTATGGACAGAGAAATGCAAGGAGAGTTTCCAAGAATTGAAGAGGAGGTTGAGTGAGGCGCCTGTATTATCATTACCAGATGATACGGGAGGATTTGTGGTGTATAGTGATGCATCGCATAGAGGACTTGGTTGTGTGCTAATGCAACATGGCAAGGTCATTGCATATGCCTCACGACAGTTGAAAGATTTCGAAAAACGATACCCTACCCATGACTTGGAGTTAGCGGCGGAAGTCTTTGCATTGAAGATTTGGAGGCACTATTTGTATAGAGAAAAATGTGAGATATATACGGATCACAAGAGTCTGAAATATATCTTCACATAGAAGGAGTTGAACATGCGACAAAGAAGATGGTTGGAACTAATCAAGGATTACGACTGTGAAATTCTTTATCACCCGGGAAAAGCAAACGTTGTAGCCGACGCTTTGAGTAGAAAAGGAAGGGAGAAGTTATTCAAACTGACCACTCAAGAGGAATTGATAAGAGAAATAGAAAAGTTGGAAATAGAGGTGGAGGAACCAAAAGAAGCGGAAGGAAGATTTCTCATGATGAGAGCTCACCCGACGTTATTGGATAGAATAAAGGAAGCACAAGAGAAAGATGAAGAATGTGAGAAGATAAAGAAGAGAATAGTAGAAGATAAGGAAGAAAGGTTCAAAGTAGATAAGGATGGTATATTGAGATTTGAGGGTCGAGTATGGGTGCCAGCTGTAATCGAACTGAGAGAGGAAATCCTATACGAAGCACACAATACGACGTATTCCGTACATCCGGGAGGCTCAAAATGTCTAGGGATCTTGACACCATTTTGGTGGCCTAATTTGAAAAGAGAGGTTGCGGTGTGTGTTAGCGGATGTCTTACTTGTCAAAGAGTCAAAGAAGAACACCAGAGGCCAAGTGGACTACTTCAACCGCTGGAAATTCTAGAATGGAAATGGGAGCACATTACGATGGACTTCGTGGTTGGACTTCCGGTTACACAGAAGAGTTACGATGCCATTTGGGTCATTGTAGACCGACTAACAAAGACAGCTCATTTTCTACCCATCAAGATTCGATTCAATTTGAACCAATTAGCAAACTTGTATGTAAAGGAAATCGTATCACGACATGGAGCACCGGTGTCGATTGTCTCCGATCGAGATCCGCGTTTCACGTCAAAATTCTGGAAAAGTTTGCAGGAACGAATGGGAACTCAATTGAGATTGAGTACTGCCTATCACCCTCAAACTGACGGGCAGAGTGAACGAACCATACAAACGTTGGAGGACATGCTGAGAGCTTGCGCGATGGACTTCAAGGGGAATTGGGACGACCATTTACCATTAGTAGAATTCGCTTATAATAATAGCTATCATGCGAGTATCGGTATGCCACCATATGAAGCTCTTTACGGGAGAAAATGCAGGACGCCATTATGTTGGGATGAAGTCGGAGAACGACGACTTTTGGGACGAAATAGTCCAAAGAAGCGGGTGACGTGGGTAGCAACAATAAGGGGCAAATTGGTAGCGACTCAAGATCGCTAAAAAAGAAGCACGCCGACTTGCATCGTCGTAGCCAAGAGACTTTGAAGTCGGTAGTTTTGTGTTTTTGAAGGTATCTCCTTGGAAGGAAAGTTGATTCTAAAGAAAGGAAAATTGAGTCCGAGGTTCATAGGGCCATTCGAGATATTGAAGCGAGTGGGCGAAGTGGCATACAAAGTTGCTTTGCCACACCAATGGAACACATCCACAACGTGTTTCACATTTTCGTACTACGACCGTACAAGTCTGACTATAAACACGTGATTTCCTATGAGCCCATTCAAGTAGAGAAGAATCGCATATGAAGAAATTCTGTTAGGATAATAGATAAGAAAGAACAAATGCTAAGAAGAAAAGCTATATCGTCTGTTAAGGTTGTTTGGCGAAACCACGATGTCAAAGAGGCCACGTGGGAATTAGAAGATAGGATGAGGAGAGACTATCCCCACGTTTTCGTGTAACCTTGTATCAATTCTAAGGACGGAATTTTATAAGGGGGAGAGGATGTAATACCCGTAAATTTTATGATTTAATATTTATTATTTATAAATAGAGCCGGTGAATTATTTATTTTATAAATGCTTACGTGGCATGAGGAGAGTAACTCAATTGAATTAGAATTGATTCATTGATGATCGATAAGGTAGGTTCATGAAATGTCTTGTGTGACACAATGATGGACTTAGTGAATGATGATTAAGTATTTGCATGTTTAAAGTCCAAATAATAAATTGGGAGTCTAGCCCAATAAGTTAATTGATGGACTTTTGAGTTAGCCCAATAAACTTGGGATATTTAGAATCCAATTAGGAATCCAACAAATAGTTAAGCGAGAGTACAAGGTATTAGTTAAATTAAAATGTGGCGTGGGGGCGGCAATTGGGCACCGACTAGCCCCTTGTCTATGTCTCGAGATCTACTCTCTTGTCCCCAAATTAGGGTCACCAAGTACAAAGAACAAAGAGCCTAAACTCTCTTTACTTAATTTTCAAGTCGCTAATCCTAGGCATGCATGGCTAGCTAAGTGGGTGGTATGGAGTGATTGAACAACTCCTTAAATAACCATTGTTCATTTCTATTGCACCATGAATCCCAACATCGGGTAAAGCAAGTGTCTGGTCCATGTTTTCTCTTTAAATACAAGCCACTAGGGCAGTCTGTTTTAGTGATAAGAGTGTTGGAGAAATCTGAGTAAAGACTTCTTAGTTGCTAAGCATTACCAACTCAGTGTGTGAGATATCAAGGTTAAAGCTCGAGAAGGTATAATTTCTACTCCGTTCTTAACTTGAGTCTTGTTGATTCTCAGATTATTAGGTCAAGTATGATGAATTAGCATGATATAGGGTGTTTAGAAAGTTTACCTTCGTGCGTGAATACGTTAAAGATTGTCTAGAATCAAGTTGTGGCTACTTTGCAAAACAGAGCATGTTCACTGCTTCTGAAATCCATGGGGTGCAGCTGCACCGTGCTTAAGAACCAACTGATGGGTTCGGTCATGTTAGACCTTGTATTAAGAAATTCCCTTAGGTTGTATGCATATATTAAAGTCTTAAATTAACCCGACGAACTTAAACTTTGTCGAAGTAGTGTAGATCAAGTCTCTCGAAGAGGCTGCCGGACAAAGCATGATGTCTTGGACAAAGCGTGATGTCTTCTGATGAGCGTAATGTCTCTTGGACAAAGCGTGATGTCTTGGACAAAGCGTGATGCCCTCGGACGAGCGTGATGTCTTGGATGAGCGTAATGTCTTGGACGAAGCGATGTCTTGGAAGAAGCATGTTGTCTTGAATAAGTCATAATATCTTGGACATGGCGAGATGTCCGGGACTCGAGAGACAAAGATCATAACTTGATATAAGGATGGATTAATAAATACTCCTATCTTTGTTGTAAACTATTAGTACACGAATAAGTTCTAAGTAGAGAATTTTACTAACTTCGGAAAATAAAAATAATGCTTGCAAACATAGTAGAAAAAGGTCGATTGGGATTAATAGGCGTTATGGTCTACTTAAAGCAATGAACCTCTTAGAACTCGAGGAAGAAAGATTATGAATAAGCTAACAGTGGTCAATAGTATGAGCATGTTAGTATACAGTTATGAGTTTTGATGGGTACAGCAGATAGAAAGAAAAAGGTGTTATGTGTTATGTTGTTGATATATATCAAGTGTGTTTGTCTAATGAATACCTATACTTACATGAATAGGACAGACATAATTCGTTGAGGTGATTTTCGCTATTAGTAGTAATCAACGCTAAAGGCAAGTTTCTTATTCTACCTTGATTTCAAGTATGCAAGTTTCTTACTCTACCTTGATTTCAAGTATGCAAGTTTCTTACTCTACCTTGATTTCAAGTATGCAAGTTTCTTACTCTACCTTGATTTCAATCATGCAAGTTTTCTATCCCTAACTTATTGTTATTGTTGGGCAAATTCCCTAACCTCACACAAATTTACATTGAGCAAGTATCCAAACACTATTATTACTGTGTTCCAAGTTCCTTAATTCACACACTTTATACGTTGAATTGTTGTCATATCAATCATATTTTATCAAGCAAATATCTGCTTCTATTCGAAAATCACTTGTGTACCTTGAAGTTGTTGTAAGCATTGGACTTATCATTCCTCAATGCATGATGAAAAACTGTCTAAGCCCTTGATTCTGGCTAGACTATTATTATGAGTTAAAGAGCTATCCAAACCGATTGATTTGGTGCGGACTATCGTAAATCTCTTGAGATGAACAACCCTCATAGAAGGGAAATTATAAATTATCTGGGAACCCGACGCGTGCATACATGAGTATGATTAAATGTTATGCATAACATAGGGTACCTTAAGTGATCTTTGATGTACTCGTGGATGTTGGATTACGAGTGTAATCTTGCTAATTCTAGTAAGAGTTCTTGGTCCTTAGTGATTTTCGAGACTCAATTATGTTGAACCTCGAAATGAATAAATCCTGAAATTTCGTTGATATCCTTCGGTCCATAGTGACACCTATTGAATACTCTTGGTATTCTTGATATCCTTGAACTATCAATTATTATTATACCCTTGAAAGATTCAAATGCTATAACTGCTTGTTCTTCTGGCTATATTACTTGTTGGGCAAACTTGTTGCTCATTCTTGCTTCCTAAAACATTACAGTTAAGGCAGAGCAAGGCGGTACTTCAAGAAAGGACAAGGGAAAGGGCAAGGCGACAAAATAACTTAGTCCTTAAGACTAGAAGTATTATTATTATTGTTATGATTGTTATGATGTATTCAAGAATGATTAAGCTATGCTAATCACAGAATTGTTGTAGTAATGGTTACGGTACCTTGGGACGTGAATATTTATATTACATCAATGTAAATTATTCTATTATTTCCGTTGTTAATGATTTTGTAAGATATTCGTAGTAGCACATGATGAACCAAAAATTCGAGATATGGGTGTCTGAAATTTTGGGGGCGCCACATTATGCTTGTAATCTTTTATAGTCATGACATCATAGGGCATGTCCTGTGATGTCTATGCTATATTCTGATTGGGTTTTCCATGAGGTTTGTAATTTCATTTTTTTAATACAGTTTAATCTTAGCAAAAAAAAAAGTAATATAATAGTAAGTAGAGTATTGTTCCCACAGAGAAAAACTATACCAGTTTCCTATTAATCCCAATTTTATTAAACTATCCAAATTAATGATTAAAATTATAAATTCTCAATTATTAAAAATACTAAAATCGTAAAACAATCACAAAAACTAAATTTCTAAACAAGTATCGGAGAATTAGGCTTACAACTTCACCCTAAGCTTCACTATGGTTATTATCATTTGTTCCAGTTTAATTTACTATCTCAGTTTATTAATCAAGAACACTAAAGTAGAATTAGCCACCTCTCGATGCACTAACACCATAATAACTTAAATCCACAATTAAGATAGAATTAAGTTAAACACCTTAATTAACTAACTCACTATATCTCTATGTGTATTACAATAAAAAAAGGTTTAAGTTTAAGTTCTCTACCCGATTACATGCGATATTAAGCATATCTCTACCCTAACATTCATCAAGATTCTATTCATTCACAGAATTCAAGAACACATGCTATATTAACTAAGTCTAAACTCGTACTTCCTCTCTCGAATCCATACAAGTCCACACAGAATTGTTGATCAGGCAATTCATAAATTCAAACACAAATTAATATAAATAAACTGGATAATAGCTTATTAAACAGAAAATCAAAGTTACATAACCATCGTTTCAGTTAAAGATCCATCATAAGCCTAAAAAGTAATTTAGCTCATCATAAATGAAATAAACACTGAATAAATTAAAGATATCATCCTTTCAATTATAAATAAACTAAAAGAAAAAAATAAATCCAGAACCACCCTTTTCTTCAGCTCAGTTTGCAATTAATACAAAAAATCCTTCAAAATCTTCTCTCCAATGCTTGCTTTGAAAAATCTGTATTCTTCTTCTCTGTTAATTTGTCTTCTAATGGCTATCTCTCAATCTTGTTATTCTTCCTTGGACATAACACCAAGACTTGTATTCTGATTGAAAATCCTTGCTAATAATACACGTCCCAAACCATCACAAATACTAACATAGCAGTCTTTGAAACCAACTGAATAACTGAATAATCTGGACCCCCGCCCCGGCGGGGGTGTTTCTTCATAATTAGCACCCCGGAGTGGCATAGCTCCTCATCTTGAGGTATTGGACCTTCGCTTCGGCGAAGGTGTAAAACTTAAAATGCCGACCCCGGTGGTATACCTTCTGCTAGTTGGTCAGGTAATGCTTTAAACTTACTAAGTTATTGCCACAATTGCACCCCTTTTATGATCAAATGCCACACCACCAAACCTACACACTAAATAACAATAAACAAGTATAATAAGACATAAATGCAAGGAATTAACACCGATTAAGCTTGAATTAGGAACCGATTCGCAGGTATAAAACCCACTTATCAGTCACAAGACCTTGAACTCATCTCGAAGTTTAACAGTGTTTCACCCCCGGTACTTCACACTATAAACCATTCTAACATAATGTTTAACAATCACACAAACTGTAAACATTCTAAATCAGTGCTCTAGGTGAACAGTTTATCGCACTACTACGTCGTGCATACACGTAGTACATCTTAACATCATAACAACTATATGCATTACTTTCGGAACAATTTTCTCCGATAACATGTCCCCTTATAGGGTTGTTCACCTCAACTTCTCAACATCTGAATTTTCACCAAAACAATTTGCGTTGGCATAATTTCTCAAAGAACACTTGAATTTCATAAATATTTTTCAATAATCATCTAGCCGAATCAAATAGCTTAGACTTTTAACAACAACTCGAACATCAATTGAAATAGTTTTAGTCGATTCAATTGGCATATCTTTCTTAGTTAAAAAAAAACTAAAAATCCTTTTTATGATGTCATGATACCGTACTATCTCGATAGTACGTTGAGGATTCAGTCGTTATATGACTTTGTCATGCTACATCATACCATAGTGGGTTGACGATCTTATGATCACATCCAACACTAGGTTCAACTTCATTGATGACTTCCTCATTTGTCATATCAGCATTATATTTAGTGATGCTTTAAAGACTATGGAAAAAAAACAAAATACATTTTGATATTTTTAAATCATTTTTGTCTAGTTGAAACAACTAGCATAGACACACGAATAACGGTATTGTTTTTAAAACTCATTGGTTCCATCATTTGATCCAATTTTTTCAAGAAAATAGAAGTAAAAACATTTGTACGAAGTCAATAAATTTTGAAAATCTAGCAAAGCTAGAAGATTTAGAATATCCAATTTTCCTCCATCATCTTAAATTCTTACTCCACTACTTCGTTACTTAATCATTCTACTAATCTTTAGCACCATCAATGCTTACTATACCAAAAATTCTTATTCCTACCCTCACAACTTTTATATACCCAATATAGTTCATCAAACTTACCATACTTTGGAAGTTCAGGAACTTGCTACACAATATGAGTTTAGGAACTTGTCCTAGTAATATGTAGTCCAAGAACCCATCAGGGACTGTCCATACGCTTAGGGGTTCAAAAACATACATATGATTATGAGTCATCAAATTACTATAAGTATGAGTTTTAAGAACTCGCACCTAATCCTAATAATATCTTACTAATCTTAATAGTCTCTATGTATCAAATATACACATGAGAAAAGAATCACATTTTCATCACATATACATTGATAGCGCGACACCCACATTCTAATGATTATCAATGTGATAAACTGAGTGTAAGCACAAAACCCTCACCCATACAAAGGTTTGTACAACTCAGCCATCACATGAGTCCTCAATCAAAATCTCACCTAACCTTATCTTGCTCATAACTTGCTCTTTATTCGATACGAATTTTTCGTATCTCATCATTTATAACTCCTTGTGAGTTTGCCTCGTACTATTTCATAGTACATTCTCTTATAGCATCAAGCTATAACTATTCATTCATTACATATCATCTATCATTTTATAACTTAACCAAATCACGTTGTGATCTTATTCTACAATCATCTTCTTTATGATTCCTTTCTTATATTATGATCATTTTGGTTTCACGATCCTCATTACTTCCCCTTTAATTATGTTGTCTTATGATTATTCAAATCAATTTTAACTCTTCAGGTTCTTATTTGAACCCACACATATTATCTTAACTTGTTTCACAAGCATTCTCTGAATATATCATCAATTAAACTCTATTTGAGTTCATTATTATTAATTTAATCACCTTCATCTTGTAGACATCGTCTATTCATTAACGCTTAACATCTTATTACTGAAGTCAGGTAACTCCAAATTCTTATCTTGTATAAGTCTTCAAGATACTTCCTTGAATCTACTCATATATATTTTAATCTTTTATTTATAAATTTTTCAAAATTTATTTCTTATAACTTAAACTCTATCTGAGTTTATTCTTTCATTATCTTCACCTTCCTTCTCTAAGGTTATAGCCTAAGGTACTTCTACCTAAGATTTATATCCTAAAACTCTGATACCAACAGTAACGACCCCAAAATTCATACAATTCAACTATCGACTTCGGTCATTAATAATACGTCTAACTTCTGATTTTACATCATTATTCGATGTTAAACTTAATAAAATGCGAAATAATTTAAACTTTTCTGTCTTCTTACTTTAATTTCCTGAATTAAAACTTTTATCATCTACACATCTCTGAATCAAATTTATTTTATGATTCATCATCAGAGTTATTATTTAAAATCTTACATTTTAGCTCGATATCCCTTATACATTGGGTAGCTTAAACTTTATAACTAAATATGAAATTTTACATCATAAATTATCAAGTACATCATCCAGAACCTTAAACATGGTTCAAATAATAACAACTCAGCCAAAGTATATAAATCTTCATGTATCACATCCGATTCATGTCTTTCAAGTAGCATATAACGTTACCTTGAATCCTTAACTTGCAAAATTGGTTATTTGCAAGGTTGAGCTCGACAACCCAGCAAATCTAACAGTTTTCATGTATCACGTAGCACATAATAACATGCTCATTGTGATGCCCCCAAAATAGGTATATATCACCCATTCTGAGTCGCCAAATACATGGTACAAAATTCAAATACAACTTAATTATACAATTGTCGTGTAAAATACGACAAAACATAAGCTAAGAGTTTTAACAGGAATATTATCTACAAGACAATATCCAAACTCAAATAGAGTCCTTATTACAATTATTATCACACTATTTCACATAATAGTGAGGACTACTAATGCACCATCTAGGACCATTACTCCGTTCCCGACTAGTCCCGGCTATGTTCTCATTTCCTGAAGAGAACAATGAAAGTAAAGGGTGAGCTCAAGTAGCCCAGTAAGAAATATTATGACTAAGATAATACATAATAAATTATTGTTAGCCTTCAACAGTGTTAAACTGATAAAATACAATAAACATCAAGTTTAACTGCAGTGGAACAAACACTCCATTAGAAGAGTCAAGTAGAGTGTGATATCTACTATCTTCTATGATTTAGAAAGTTTATCATCAATTTTATCGCTGAGACTCAACTTAATAAATAATCCACATCACTGAATTATCCATGCACTATGGGCCAAGGATATTCATTAGTATCACAACCACGAATTATCCATGCACTACAGGCCAATGATATTCGTGTTTTTACCAATGGTCATGATCATGCCAACAACTGTCCATCAATGCACTATATGCCAATGAGGTCTTTTACCACATCATTTGTAACATTACGGTCATGATTATATTGAATAATCCTTGGTCATAATCATACCAATTAACAGTCCATCTATGCACTACGGGCCAAAGATGACTTTCATAACAATATAAGCATGAAAATGATGATAATGATATAAGAATTCAATTAAATAAAAGTAAAGGATAAATTTTAAAGTTTATAATTTAATTTATCCAGAATTCACTAATGTCCAAATTGTCAACATAATACTATTTTGTGGAGTAAAATTCAAGAATGATAATGTATCAAAAATGATTTGGACCGAAAAAAAATCAATTTTTGTCATAAATAGTACCCTGGGTGAATAGTAACTGAGTGAATAGTACCCCGTGAATAGTAATAGTACCCCGTGAATAATACTTCGGTATGAAAAAGTTAAAACTTATCAAGAATGGTCAGAATAATATTTACATAAAAAGATATTAGATGAAGTGCAAATATCAAGGATATTCTACTAATTTCATGGAGTATAGAAGCCAAACTTAACAAAATGAGTGTAGAATTCTGAATCTGAAATGAAATAATATTACTTAAATACTACAGAGTATGGAAGAAATTATTATTTCTTACGAGTATTGAACAAAAATAATATCTCTTACCTTAAAAAGAAGAGTATTCCAACTGGTATAGCAGGGATATTCTTGAAGAAAACTTTCACTATTTTCTACGCTCAAAGCTTCTTAAAACTCTAAAGAAATACGCTCAATATTATAGAAGAAGAATTCTCTGATTCTGGTGTGATTTTCAATTCTAAACTAAGCATCCTATTTATAGTAGAATGGTAGGATACTATTTGAATTTAGAAATCATAAACTGCACAGAAATCGTTCACGGACGCTCAACCGATCGGCTGAAAATTTCTGACTTTACTATGCAAACACTATGCAGACACTATGTAAATATTATGCATAATAAAATATAATATATTCTATTTTTCATAAAAAAATAAAACTTATTATAATATATATATATATATATATATATATACACACACACACACACATTCCCTCCTTTCCTGGTAAACTCCCCCCCATTTTCATTCATTTCATCACACGTGTGGGCCCCACCCATGCCATCATCACATGTGGGCCCCACCTCTATTATATATATACTGAATAACTTTCTACCGATTATTTTGAAAAATGGGTAAATAGGGGTCCAAATAATACGCCAAAATTTACAACAAATACTTCATAAAAAAAACTCCTCAATATTTTTAACAACATTTATTCATCATTATTATAACTCGCAATATTAACAACCAGATTGTTCCCAGGAAAGAGGGAGCTTTCCGATAAAGATTTCTCCCTATTGGCGCGCAATTAGGAGATCAAACCCCTTTCCTCGACAGAACTTTCTAGACATTGTTAATTATGCAAATAATAATATGAATAACTTGTCATCTTAATTATTGATTTAATAATATAAAATATTGTAACAATAATTGAATCAAATAACGTGAGATACTATGCAGCAATTACTGTAGCAATAATTGAATAAACCTGAGTGACTGTGACACCCCCAAATCCAGGTTCTCTAACCTCAGATTCAGTGTTCACGATCCTATCATCATCAAGCATTCCATAACTATTTTGAAATAATAAACATACATTGTTCATTATAATAAAGCCTCATAACATGGCCCCAAGGTCTCCCTAACCTTAACTTTAAAATACACCATTTATAATACAAATAGTTTACTTAAGAAAATCCATCAGATAATAATTTAATTGACATTCATTCTAAATTACTCCTGGATCTTGCCTTTGTCCTTCGTGCATTAGATCCTTGGGCTTAGGTTAAAAAATAGAGGTCATGATATAGCAAGAGTAAGCAACTAATTTGCTTCACAAGTTTATAAAGACAAAGGAGATATATCATGACTTAGAAAGAAATATTGTCTTCAATGTTCAACAATAATATAAGATTGTGGAGGAACATGAATTAATAATCAACAATTGAATATTCGATAATTGAATAACATGAACTGAGTGGTTTTGAATAACCATGAACATTTACCAAGGTGCTCGATGATTTAAATCTGGACCTTTTAATAAGTTTTGGTATTCAAGGGGATCAACCTTTCATACCCCGTGATTTATGCATAAACACTTAATAATCCGACATTGATATCATGCCTTAATCAAATTTGTCCTTTTCTCAGTCAAGAGTTCTTACCATATCAATTAATAAGAACAGTTATTTAAAACCCATTTGATTTAACAAATTTAGACATGCTTGATCTAGCTGATACAATTAGCATAGATCTATCCCATAAACAGTTCATAAATGAAGAACTTTAATTTAATTCACAGTTCAATGGTAGTAGAAGCGAATTGATTGCCACAAAGTGTAATTTCAATAATCGATAAAGACGTGAATAATCATCAATAATTATTCACTAACATGCTTTGAAAATAATAACTCAAGTTGAGTTAGGAAACTTGCCTCGATCGTAGAGTTCTGAATTACGAAATTAATTTCTATCCACTATGCAGTTAAATTATCTTCCTTTGAGAGACCTATAATTAGTCTTTCAATTAGTCAATGCATAACATCAGATTATGTAATCACATAGATATTATACATTACATTACATTACATTAAGTTCTTATAAACATTATCATGTCTAGATAGTGTTATTATTAATTAACGACTACCTTTAATTCACATAATATTATTAACTTAGATAATATTAATTCACCTTCTAGTATTATTGGTTCACTAATAATACTTTAAATCATTTACTAATATTTTGTTCACTTACTAATATTATTAATCATTTAATAATATTTTATTTAATCTCGAATATTATTATTTAATAATAATACTCTAATCTAATATTTTTATTTACATAACAACATCATATTATAATATTATTAATATTATAATAATATTCAATGATTTATTAAATTAATAAACAATTTATTCTAATTGCTCATCCTTTATTAACCTCTTATTTAATATCCATAAAAGGTCATAAATAATATTTATTGTTATAAATTACCAACATGCCCTAAGATAGTCATGATATAATATATTATGAGCATTCAAGCATAAAAATCATATTTTTTTCTCATTAAAGGCATCATTTAACTATTTATTTCCTTTTATTCATAACCTAATCATTTTTAGAAAAAATAGCAAACTGATTTCAAAAATTCTCAGCTTCTGGATTTTGACAGAATATGAGCCAACAATGATCTCCTAATTTTTCTGGAATTTTAGAAAATGATTTACTATTTTTAAAGTGTCCCAAAACACTCGGATCTTGCTCTATTTTTCATAAATTGAGTTTTACTCAGAAAAATCAGAAATTTTCAGGGTATTCTCTCTTAACATATATGAAGCTACTGTAAAACTTTTGGAATTTTCCAGTGTATACACAGTGAGTTATTCGTAGGATAATATTTATGGAGTCCTTTACGGAAATAGTCATTTCGCACAATATATAACTTGAAACGTGTCCGTTCTTTTTCCTACGCGTAGATAACTTCTAAGGTACCTCTGTAATATTTTTCCAGATTTTTACAAGACAAGGAACCTGTAAAAATGACCTCATGAAAAACAAGTCAAGAGCTGATTTAGAGTTTCAAAGCTTTAGCATATAAAGTGGACTATCTTGGGAAAAATAATCTTAAAGGTTCCAAAACTTGCTAGAATTGTGTCCTATCACTTGGGTTTACTAGGTAACTCATGTATCTAGCACCCCCTCTCTCGACGGATCACAATTCCAAGTTGTACAACTTGAGTTACACAAGATTTAGTGGAAGAAAAACAAGAGTTTTCACCCTTAGAGAATATATGCTCATTTTCTTCCTCTAAGTCTTTGATCTAACACTCAAGATACTTAATTTCATGCATGATGATATGTAGAACTAGTGTATCTTGAGTAGTTGTACACAACCCCATCAAAACTCAAGCTAGCAAACAAAGTAAAAGAAGAAGATGAAGGTACATTATACCTTGACTTAGTTGCTACCTTCCTTGATTTTCCAAAGTAACTAATAAACTTAGGGGCATAAACAACTAGCACTCCTATATTTTTTCTTCCTATGGTAGAATCCTCTCACTCTTTTCTCTCTTTGAAGTTAGCTAGCTTGGGAGCAAAAGATAGAAGAAAAAGATGAAGAGAGAATGAGATGTTGGAAGAATGAAAACAAAATGAAGTGGGTGATTCACTAATAATCCTCCCACAATTATTTTGTTGCCCATTAGGTAAAAAACTTTGTATTATTACTTCCATTAGGCTAAACATGATTAAATGTGCATAATGGAGTGGCAACCAATGGAAGCTTGACAACATTGTCCTTGTGTTTAATAATGTCTACTAATGGACAAGTTAGCTTAATTATTCCACTTAGGATCCTCATAATATCCTCCATTTAGCTTTTATTTGAAATGCCCAATTTTGATTAATCAAATGTCTGAATACCCCTAATCAAGTGGGCTAAGTATTGGATTGTATTTTATTTCCTTTGGGCTTTTCTTTTAATTGATTTGGGCTAGATAATAAACATAGTCTAGCAATTTCAATAATGTTACCCAATTTGATAATTTAGGGCTTTCATTTCTAATCATATGAAGTTTAATTACTTACACATATGATTTTATCTCATAACCTAATTAGATTTACAAGAATTAGGTTTAAAGTTATTAGTCACTTGAAATACTAAGTTTACCCACTTAAGTTAGTATACATATAAAATACTAACTTTTTCGTATTACCATAACCCTTAGGTTATTTAATAGTCTTACCTAATATATAATTAGGTCACAAGGCTTTCATTTTTTAATGAAATCTATAAATGTATGTATCCATAACTATAATATGTATGTTAATTGACCCATGCACCACTTCACATGTGTTGTCACATATTAAATCCTTATGTAACACAAGGTTAAAAAAATTTGTACATACATATATGGTGACTTAAAATTTATGGTTATTACATCCTCCCCCCCTTATAAGAATTCCGTCCCCGGAATTACATATAAGGTTACTCAAAAAGGTGCGGATAATTTTCTCTTATCTTTTCTTCAAGTTCACACGTAGCTTCTTCAGCATTGTGGTTGCTCCAAAGAACTTTTACAGAATGTATAACCTTATTTCACAATTCCTGTTCCTTTCTATCTAAAACTTCGACTGGAATTTCTTCGTACGACAAATCTTTTTCGACCTGAATTAGCTCGTACAATATCACATGCTTGTAATCAGGCTTATATGGTCGTAGCACTGACACATGAAACACATTATGAATATGTTCCAGTTCAGGAGGTAGAGCTACCTCGTACGCCACTTCGCCTATCTTCTTTAGGATCTCAAAAGGTCCAATAAATCTCGGACTCAGTTTACCTTTCTTTCCAAACCTTATCTTCCCTTTCCAGGGAGATACTTTCAAAATGCATAGCTTCCCACCTCAAAATCTCGCTTACAGCGATGTAAGTCTCAGATACTTCTTACGGTGATCTTGAGTTTGCTACCGGTCGGGCTCTAATCACCTTAATGGTCTCTACGGTCTTTTGCACCAGTTCTGGTCCCAACAGTCGACGTTCACCCACTTCGTCCCAGCATAAGGGCGTTCTACATTTCCTCCCATACAGTGCTTCGTACGGCGGCATTTCAATGCTAGCGTGGTAGCTATTGTTGTATGCGAACTCTACCAATGGAAGATGATCCTCCCAACTACCCTTGAAGTCCATCACACAAGCTCTGAGCATGTCTTCAAGTGTTTGAATCATTCTCTCGCTTTGCCCATCGGTCTACGGATGATACGCGGTGCTCATCCGTAGCTGCGTCCCCATTCTTTCTTGAAAACTCTTCCAGAAGTTTGACGTGAATCGAGGATCCCTATCCGACACAATAGATACTGGTACGCCATGCCTCGATATAATTTCTTTGATATATAGCTTGGCTAGCTGGTCCAGACTATACCTGATCTTGATCGGCAAAAAGTGAGCCGACTTCGTAAGACGATCTACGATCACCCATATGGCGTCATGTCCCTTTTGCGTTGTTGGAAGTCCCACCACAAAATCCATCGTGATGTGCTCCCATTTCCACTCTGGAATCTCTAAAGGCTGTAATAATCCACTCGGTCGTTGATGCTCTGCCTTGACTCTCTGACAAGTTAGACATCTGCTGACACATTCTGCAACCTCTCTCTTCATGTTTGGCCACCAAAAGTGTTGATGTAAGTCTTGATACATCTTTGTGCTTCCTGGGTGTATCGAGTACCTCGTATTATGTGCTTCTTACAGAATCTCTTCCCTTAGTTCTGGTATTAACGGTACCCAAATTCGTCCTTCAAACCTTAGCAGTCTGGTGCCATCAATCTTGTATTTCAATTCATCCCCTTCAGTTAACCGCTTCTTGATGCTGTCGCAATCTTCGTCCTTCTCTTGAGCCTCTTTAACCTTATCTAATAAAGTAGGGCTCGCTGCCACAGTAAATAATTTCTCATTGACCTCCATCGGATACTTAACCTCTAAGTCAAGTCGTTCGAAATCCTTCACCAATTCCTCTTGAATGGTTAATTTCAATAACTTCTCTCTGCCTTTTCTGCTCAGGGCATCAGCCACTACATTTGCTTTGCCTGGATGGTACAGAATCTCACAATCATAATCCTTGATCAATTCTAGCCATCGGCGCTGCCTCATATTTAGCTCCTTCTGCGTGAAGATATACTTTAGACTCTTATGATCCGTATATATCTCACACTTCTCTCCATACAAATAGTGCCTCCAAATTTTCAAGGCAAAAACTATCTTTGCTAACTCCGTGTCATGAGTGGATAACCCTTCTCATAGTCCTTTAGGCGGCGACGGAAGCGTGACGCATGATTACCTTGCCATCTTTGCATCAAGACACGACCAAGACCCTTGTGTGATGCATCACTATACCCTACAAATCCTCCGTGTTGTGCGGTAAGGCCAACACGGGTGCTCGACCGAGCCTCTTCTTCAATTCCATGAAACTCGTTTCACATTTTTCCCGTCAAATGAACTTCACCGTCTTTCTTGTAAGGTTGGTCAATGGCGATGCTACCTTTGAAAAATCTTAGATGAATCTTGATAGTATCCTCGCTAATCCCAAGAAACTCCTAATTTCGCTCGGTGTCTTTGGTTGTTCCCGGTTGATAATCGCTTCTACTTTTCTTTGGATCTACGAAACACCATTTTTGTCGATAACGTGACCCAAAAGCGCACTCTCGCAACCAAAATTCACACTTGGAGAACTTTGCATACAACTCTCCCTCCTTAACGCGTCTCCAACACTTTCCTTAGATGTTCAAGCGTGATCTTCTCTGTCTCTGAATATACCGAGAATGTCGTCGATGAACACGACAACAAACTTATCCAAATCTCGCTTAAACACTCTGTTCATCAAATCCATGAATCTTTGTTGGTGCATTAGTTAACCCAAAAGACATTACGTAAACTCAAAGTGTCCATACCGAAGTTCGAATGTCGTCTTTGGAACATCCGCCGTCTCACCTTGATTGGTGATAACCGGTCCTCAAGTCAATTTTTGAAAAGTATTTTGCCCCTTCTTGTTGATCAAACAAATCGTCGATCCTGGGCAACGGGTATTTATTCTTAATGGTGACCTTGTTCAACTCTCGGTAGTCGATACAAAGTCTTAATGACCCATCCTTCTTCTTTACGAATAAGACTGGTGCTCCCCACGGTGATACACTTGGTCGAATGTATCCCTTATCTAACAACTCTTGCAGTTGAATCATCAGTTCCTTCATTTCTACCGGAGCCATGCGATACGGCGCTTTGGATACCGGTGATGTCCCTGGTGCCAAATCGATAACAAACTCTATCTCTCTATCTGGCGGCAATCCCGGAATCTCTTCTGGGAAAACGTCAATGAATTCCCTTACAATAGGTATTTGACCCAGTTCACCCTCGATTCTGCGGGTATCCACAACGTGAGCCAAATAACCTATACAACCCTTCCTAAGCAACTTCCTTGCTTGCATCATCGTCAGACAACAAGATTGTCTTGGCAATTTACTGCCATGAAATACCACCTTTGACTTATTCGGAGTCTTTAGGTGTACGCACTTTTTCTTACAGTCAATGACCGCTCCATGACTTGATAACCAATCCATCCCAAGGATTACATCAAACTCTCCAAGACGAATCGGTATCAAATCCACGTTAAGCTTAAACCCTCTTACATTATTAGCAGCAGTTCCTATAGATGTAGTCTCTGGGGATAATTTCTTTGTTTGCTACTTCTACATTCATTGGGTGTTCTAATAGTTCATGAGGTAAACTTAATCTTTGAGAAAATTCATCGGATACAAAAAAGAACATGAAGCTCCTTAATCGAATAACACATAGGCATTTATATCATTGATCGAAATTATACCTGACACCACCTCCCTGGATGCCACGGCATCTTGCACCGTCATATTGAATGTCCGTGCTGTCGGCTTGTTTGGCTGGGCTGGTCCTCCACTGGTTGTCTTAGTGTTATTGCCCCTGTTGCCATTTCCGCCATCCGTGCTTTTCTTCTTCGGGCAATCCTTGATCCGATGTCCCACTTCACCACAATTAAAGCAACCTCCTTTCTTCACCTTAGTACAATTGGGTGAGGTATGCCCTTCTTTCCCACATGTATAACATATCGTTTTTCCTTTCAAGCACTCCCCCGAGTGACCCTTTCCACAGTTCCCACACACCGACTTCTTTTGTTGCACACTTCCTTGCTGCATCTCCAGATTACTACCCCCACTGCTCCATTTCCGCTTCTTATTGTTGCTACCGCCACCGCACGACATTTTGATTCCCACTTCCGCTTTTTCTTGTTCTTCTCCCGATTGTATCTTGAGACCGCTTCGCTTCCTCCTTCCACTATAAGAGCTTTTTCCAATGAGTTGAGAATGATGTGATTTGTAAAACCGCTACCTTACTATAAATCCACGGCTTTAGTCCATTTTCAAACCTTCTCGCTTCCTCACTCACCTCTGTGTCCCCACGATGTGGAGCGAATCCGCCAATTCATTGAATTTCGCAAACATACTACGATCATCGACATATTCTCTGTTTGAGGTTCCAAGAACTGGATCTCCATTCTTGCTTGAACACTCTCGGGGAAGTAGTTCTCAAGAACAACTTCTTGAATGCTTCCCAAGTCACGATTCGATTTAAAGCTTTGTTTTGGTTGGCATCCCACCAATAGTTAGCCTCACCCTTCATTAAGTAGGTAGCAAAAATTGTCTTTCGCTTCTTCGCTACTACTCTAGCAATAACGAAGGCCTTCTCAATCTCCTTTACCCACATTTGGGCTTCTATCGGGTTCTTTGTTCCCTCGAACTCGGCCGGTCCCTCGCCTTGAAGTCTTTAAAGTTGACTAGTTGGGTGTCTCACCGATTTCTGCGAGTTAAGCTTGATTCCTCATGGCTTCGACCATCATGTTGATAAAATCTTGCATTGGGTTTTGTTGAGATCCCGCTTACATTATTAATCGACTCTTCAATCTCTTGGTTCCTCACCCACGTCGCACGCCATTATCTAGTAAAACAAAATTCTAACACGTTACTCGGATTTATTATCATATGATTACTTAGCATGTAACACCCTATTTTTTTAAACAATCAGATGATCATTATGTGAGAGTTTTAAGTTACCAAGATTTGGAAGTCTTTCTCCCTGCTTAGTGGGTTAAGTTTTTTTTTTTTTTTAAGAACATTTTCCAAATCAGTCTACTGGATTCACATAACATTAAATAGAAAATTTACTATTTAAAATCTTCCAACACATATCATAATAATACTGCATTTATATTCATACACCAATCTTCAGTGACTTACATGATTAATACAGGTATATTTATAAATGCTACTATCCCATTTTAACACAAAAGATGGGATTAACTCATAATGATACCTCCCTACAAACACAATTAGGGAAAGTACCTAACCATTTACTACCTCACACCTGTTGAGGTTTACATCAACATAAAACCTTATTACACAACAAGAAAGGTACTAATGCATCTATTTACAACTGGGCCATCACATCATCACCACCGATGGCCCTACTACGTGTCACCGCAGACAGCTCTAGGGAAGCAACTACTGCAGGGACTACGTCAAACGGATCGACTAGGCTCTCTATCTCATAGTGTGCCCTCCTAGCCCTAATTGCCTTTGGCCCTCATCTGTTTGCATCAAGGGCCAATCCTAAAGTTTTTACTCGACCTTTATGGCTGTGATTCGATCTTTAATTGGCCCACCAACTCATCCGACTCATGGAGTGCCTCTTCAACTCCGCATCTTATCGGCAATTTCTACATCAAACTCATTTGCATCTCCAGATGCTTTATGCTCGACTCTCCAAACTTTGCCTTTTCATTCTCTAGATGTACCCTCAAAGATCTCAACTTGCAACTGGGACTCATCCAATTTTCCTTACATTCGACTTTCTCCATCCGGGCTTGATGAGCCGCATCCTTGTATTGTCCTTCAAGAAATTGGAGGGGTGTGGTTTTACTTCTAATTCATCTACTCGCCTTCTAATTGGTGATTCTCCTTAACAAGTCCCTCACCTAGGAGGACCATGAGGGACATTTTGGGTGATCTCATGCTCAATGGGTTCTGATCAAGCTGAGTAACTACCTTGGCGCTCGTTAGACATCCTACAAACACCATAAATAAAATCAACATCAGTACCACAATAAAATATATTCATTGATGAAATGAAATAATATTTTATTAAGTACAACACAAACTTGATGAATTTCCATAATCCATCTCCTAACATACTCTATAAGAGTTTTCTACTAAGGTTATAACCTAGGTTTTGCATTCTAATGTTTATAACCTACGGCTTTGATACCAACCTGTGACACCCCCAAATCCAGGTTCTCTAACCTCAGATTCAGTGCTCACGATCCTATCATCATCAAGCATTCCATAACTATTTTGAAATAATAAACATACATTGTTCATTATAATAAAGCCTCATAACATGGCCCCAAGGTCTCCCTAACCTTAACTTTAAAATACACCATTTATAATACAAATAGTTTACTTAAGAAAATCCATCAGATAATAATTTAATTGACATTCATTCTAAATTACTCCTGGATCTTGCCCTTGTCCTTCGCATTAGATCCTTCGGGCTTAGCTGAAAATAGAGGTCATGATATAGCAAGAGTAAGCAACTAATTTGCTTCACAAGTTTATAAAGACAAATGAGATATATCATGACTTAGAAAGAAATATTGTCTTCAATGTTCAACAATAATATAAGATTGTAGAGGAACATGAATTAATAATCAACAATTGAATATTCGATAATTGAATAACATGAACTGAGTGGTTTTGAATAACCATGAACATTTTCCAAGGTGCTCAGTGATTTAAACTGGACCTTTTAATAAGTTTTGGTATTCAAGGGGATCAGCCTTTCATACCCCGTGATTTATGCATAAACACTTAATAATCCGACATTGATATCATGCCTTAATCAAATTTGTCCTTTTCTCGATCAAGAGTTCTTACCATATCAATTAATAAGAACGCTTATTTAAAACCCATTTGATTTAACAAATTTAGACATGCTTGATCTAGGCGATACAATTAGCATAGATCTATCCCATAAACAGTTCATAAATGAAGAACTTTAATTTAATTCACGATTCAATGGCGGTGAGAGCGTAATTCGATTGCACAAAGTGCTAATTTCATAATCAATAAAGACGTGAATAATCATCAATAATTATTCACTAACATGCTTTGAAAATAATAACTCAAGTTGAGTTAGGAAACTTGCCTCGATCGTAGAGTTCTGACTACGAAATTAATTTCTATCCACTATGCGATTAAATTATCTTCCTTTGAGAGACCTATAATTAGTCTTTCAATTAGTCAATGCATAACATCGATTATGTAATCACATAGATATTATACATTACATTACATTACATTAAGTTCTTATAAACATTATCATGTCTAGATAGTGTTATTATTAATTAACGACTACCTTTAATTCACATAATATTATTAACTTAGATAATATTAATTCACCTTCTAGTATTATTGGTTCACTAATAATACTTTAAATCATTTACTAATATTTTGTTCACTTACTAATATTATTAATCATTTAATAATATTTTATTTAATCTCGAATATTATTATTTAATAATAATACTCTAATCTAATATTTTTATTTACATAACAACATCATATTATAATATTATTAATATTATAATAATATTCCAATGATTTATTAAATTAATAAACAATTTATTCTAATTGCTCATCCTTTATTAACCTCTTATTTAATATCCATAAAAGGTCATAAATAATATTTATTGTTATAAATTACCAACATGCCCTAAGATAGTCATGATATAATATATTATGAGCATTCAAGCATAAAAATCATATTTTTTTTCATTAAAGGCATCATTTAACTATTTATTTCCTTTTATTCATAACCTAATCATTTTTAGAAAAAATAGCAAACTGATTCCAAAAATTCTCAGCTTCTGGATTTTGACAGAATATGAGCCAACAATGATCTCCTAATTTTTCTGGAATTTTAGAAAATGATTTACTATTTTTAAAGTGTCCCAAAACACTCGGATCTTGCTCTATTTTTCATAAATTGAGTTTTACTCAGAAAAATCTGAAATTTTCAGGGTATGCTCTCTTAACATATATGAAGCTACTGTAACAATTTTGGAATTTTCCAGTGTATACACAGTGAGTTATTCATAGTATAATATTTATGGAGTCCTTTACGGAAATAGTCATTTCGCCCAATATATAACTCAAAACGTGTCCGTTCTTTTTCCTACGCGTAGATAACTTCATAAGGTACCTCTGTAATATTTTTCCAGATCTTTACAAGACAAGGAACTGACCGAAACAGCCTCATGAAAAACAAGTCAGTAGCTGATTTAGAGTTTCAAAGCTTTAGCATATAAAGTGGACTGTCTTGGGAAAAATAATCTTAAAGGTTCCAAAACTTGCTAGAATTGTGTCCTATCACTTGGGTTTACTAGGTAACTCATGTATCTAGCACCCCCCCCTTCTGACGGATCACAATTCCAAGTTGTACAACTTGAGTTACACAAGATTTAGTGGAAGAAAAACAAGAGTTTTCACCCTTAGAGAACATATGCTCATTTTCTTCCTCTAAGTCTTTGATCTAACACTCAAGATACTTAATTTCATGCATGATGATATGTAGAACTAGTGTATCTTGAGTAGTTGTACACAACCCCATCAAAACTCAAGCTAGCAAAACAAAGTAAAAGAAGAAGATGAAGGTACATTATACCTTGACTTAGTTGCTACCTTCCTTGATTTTCCAAAGTAACTAATAAACTTAGGGGGCATAAACAACTAGCACTCCTATATTTTTCTTCCTATGGCCGAATCCTCTCACTCTTTTCTCTCTTTGAAGTTAGCTAGCTTGGGAGCAAAAAGATAGAAGAAAAGATGAAGAGAGAATGAGATGTTGGAAGAATGAAAACAAAATGAAGTGGGTGATTCACTAATAATCCTCCCACAATTATTTTGTTGCCCATTAGGTAAAAACTTTGTATTATTACTTCCATTAGGCTAAACATGATTAAATGTGCATAATGGAGTGGCAACCAATGGAAGCTTGACAACATTGTCCTTGTGTTTAATAATGTCTACTAATGGACAAGTTAGCTTAATTATTCCACTTAGGATCCTCATAATATCCTCCATTTAGCTTTTATTTGAAATGCCCAATTTTGATTAATCAAATGTCTAGAATACCCCTAATCAAGTGGGCTAAGTATTGGATTGTATTTTATTTCCTTTGGGCTTTTCTTTTAATTGATTTGGGCTAGATAATAAATATAGTCTAGCAATTTCAATAATGTTACCCTATTTGATAATTTAGGGCTTTCATTTCTAATCATATGAAGTTTAATTACTTACACATATGATTTTATCTCATAACCTAATTAGATTTACAAGAATTAGGTTTAAAGTTATTAGTCACTTGAAATACTAAGTTTACCCACTTAAGTTAGTATACATATAAAATACTAACTTTTTCGTATTATCATAACCCTTAGGTTATTTAATAGTCTTACCTAATATATAATTAGGTCACAAGGCTTTCATTTTTTAATGAAATCTATAAATGTATGTATCCATAACTATAATATGTATGTTAATTGACCCATGCACCACTTCACATGTGTTGTCACATATTAAATCCTTATGTAACATAAGGTTAAAAAATTTGTACATACATATATGGTGACTTAAAATTTACGGTTATTACTGTGACTTCTCACGTAAGCATCAATAATCAATACTGTGAGCTACTATGCAACCACGCGTATTACTAAACTTTTACCACCGGGTATTTCAACAGTTTAACGGTAAAACTTTCGCCATTATTTTTATAAAAAGATATTTCTGTCGTTTTCTCATTCCGACAATAATTTCGTTGTGGGGTCCACCAATGATTGTGCCTCGTACGAATATTCCCCGACCAATCGAATATTATATAACAACTTGCTTACTTTGCAAAATTTATAAATATTACCCACAACTATAATATTATAACAAATTCACACCTTAATATTCAAAAATGATATTTATAGAAAAATTCATCTTTATTCATAAAAGTTGGGGTCTTACACTCATCATACATCTCATAAACATTGGACAAATATAACATACATGCTGCAGTTCACATAACACGTATAAAGATTGAGTTCCTTACTCAATCAGCATTCTTTACTCAATCAACATACTCATAATTTGACTTTAATGTTACATACGTTCAACATATATATAAAAACATCATGCTCTTTGAAATAAAGATATAAAACAGTTAATCATCTAGTTCACATAGCAAATAAGAACTGAAAGACTTGCCTTGATCGTTGTTTACCAATAACAAATTAACAACTTACAGCTATCTGCACTTCACGTGCCCTTTTGATTCTTCTAAACCTTGTCTAGATAAATTTAAAAACCTTGTTTCTTTTGATTTTCTAGCATTTTTCTTCTCCAATTTCACAGAGAATTTCTATTCTTTCTCAAAACTCTATAACTCTTTTCTTCAACACTTTGTTTTCTTTATTCTTAAGCTTAGAAAAAGAACGTAAAAACCAAATAATTGATATAACATAATACGTATATCAATATGGCTTCATCAGTTATAAAAACACAATTATCGTCTTCTACTTTATTTTAATTTCTTACTTATCATATAATACCCCTGTCGCACCCATTAACTAATTGAATTGAATTAATCTCGATTCATAATAAATCCAATTAAACCTTACTAATAAAATTATAACTTCTATTTAGCCAATATAATTATATTTTTATTTAACAACCATTAATCATCTAATTTAATTACTCAATTAAATTAGACTATTTTCATTCCCTTTATATCATCACACTTTAAACAAATTATTCCATAACAATTTCCAACTAAAATATTCATTTTAAATTTAATAAATATTCCAACTAAAATATTTATTTTATTAAAGGTAAATATTTTAACTATTTACTTAGATTTACAATCGTATTACATTAACATATTTATATGTAATATATATTACTTTCTCATCTTATTAAAATAAATATATTTTCATTAACTCACCATTTTAATTAAGTGAATTAGTTTCCTTATTTATGAAATTTAATTCATTACAATTCAATTGTCAATCAAGGCATGATAATAATATTATATTATTTCATAATATAATTCTCATTTCTATTTAAATTAACCAATTTTTATTAGAGTTAATTCCTTTTTCCACCATATTCCTTTACATAACATATTAACATATTACATTTATATGTAACATACATTACTCTCTCATTTTATTAAAACACACCATAATAAGAATTTTATCCATTAAATTCTTATTTTAATTATTTTACATTAATTCACTATTATAATTAAGTGAATTACTCACATTATTTATGAGATTTAATTCATAATAAATTCATTGCCATTAGCAGCATAACAATCAAATTATATTATTCTATAATATAATTTTCAACTTAATTAAATTAACTTAACTCCATTTTCAAACAATTTCATTTACCTTCTTCAATAGTTAAATTAAATTAACTACTAAACCTCATTCTTCCAATATATGAATATATATATATATATATATATATATATATATATATATATATATCTTCTATATTCACACCAAATCATATATTTCACAATATATAACACATATATACACATCCAAACTCAAAACATCTCATAATAAGAATTTTATTTATTAAATTCTTATTTTAATAATTTTTAAAAATTCGGGTTGTCATAGTTGTCATTGTTTTCACCTGCATTTTGAACAGGAGTCTCTCTCGCTTGGTGTTGCATGAATTGTTGAAAGCACCTAAACATCATGTCGTTCATCATTTGGTCGGTGTTGTTGTTTACATGAAGATTATTGCCTTCTTGATGCACATTATCCTGGTTATTGATCGGCGGTGACTCAACGGTCTCATGTGCTTCATTACTTATCTCAATATTTTCAGATGTCATTTTCAAACACTACCACAAAACAAGGGTTAATTGACATGCCACATATTATCCCTATATTCTAACCGACCAATTAAATAACAGATAAGCTTAGGTAGGTCATACTAGCGAAGGATTTACTCGTCTCTCCCCTCCTAGTTCTAGTCTCAAATCTCAGCTAGGGATCATATCTGTAAGACCCCGAATTTTATAAAATAAAAGTATTCAATTTTTTCTTATAATTATTATTCAGTAAATAGTTAAATTGATAAAAAGTTAAAGTTAAGGGTGATATATGTAAATTTTTCAAAATAAGCAATTGGTTATAAAATATTCATTGTTGTCAGGGAATATTCTTTTGGACGTGGAATATTTTTTTTGTCGGGGAATATTCGTACGACGACGCAGCCATTTGTGGGCCCCGTAACGGAATATTGTCGGATGAAGAAAACGACAAGAATGAGTTTTTTATAAATAACGACGTAGTTGTTACCGTTAAAACTGTTGGAATACCCGGTGGGTAAAGTAAAGTAATACGCGTTGTTGCATGCGAAAGAATTACCGGTATTGCATGCAAGATATTTTGGATTATTAATTCTTACGTATGAAGGCACTACTCAATAATTGTTACAGTAATTATTGTTCAATATTTTATTTTAATTGATTCAATAATTGCTACATTGATATTTTATATTATTGTTGATTCAATAATTGTCAATGCACAGTATTTCCCATTATCAGATTAATAATTCATATTATTTGAATAATATTATTAGATAGCATTATTGGCAATGTCTAAGAAAGTTACGCTCAGAAAAGGGTTTGGTCACCTAATCATGGCGCCAAGAAGGAAAAATCCTTATCAGAAAGCCCCCTTCTTTTTTGGAAATAACCTGGTTGTCATTATTGTGATTCTATATTATTATTTGTGAATAATTAATTATTGATTTATATGATAAGGAAATATTTATTTTATGTGGTTATAAATGAAGGAATTAATGTTGAGGTGTTTTATCAGTATTTTATCAGAATGGGAGTGTTTTATCAGTATTTTGTCAGAATGGAGGTATTAAAAATCATTCGTATGTGAATTTCGGTCATTTTTCATTTGGAATTTGAAAAAACTTTCTTGTACAAAGTTGTAGAGAATTAAATTTTATAAGAAATGGACATAAAATTTGTATTTTTCTGATAAAAAGGCTATTTATTATGAATTATTGAATTTTTGGAAATAAATGTTCTTTTATTTAAAAACATGGGTGGGCCCCACTTTTGTTTTTTTGGTGGAAAAGTGTTAAATTTCAAAGTGTGGTGTGCGTGACTAGTAGAAGTTGGAAGCCTCTGGTAGCAAGTCAGTCAGCATTGTTGTTCTGGTATTTTCCTATAAATATGATGCTTAGTTAGAATTAAAATTCACACCAGAATCAGAAGTTTTCTCTCTCTATAATATTGAGCGTATTTTTGTGAATATTTAGATATCTTGAGTGTTTCTATTCAGGGCAAGTTTTCTTCAGTATTATATCTGATATTCCAGTCATAAGTGTTATTCTTTTGAGGTAAGGGATGTTATTTTTTTCGTAAATGATATTATTTCTTTTAATATCATTATACCGAAATATTGGTATGAATTTTATTATGAAATTTTTACATTTTCATGTTGAGGTTACTATTCACGTATACGGCATTATTCATGTATACGATACTATTCACAAATACGGTACTATTCACGAGTACTATTCACGAAGTATGATTTCTTTGAGATATTAATATCTTTGGCCTGTAGTGCAAAGATGACCTGTTGTTGAATATCTTTGGCCCGTAGTGCAAAGATGAATTTATTAGTATAATTATGAACAGGAACTATGATTTGATACTATTCACGAATACGACACTATTCACATATACGATACTATTCATGTATATGGCACTATTCACGTATACGGCACTATTCATGTATATGGCACTATTTACGTATACGGCATTATTTACATATATGGTACTATGTATGAATATGGGTTACTATTCATGAGTTACTATTCATGAATTATTATTCACGAGTTACTATTCACGGGGTACTATTCACGACAAAATTAGTTTCTTTTTCTGACCAAATTATCGTTGATTTATGAATCTTACTCTTGAAATTAATTAGTATAATTATGAACAGGCCCGTATATGATAATATTCACGAATACGGTACTATTCATGAGTATTATTCACGAAGTATAATTTTTCTTGTGGAATTTTTACTTTTTCGTGTCGGGGTTACTATTCACGTATACGACACTATTCACATATACGATACTATTCATGTATATGGCATTATTCACGTATACAGCACTATTCATGTATATAGCACTATTTACGTATACGGCACTATTTACATATACGGTACTATGTATGAATATGGGTTACTATTCATGAGTTACTATTCACGAGTTATTATTCACGGGTTACTATTCATGGGGTACTATTCACGACAAAATTAGTTTCTTTTTCTGACCAAATTATCGTTGATTTATGAATCTTACTCTTGAAATTAAATCCATGTTTTGATTATATTATTTTATTATCATATATAACATTTTTATAATCCTGGTGATGAAATTTCTCTATCACTTGAGTGTAAATATGGGTAGATTATTGGTATAATCGTGACTATGGGTTCTCTTTGGCCAGTAGTGCAAAGATGAATTATTGACTGGTTTGATCATGACCATTGAATTTATAATTGAATATCTTTAGCTTAAATGCAAAGGTGAATTGATCAACATGGTTATAATTATTGTTTATATAAATTCTAAAACGATTATATATTTCTTTGAGATATTAATATCGTTGACCTGTAGTGCAAAGATGACCTGTTGTTGAATATCTTTGGCCTGTAGTGCAAAGATGACCTATTGTTGAATATCTTTGGCTGGTAGTGCAAAGATGAACTGTTGATGAATATCTTTGGCCCGTAGTGCAAAGATGAATTTATTAGTATGATTATGAACAGGAACTGTGATTTGGTATAACCATGATCTTTGATGTTTTAGGTAAAGACAGGTAATGAAAATTATCTTCGTCCTAGATGAGAAGAGGAATTTAGAACTATAATTATGATGATGAGTTATTCACATGATTGTGGACAGGAAATGTTGATTGATGTTACTGGGTTAAAACATTGTTGGTGGACTTTTAACATGGAGAAGATAATAGACTTTATGATCTATTTGACTCTTCTAATGGATTGCTCGTTCCGCTGTAACTATGGTTGAAAAGTTTTATCATCTACCATATGTTTTAAATCTCTGATTCATTACTGAGGAAGGCTATTGATAATTTAATTATCTTTAGTCATGATATTCTTTACTGGGCTAGTTGTGTTCATCCTTTTATTTTACAATTCCTTTCAGGTGATAAGAGTGTAGCTGGGTCGAGCAGGGGTTACAGGCGAATAGAACGGTGGTATATAGCTGTTGAGGTTCTCCCCAAATAATATGGAAATAATTTTATTGAGAACTTTAAATAAGTGTGTCATATTTTATACGTCATTTATCCGTTGATTTTGGTGAACCGAATAGAGTAAGGTGAACCCAACTTTGGAAGGGTGTTGTGCGACTATCATACAAGATGTCTAATGACCTACGACTTCGTGTTATCATAAGACAGGGTTGTTCACATCCACTTGCTGATTATATCTACGAGTACTACCTATATAATCTTGGAGTTTGGTTGAAATATAATTCTCAATTGAAGACAATGGAGATAATTATATGTCAAGAGAATACTCACCATTGGAAAGAACATGATAGCAATCTTCTCAATTTTCTTTGGGGTCTATTGGGTCAACCAAGGAAAATTCTCGAGTCATATGATATCTATTATAACTTAGATGCATGGCCTCTCATGTACGAAGGTTTTCTTGAGCATTTTCCAAAGATTTTAATTTCTAAAACAGCTATTGACTTTACCTTTATGTAAGGTATCAATGTGAGGTACTATCCAAGTAAAGGGATGAGAGTCACAGTTTTTATTAAAACTCATAGTATATGTGTTGTCGTATTTTGCACGACAATTGTAATAATGAAGTTGTAGTTGTTTTATGTACCATGTATTTGGTGACTCAGAATGGGTTGGGTGGATTGGACCTATTTTGGGGGCGTCACAGTTGGTATCAAATCTTAGGGATATGTTCTTTGGCGGAGATCGGGGAATAGAACTAGGAGGGGAGAGACGAGTAAATCCTTCGCTGGTGTGTCCTACCTAAGCTTATTTGGTAATTAGTTAGTCGGTCAAAGCATAGAGTTAATACGTGATATGTCAATTAACCTTTGTTTTGAAGCTGTATTCGAGAATAAGCAATAGAGAAATCATGATGATCGGGGAGATAGAATCCGAAATAAAAGCAAGGTATCAACTCTTTTAAATATCAGGTGCGTAAATTTCGGGGACAAAATTTCATAAGGAAGGGAGATTGTAAGACCCCGAATTTTAGGAAATAAAAGTATTCAATTTTTTCTTATAATTATTATTCAGTAAATGGCTAAATTGATAAAAAGTTAAAGTTAAGGATGATATATGTAAATTTTTCAAAATAAGCAAGTGGTTATAAAATATTCATTGTTGTCGGGGAATATTTGTTTGGTCGTGGAATATTCTTTTTGTCGAAGAATATTCGTACGACGGCGCAACCATTTGTGGGCCCCGTAATAAAAAATTGTCGGATGAAGAAAACGACAAGAATGAGTTTTCTATAAATAACAGCGTAGTTGTTACCGTTAAAACTGTTGGAATACCCGGTGGGTAAAGTAAAGTAATACGCGTTGTTGCACAGTAGCACACGGTATTGCACAGTATTTTTGGATTATTGATTCTTATGTAAGAAGACACTACTCAATAATTATTACAGTAATTACTGTTCAATATTTTATTTTAATTGATTCAATAATTGATGCATTGATATTTTATATTATTGTTGATTCAATAATTGTCAATGCACAGTATTTTCTATTATCAGATCAATAATTCATATTATTTGAATAATATTATTAGATAGCACTATTGGTAATGTCTAAGGAAGTTGTATCTAAGAAAGGGGTTTGGTCACCTAATTGCGCGCCAGTAAGGAGAAATCCTTATCGGAAATCCCCATTCTTTCGTGAGAACGACCTGGTTGTTATTATTGTGATTCTGTAATATTATTTATGAATAATTAATTATTGATTTATATGATAAGGAAATATTTATTTTGTCAGAAGGGGGTGTTTTATCAGTATTTTGTCAGAATGGAGGTATTAAAAATAATCCGTATGTGGATTTCGTTTATTTTTCGTTTAGAATTTGAAAAAACTTTCTTCTACAAAGTTATAGAGAATTAAATTTTATATGGAATGGACATAAAATTTGTATTTTTCTAATAAAAGGAATATTTATTATGAATTATTTAAGTTTCAAAAATAAATATTTTTTATTTAAAAACATGGGTGGGCCCTACTTTTGTTTTTTTGGTGGAAAAGTGCTGAATTTCAAAGTGTGGTGTGCGTGACTAGTAGAAGTTGGAAGCCTCGGGTAGCAAGTCAGTCATTATTGGTGTTCTGGTATTTTCCTATAAATAGGATGCTTAATTAGAATTGAAAATCACACCAGAATCAGAAGTTTTCTCTCTCTATAATTGTAAGACCCCGAATTATATGAAATGAAAGTATCCAATTTTCTTGTAATTATTATTCTATTTAATAAATGGTTTAATTGATAAAAGGTTAAAGTTAAGGATGATATTTGAAAATTTTACAAAGTAAACAAGTTGATATAAAATATTCGTTATGTCAGAAAATATTCGTTTGGTCGGGGAAAATTATTTTTGTCAGGGAATATCTGTATGATGACACCGTCATTGGTGGACCCCATAATGGAATAACTGTCGGAGTTAGAAAACAACAGAAATAACTTTTTATAAAAATAACGGCGAAAGTTTTACCGTTAACTGTTGAAATAATCGGTGGTAAAAATACAGTAATACGCGTGGTTGCATAGTAGCATACGGTATTGATGCTTACGTAAGAAGCCACTCAGTTTACTCAATTATTACTACAGTAATTGCTACATAGTATCTCATATTATTTGATTCAATTATTATCACAGTAACATCTGTATAATATTTTATATTATTAAATTAATAATTGAGATGACAAAATTATTCATATTATTATTTGTAATATTGACGATGTCTAGAAAGTTCTGTCGAGGAAAGGGGTTTGGTCACCTAATTGCGCGCCAATAGGGAGAAATTCTTATCGAAAAGCCCCCTCTTTCCTGGAAATGATCTAGTTGTTAAATATTGTGAGTTATAATATTAATGATGAATAATTGTTAATAGATTAAAAATGTGTTTATTAAAGATAAATTATTTGTGGTAAATATTTATTCAATTTTTGATATAAATATAGGGATTTGTTATGAGGCATTTATTGTAAGTTTGACTTAGTATTCCATGGGAAGATTTACTAATTTTATGGACCGTCGATGGTGGTTTAAATAGTTAATCAATATGGACCATTGATGGTGGTTGTAATAGTAAATCAATCTGGACCGTCGGTGGTGGTTTTAAAAGCAAATCAATCTGAACCGTCGGTGGTGGTTTTAAAAGTAAATCAATCTGGACCGTCGGTTGTAGTTTTAATAGTAATCAATATGGACCGTTCATTCTAATAGTATATCAATCTGGACCGTTCGTGAATCAGTTACTATTTAGTCCATTCTCCTATAAATAAAAATTTAATTCTTCTTTCATTCTCACCAATTCACTGAGAATCACAAGAGACACCATAGAGAGAGAGAAACTATAGAGAGCAAGAAGAAGAGTATTCTGCTACTTTACTATTGCAGTATCCAGTCTTCTACTAAGTTAAGGGGTATTATTTCTTTCGTATTCATAAGGAATACTATTTTTTGTATTCATATTTTAATATGTCGGAATAAACTGTCTACGCGGATTACGTACCACATGACATGTGAAAATCCATTTCCAGTTTTGTATGTTATTTCTTTTCATATTCTTAAATCTAAACTTACTATGGTAAGTATTGCTTCTATAAACCCTAAAATTAGTGGAATATCCTTGAGTTTTGCACTTTATCCAGTATCGTTTCATTGAAATATTGATCCAAACTTTTTTATTAAATATCAATATTTTCACCCAAGGTACTATTCACGGGTTACTATTCACTCAAATATTATTCACTCGGGGATTCAGGGTACTTTTCATACCGGGGTACTATTCACGGGTTACTATTCGCTCGGGTATTATTCACTCGAGTATTTGGGGCACTTTTCATGCTGGGGTACTATTCACGGGGTACTATTCTCGAAGTACTATTCATGGGGTACTATTCACCCAAAAAATTTATTTCTTTTCTGTCTAAATTATTTTTGATACATGGATATTATTCTTGAATTTTACTCCACAAAGCAGTATCATGTTGATAATTTGGATATTATTGAATTCTGGATAAATTAAATTATAAATCTTTAAAATTTATCCTTTTCTTTCATTTAATTGAATTCTTATATCATTGTCGTCATCCCCATGCTTATATTGTGATGAAAGTCATCTTTGGCCTGTAATGCATAGATGGACTGTTGATTGGTATGATTATGACCAGGGATAATTCAGTATAATCATGACCATTGATGATTACACGAATATCCTTGGCCCGTAGTGCAGGGATAATTCGTGGACATGATACTAATAAATATCCTTAGCTCATAGTGCAGGGATGATTCGATGATGTGATTTATTTATTAAGCTGAGTCCCAGCGATAAAATTGATGATAAAATTTTTAAATCATAGAAGATAGTAGATATCATGCTCTACTTGACTCTTCTAATGGATTGCTTATTCACTGCAGTTAAACTTGATGTCTATTGTATTTTATCAGTTTAACAATATTGAAGGCTAACGATAATTTATTCTACATTATCTTAGTCATAATATTTTTTATTGGGCTAGTCAAGCTCACCCTTTTGCTTTCATTGTTCTCTTCAAGAAATGAGAACGTAGTCGGGACTAGTCGGGGAATGGAGTGATGGTCCGAGATGGTTGATTTAGTAGTCCTCACTATTTAGTGTGATAATAAATGTAATGAGGATTGAATTTAAGTTTGGATATTGTCTATGAGACAATATTCATGTAAAAACTCTTAGCTCATGTTGTATAATTAAGTTTGTATTTGTATTCAGTACTATGAATTTGGCGACCCAAGATGGGTGATGTATACCTATTTTGGGGGCATCAAAATAATATCGAGCGTATTTTTGTTAGTATTTATATATCTTGAGTGTTGCTATTCAGTGCAAGTTTCCTTCAGTATTATATCTTATATTCCAGTCAGAAGTGCTACTCTTTTAAGGGATGTAAGGGATGTTATTTTTTTTGTGAATGATATTATTTCTTTTAATATCATTATACCAAAATATTGGTATGAATTTTATTATGAAATTTTTACCTTTTCATATTGAGGTTATTATTCACGTATACGAGACTATTCACGTATATGATACTATTCACGAATACGGTACTATTCATGAGTATTATTCAGGAAGTATGATTTTTCTTGTGGAATTTTTACCTTTTCGTGTCGGGGTTACTATTCACGTATACGACATTATTCACATATACGATACTATTCATGTATATGGCACTATTCACGTATACGGCACTATTCATGTATATGGCACTATTTATGTATACGGCACTATTTACATATACGGTGCTATGTATGAATATGGGTTACTATTCATGAGTTACTATTCATGAGATACTATTCACGACAAAATTAGTTTCTTTTTCTGACCAAATTATCATTGATTTATGAATCTTATTCATGAAATTAAATCCATGTTTTGATTATATTGTTTTTATTATCATATATAACATTTTTATAATCCTAGTGATGAAATTTCTCTTTCACTTGAGTGTAAATATGGGTAGATTATTGGTATGATCGTGACTATGGGTTCTCTTTGGCCAATAGTGCAAAGATGAATTGTTGACTGGTTTGATCATGACCATTTAGAATTGAATATCTTTAGCTTAAATCCAAAGGTAAATTAATCAACATGGTTATAATTATTGTTTATATAAATTTTGAAATGATTATATATTTCTTTGAGATATTAATATCTTTGGCCTGTAGTGCAAAGATGACCTGTTGTTGAATATCTTTGGCCGGTAGTGCAAAGATGAACTGTTGATGAATATCTTTGGCCCGTAGTGCAAAGATGAATTTATTAGTATAATTATGAACAGGAACTGTGATTTGGTATAACCATGATCTTCGATGTTTCAAGTAAAGACAGGTGATGAAAATTATCTTCGTCTTGGATGAGAAGAGAAATTTAGAACTATAATTATGATTATGATTTATTCACATGATTGTGGACAGAAACTGTTGATTGATGTTACAGGGTTAAAAAATTGTTGGTGGACTTTTAACATGGAGAAGATTGTCTCGTAGATAATATCCAAACTCAAATAGAGTCCTCATTACAATTATTATCACACTATTTCATAGAATATTGAGGACTACTATAGCCACCAACTTGGACCATCACTCCATTCCCCCGACTAGTCCCAGTTATATTCTCATTTCCTGAAGAGAACAATGAAAGAAAAGGGTTTCTCAACTAGCCCAGTAAAGAATATTATGACTAAGATAATGCAGAATAAATTATCCTTAGCCCTCAACAATGTAAAACTGATAGAATACAATAGACAACAAGTTTAACTGTAGCAGAATAAGCAATCCATTAGAAGAGTCAAGTAGAGCATGATATCTATTATCTTTTATGATTTAAAAGTCTGTCATCAATATTTTATCTCTGTAACACATCTCAATAAATAATCCACATCACCGAGTTATCCATGCACTATAGGCCAAGGATATTTATTAGTATCACATCCACGAATCACCCATGCACTACGGGCCAAGGATATTCGTTATTATCATCAGTTGTCATGATCATGCCAAACAACTGTCCATCAATGCACTACGAGCCAATGAGGACTTTTACCACATCATTTGTAACATTACAGGTCATGATTATATCGATACATAATTCTTTGTCATAATCATACCAATCAATAGTCCATCTATGCACTACGGGCCAAAGATGACTTTCATCATAATTTAATCATGGGGATGATGACAATGGTATAAGAATTCAATTAAGTGAAAAGTAAGGATAAATTTTAAAGATTTGTAATTCAATTTATCCAGAGTTCAAGAATGTCCAAATTGTCAACATGATAACTGCTTTGTGGAGTAAAATTCAAGAATAATATTCATGTATCAAAAATAATTTGGACAGAAAAGAAATCAATTTTTGTCGTGAATAGAACCCCGGGTGAATAGTACTCTGTGAATAGTACTTCGTGAATACTACCCCGTGAATAGTACCTCGGTATGAAAAGCTTAAAATTTAACAAGATTGTTTAGAAAAATATTTCTGTGAAACGATACTAGATGAAGTGCAAATTTTAAGGATATTCCACTAATTTCAAGGAGTATAGAAACAATACTTAACAAAATGAGTGTAGAATTCAAAATCTGAAACAAAATAATATTACTTACATACTGCAGAGTATAGAAGAAAATATTATTTCTTACGAATATTGAACAAAAATAATATCCCTTACCTTAAAATGAGAGTATTTCTGACTGGTATGGCTGGAATATTCTTGAAAAAAATTTGCACTATTTACAACACTCAAAGTTTTCTTAAACTTAAAAGAAATACGCTTGATATTATAAAAGAAGAATTCTCTTATTCTGGTGTGATTTTTATTTCTAAATTAAGCATCCTATTTATAGGAGAATGGCAGGATACTATTTAGGAAAATAATCACGAACTGCACAGTGAAACCATCACGGAAGCCGAATTCGTTCGGCTAAAAAAAATTATGATTTACTATGCTGCACTATGCAAACATTATGCAGTACTATGCAATACAATAAAATATAATATATTCTATTTTATATAAAAAAAACAAAACTTATATATAATATATATATAATAACACACACACATTAACACACACGGCACACACATAATATATATATATATAAGTAATAAAACAAATCTGAGATAACTTTCTACCGATGATTTTGAAAAATGGGTAAGTAGGGGTCCATGTAATAAGCCAAACTTACAACAAATACTTCATAAAAAAAGCCCTCTATTTATCTCAATTCACTTGGCTTCACTAAACACATTTTTAATAATATTTATTCATCATTAATATTATAACTCATAATATAAACAACCAGATCATTCTCAGGAAAGAGGGGGCTTTTCGATAAGGACTTCTCCTTATTGGCGCGCAATTAGGTGACCGTCACTTTCCTCGACAGAACTTTCTAGACATCGTCAATAATGCAAATAATAATATGAATAACTTTGTCATCTCAATTATTGATTTAATAATATAAAATATTATGCAGATGATACTATGACAATAATTGAATCAATAATGTGAGATACTATGCAACAACTACTGTGGCAATAATTAAGTAAAATTGAGTGACTTCTCACGTAAGCATCAATAATCAAAGATACTGTACAATACCATGTGCTACTATGCAACCACGCGTATTACTGTACTTTTATCACCGGGTATTTCAATAGTTAACGGTAAAAGCTTTGCCGATATTTTTATAAAAAGTTATTTCTGTCATTTTCTAACTCTGACAGTAATTCCGTTGTGGGGTCGACTAATGATTGTGTCGTCGTACGAATATTTCCTGATAAAACAAATATTCCCCAACCAAACGAATATTTTATGACAACTTGCTTACTTTGCAAAATTTGTAAATATTACCCATAATTATAACATTATATCAAATCCACACCTTATTATTCAAAATAACATTTAGAGAAAAATTAATCTTTATTCATAAAAGTTGGGGTCTTACAACCTCCCCTTCTTATGAAATTTCTTCATCGAAATTGGTGTACGTACCTGGTATATCGAAGAGGTGAGGATACCTTGTTTTCATTTCAGATTCTAACTCCTAGGTCATTTCCTTAATATCGCGGTTTCTCCATAAAACTTTGACTTGAGGTATAACCTTTGAGCGTAGAATATGTTCCTTCTTATCCAAGATTTTAACAGGTACCTCTTCATACGTTAAATCTTCCGCTATCTTCATACGTTTACGTAACCACCAGCGGTAAATAGTAGTACCCGACGGGGGTACTACTCACGCAATTAAGGCAAACACCCAAGCAGGATTTTGTTTTTCATAGAGTTTCATTTTACCGGAGGTCATTCTGCAGTTGTGCTCTCTTTTCTTACTTGCAATGCTACTTTCTCACCACAATGCCACCATGCCACGTAATTCAATCCTAAACACAAAACAAACATAAAACAAGTAAAACTGTACAGAAATAGACAAGATCAACACTGTTTAAGTTCAAATCAGAAGTCGATTCGTAGGTATAAAACTCACTTATCAATTTTTCAACATCGAAAGATGATCAGCTGTAACGACCCCAAAATAGGTATACATCACCCATCTTGAGTTGTCAAATACATGGTACAAAAATCAAATACAAACATTTTTAATACAACTGTCGTGTAAAAATACGACAAAATATAGCTGAGTTTTTACATGAATATTGTCTCATAGACAATATCCAAACTCAAACTCAATCCTCATTACATTTATTATCACACTACTAAAATAACCATCTCGGACCGTCACTCCATTCCCCGACTAGTCCCGGCTATATTCTCGTTTCCTGAAGAGAACAATGAAAGAAAAGGGTGAGCTCAACTAGCCTAGTAAGAAATAATATGACTAAGATAATGCAGAATAAATTATCATTAGCTTTCAACAGTATAACAACTGATAGAATACAATAGACAACAAGTTTTAGATCAACAACTGCAGCGGAACAAGCAATCCATTAAAAGAGTCAAGCAGAGCATGATATCTACTATCTTCTATGATTTAAAAGTTTATCATCAATTTTATCTCTGTAATACCCATTAACATTTTTTTATTATACCCAAGACAAAGAGAACTTTCATCATCTGTCTTCACTTGAACCACCAAAGATTTTAGTTAAATTCATAATTAATGTTTATAATAATGTGAATCAACAGTTCCTCCTTACCACAAAGACTTAATAGAACGTTCACTAAATATCCTTACCCCAAAGGCTAAAGATATTCAATTATAATAACAATGATCATACCAATCAGTTGTCTATCTTTGCACTACGGGCCAAAGATATTCAACTATAAAACCAATGGTCATGATTGTAACGCCCGAGAAAATCGGATTTTTATGACAATTAAATTTTTATTTGATTATGTGAATTAAATGAATTTAATTGATTTATTTTGTGAGTAAGCTATGTGAAGGTCGTTCTATGACCTAGGATGTGTTTATGTGGTTAGTAATCTGGCTACGTGCTAGAATTAATTGTTTAGAATTTCCAAGACGAAAATAAATATTTTCCGAGAAATTTCTGTAAAAACACTATTCATCCGTTTCTGTCCGAGAAACTTGTAATGATAGAATATCGAGATAAGATGAAATATCTAATAATATTTCTTTTATGGCAAACGAAGTTTTTGCCTGCGGACTTAAAACCTAAGGGTTGAGTATATTGATTTCCGAGAAGGAAATGAAATGCATAGAAGGAATTTCATTATTGTTAATGTGTGTGTTATGCTAGGATGATACTATTTAGTATCTACGTATAATATGATGAGTTAATATGAAGTACAATACGATTATCATACGAGTATTATACGGAGAGAATACGTGAATTATACGTATGGAATACTATTTGTATTATAGAATTAAGTTAAGACTTAAGGTTAATTCAATTGGGTTGGATTATGATTAGTCCAATCACTTGAATGAGCAAGCCCAAGGGATTATGTGTTAAGCCCAAGTCAAGGCCCAATATTAGATTGGTTAAGCCCAATGCAAGAAAACTGAACCATGGATCGAACCGGTGGGTCACCGAATGGGTAAAACCCATGGAGAAACCCATGGGGATGACCCATGGGCAAGGTGGGCCGGCCACTTGGTGTGCAAGGAAAGATAATCACTTGGTCACCAAGTATTTTACTTGGTGACAAAGTGTTGAATAGTAAGGAGGTGGTGGTGTATTGTCCAATTTGCCCTCCATTTCATTTGCCTATAAATAGAAAGCAAGAGTTGGTCTTTTGTGAGTTTTTCAATTGCCAACCTAGATTATTGACAGAGATAAAGAGCTAGACTCAACCAAATCATACACTTGGAAGCTTTGCCTTATAGTTTTCCAAGAGATTACTTAAGAGTTCTTAAGGTAATATCCCTTATTTCTAATTCCATCTCTTTTGGTTTTCTTTTAGTATGGAGAATCATAAATGGGTGGTGTATGGCTTGTATGGGGTATAAGAATGACTTACCATAGATTCAATCTTTATAAGTCATGAAATCATAGAAATCATAAGGTTTGATATAGCTTAAAATTATGAAATTATTAATTGATGAGATTGATTGTTGATAAACAATTGAACTCCATCAATATGTTAATATGTACATCTTGCTTGGTTAGGATGTAGATATGAAATCCATGGAGTATTCCATGTGATTTGGCTTAGAGAACCTTAGTAACGAAGTTATGGCGAATTTCACGAAAATAGACGTTAAACGTCAAAAACGTAGAAATTCCGGATTGATAGTCAAAAGTTGTTGTGAGACTTGAAAACATTGTGTTTCAATGTCAACACTTGAGATAGGGTATTTAAGAGTCGTGGACTCTAAAATTGTCAGATTCCGACTTAAAACGAAGAAAACGAGCATTGAACACTCATTAATGTTTACGAACGCTTAGAAAATGAACTCAATAGTGAATTTTGAGTTAACGGATTTGAAAGTGTTGAATTCTTATATGAACACGTAGAGTATGTCATTTATGACGTGTAGGCTTTTGAACAGACCAAATCAGACTTATAATGAAGAAGTTATGGCTCCGAGAAGTTCTCAGATGCGAGGTCTGCAATCATGGCAGTGCAGACGAAAGCAGTGTTAAATAAATACTGGCAATTGTCGCGTGATGAAGTTAGCTCTTTTGCTAAATGGAGCCGCAGCGCCACTTATAGAAGGAAGTCTCGCATCGCAGCGCCGAGACCGGGACCTGGCTATTGGAAACTGGGGCCGCAGTGCCAGTCTTGAACTAGGAAGTCATGTCGCGGCGCGGGTGCAGGGCTTTTGATAGATGACTTAGGTTTTGAACTTCAATTATTCAGAAACCTAGGAGATTAAAGTTTATGCACTTCATAAGTGTATTAAAACTATTCCTATACTACCTATACTAATGTATATGGTATTGAACTTAGGAATTGAAAGCTTGTTAGTAAGTTATAAATGAGGAACACAAAGTGTTATCAATGAACCCTAGTCAGGAAATAACGTTGGTACTTTGCCAATGATGATAGAGTCCGATTAATAACGTAAGTTGATTAATAAGTCGAGTTGACTTTATTAATGATATTAAGTTAACAAAGACATAGAAGAGAAAGAAGTTGGTAGGAACAATGTGAATAATTGTTTGATAGCTAATTACAGTGTGCTATGTGAATATATCATATAGATTCTGTAAAGGCTGTGGTCAGTCGATTAAGTTATTTAAAGATGCTGAAAGGCAAGTTTTCTTAACGCTTGTCTAACCTTCAAGTTAGCCAAGTTTTATGTGATTCATTGTAATGAATTGCACGACTGGTTTTAAAGAAAGGGTCAATGCCAAATTTAACTCGGCTAGACTACTCGTAAGATATAGATTGAATGATATTTATATCTTTCTATATAGAAATGTTAACGCTATCCTATGCCAAGTGATTTGTACAGATGTAAAGGTAAGGTTTGTCTATGAACAAACAAAAGTATTTTTTCATCGATTATTCGATGGGCACGCGAGTTTGCCAAATATTAAACGTAAATACGTTTAATGAATGAGTGTTGATCAACATAGAGTACTATAGGCTGATCACCTAGAAGTGCTCGTAAGTAATCTGGATGTCTGACCTTAGTCTTTGTGATATCCTTTTCAAGTATGAAAATAGAAAGCTACTGTTCATGGTCTATCGACCGGTTCAGAATTCCTAATCTATCCTATACTTTGGGAATTGATGTTATAAATTGTTAAAGTATTATTGTTTCATAATACTTCATAATTATTTGTTCAGTTATGTAGGAATTGTTATATAATTCACGAATGTGGTATTACTGTTATCCTTTAATAAACTTGCTGAGCTTGTTATGCTCACTTCTTGTGTGAATTATATAATTGTAGTTAAGGATGAACGTCCTGAGAATGCTAAGAGAGATATGAGCAAGGTTAAGATGGATACTTAGCCATCGTGTAATAGATTAGTTTGTTTGTATGTATTATACATTATGAACAACGAACTATGTAATCAGTTTATGAACCTGGGAAGGATTATACTTTGATTATAATAAGAAGATAGTAATTACATTTATTATGTTGTATTTCAATGGAATAATTGTATAGTTATGAGTATCGTGTAGCACCATATGTCGGGTTGGAAGATACCCGAATTTGGGGGCGTCACAGGTTGGTATCAAAGCATTAGGTTATAAAACTTAAGGGGGGAAGAACCTTAGGCTAATAACCTCGTAAGGAAGGTAAAGTCCGAAGAATGAAATTCAAGTCAAATGAATTAATAAGTTATTGAGGGAAACTCAGTACCGAAAGATTTAAAAGATGGAAATTAATCTTAAATAAATTAAATGTGATTTGTGCTTATACTATTGTGTATTATGCACTAATCAACGTGTTATGTGTTTTGTAGATGTCAAACGATAGCTTGATGTATAGAGACATTCACGTTGTGAGTGAGGAGTCGGTGAACCAAGTGAAAGTAGTACTGATTCTAGTGGTGAAGGTACCGTTAGTGGTTCTGGAAGACTCAGATATTGAGGAGTACATCTCTGAGGGGGAATACTCCGAGGAGACAATGGGGATAGCGTCATATCTAAATATGATGATTGACGTGGAGGAGGAGATGGAGGTAACATCGATTAACACGGTTCAGGAGCCAACACCTCCGGATGCAATGAGATCATTGTATATGGCAGTGTTAGATAGGAATGTGCATCTGCGCACTGTGATAGAGATGAAGAATGAGGAGATAACCGCCTTATATGAAGCGAAGGAATCTGCAGAGGCAGATTTTGAGTCGGAGCACGATGAGAAAGTGCTTATGACAGATAAGGAACGTGACTATAAGGTAGAGACCGTTTAGCTTCGAAAGAAACTGGTCGAGAAAGACCAGAAAATAGCTAGGATGTCATACATCCATGAATGTGCTCATGAGGATTTCAAGCTGAAAATTGCTTGTTTATCCATTGAGTCCGGGCAGACTCGACATACCATAAGTCGAGATATTGTGTCAATACTGGCAAATCGGAAATATGAGAATGTCGTTCGATAGTGTTAGTAGATCGTTAGATCTTTTGTACATAGGTAGTGACGTAAAACCCTCTTTTGTATAATTAAAGGGTAGTCTTTTTGTAAATCCCAATTTTTGTAGAAGGCAATCGCGGAATAGTATGTAATAGCTTTTTGGCTAAGGGAACATGATGTAAATAGTTTTGACTATGAAAGCATATTAATATAATGAAGTTTTTATTTAATGTGCTTGTTGTGGTATGAGTTGTTATTTGAGAATGATAACCAAGCAGTTGAATAAATAATAACGAAATTTTATTTAATCAAAATTATGCCGCCAAGAAGGAGACAACGTAACCAAAAGGCCGAGTCTCATAATGAGAATCAGGGGGTCCTAATAACCCTATGCAATAGTTCGTTAATTTATTAACGGCTGCATTTAACCAAGTAGGAGGAGGGATTCCTGTAGCTCCTAGGGTAGCAAGAACAACTACCTTCAAGGAATTTAAGAGTGTGGGTCCTCCTGAGTTCCGAGGAACGACGGACCCACTAGAGGCCCAGACATGGGTAAAAGAGATCGAAAAGGCGTATGTGATAAAAAAACGTAGGTGAGGCGCAAAAGTCTTCTTTTGCGACTTACATGATGAAGGGAGAAGCCAACTACTGGTGGGAGGCTCACCAGGGTGGGGCTAAGACCGAAGCTGTTACGTGGGAACAGTTTAAGAAGGTCTTCTTCGAGAACTACTTCCCTACTAGCATGCAAGGTAAGATGGAGATTAAGTTCTTAGAACTTAAGTAGGGGGATATGACAGTTCCCCAGTATGCTGCCAAATTTAATGAATTAGCAAGGTTTGCTCCACAACAGGTGGACACGGAAGAGAGGAAGGCGCGCAGGTTTGAGCAGGGCTTAAAACCCTGGCTCTACAGTAGAATATCAATTTTTCAGAGTGCTTCCTATGGGACCATTCTGGAAAAGGCGATAATAGCAGAAGGTGGTGGTGAGGCATTGTCTCAGTACCACAAAGAACGGAAGAATAAGAGTAAGTTAGAAGGAGGTAGTAAGGCTGAAGTTGCCAGCGGAAGAGGCAACTTACCTAAGAACTCTTACTGGGGTAAAATAGAGAGATCCTAAGTGAAGGACAGAGGCATGCAAGACATGCGAAAAGACTCACATGGGAATTTGTTTAAAGGGGAAATCAGTCTGCTACAACTGTGGGCAGGAGGGGAATTTGTCACCCAACTATCCTAACCCTAAGAAGAACCAGGGGTGTTTTGTCTATGGTTCATTGGACCACATGGCAAGAAATTGCCCGAAGAAAGGGTTAGAGGGAAATAAGGGTTCTAGTAGTGGTAAGTTATCCATTAGGACCAGCACCATCAGTGGGTAGACCCTCGACCCGTACGTTTAATATGACTGTCCAAGATGCTGTTGCATCAATGGATGTGGTAGTAGGTATCATTCCGGTCAATGAGATAAATGCTTATGTGTTATTTGACTCGGGTGCTACTTGTTCTTTTATAGCATGTGAATTTGCTAAGCGATTAGGTTTAATCCCTAAAAAGTTACCAATACCTTTAGACATTAAGGTAGCCAATGAAGAGATAATCCCCATTAAACATATTCATAAGGATTGTTGCGTTGATATTAGAGGGAATAAGTTATCGGTAGATTTGGTACCGATAAGGTTAAAAGAATTCGATGTAATTCTTGGTATGGATTGGTTGGTTAACCATAAGGCGATAATAGATTGTCATAGGAAAAGTGTAAACCTTCGGCTTTCTAAGAAAACCAAGGTAGTGTTCTTCGGTAGTAAATCACCGAGACACTCTTGTTGTTTGTCGATGACACAATCTAGGAAGATGTTGAGAAAAGGGTGTGTAGGTTATCTGTGCCATGTTGTGGATACCCAAAGAGTGGGAACATCCTTGGACCAGATACCTGTAGTGCAAGACTTCGCGGATGTATTTCTAGAGGAGTTACTGGGTATTCCACCGGACAGGGAGGTTGAGTTTGTAATTGATTTGTTACCGGGAACGGCACCAGTTTCAAGGGCACCATATCGGATGGCGCCAGTTGAGATGAAGGAGTTAATGGTTCAATTGCAAGAACTATTAGATAGAAAGTACATTCAACCGAGTGTGTCTCCTTGGGGAGCACTGGTATTGTTTGTAAAGAAAAAGGATGGGTTGTTAAGACTTTGTATCGACTATCAAGAGTTGAATAAGTTAACAATTAAGAATAAATACCCGTTGCCTAGGATCGATGATCTATTTGATCAGTTAAAAGGGGCAAAGTATTTTTCTAAGATAGATTTGTGCACGGGGTATCATCAGTTAAAAGTAAGGAAAGAGAATGTACCTAAGACAGCGTTCAGAACTCGTTATGGTCATTACGAGTTTCTGGTAATGTCGTTTGGGTTAACTAATGCGCCAGCCGCATTTATGGATATGATGAACAAAGTGTTCAAATAGTATTTGGACAAGTTCGTCGTAGTGTTCATTGATGATATTCTAGTCTATTCAAAGATGTCAGAAGATCATGCCAAACATTTAAGGATAGTGTTGGAAACACTAAGGAGGGAAAGGTTGTATGCGAAATTCACAAAGTGTGAATTTTGGCTCAAGAGAGTGCAGTTTCTAAGACATGTTATTGATAAAGATGGCATTTCTATAGATCCAGCAAAAGTAGAAGCAGTTAATGAGTGGGAGCAACCGAAAATGCCAACTGAGGTTCGGAGTTTTCTGGGGTTAGCGGGATACTATAGAAGGTTCATTCCGGACTTTTCTAAAATAGCTACTTCGTTGACGAATCTGACAAGAAAGTCGGTAAAGTATGTGTGGACTGAAAAATGTGAGAACAGTTTTCAGGAGTTGAAGAAGAGGTTAAGTGAGGCACCTGTATTGTCCTTACCAGACGATACAGGAAATTTTGTAGTATATAGCGATGCTTTGCATAAAGGATTGGGTTGCGTGCTCATGCAGCATGGCAAGGTCATTGCGTATGCGTCATGTCAATTGAAGGATTATGAGAAGGCCTATCTTACTCATAATCTAGAATTGGCAGCTGTAGTTTTTGCCTTGAAGATATGGAGGCATTATCTATATGGTGAGAAGTGTGAGATATACATGGACCATAAAAGTCTGAAATATATCTTCACGCAGAAGGAGTTGAATATGAGACAGAGAAGATGGTTAGAGCTGATAAAAGATTTTGATTGTGATATTTTATATCATCCGGGAAAGGCAAATGTAGTAGCTGATGCGCTAAGTAGGAAGGGTAGAGAGAAACTGTCAATGTTAACAACTCAGAATGAGTTGATAACAGCGATGGCAAATATGGAACTAGAAGTTAAGTTACCAGAGGAAGCGGTGGAAATGTTATTTTCCATGGAAACCTAACAAACCATAGTGGAACAGGTTAGGGGAGTACAATTGAGTAATGAGAAATGAAAGCAGATACAGAAGAGGATAGAAGATGAAGAGAAGACTATGTATAACCTCGATAAGGAGGGATTACTTTGTTTTAAAGGAAGAATTTGGGTTCCGAATGATCCCGAATTAAAAGAGGAGATAATGATGGAGGCTCATAGTTTGAGGTACTTGATACATCCCGGTAGTACGAAGATGTATCAAGACCTTTGTCAGAACTTTTGGTGGCCAAACATGAAAACGGAGATAGCAGAATATGTTAGTAGGTGCTTAACTTGTCAAAAAGTTAAGGGTGAACACCAATGACCTAGTGGGTTGTTGAAACCGTTAGAAATTCCATAGTGGAAATGGGAGCATATCACAATAGATTTTGTGGTGGGACTTCCAACAACAAGAAAAGGATACGATGTTATTTGGGTAATAGTGGATCGATTGACGAAATTGGCTCATTTTCTACCAATAGGAGTTAGGTATAACCTAGATCAGTTAGCTAACCTGTATGTCAAGGAAATTATTTCCAGACATGGAGTACCTATTTCGATTGTGTCAGATCGTGATCCACAATTCACATCGAACTTTTGGAGGAGTTTGCAAGAGCAAATGGGAACGCAGTTAAGATTGAGTATGGCATATCATCCTCGGACGGATGGTCAGAGTGAACGGACAATTCAAACGCTTGAAGATATGTTAAGATCTTGCGTTATGGATTTCAAAGGGAGTTGGGACGAATATCTACCGTTGGTGGAATTTTCGTACAACAATAGTTTTCACGCTAGTATAGGCATGCCGCCTTACGAAGCGTTGTATGGAAGGAAGTGCCAAACTCCATTATGTTGGGATGAGGTGGGTGAACATCGGATATTGGGACCTGAGATGGTATAGCAAACAGCGTACATGGTGAAGATAATACGTACTCGATTAGTTGCGGCCCAAGATAGGCAGAAGAAGTATGCAGATTCTCACAGAGAACAGCGAGAATTCAATGTAGGATCTTTTGTTTTTCTGAAAGTATCGCCTGGGGAAGATACATTTTGGGAAGAAAGGGAAGTTAAGTCCAAGGTTTGTAGGACCTTTTGAGATTTTAAGAAGGGTAGGAGAGGTGGCTTATGAAGTAGCCTTACCTCCAGAAATGAAACGCATTCATAATGTGTTTCATGTGTCTGTGTTGCGTCTTTATAAACCGGACTATAAACACGTAATAGAGTATGAATCTATCCAAATAGAGAAAGATTTATCCTATGAGGAACTTCCGATTCAAATTATTGATAGGAAGAAACAAGTTTTAAGAAATAAGGTAATACCTTCAGTAAAGGTGTTATGGAGAAACCACAATGTTAAAGAAGCAACGTGGAAACTCGAGAGTAAAATAAAGGAAGATTTTCCTCATTTATTTATGTAATTATAAGTTAGATTCTTGGGACAGAATCCTTATAAGGGGGAGAGAATGTAACGCCCGAGAAAATCGGATTTTTATGACAATTAAATTTTTATTTGATTATGTGAATTAAATGAATTTAATTGATTTATTTTGTGAGTAAGCTATGTGAAGGTCGTTCTATGACCTAGGATGTGTTTATGTGGTTAGTAATCTGGCTACGTGCTAGAATTAATTGTTTAGAATTTCCAAGACAAAAATAAATGTTTTTCGAGAAATTTCTGTAAAAACACTATTCATCCATTTCTGTTCGGAGAATTATTTTGAAATTTTGAGAAACGTGTAATGATAGAATATCGAGATAAGATGAAATATCTAATAATATTTCATTTATGGCAAACGAAGTTTTCGCCTGCGGACTTAAAACCTAAGGGTTGAGTCTCGGAAATGAAATGCGTAGAAGGAATTTCATTATTGTTAATGTGTGTGTTATACTAGGATGATACTATTTAGTATTTACGTATAATACTATGAGTTAATACGAAGTACAATACGATTATCGTACGAGTATTATACGGAGAGAATACGTGAATTATACGTATGGAATACGATTTGTATTATAGAATTAAGTTAAGACTTAAGGTTAATTCAATTGGGTTGGATAATGATTAGTCCAATCACTTGAATGAGCAAGCCCAAAGTATTAGGTGTTAAGCCCAAGTCAAGGCCCAATATTAGATTGGTTAAGCCCAATGCAAGAAAACCGAACCATGGATCGAACCGGTGGGTCACCGAATGGGTAAAACCCATGGGGCAACCCATGGGGATGACCCATGGGCAAGCTGGGCTGGCCACTTGGTGTGCAAGGCAAGATAATCACTTGGTCACCAAGTATTTTACTTGGTGACAAAGTGTTGAAAATACTTGGTGACAAAGTGTTGAATAGTAAGGAGGTGGTGGTGTATTGTCCAATTTGCCCTCCATTTCATTTGCCTATAAATAGAAAGCAAGAATTGGTCTTTTGTGAGTTTTTCAATTTCCAACCTAGACTATTGAGAGAGAAAAAGAGCTAGACTCAACCAAATCATATACTTGGAAGCTTTGCCTTATAGTTTTCTAAGAGATTACTTAAGAGTTCTTAAGGTAATATCCCTTATTTCTAATTCCATCTCTTTTGGTTTTCTTTTAGTATGGAGAATCATAAATGGGTGGTGTATGGCTTGTATGGGGGAATAAGAATGACTTACCATAGATTCAATCTCTATAAGTCAAGAAATCATAGAAATCATAAGGTTTGATATAGCTTAAAATCATGAAATTACAGATTGATGAGATTGATTGTTGATAAACAATTGAACTCCATCAATATGTTAATATGTGCATCTTACTTAGTTAGGATGTAGATATGAAATCCATGGAGTATTCCATGTGATTTGGCTTAGAGAACCTTAGTAACGAAGTTATGGCGAATTTCACAAAAATAGACGTTAAACGTCAAAAACGTAGAAATTCCGGATTGATAGTCAAAAGTTGTTGTGAGACTTAAAAACATTGTTTTTCAATTTCAACACGTGAGATAGGGTATTTAAGAGTTGTGGACTCGAGAATCGTCGGATTCTGACTTAAAACGATGAAAACGAGCATTGAACGCTCATTAACGTTTACGAACGCTTAGAAAATGAACTCAATAGTGAATTTTGAGTTAACGGGTTCGAAAGTGTCGAATTCTTATATGAACGCGTAGAGTATGTAATTTATGATGTGTAGGCTTTTGAACGGACCAAATCGAACTTATAACGAAGAAGTTATGGCTCCGAGAATCTCACCAAAAATTTCATCTGTGGAATTGTTCTCGTCAGATCTTGAGGTGCAGCGTCACGGCGCGCTGACGACGGTGATAAATGCCACGCCTTGCAAAGACCCAAGACAAAGTTGAAGTTGTCTCATCGCTAAATGGCACCACAGCGCCACTTATAGAAGGAAGTCTCGCGCCATGTCACCAGGCAAGGGACTCGCTATTGAAGGCTGGAAGTGCATGTGCTAGTCTTGAACTAGGATATCACATCATGGTAAAAGTGCGGGCTTTGATAGATGAATTAGGTTTTGAACTTCAATTGTTCAGAGACCTAGGAGAGTAAAGTTTATGCACTTCATAAGTGTATTAAAACTATTCCTATACTACCTATACTAATGTATATGGTATTGAACTTAGGAATTGAAAGCATGTTAGTAAGTTATAAATGAGGAACATAAAGTGTTATCAATGAACCCTACTCTGGAAATAACGTTGGTACTTTGCCAATGATGATAGATTCCGGTTAATAACGTAAGTTGATTAATAAGTTGGGACGAAGGGTAATAAGTTGAGTTGACTTTATTAATGATATTAAGTTAACAAAGACATAGAAGAGAAAGAAGTTGGTAGGAACAATGTGAATAATTGTTTGATAGCTAATTATAGTGTGCTATTTGAATATATCATTTAGATTCTATAAAGGCTGTGGTCAGTCGATTAAGTTATTTGAAGACGCTGAAAGGAAAGCTTTCTTAACGCTTGTCTAACCTTCAAGTTAGCCAAGTTTTATGTGATTCATTGTAATGAATTGCAAGACTGGTTTTAAAGAAAGGTCAATGCCAGATTTAACTCGGCTAGACTACTCGTAAGATATAGATTGAATGATATTCATATCTTTCTATATAGAAATGTTAACGCTATCCTATGCCAAGTGATTTGTACGGATGTAAAGGTAAGGTTTGTCTATGAACAAACAAAAGTATTTTTTCATCGATTATTCGATGGGCACGCGAGTTTACCAAATATTAAACGTAAATACGTTTAATGAATGAGTGTTGATCAACATAGAGTACTATAGGCTGATCACCTAGAAGTGCTCGTAAGTATGTATCTGGATGTCTGACCTTAGTGCTTTATGATATCCTTTTCAAGTATGAAAATAGAAAAAGTTATCGTTCATGGTCTATCAATAGGTTCGTAATTCCTAATCTATCCTATACTTTGGGAATTGATGTTATAAATTGTTAAAGTATTATTGTTTCATAATACTTCATAATTATTTGTTCAGTTATGTAGGAATTGTTATATAATTCACGAATGTGGTATTACTGTTATCCTTTAATAAACTTGCTGAGCTTGTTATGCTCACTTCTTGTGTGAATTATATAATTGTAGTTAAGGATGAACGTCCTGAGAATGCTAAGAGAGATATGAGCAAGGTTAAGATGGATACTTAGCCATCGTGTAATAGATTAGTTTGTTTGTATGTATTATACATTATGAACAACGAACTATGTAATCAGTTTATGAACCTGGGAAGGTATATACTTTGATTGTAATAAGAAGATAGTAATTACATTCATTATGTTGTATTTCAATGGAATGATTGTATAGTTATGAGTATCGTGTAGCACCATATGTCGGGTTAGAAGATACCCGAATTTGGGGGCGTCATAATGATTATACCAATCAATTGCCTGTCAGTGCACTACGGCCAAAGACATCAACTGTTAACTAATTGTCATGATCCTGCCAATCACATCATCGAATTATCCCTGCACTACAGCCAAGGATATTCGTTAGTATCACCAGTGGTCATGATCATGTCATACACCTGTCATCTTTGCACTACGGGCCAAAGCTATAAATCAACAGTTCATCTTTACACTACGACCAAAGATATCAATCAACAGTTCTTCTTTGCACTACAGGCCAAAGACATACAACTGTAAAACCTACAGTCCATCTATGCACTACGGGCCAAAGATGACTTTTAACTCAATATAAGCATGAGGATCATGACAATGATATAAAGAATCAATCAAATGAGATAAAGGATAAATATTAAACATTTATAATACAATTTATCCAGCGTTCAAGAATATCTAAATTGTCAACATGATCACCAATTGTGGAGTAAAATTCAAGAATAATATTCATGTATCAAAAATTAATTTGGACAGAAAAGAATTAATTTTTCGTCATAAATAGTACCCTGTGAATAGTATTTCTTAAGTAGTACCCTATGAATAGTACTTCGTGAATAGTATCCTGTAAATAGTACTCCATGAATAGTACTTCATAAATAGTACTCTGTGAATAGTACTTCGTGAATAGTACTCCCGAGTGAATAATATCTGAGTGAATAGTACCCCGTAAATAATACTCCAAGTGAATAGTACCCAAGTGAATAATATCCCGTAAATAATACCCCGAGTGAAGAGTACCTGAGTGAATAGTATCCCGTAAATAATACCCAGAGTGAATAGTAAGAAATAATAACCCTTACGAATAAGAAATAAATAACATCCCTTACGAATATTGAATGAAAATAATATTTCTTACGAATATTAAATGAAGACAATGAATATTGAACGAAAATGATATTCCTTACGAATATTAAACAAAAATAATATTCATATGAATATGAAAAATAATATCTCTTCAGAATATGAAATAAATAATACCCCTTACGAATATTGAACGAAAATAATATTCCTTACGAATATTAAATGAAGACAATGAATATTGAATGAAAATAATATTCCTTACGAATATTTAATGAAAATAATATTCATACGAATACAAAAAATAATATCTCTTCAGAATATGAAATAAATAATACCTCATACCTCAGAAGAAGACTGGATACTGGAATAGTGAAGTAGCAGATTACTCTTCTTCTTTCTCACAATAACTTCTCTTTCTATAATTGCTCTTGTGAGTCTTAGTGAATTGGTGAGAATAAAAGAAGAATGTGCTTCTATTTATAAGAAAATATAGTTTCGATAATTGCACGTTTTGGGGCTCAAAATATTACAGTATAATACCTTCATCTTTTCTTTCATTTTTAATTTAGTCCTGCAAGTATTATCAAACTTGTACCACCTCCCCTAATAGTATATCATATGAATCAATAGTACATTCATGTGAACAAATAGTTATAAGCATGTGAATTAATAGCAATTAATTGCTCATTTATCCGATTAATTACCCGATTGGTCAATATAACCTCCAGAAATCAATTATTATCAAAATAAATATCGATTTCCACTAACACTAATAATCTCAACACAATGGAACTATCAATTTCATCTTTAATCAACACGAACTTATTCATCATTAATATTATAACTCACAATATTTAACAACCAGATCATTCCCAGGAAAGAGGGGGCTTTCCGATAAGGATTTCTCCCTATTGGCGCGCAATTAGGTGACCGAACCTCTCCTCGACAGAACTTTCTAGACATCGTCAATATTACAAATAATAATATGAATAACTTTGTCATCTCATTTATTGATTTAATAATATAAAATATTGATACTGTGACAATAATTGAATCAATAATATGAGAGATATTATGCAAAGAATTACTATAGCAATAATTGAGTATAAGCGAGTGACTTCTCACGTAAAAAGATCAATAATCAATACCGTGTCTGCTACTATGCAACCATGCCAGACATCGCATACTTTTACCACCGGGTAGTTCAACGGTTTAACGGTAAAAACTTTTGCCGTTTTTTTTATAAAAAGATATTTCTGTCGTTTTCTAAGTACGACAATACTTCCATTGTGTGGTCCACCAATGATTGTGACGTCGTACGAATATTCTCCGACAAAAAGAATATTCCACGACCAAACAAATATTTCCCGACAGAAAGAATATTTACTTTGCAAAATTTTCAAATGTCACCCTTAACTTTAAACTTTTATCAATTTAACTATTTACCAAAATAAAATAATAATTATAGGAAAATTGAATACTTTCATTTCATAAAATTCGGGATCTCACAATCTCCCCTCCTTATGAAATTTCGCCCTCGAAATTTATGTACCTGGTAGTTTGAAGAAATTAGAATACCTTACTTTCTTTTTGGATTGTACCTTTCCGGTTATTTCCTCTATATCATGATTTTCCTATTGCTCATCTCCTGTATTTCAGATATCGTTGTAGAATACATCTTCAAAACAAAGGTTAATTGACATGCCACATATTATCCCTATATTTTGACCGACCAATTAAATAACACATAAGCTTAGTAGGTCATACTAGCGAAGGATTATAACTCATCTCTCCCCTCCTAGTTCTAGTCTCACATCTCAGCCAGGGATCATATCCCTAAGCTTTGATACCAACTGTGATGCCCCCAAAATAGGTATACATCACCCATCTTGAGTCGCCAAATACATGGTACAGAAATCAAATACAAACTTCTTTAATACAACTATCGTGTAAAAATACGACAAAACATAGCTGAGTTTTTACATGAATATTGTCTCATAGACAATATCCAAACTCAAACTCAATCCTTATTACATTTATTATCACACTAAGTAGTGAGGACTACTAAAATAACCATCTCGGATCGTCACTCCATTCCCCGACTAGTCCCGGCTATATTCTAGTTTCCTGAAGAGAACAATAAAAGAAAAGGGTGAGCTCAACTAGCCCAGTAAGAAATAATATAACTAAGATAATGCAGAATAAATTATCATTTGCTTTCAACAGTATAACAACTGATAGAATACAATAGACAACAAGTTTTAGATCAACAACTGCAGCGGAATAAGCAATCCATTAGAAGAGTCAAGCAGAGCATGATATCTACTATCTTCTATGATTTAAAAGTTTATCATCAATTTTATCCCTGTAATACCCATTAATAGTTCTTTATTATACCCAAGACAAAGAAAACTTTCTTCACCTGTCTTCACCTGAACCACCAAAGATTTTAGTAAAATACATAATTCATGTTTATAATAATGTGAATCAATAGTTCCTCCTTGCCACAAAGGCTTAATAGAACGTTCACTCAATATCCTTACCCCAAAGGCTAAAGATATTCAATTGTAATAACAATGATCATACCAATCAGTTGTCTATCTTTGCACTACGGGCCAAAGATATTCAATTATAAAACCATGGGTCATGATCATACCAATCAATTGATTGTCAGTGCACTACGGCCAAAGACATCAACTGTTAACTAGTGGTCATGATCATGCTAATCACATCATCGAATTATCCCTACACTACGGCCAAGGATATTCGTTAGTATCACCAGTGGTCATGATCATGTCATACACCTGTCCATCTTTGCACTACGGGCCAAAGCTATAAATCAACAGTTCATCTTTACACTACGACCAAAGATATCAATCAACAGTTCTTCTTTGCACTACAGGCCAAAGACATACAACTGTAAAACCTACAGTCCATCTATGCACTACGGGCCAAAGATGACTTTTAACGCAATATAAGCATGAGGATCATGACAATGATATAAAGAATCAATCAAATAAGATAAAGGATAAATATTAAATATTTATAATACAATTTATCCAGAGTTCAAGAATATCTAAATTGTTAACATGATCACCAATTGTGGAGTAAAATTTAAGAAAAATATTCATGTATCAAAAATTAATTTGGACAAAAAAGAATCAATTCTTCATCATGAATAGAACTTTCTAGACATCGTCAATATTACAAATAATAATATGAATAACTTTGTCGTCTCAATTATTGATTTAATAATATAAAATATTGCTATTGTGACAATTATTGAATCAATAATATGAGAGATATTATGCAGCAATTACTGTAGCAATAATTGAGTATAACTGAGTGACTTCTCACGTAAGCATCAATAAGCAATACCGTGTGCTACTATACAACCACGCGTATTACTATACTTTTACCACCGGGTAGTTCAACAGTTTAACAGTAACAACTTTCGCTGTTATTTTTATAAAAAGATATTTTTATCATTTTCTAACTACGACAATACTTCTGTTGTGGGGTCCACCAATGATTGTGTCATCGTATGAATATTCCACGACCAAACGAATATTTCCCAACACAACAAATATTTTATAACAACTTACTTACTTTGCAAAATTTTCAAATATCACCTTAAACTTTAAACTTTTATCAATTTAACTATTTGCCAAAATAGAATAATAATTATAGGAAAATTGAATACTTTCATTTCATAAAATTCAGGATTTCACATCAGCCACTTGATTTTTTATCCCCTTCTTATCCTTGATTTCCAAATCAAATTCTTGAAGGGGTAGAATCCATCTAATAAGCCTAGGCTTTGCATCCTTCTTTGAGATCAGATAACGAATCGCCGAGTGATCCGTGTATACCACCACCTTTATTCCTATCAAATATGCTTTGAATTTATCAAAGGCGTACACGAATACAAGTAACTCCTTCTCGGTGGTTGTATAGTTTAATTGAGCATCTGTGAGGGTTTTACTTGCATAGTATATGGCATGGAATATCTTCTCTAGGCGTTGACCCAAAACATCCCCTACCGCGTAATCGCTAGCATCACACATCAACTCAAACGGCATTGTCCAGTCCGGTGCTACAATCACGGGAGTTGTCATCAATTTCTTCTTCAGCTACTCAAACGCTGTCATATAATCCTCATTAAAACTGAAAATTGCATCTTTCTCTAATAGACTGCATAGTGGTTTTGCAATCTTAGAGAAGTCCTTAATAAACCTATGGTAGAATCCGGCATTCCCAAGAAAACTGGGGATTCCCTTAATTGAAGTCGGTGATGAAAGATTTTTAATTGTATCCAGCTTTGGCCGATCAACTTCCAATCCTTTCGCAGAGAATTTGTGCCCAAGAATAATTCCGTCTTCGACCATAAAGTGGCACTTTTCCCAGTTTAGCACAAGGTTGGTTTCCACGCAACGTTTTAAAACCATGACAAGATTTTCAAGACAGATATCAAAAGTGTTCCCATAAACTGAAAAATCGTCCATGAAGACTTCAACATTCCGTTCCACTATGTCTAAAAATATGACCATCATACATCTCTAAAAAGTCACCGGTGATTACACAACCCAAACGACATTATCCTAAAAGCAAAGGTATCGTATGGGCACGTGAAGGTAGTCTTTTCTTGATCTTCAGGAGCGATGACTATATGGTTATATCCTGAATATCTATCCAATAAGTAGTAATACTTATGCCCAGCCAAATGGTCCAACATCTGATCGATGAAAGGTAGAGGAAAGTAGTCCTTCTGAGTTGCCTTGTTATGCTTCCTGTAATCCATACATACCCTCCATCCGGTCACTGTCCTCATCGAAATCAGTTCATTATCGTCATTTGTTACAACTGGCATTCCACCTTTCTTTGGGACACACTGAACTGGACTCACCCATGTATTGTCTGAAATCAGGTATATTATCCCAGCATCCAACCACTTCAAAATTTCTTTCTTCACAATCTCTTTCATGATTGGATTTAATCTTCTATGTTGTTCCACTATTAGCTTTGCATCCTCTTCCAGGAGTATCTTGTGCATATAGAATGAAGGGCTTATTCCTTTGATGTCTGCAATCGTCCATCCTATCGCAGACTTGTACTCTCTAAGCACCCTCAGCAACTTACTTTCCTAAAAATCGTTAAGCACAGATGCAATAATAACAGACAAAGTATTAGAATTACCCAAAAATGCATACCTGAGGCGTTTAGGAAGAGGCTTAAGCTCAAGAGTGGGTGGTTCTTCAAGTGAAGGTTTCATCCATGTTGATGCTTTTTATTTTGTATGTAGAGGCTCGAATGGCACCTTGAATCTGCTCACTCTAGGTAAAGAATCCAACATATATAAATAATCCATAAATTTTGGATCATCCAAGTCATCATCCCCTATCAAAGTACTTTCCAACAGATCCTTGACCAAACCTCTAACCATATCTTCATTTACCATTCTGTCAATCACATCCATTCGAAAACACTCTTCCTCATCTATAGGGAACCTAATGGCTTTGAACACATTAAATTTAACTTCTTGGTCTTGTACCCACATTGTTAACTCTCCTTTCTGAACATCAATGAGAGTTAGCCCAGTAGCCAAGAATGGCCTCTCTAAGATGATTGGGATATTTGTGTCCTCTTCATAATCCAAAATAATAAAGTCTGTTGGAAATATGAACTTACCCACCTTAACTAAAATGTCTTCAACAATCCCTCTCGGATAAGTCATTGATATGTCTGCTAACTATAGTGAGATATTTGTAGGTTTTGGTGGCGGTAAACCCAACTAAGTATACACTGAAAATGGCATGAGGTTCACACTCGCACCCAAATCACACAAATACTTGTTGAAGGCCATGTTCCCAATTGTACAAGGAAGGTAAAACTCCATGGATCCTTCAACTTCTGAGGCAACTTTCTCTGTAATACCGCACTACATTCCTCCGTCAAAGCAACAGCCTCATAGTCTTCTAACTTCTTCTTCCTCGACAGAATACCCTTCAAAAATTTTGCATAACTCAGCATCTGTTCTAGGGCTTCTGTGAAAGGAATGTCAATTTGTAATTTCTTGAAGACTTCCAAAAACTTAGAGAACTGCTTGTCTAATTTTTGTTTTTGCACTCTCTGCTGAAACAGTGGTGAAGGATAGACAACATCTTCCTGATTCTTGTCGACTTGCTTATCTTCACCCTGTTTCTCTTCTACCAACTTTTCTTTACATCTTTCCTTTGTAAATTTTCTGCATTTTGTCCCTCGAGATGTTTTCCACTTCTCAACGTAATTGCTTGACACTGTTCATGATTTCCCCTTGGATTCTTCTCAGTGTCACTCGGTAGAGTCCCTTGAGGCCTGTTATTCAACGTTAATGTAAGATGTCCCATCTGATTTTCCAAGTTCTTTATCGACGATGCTTGCATTTTCATCGCTACCTCATTACTCGATATGTACTTCAACAACAACTCTTCTAAATCTGACTTTTTTCCATGTTGTGGAGCTGACTGTTGATGCTGATTTTGGAACCCAGGGGGTAAGATGGTCGTGGAGCCTGCTGGTTTTGGTTGTTATTCCACAAAAAATTTAGATGGTTCCTAGCCCCCGGATTATAGCCATTCTAACAGATTCTGAGGAATTCTATTATAACTGCCTACAAACTGTACCACGACTGGATTAATGGCACATTGTTCTATCGGATGTTCCCCAGCACACAATTCACAAATATATGCCACATGTTGAGTTTGTGTACCTGTAAGAGCATCCATCTTCTTTGACAATGCTGAAATCTGTGCCGCTAACGCTGTTACTCCATCTACTTCTAACACCCCAGCTGCCTTCGGTTGTGTCATTCTTGTTGTGGGCCACTGATAGTTGTTAGCCGCCATCATCTCAATCAAATCATACACTTCCTCAAAACTTTTAGCCATGAAGGCTCCCCTAGACGCTACATCAATACTCGTACGGAGATTTCAATTAAACCCATTATAGAAGGTATTCATCTGTAGCCACTTGGGTAGTCCGTGATGCGGATACTTCCTTAGAAGTTCCTTGTACCTTTCCCAAGATTCGTATAGAGACTCCCCATGCTGCTGCTCAAACATAGTAATCTCATTCCTCATCGTCGCAGTCTTCGTTGGTTGGAAAATTTTAGCCAAAAATTTATGAGCAAGGTCAATGTAAGACCCCAACTTTTATGAATAAAGATTTAATTTTCTCGATATGTTATTTTGAAATAATAAGGTGTGGATTTGATATAATGTTATAGTTGTGGGTAATATTTACAAATTTTGTAAAGTTTGTAAGTTGTCATAAAATATTTGTTTGGTCGGGGAATGTGATGCCCCCAAAATAGGTATACATCACCCATCTTGAGTCGCCAAATACTTGGTACAGAATAAAAATACAAACTTAATTATACAAACGTCGTGTAATATACGACAAAACATAGCTGAGAGTTTAAACAGGAATATTGCCTTCTAGACAATACCCACACTCAAATAGAGTCCTCATTACATTTATTGTCACACTATTTTATAGAATAGTGAGAACTACTAATACAATATCTCGGACCATCACTCCGTTCCCCGACTAGTCCCGGCTACGTTCTCATTTCCTTGAAGAGAACAATGAAAACAAAAGGGTGAGCTCAACTAGCCCAGTAAGAAATATTATGACTAAGATAATGCAGAATAAATTATCATTAGTCTTCAACAATGTTAAACTGATAAAATACAATAGACATCAAGTTTAACTGCAGCGGAATAAGCAATCCATTAGAAGAGTTAAGTAGAGCTTGATATCTACTAACTTCTATGATTTAAAAATGTTTTCATCAATTTTATCGTTGAGACTCAGCTTAATAAATAAACCACATCATTGAATCATCCCTGCACTACGGGCCAAGGATATTCATTAAATCATCAATGGTCATGACTATACCGAATAATCTCTAGTCATAATCATACCAAAAACTGTCCATCAATGCACTACAGGTTACTGAGGATTTTTACCACATCATTCGTCACATTACGGTCATGATTATACCGAATAATCCCTGGTCATAATCATACTAAGTCCATTTATGCATGTAAGTCAAAGATGACTTTCATCACAATATAAGCATGAGAATGATGACAATAATATAAGCATTAATCAAACGAAAACAAGGATAAATATTAAAGACTTTAAATTTATTGAAATATTATCAATCACTTAATAAACTCATAATCTAATATTATTAATATTATAACAATATTTTAATCACTTCTTAAACTTATAAACAACTTATTTTAATTGTTTACACTTTACCAAATAATGCATTTAATCATTCAAAAATGCCATACTCATAAGATTTCATCACCAATGATCAAATCCCTTATCAAAAATTTGCATATACCCTATATAGGATTCTCAAGCCATAAAATCCTATTTTCAAATTTTGTTACTTCACATAACATATTTAATTCATTTACTCGTAACTAGTTCATTTTCATGAAAAATACAAAATCAGTTCCAAAAATATTTCTTTTCTAGAATTTAACAGAATATAGTCCCATATTGAACATATATTTTTCTCAAAATTTTTAAAATTTATTTACTATTTTTCATATGGCCAAAACTGCCGAATATTTAGACATTTATCATAAATTGTACCTTTGTCCAAAAATTCTGAAATTTACAGGGTATACTCCTGTTATATACATGTACTCCCAATAAAAATTTCACCAATTTTGGAGTTAACCACAAAGAGTTATAAGGGTTTACTTTTAAAATAGTCTTTTCCCATAAAATCCATAACTCTTAATTTATACATCCAAAAATCGTCATCTTTGGACACAATATAGAAAACTCATCAAATTATCATTTCAAATTTTTCCAGAATTTTTTAGGGTCAGAAAAATTACGAAACTGCAAATGAAATTTCACCTGCCATGCGGTAATCCACGTAAACAGATCATTTCCACAATTTAATAAGGAATGAATACAAAGGATCATTCACCATGCATGTGGTAATCCACATGACGAGTTATTCCAATGAATAATAAAGAATGGAATAATGAAGAATTCACCATGCATGCGATAGACCGCATGCAGAAAAGTTATTCCCAATAGAATAATAAATAATGGAACCGAGTCGTGCGTAAATGCACGTATGAGGATATTCGGACAGAATAATAAAGAGTGGAACCAGGTCATGCATAAACGCACAGACAGGATATTCCAACAGAATAATAAAGAATGGAATAACAATAGAATTCACCAGGCATGCGATAGACCGCATGCATAAAAGTTATTCCAATGAGAATAATAAAGAATGGAACTGTGTCGTGCGTAATCCGCATGCATGGGATATTCCAACATAATAATAAAGAATGGAATAATGAAGAATTTCACCATGTATACTAGTAGTCCGCGTATCTGAGTTATTCCAATGAATAATAAGGAATGGAATAACAATAGCTCTCTTCATGAATCTGAAAGAAATAATAATTTTTACCTTAGAATAAAAGTGGATCTTTGGAATAGAGAGGTATGATTTCTCTTTTCTTTCTCTCTAATATTTCTCTCTATAATAATTGCTCTATAGCTTTAGTGAATTGGTGATAAATGAAGGAAGAATGAGCTTCTATTTATAGAAAAATATAGTTTCGATAATTGCACATTTTGGGGCTCAAAATATTACAGTACAATACCTTTAACTTTTCTTTCAATTTTAATTTAGTCCTGCAAGTATTATAAAACTTGTACCACCTCCCCTAATAGTAAATCATGTGAATCAATAGTTCTAGACATGTGAAAATATGAATTACAGTATAGTACCTCCATCTTTAACTTAGTCATACAAGTATTATCAATCTTGCACCAACTCCCCTAATAGTACAAGAATGTGACTCAATAGTACACACATTTAAACAAATAGTTATAATCATGTGAATTAGTAGCAATTAATTGCTCATTTATCTGATTAATTACCTGATTTATCAATATAACCCCCAGACATCAATTATCATCGGAATAGATGTCGATTTTCACTAACACTAATAATCCTAACACAATGAAACTATCAAATTCATCTTTAATCAACACGAACTTATTCATCATTAATATTATAACTCACAATATTTAACAACCATGTCGTTCCCAGGAAAGAGGGAGCTTTCCGATAAGGATTTCTCCTTATTGGCGCGCAATTAGGTGACCAAACCTCTCCTTAACAGAACTTCTAGACATTGTAAATATTGCAATTTAATAATATGAATAACTTTGTCGTCTCAATTATTGATTTAATAATATATCATATTATACAGATGATACTGTGACAATAATCGAATCAATAATATGAGAGATATGATATAGCAATTACTGTAGCAATAATTGAGTATAACTGAATGACTTTTAACGTAAGCATCAATAACCCAATCTGGCGTCTTCTTATACAACCCAGCCAGTATTCTTTGTACTTTACCGAGTAGTTCAACGGTTTTAACGGTAATACTTTTGCCGTTATTTTTATAAAAGATAATTACATCATTTTTAAATACGACAATATACTTCCGTTGTGGGTTCACTGATGATTGTCTTAGTCATACGGATATTCCCAACAAAAAGAATATTCCCCGACCAAACGAATATTTTATAACAACTTGCTTACTTTGCAAAATTTATAAATATTACCCACAACTATAACATTATATCAAATCCACACCATAATATTAAAAAAAATATTTCGAGAAATTTAAATCTTTATTCATAAAATTTGGGGTCTCACAGGGAATATTCGTTTTATCAAAGAATATTCGTACGACGGCACAATCATTGGTGGACCCCACAATGAAATTATTGTCAGAGTTAGAAAACGACAGAAATAACTTTTTATAAAAATAACTACAAAAGTTTTGTCGTTAACTGTTGAAATACCCGGCGATAAAAGTATAGTAATACGCGTGGTTGCATAATAGCACACTGTATTGTATAGTATCTTTGATTATTGATACTTACGTGAGAAGTCACTCAGTTTATTCAATTATTGCAACAGTAATTGATGCATAGTATCTCATATTATTGATTCAATTATTGTCAAAGTATAATGTGCACAATACTTTATTTTATTAAATCAACATTGAGGCGACAAAGTTATTCATATTATTATTTGCAATATTAACGATGTCTAGAAAGTTCTATCGAGGAAAGGGGTTTGGTCACCTAATTGCGCGCCAATAAAGAGGAGTCCTTATCGAAAAGCCTCATCTTTCCTAAGAATGATCTGGTTGTTAATATTGCAAGTTATGATATTAATGATGAATAAATGTTATTAAAAATGTGTTTTGAGAAGCCAAGTGATTTTAGATAAATAGAGGGATTTTTTATGAAGTATTTGTTATAAATTTGGCTTATAATATGGATCCCCACTTACCCATTTTTCAAAATCATCGGTAGAAATTTATCTCGGTTTTTCTTATTACTTATATATATATATATATAGTTTTATTTATTATGAAAAATAGAATATATTATATTTTATTATGCATAGTACTGTATAGTGTATGCATAGTGTTGCATACTAAAATCAAAATTTTTTAGAAAGTTTCGCCGGTTGCAGCCCGTGAATAATTTAATGTGCAGTCCGTGATTTTTTTTCCTTACTATGCATCCAAATAGTATCTTGTCATTCTCCTATAAATAGGATGCTTAGTTTAGAAATGAAAATTATACCAGAATCAGAGAATTCTTCTTCTATAATATTGAGCGTATTTTTTTTTTGAGTTTAAGAAAGCTTTGAGTGTAGAAAACAATACAAGTTTTCTTCAAGAATATCTCCGCCATACCAGTCAGAAGTACTCTCCTTTTAAGGTAAGGGATATTATTTTTGTTCAATATTCGTAAGAAATAATATTTTTTTTCCATGCTATGTAGTATGTAGGTAATATTATTTCGTTTCAGATTTCGAATTTTACACTCATTTTGTTAAGTATTGCTTCTTTTATACTCCTTGAAATTAGTAGAATATCCTTGAAATATGTGCTTCATCTAGTATCGTTTCACAAAAATATTTTTCTGAACATTCTTATTAAATTTTAATCTTTTCATATCGGGGTACTATTCATGAAGTACTATTCATGGGGTACTATTCACTCGGGTACTATTCACCCGGGGCACTATTCATGATAAAATTGATTTTTTTCCTGTCCAAATTATTTTTGATACATAAATATTATTCTTGATTTTTACTCCACAAATCAGTTATCATGTTAACAATTTGGGCATTCTTGAACTCTGGATAAATTGATTTATAAATCTTTAAAATTTATCCTTGCTCTTACTTAATTGAATTTTTATATCATTGGCATCATCCTCATGTTTATATTTTGATGAAAGTCATCTTTGGCCCGTAGTGCATAGATGGACTGTTGATTGGTACGATTATGACTATGTATCAGTATAATCTTGACCTGTAATGTTACAAATGATGTAGCAAAAGTCCTCATTGGCCCGTAGTGCATTGATGGACAGTTGTTGGCATGATCATAACCACTGGTGATAATAATGAATATCTTTGGCCCGTAGTACATGGATAATTCATGGATGTGATAATAATGAATATCATTGGCCCGCAGTGCATGTATAATTCATGGATGTGATACTAACAAATATCCTTATCCCATAGTGCATGGATAATTCGATGATGTGGATTATTTATTAAGTTGTCTAACAGTGATAAAATATTGAAGATGAACTTTTAAATCATAGAAGATAGTAGATATCATGCTCTACTTAACTCTTTTAATGAATTGTTTATTCCACTATAGTTAAACTTGTTGTCTATTGTATTCTATCAGTTTTACACTGTTGAAGGCTAACGATAATTTATTTTGCATTATCTTAGTCATAATATTCTTTACTGGGCTAGTTGAGCTCACCCTTTACTTTCATTATTCTCTTCTAGAAATGAGAATATAGCTGGGACTAGTCGGGGAATGGAGTGATGGTCCAAGATGGTAGCTATAGTAGTCCTCACTATTCTATGAAATAGTGTAATAATAATTGTAATGAGTACTCCATTTGAGTTTTGATATTGTCTACGAGACAATATTCGTGTTAAAACTCTCAGCTATGTTTTGTCGTATTGTATAAATGAATTTTGTATTTAAGTTATGTACCATGTATTTGGCGACTCAGAATGGGTGATGTATACCTATTTTGGGGGTGTTACAGTCATCCCATGTAGTAATCAACCTTAACGGTAGTGAGTGTAATCAACTTTTCGCCTTGTCCCGCAGTGTGAACGGAAATAAGCGAAGCTTAACTACATCATCAGATACCCCATTGTACTTGAAGGTATCACAAATTTCTAAAAAGTTGACTAAGTGCTCGTTTGGATCATCATTAAACTGTAATGAATTATGTATCATTTGAATCGTCCCAGGCTTGATCTCAGAATGATTCGCAGCTATTGCAGGCCTGGTAATACTCGACTGAATTTTAGTCACCCTAGGAGTAGCATAATCCCTTAGTGTTTTCTGATCCTCTGCAGCCATACTCTCTTCCTGTTTATCAAAGTTCTCTCTGTTTTCCTTAATCCACTTACTAAGTCTCTAAAACCTTCGTTCGATGTCGTCCTCGGAAGGAAGCAAGTCTGGTTTCTTTGACTGAGTGTGCATGCACTAAATCAGAGAACCTAAAATAAGAAATAACAAAAACAAAAAGAAAATTGTTTAACTAAAACTGAACTAATTAAACAAATATTGAAAGTAATAAAATCAAAAATTGTCCCCGGCAACAACGCCAAAAACTTGTTGGTTAAATTCTAATTAAGGAAGCTTGGATGTAATCTAATTAAGCACAGTGCACGCAAGTATACGTGATCAACAAGTAATATAATGATAAGTAGAGTATCGTTCCCACAGAGACAAGTATGAATTTTAATCTAACAATTACCAGTTTTATATTATTCCAATTTTATTAAACTATTCAAATAAATGATTGTAATTTATAAAAACTAATAAACTCAAAATCAAAACAAATCAACACAGCTAATAACCACAAATTCTAATCAGATAATGGAGAATTAAGCCTACAATTTCACTTTAAATTTCACTCTGATTACCACACTTCTTTCCAATTTAATTTACTATCTCAGTTCATTAATCAAGAACACAAAAGTAGAATTAGTCATCACTCAATGCACTAACACCATATTAACTTAAATCCATAATTTGATAGAATTAATCTAAACACCCTAATTAATTAATTCAGTATATCTCTATGTGAAATACAATCCAATAAGGTTTAAATTCCAAGTTCTTTACACGATTACATGCGATGTTAGGTATATCTCTATCCTAAACATACATCAAGAATTCCATCAAAACGCAGAAATCATGAACACATTATTATGATTAAGTCTAGATTCATACATCGTCTCTCGAGTTCATACAAATCCACAAATAATTGGAGATCAAGCAATTCATAAATTAAACATAAATCACAATAGATGAACTGAATAGATAGATTTATTAAACTGAAATTATAGCATGATAATCATCGTTCCACATTAAAGATCCAATGCAAGCTTAATTAGTAATTTAGTTCATCATGAATGAATTAAAAGCTGAATAGATAGAGAAATTCATCATCCCAATTTACAGAAACTCAAATGAAAGTACAAGAATAGTGTAGAACCACCCTTATCCTCACTCAAATATGCAATTTTCGTGAATCTTGATTCCTTATGCTCCTCCAATGATCTTCAGTAAATTAGGGCTCAAAAGTTTGTGATTGATTGTTAATTGATTAATCTTTGCATTCCCCCTCTTATGTCTCTGTAATAACTGATAAAGACGCCCACACACAGTCCCAATCCAAGCCAAAGTTGTTCTGTCCAAGCATCTGCAGTGTTAGAGTTGCAACCAAATGCTTCTCTCTATCCGCGTACCCCGCCTCGGCGGGGTTTTTTCCTTGCTGATGCCCACCCCGACGGGATTATGATCTTATTTACATGTGCACCCCCGCCCCAGCGGTGGTATTTCTTTGTTATAGGGCCTGCCCCGGCGGGGGTCAAACTTCTGCAGTTGTTGTTTTCTTGCTTTCAATGTTGTTTTCTCGCCACATTACCACCATTGTACCACAACTAACACGTAATGCAACCTATACACAAAATAAGACAAAAACACATAAAATTGTACATAAATAATTGGATTAAACACCGTTTAAGTTCGAATAAGAACCCGATTCGTAGGTATATAACCTACTCATTAGGTACGTCAAAATTTCTCCTTTCGTAATTCACATAGTTTTAGGACATTTTATTTGTTTATAATTTTTTTTTGTATTTTCATATTTAATCTAACTTTAAGGGCACAACCTGTAACAAGATAAGGTGGGGTTCTCATCACCCTTCCTTAGCCCACGTGTTCCCTACGAAAATGGGGTAGTATAATTTTTATTTTATTTTACTCGAAGACGAGCAAAAGATAGGTATGTGGGTATTTAATAGACACATAATTCATACATTTTATTATCCCTAATTTTGTCCTTTTAATTATATTAGTTTATTAAATTAATATGTTTTAATATATGTTGCAATAAAGTTAAAATCTTGGTAATCAAGTGATATTTAATGTTCTTATTCATGTAAGGAATATCTCCAAGAAAAATCTTTCAAGGAGAAGGAAAGAGGTGGAACAATCTTGGTGTGCAAGTCAAGTCCAACAAGAGAAATGAAAGTCTATCTAGAAGATCTCTTTGAGAAGTTGATTGCCACTAGGAAGTTGAAACGTGCATGGAAAGGGAACAAAAGTGTCGAAGTTCAATAAATCTAAATCAGGGTTCAAAGTTATTTTCCCTATAAATAGGTCTCTTGTTTTGGAGAGGAGGATGCATTAGGTGTTGTATTAGTTTAGGTTAGGAGTAGAAGTAGATTAAATTATTTCTTCATTATACGTTCGTTGGATAATCGTTAATTAAAAGGGAATTTTCTTATTTATTTTTAATCTTCTTCTTTTCTTTATTTTAATTAGTTTAATTATTTTCCATGTCTAACTAATTTCTTTCATCTAGGATGAAGATGAAATTAAATAATTATTCTTGATAATATTTATCTCTTCTATTATTTATGCTTTTATGATTTTGCCTTCATGTTTCGTTATTGAAATACCTTCGTTTTATAGTTCTTATGTAATTTTAAATTAATTAAGAGGTTTTGATAAATTATTGTTAAGATATGAGTTTTTCATAATCCATGTTTGCTCAAAGAAGTTTTGATGGGTTATAATTAATCCTTAAAATTTCATAGTCTATGATTGCCCACGTTAATCGTAAATTACTAAATTAAAGGAAGGGAGATCAAAATCATATTTGAGTTATAAAAATAAAAGAGATTGAATTATATATTATGTTTATTATTTAATGGATTTGAATTCCTAGATTGTTTTCTCAATATTACTTTTCATATTCTAGTTAATTAATTCTCAATCTTTATTTCTAATTCGCCTAAAATAAATATTAAGGAAATATTAAAATTAATCTAACCTAAAGTGGAGTTAATGCATTATCTTGTCGATTCTTCAATTTGACATCGCAAGACTTTTGCAGTACATATTTTTATCACATATGCAGGCAATCGTAAGGTGAGCTCTTCTATGGCGAATACTGATTTTGGGTTATGGCAAGGCTATGATGTTAACCTGGAGTTTGTAGGATTACTCGAGCTCATTATGCAAAAATATCCAGAAACATTTGAGCACTTTGCCCCAAAAAGCAAGAAGTTTAATACAATGGGGTTGAATATGTTGTGCACCTCAGTGAATGACTTTTCTATAACCCCTACGGCCCAGGTTAACCCCGAGATGATCACAGAATACAGGGCTCTATTTGATGACTTGCAGAGCTGGGGATTTAATGTCACTTGGTTGGTGAGTCGTCTGAACTATATTGAAAAGCTCCAGTTTTCACAGCCCCTAGTCGGCGAGCTTCACAGAATTGACGTTAAAATTGAGGATGCTAAAAGAGAACTACAAAACTTGCAGGCTCTCCGGATGGCAAAGATTACAGAGAGTGAGGCGGCTTTTGGTCATATTGGTACCAAACCTTGCAGCGGGTTACGTTGGAGATGGGCTACTTTTGGTCATATTAGTTCTCTAGCACTAGTTGAATCTGGTATTTTGGGTCTTTGGTTTCTATTATCATGTACTGATTATCTCAAAACTTTAACTATTGTTTTTGGAGGGCTTGAATATATTTACATAATTTGGTTCCTCTCCATGTTACTGATACTTTAGGATTCCAACTTCCTATACCGTGGCTCCTCTATTACACTATTCACTCAAATTCCCCCCGATATAGATTTAGTAATAATACAAAGAAAATAAAGAAAAGATTTAGTGACAATACATTATTACGTGGAAAGTGTAATTGATTGGATTTTCATCCCAACTTCCTTCTAATCTCTAAAAGCAATGGAAATCTTCAGCTATGCTTTTTATTGATCATTGTCGCACATTCTTCCACAAGTTTTAACTGTATTTGAAACTAACAGGAAATATCCAAGACTCCGAAATACATTTATGTTAAGTGAACTGTCCAAGAAACTCCACAGTCCACATATTGCATCAAGACTCGCCAAATTTATGATCAATGGTGGCATTTTCTAATGTTGATCTTCCAAATTTATGTTTAAACAACCCATTTCTCATATATATTGATATTTTTGACATTTCACTCATATTAAGAATGCATCGACCCTAAATTATTTTTTCAAATCTCTTTTTTTTTGGCTAAATCAAATCTCTTTTCAAGCATCTATAACAATCCTTTGAAAGATTCAGACAATGTATTGCAATAAATTTACGCCGAATTGTGATACTTATCAATACGGTAGTAATGATAAGAGGACCCTATTTATTACACATATATCTGGATTATCAAAAAAAATTTAGTACAAACACCAGTTTGTTATTTTTTTCGGTTGGTTTTTCAGTTGGGGTACCTACTTGTAAGTCGGGTCCAGTACATACACCAAAAGTTGATTTAGTATCGAAGATACGCTTTGATCGTACAATCAATTACTACATTGGATTGTACAACTCATGTGGTTGCTAGAATCATTGGCTTGGCTTATGAAGTAACTTCCTCAATCACAATTTATCACGTCTTTTATATATATCTTATATAAGTTTAATCATTCTTATGTAATCTATATATAAGAGAGATGTATCCCTTTTGGCAATCTGTGTCCGTGCATGCAGGCCGAATGGTCAAACCATGTAATCTTTGCCTGTTCATCTCTCTTTTTGCTCTCTATTCTTTATTCATGTGTTACTCAATTGGAAAGTATTTTATTCTTAAAATGTATCATATTGATGGGAAATATTGGGTGATAATACCGAGAGCCTGCTCAAGTGGTATTCTAGGCCACTTGCTAAGCGAGAGGTATTTAGCTCTATTATCCATAACATGCTTTCTAAAGGTTGTCTTGTTGCTTATCAATGAGTTTCCTTGTCAACATAGAAAAAGATAGAAAGTTCGTAATGGCTAATAGCTTCTCTTTTACTTCTTCTCGACAAACATTCATCTACCAAAAATTAAAATTAATACTCCATTAGGAAACTTCGGTGCAAAAAAAAACTCCATGAAGTGCATTTTTATATCTAAATTACAGTTTCTGATTATATTATCTGTATTTTATTTGAAATGTGTGATTATTCATATTATTTAGCACTTTCTGTGGTTTCGGACTTGATCGTACATCAGCCTTTTCCATTCTGTAACTTGAATTATGTGAAGCTACCCAAGGAATATGCACGCTCAACTATCCCTAGGCTATGTTTATTTACAAGAATTAAACTTCGGATAAAATTATTAATTCCAAATGTCTTGTTTGTTTTTAAATTTAGACCTGAGACTATCATGGATTATAAAACGACTTTGGTGCCCTATACCAGAAAAAGGGCGTCTAGGGCTGATGTTGTAGAACTAGGCAGTTCTAATGAGGAGACCATTGTTGAAGACGCTAAGGAGTTTAAGGTTCAAGAAGAGCACATGGAGAAGAATTCTGGAGTAGATGCCGACAGTGCCAGACAGATAAACGTTGAGGAAGTTACCAAAGTGATCCAAGGACAAGTAACTGAAGTCGTTGGCGCTCCTGTGCAAGGGGTTCTTGGACTGGCAACTGATGCTCCAATTGCAGGGGTAAGAAATGATCACGTAAGCTCTTCTAATGCGAACAGTGATTTTGGCTTATGGTAGGGCCATGAGGTTAAGTTGGAGTATGTAGGCTTGCTTGACCTCATTATGGAAAAGTATCCAGAAACCTTTGAGGGCTTCAACCCCCAAAGCAAGAACTCAAGAATCAAATGGAATCTAATGAAATCCAGACCAAACATTATTTACCAGCGGTGTACAATTTCTTAATTTTTCTATTAAAGGATGCAAAAGAAGAGGCAACAAAAAAGATACCTTGAGAAGACATTAGATATCAATTTTTTCAGCAAGCTGTAAGATAGCACCTCATAAGTCATAAAGCAGAACCACCATCTTCCTTTTCTCCTTCATCCCTATCAATAAATCATTGGTTGTGCCGATATAAATTTTCCCTTAGCATATACAATGGAAGCCGTCTCTGCACATGAATAATAGGAAAAGAAAAACGAAAAAGACTAATAGCCGAATGAAAGTCTTGGCACCAAAATAATGTTTCCATGCTGTAGATAAGCTAGATTAAAACCTAATAATGTTTCCAAGCTGGAGATAAGACAGATTAAAACCTTTGATCAAAGTTGATCTAATTTGAGATGGGTATCATATATTGTGCAGTCTATTGCATTCTCCAAAACAGAGAGAAACTAAACGACCGGTGAAATTCAAGATAACCCTTATTTCTTTTGTTTCCTGTTGCAAAACATGTGCACAAGTGCACACACAGACACACTAGGAACAAGTAAAGCAAAGTAACTTCGTCTTACTGACGGGGGAATAAAATAGCTGTATGACTGCCTGCTTTGAGCTTGGTCCTCAGTTGCTTGAAAGCCTCCTGGATCTCTACCATCTTTGCCACTCTCTGTAGTTCTTGTACTTTCATTTGAGCACTCTCAAGACGATTTTCAATAGCATATACTTCATCAACAATGTCTAGATAATTCACCAGCCAATCAATGTTGAACCCCCATTTCTTCAAGTCAGCAAATAGACACCTGTAGCGACTGATAGTCGAGACAGTAACCTTGGTTGTATAGACTTCAGAAAAGTCGCTTATTGAGGTGCACAATGTATTCAGACCAACGGTGTAAATCATCTCGGTTTGGGGAGAAAAGTGTTCAAATGTTTCTGGGTACTTTTCACTAATGTGATGTAGCAAATCTACAAACTCTGGATAAACCTGATGACCTTGCCATAATGCAAAAGTATTGTTCTCCCAATTCGAGCCTGCCTGGTCATTGATTCCTCCCTGAACTGTAGCAAGAGGCTCCAGTCCACGAACCCCGTGCATGGCATCACCAATCACTTGAATATTGCTCAATGCATTCACTTGGACTGGAATCCTTTTTGTCATCTCTTTCTCCCAATTCGAGCCCACCTGGGTATTAATTCCTCCATGAACTGTAGCAAGAGGCTCCAGTCCATGAACCCTGTGCATGGCTTCACCAATCACTTGAATATTGCTCAATGCATTCACTTGGACTGGAATCCTTTTTGTCATCTCTTTCACTCTCTCATACTGAACCGTATCAGCTTGCACTCTCGCCTCCCCTCTTGCAAGAACTTCTCCCACTCCCTTGTCTGTCCTGTCCTGAACAATGGTGTCTTCATCACCGCCAGCATTCATATGTCCGTCAATAGCCTTCTCTTCATCCACATGTGCATTCTTTTGATCTTCAACTTTTTCTCCGGCATGATCCACTCCATCAAACACATGACTCTTGTTGCTCAATACAGTTTCGTCATCATCCGAACTGATACCCTTTGGTTCCACCATGGAATCATTGGGCCCACGACTGCTGTGAGAAGGCAACATAGTCACTTTTGGGTTGTAATCTCTAACTCCATCCTTGTCCTACAAGAAATTTAAAACACGTATCTTAAGCGATTCAACAATCAATTCCTAGGCACTCATTATGTGTGTATTAATAAGTCAAGACTGAATAACTAGAGTTTGTCCAAGGAGATAAGTTTGAGCAGATATCGACTGGAAAGGAAAGAAGATTTATGCATGAAAATTAGCTCCATAGAAATAGTCAATGCATGAAAATTCAAATGACAGTTGCTGGATCTGATTTGCATATCATTTCCCCTCAAACAGTTCAGATGAATCATGCCAAAATTTAGGTAACCATTTTACATATATATGTTATAGTTACATGACTAAATTTCAAAAGATATACATGAACCAAAATTTCCAAACAAAATCATTCAAAATAAGATGGAGATGACTTTGATGCACAGTGAACAAGCCCCCAATCATATTCCAACTAAAATGTGACCCATCCTCATATGTACCAAAGTCATGTTCAATTTGGATCAATAGCAAATCCCAAAGAGTAATCTTCATAGGATATTATTAAATGGATTAAAAAGTTTTAAAAGAAAAATGTCCATTTCAAGATCTTGATTAAAAGAGATTTTACATTTCTTAATTGAGTTTGTAATTTTGTATCTTCAAAAGCAGTAATTCATCTAAGTTAAAGACCCACCGACTTGGGGGTAATTCTAACTCATACTATAAACCATAATATCAAAATGTTAAGGTTTGCCAAGACTACGTTCTTAGAGAGCTTTTTCATGTGGCCGCATTAAAGACAGGCTATCACAGATTTTAGGCAGATATGTCTTCATAAAAAGTGCAGTCAAGGGCCCACATTGCCAAATGACAAATTGGCAGGTAGGCAAATTAATTTCCTGTTACGATGCAAACTAAAGTGTAGTCAAGGGCCCACATCGCCAAATGACAAAAACACCCTCATTTTAGAAAAAATCTCATTCTGCACAACCATTGTGCGGACGAAAAATTTATTTACAGATTCTCAAATTAATGCTCTACAGTATGACTTTAAACATGTCCGGTCTGCACAACTCTTCTTTTTCACTCTCACAAATCCTCTCTCCTATATGATCCATATTTATCAAATCCTCGCTTAAGCGACAACTAGTCGGCCAGTCCCTACTGGATGTGAAAGTCGAGAGTTCGACTTGGTTGTCGTAGCTAAGTCATGCGACTTGAACAGTTGGTCGTCATCTAGTTGGTAGAAATTGCCAATTTACCCGAGTTGGTATCTAGTCAAACAAGTTAGGAACAACCCCAATTTTAATTTTTCCCAAACTCAATTCTGAATTCCAACTGACCCATAACCAACACAATTAAAGATCCAAACAAATATACCCAAACCCAAAGTCCCAAACTCTAATTCGACCAAGGGTTATTCATTCTTCACTTCGAGGTTCAAAAATATTAGTATAATTAAGATTCTTTTCCATTTCTCTCCTAGTTTACCACTAACCTATAGGGGTTTAATTTTATTATCATTGATATCTAATAGTATTGATTATGGAATTATAATTTTTTTATGTTAATTGTTACTAGTCGACTGGTCCAGCCATCAACTTGCTTTGACTTAACAACTTGACAATTATGATATGATCTGCACAAACATTAAACTAAAACCTCTTTCCCATGCACTACAATTAAAGAAAAATTAATTGTTACTTATCCAAATTTCTCTCTATATATATATATGTGTGTGTGTGTGTGTAAGACTTGGATTTTTGTTAACTTTATATGATTTATGTTCTAAGGCTAGGGGCTCCTATCCAACTTTGGTCATAGATCATTGTCCTATATATTTAATAATTAAATGTGTTGTAGCCCTGCCAAATTTGAATCCCTTATTTTTTAGATTTCACGAACTCCCATATCCCCTGCTGTACACCCGTACCTTTACTTCCTAGTTGAATAATATAGTTGTGTTCTTGTTTTCTTGTGAATTTGGGATAGATAATTAAATCCCCTCTATACCTAATCTATCAATCATCCCAAGTTTAAATCAGTTTCTATTATATCCTGTTAAGAAGTAAATTAAAATTTTTGTATGCACTTCAACACAAGCAAGTCTTAATAAAACCATAAAGATTAACAAGAAAATGATACAACGTATTTCCATCACCCTACATAATTACCGGTACGATACAATATATATGCGAGACACAAAGAATAAACGAAGTTAATAGCTCTTACAATAAGCGCATAAAATAGAATTGAAATTAGGGGGAAATGGTAATTGAACAAAAATGCAAGTGTGACAAATGTTTAATGAAGAAGACCATACCTAATGTAGGAAGAGTTGAACTTTAATACATGATACACATAGGCCTTATTATATCTTATGTAGCATACATCTGCATGATCAATCAATACCCCTATTACTGATCAAACTTACTTCCTTATGATGAAATAGGGAAAAAGCTTTACTAATTCAGGAAAAGAAATTGGGAAACTCCTTTAACAGTTATAACAACTAGAAAGTATTCAAAGTAAGGAGTCTGATCTTTTTTTAATGGTCATATAAATGTAATATACAAAATCCTAAATACAGGAAGATCTCTCTCCAATGTCTCCAACAACAACTGACAAAAGAATGATTTGAAAAAAGGGGGTACTACTGGCTAGTTAAACATATATTTCTAAGTTTAATATAACATATGTTAAGAATGTAAGGCTCCTTACATTGAAAGAATTTGGAGAAAGCAAGTATGGTAAGAGATTCATTAAGAGAAGTTGGTCCAAAACCAGAGTGATGATAGTTTTTGTGAAATGAAAGAACTCCAAATACTCCTTGTTGCGGTGCAACGAAAGAAAAAGTGAGCATGCAACTCATAGCACTGCCTACACATCCCACGCATATCCGGAAGTAGAGCTAATAAGGTATACACAGCTGACAAAGATCGCTAGTGTGAGCCAAGCATGAACTGCAGACCACAGAAATGCTTAGATCTTAAATGAAACCTAAGATATCTTGAAGGCTTGTTAAGTTGGGGGTGAAAAAAAGATGAGTAAGAAATAAAAGAGTTTGTTTTCACTCTTAGATAAAGCTGAAGGAGTTATTTACCAGGGGGATAAAACTGAAGGAGTCTTGGAAAGTTACTAAATAGCTATTTTTGGAGCCAAAACCTTGTGTCTTATACCTCAATGCAACAAAATTAATCTCTAGGAGAATTGTATATGCTATGGAGTCTGGGCTTAAAGTTAATAGGTCTTAGTCCGATCTTGTATATGAAGTATGTAAACTTCACATTCGAACACCAGTGTAAGACTAAGTAAATTCAGATGTTACCATAATAGTACCATAACTATCTTATAAGAGAATTAGACTAACTACATAAATCCTTCATCATACCATACTGCTCTCACTTGATCCAAATTTTTTATTCAATATGAGAGCAAATTAGATAGCAATCCATCTACTTAAACCTACAAGTCTCCATACATCAGTTTTGAGTCTGTTAATCCACTTGATCCCCATTTTTATTTCTTTTTTGACGCTCATAAATGATCAAGATTTCAATTTCTAAATATGGAATCACCACTCAGATTCAAAAAACATTAGTGGTTGAAACAGAAAATAAAAGAAGAAGGAAAAAGCTCAGAGGTTTGCTCAATTATAGAAGCTCAAAGAAACAACTGGTCTTCCATTCAATGGCATAGGGTTTAAACTTTAAACAATCCTTCCATCCTAATTTACGTGTCCAGTTTGCATGGGCACATAGTTTTAGGGGAGAGGCATTTAAATATTATATTCCAGTATTCCACGCATATGCGGAACATATAACGGGGCCCACAAGCTTTTCTTTGACATGAGGGTAATATCAACTATTCCAATAAAGTGTATTATTGATAGGTGCTACATAATTATTAATGTTTATTTTTTATAGATACAAGGGGACTTATTTTTTGACATCCAAATATTGAAACTTGACTACATAAACTAGGACACTTTGTCTGGCCATGGTCAATCAAATTAGAAATCTTATCTTCTAAAAAAGGGGTAATGTCTTTCTTCATTTCCTCCTTGGATACAGTGCTTCCTAAAATGATTACTGCAAACTTTCTTTCAACAAGGAAGGCTAGGGGATTCTCCTAAAGACAAAAGCATTAGAGAATAGGAATGCAGGGATTCCATTGCAGTTCTTTGTAAGATCGAAGACTTATAGAAGTATTCCTACATGTTAAACCAAGATATCATTGTAGACTCAATTTTATAGCATTAAGTTTTTCGAGAAAGTTGTAGATTAAGTTGTATCAAAGTAAGAAATTATGCTTATGTTTTCAACAAACAAAACATGTTCTTCATGTTCTTCATGTTCTTCATTTCCTCCTTGGATACAGTGCTTCCTAAAATGATTACTGCAAACTTTCTTTCAACAAGGAAGGCTAGGGGATTCTCCTAAAGACAAAAGCATTAGAGAATAGGAATGCAGGGATTCCATTGCAGTTCTTTGTAAGATCGAAGACTTATAGAAGTATTCCTACATGTTAAACCAAGATATCATTGTAGACTCAATTTTATAGCATTAAGTTTTTCGAGAAAGTTGTAGATTAAGTTGTATCAAAGTAAGAAATTATGCTTATGTTTTCAACAAACAAAACATGTTCTTCATGTTATCTTATATATATTGCCTATATACATTTGGTCCAACTTGAAAATGAAAATGTGAGTAGATGATATAATTCTCACATCAAACAAGTAAACCCTTATTCAGTATATACACCGAATGAAAAAAAAAAAGAAAAAAAAAACATTACAGCTCAATATAATGTAATTTTTTATTTTTTATTTTTTTGACAAATTAAATGTAAATTTAGTTAAAAGTCAGTGTGACGTGATGAGTGAGTTTTATACCTACGAATCGGCCTCTAATTCGAGCTTAAACTGTGTTAATTTTGTATATTTATGTTCGTTTTTACTTGTTTATGTTTGTTTTGTGTTTAGGTGGCATGGCGTAACATTGGTGGCATAAAGGTGGTGTTGTGACGTGAAGTGGCAGCTAAATGAGTAAGAATTGGGCTTCTGCAGAATGACCCCCCCGGGGGTGGGCAATATAAACAAACCCCCAGAATGGGGGTATAAATAAACAGAAGGACCCCAATAGGGAAGGGCCTATAAAGAAGAAAAACCCTCGCCAGGGCGGGGGTACGGGGCAAGGATAAGAGTCATATGTCACTTAGAGTTCTGCAGCAGCGTCTAGAAAGGAAGTTGGCATGGCTTGGGACTTCATTTGGCGTCAGTTTATGGACTAATTATGTGTCTTATGTGGGATAATAACATAACAACACAGGGGGATTAACATCATTCATTCAATTATCAAGCTTGAGCCCTAATTGGAGTGAAGAGCATTGGAGGAAAGGATTGAAAGTCAGAGTCACGAAGATTGCAAAGTTGGAGCAGAGAAGAAGGGTGGTGTTGTATTTATTCTACTTCTTTAATTCAATTATTGTAATTTGGATGATGGATTCTTTTATGATTTCAGTTTTTATTTCATTTATGATGAACTAATTTACTTATTAGGCTTATGATGGATCTTTATGGTTGAACGATGATTGTGTAGTCTTAATTTCAGTTTAATAATCTATCCATTCAGTTTATCTATTGTAATTTGTGCTTTAATTTATGAATTGCTTGATCACCAATTCTGTGTGGATTTGTATGGATTCGAGAGATGATGTATGAATCTAGACTTAGTCACTATAGCATGGGTTCTTCAATTCTATGTAATGGAATTTTGATGAATGTTAGGGTAGAGATATGCTTAACATCGCATGTAATCGGGTAGAGAACTTGAACTTAAACCTTATTTGATTTTAATTCACATAGAGATATAGTGAATTAGTTGATTAGTGTGTTTGGCTTAATTCTATCAATTTTGTGGATTTAAGTTAATATGGTATTAGTGCATAGAGAGATGGCTGATTCTACTTAAGTGTTCTTGATTAATAAACTGGGATAGTGAATTAAACTGGAATAAGGTGTAATAATCGGAGTGAGACTTAAAGTGAAGTTGTAAGCCTAATTCTCCAATATTTGCCTGAAGTTACGGTTTTAGTTGTGTTGATTGCTTGGTATATTTAGTTTCTTAGTTTTTGTTAGTTTTTCTTATTTATAATCATTATTTTGGATAGTTTAATAAAATTTGAATTAATAGAAAGCTGGTAATTGAGAGGTTTAATTTCTTGCTAATCTATGTGGGAACGATACTTGTACTTCATTATATTACTTGTTGACCACGTGCACTTGCGTGTGAACGTAATTAGATTTCGACCAACATGTTTTTGGCGTCGTTGCCGGGGAATAGTATTGATTTTAATATTTTTCAATATCAATTTAATTAGTCCAGTTTTACTTAAACAATTTTTCTTTTGGAGTTAGTTTATGCAAACTCGGTCTAAGAAGCTAGACTTGCTTCCTTTTGAGAACGATACCGAGAAACGGTTTCAAAAGCTACTTAAGTGGATTAAAGAGATTAAGGAAAACTTCGAGAACTCTGAGAAGGAAGAAATAATGGCTGCAGAAGATCAGAAAGTGTTGAGGGATTATGCTACTCCTAAGGTGACTGAGCTTCAGTCGAGTATCACCAGGCCGGCGATTGCTACAAATACTTTTGAGATCAAGCCTAGGACTATTCAGATGATTCAGAACTCAGTTACTCAGAAAGTGCCCTCATCATGGACTACCTAAATGGCTGCAGATGAATACGTTCTACAACAGATTGATTGGGAATCTCAGGACAAGCATAGATGCAACTTCGGGTGGAGCGTTTATGGCTAAGAGCTATGAGGAGGCATATGAGTTAATTGAAACAATGGCAGCTAATAACTACCAGTGGCCTACAGCGAGGATGATACAGCCCAAGGTAGTTGGGGTATTAGAGGTAGATGGGGTAACGGCGTTGGCGGCACAGATTTCAGCCTTATCAAAGAAAATGGATACTCTTACTGGTGCATAACCACAGCAGATGGCATATGTTTGCGAGTTATGTGCAGGAGACACCCTACAGAACAGTGTGTCATCAACCCAGCATCAGTACAGTTTGTGGGCAGCTACTATAGGGTTCCACAGAACATGTATCAAAATGTCTACAACCCGGGGAATAGGAACCATCCTAATTTTTTGTGGAGTAACAATCAAAACCAGCAGGCTCCACGACCTTCTTATCCCCCGGAGTTTCAAAATTAGCATCAGCAAGTAGCTCCGCATCAAGAGAAGAAGTCAGATTTAGAAGAGCTTTTGTTGAAATATATATCGGGAAACGAGGCGGCAATGAAATCACAAGTAGTGACCATCAAAAATTTAGAAAATCAGATGGGACAGCTGGCCTTAGCGTTGAATACCGCATGGGACTCTACCTAGTGACACAGAAAAGAATCCGAAGGGAAATCATGGGCAGTGTCAAGCAATCACTTTGAGGAATGGAAAGCATCTTGAAGGAAAAAATGAAGAAAATTCAGCTAAGAAGGATGTCAAAGAAAACGAAAACAAAGTGGTTGAAGAGAAATAGGGTGAGGAAAAGCAGGATGAACAGACCAAGTCAGATGTTGAGCTAGTTGTGTATCCTCCACCACCGTTTCAGCAGAGGGTCCAAAAACAGAAATTAGATAAACAATTCTCCAAGTTTTTGGAAGTTTTCAAGAAACTTCAAATTAATATTCCTTTCGCAGAAGCCTTAGAGCAAATGCCAAGTTATGCCAAATTCATGAAGGGTATTCTGTCAAGGAAGAAAAAGTTAGAAGATTACGAAACTGTGGCTTTGACGGAGGAATGCAGCGCAGTTTTACAGAGAAAGTTACCTCCAAAGTTGAAGGATCCGGGGAGTTTCACCATACCTTGCACGATCGGTAACATGGCCTTCAAAAAGTGTCTGTGTGATTTGGGAACAAGTGTAAACCTCATGCCATTATCTGTTTATACTGAATTGGGTCTACCAGCTCCGAAGCCTACAAACATATCGTTGCAGTTAGCAGACAAATCCAAGAGGAATTGTGGAAGAAATTTTGATTAAGGTAGACAAATTTATTTTTTCAGCAGATTTCATAATTTTGGATTATGAAGAAGATAAGAACATCCCCATCATATTAGGGAGACCATTTTTGGCTACGGATAGAACTCTCATTGATGTTCAAAAAGGGGAATTAACCATGAAGGGTCAAGATCAAGAAGTCACGTTCAATGTATTTAAAGTCATAAAGTTCCCTACTAATGAAGAGGAGTGTTTTCAGGTGGATCTCATCGACCGGATAGTCAATGAAAATATGGCAAAAAGTTTGGTCAGTGATCCTTTGGAAACCACACTATTGGGGGATGAGGATTTGGATGATCCAGAATTCGTGGATTACTTGTACATGCTGGATTCTTTGCCTCGAGTTAGTAGATTCAAGGTTCCAGTCGAGCCACTACACACAGACGAAAAAGCTTCAGCTCGGATGAAACCATCCCTTGAGGAGCCACCCACTCTTGAGCTCAAACCGCTTCCTAATCACCTCAGGTATGCTTATTTGGGTGATTCAAATACTTTACCTGTTATTATTGCATCTACACTTAACGAATTGCAGGAAAGTAAATTGTTGATGATTTTGAGAGAATACAAGTCTGCAATAGGTTGGACCATTGCCGATATAAAGGGGATCAGCCCCTCCTTTTGCATGCACAAGATTCTCATGGAAGAGGAAGCAAAGCCAACAGTGGAGCAGCAGAGATGGCTAAATCCAATCATGAAAGAAGTGGTAAAGAAAGAAATACTGAAGTGGTTGGATTCGGGAATTATTTACCCAATTTCAGACAGTGCATGGGTCAGTCCAGTTCAGTGTGCCGAAAAAGGGTGGAATAACAATGGTTAAGAATGAAGAAAATGAGCTGATTTCGACGAGGATAATGACCGGATGGAGGATGTGCATGGACTACAGGAAGCTGAATAAGGCACACTTTCCTCTAACCTTCATTGATCAGATGTTGGACAGACTAGCTGGACATGAATACTATTGTTTACTGGATGGATACTCAGGATACAACCAAATAGTCATAGCTCCTGAGGATCAAGAGAAGACCACCTTTACATGCCCATACGGCACCTTTGCATTCAGAAGGATGTCCTTTGGGTTATGTAATGCACCAGCTACGTTCCAAAGATATATGATGGCCATCTTCTCGGACATGGTGGAGAAAAATGTGGAAGTTTTCATGGACGACTTTTCAGTCTATGGAAACACTTTTGATAAATGTATAGAGAATTTGGTCATGGTCTTGAAGCGTTGTGTGGAAACTAATTTGGTGCTCAACTGGGAGAAGTGCCACTCTATGGTGGAAGAAGGGATAATTCTGGGGCACAAGGTCTCTGCTAAAGGTTTAGAGGTTGACAGGGCAAAGTTAGACACGATCGAGAACCTTCCACCGCCAAATTCAGTGAAGGGAATCCGCAGTTTTCTTGGACACGATGGGTTCTACAGAAGATTTATAAAGGATTTCTCTAAGATTGCAAAACCATTGTGCAGTCTTTTAGAGAAAGATGCAGTATTCAGTTTTGATGAGGAGTGTAAAGCAGCATTTAAGCAGTTGAAAAAGAAGTTGACTACAGCCCCAGTGATCGTCGCACCGCATTGGACTATGCCTTTTGAATTAATGTGCGATGCGAGCGACTATGCGGTAGGAATTGTTCTGGGTCAACGCCGAGAGAAAATATTCCATGCAATATACTACGTAAGTAAAACCCTTACGGATGCCCAATTGAACTACATAACCACCGAGAAGGAATTACTTGCAGTAGTATACGCCTTTGACAAATTCAGAGCTTACTTAATTGGAACAAAGGTGGTGGTATATACAGATCACTCGGCGATTCGCTATTTGATTTCGAAGAAGGATGCTAAGCCTAGGCTAATCAGATGGATTCTTCTCCTTCAAGAATTCGACTTAAAAATAAAGGATTAGAAAGGAACAAAAAATCAAGTGGCGGATCATCTGTCGAGGTTGGAAAATCCGAATAAGGGGGCAGATAATTGTTTAATCAATGAATCGTTTCCGGATAAGCAGCTGTTTGGAGTAAATTCCGAGTTTCCATGATTTGCAGATTTTGCCAACTACTTGGTGAGCAAAATCCTCCCCCCGATCTGACACGTCAACAAAAGAGAAAATTCCTACATGACGTTAAGTGGTACATATGGGACGAGCCATACTTATTCAGACAGTGTGCAGACAAGATGATTCGGAGGTGTGTGCCGTATAGTGAAGTGAATAATATTCTACATAGGCCTGGCAAAATATGGTTATGGGTTGGTTTTGGTTTTCAAAATATGGTTATGGTTCCATTTAAGAACTAAAACCATATTAACCATTTTTAATATGGATAATGTGGGTTGGAACCATATGGTTATGGTTAAAAATCATATTAACCATTTTAATATTGTTATGGGTTATGGGTTCCATGAAGGCCTGATTTGACACTAATATTATGTGATTATGTATATACCCTCACCCTCACCCCACCCCCACCCCCCACCCACCCCACTACACCAAAAATAATAATATTATGTGATTATGTATACACCACCCACCCTCACCCTTTTCCACCCACCCCACCCACCCCACCTACCTACCCACTCTGACAACTCCTCTCCTAAAAAATAATATTAAGTGATTATATATACCCCACCCCACCCACCCATCCCTACCCACCTACCCCACCCGGACACCCCACCCCCCCCCCCCCTCGGCTCCTCCCAAAAAAATAATATGGGGTGGTGTACACATTATGTTTTGGGTGGGGAAATCAACAATAACAATGGGGTGGGGGGTGGGGGTAAGGTATATACATAATCACATAATATTATTTTTAGTGGTAAATGGGTGGGGTGGGGTGGGGTGGGTGGGTGGGGTGGGGTGGGTATATACATAATCACATAATATTATTTTTTTTGCTGGGGTTGTGGGGGATGGGGTGGGGTGGCTGGTGGGGTATGGGTAGGGGGGGGTGGGGTGGGGTGGGGTGGAGTGGGGTGGAGTGGAGTGGGGTGGGGTGGGGTGCGTGGGTGGTTGAACTTCTTGAATATGTAAATATGGGTGGAAAGAACTTTTGATTTAGATTTAGAATAAAATATGGGTCGAAAAATGGTTAACCGGGTTGGAACTATATTTCTTTTTTAAAATATGGTTCCAAACTTTACCCAACCCAAATAAATAAAAATAGTTAACCAACCCATTTAGTTCCAGTTAATATGGGTTGACCCGACAGTTAACCAACTATATTGCCAGGTCTAATTCTACACGAATGCCATTCATCTGCGTATGGGGGATATTATGGTAGTGAGCGGACAGTGGCCAAAGTACTTCAGTCAGGATTCTATTGGCCTACTGTGTTTAAGGATGCCCACCAGTTCGTGAAAACTTGTGACAGATGCCAAAGGGTGGGTAATATATCAAAGAGGAATGAGATGCCGCTCAACACCATCATGGAAGCCGTTTCCTCCTTCATTTAACAACCTGTACATCTTGCTAGTTGTAGATTATGTGTCGAAATGGGTTGAAGCCGTAGCACTCCCCACAAACGATGCCAAGGTGGCTCTCAAGTTCTTACAGAAGAATATCTTTACAAGGTTTGGCACGCCTAAGGGTGTAAACGAGTCGAACCGGAGCGAACAGAGAGTTACTCGAATTCGACTCGAAATGATAAATTCGTACTCGAATTCAGCTCGAATTCGAATTATATTTGAAAAATCCTACTCAAATTCGACTCGACTCGAATATTTATTACTCGAATTCGATCCGACTCGACTCGAATATTTATTAAAACTACTCGCGAGCTTCAAATTTAAGCTCGAATTCGAGTCACCACATAATAACTAGTTTTATAATAAATATAATTATAAATTGAATTTGTTATTTTACTTAAAAATGAGAAAATATATTTATTATTACACTTTACAAATATAAAATCATAATTAAAATTAAAAACAAAATAAAATAATAACTAATTATCCTAATTTGATTTAAATTTGTATATATTATAAGAGAATGTATCGAACATCTAATCGAATATGTATTAACCGAGTATTTATCGAATCACAATCAAAAATTTGAGTAGTTTGAATCTTAAACAAGTCAAGTATAACCTTGCTCAGATTCTACTCATATTTTTATTCGAACTATTTTTAATGCTCAGATTTGGATCATATTATTAACGAATCCAAGTCTCGCTCGTATTTTTTCGAGTCGAGCCCGAATCAAGCCCGAACTGTGTTGTGTTGGCTCGTTTACAGCCTTAGGCACGCCTAGGGCAATTATAAGTGATGAGGATAGTCACTTCTGCAGCAGATTGTTTACAGCTCTCTTGGCGAAGTATGGGTTAATCAGAGGGTGGCTACGGCATATCACCCCCAAACTAGTGGTCAAGCTGAGGTTTCCAACAGAGAGGTTAAGAAAATTTTAGAGAAGGTAGTAAACCCAAATAGAAAAGATTGGTCTCTAAAATTGGATGACGCACTATGGGCTTATAAGACAGCATACAAGACACCAATTGCAATGTCTCCGTATCAGTTGGTCTACGGGAAAGCATGTCACCTCCCAGTGGAATTACAGCATAAGGCATACTGGGCCATTCAGAAACTCAATTTTGACCAAACAGCTGCAGGAGAGAAAAGATTGCTCCAATTGAACGAACTCGACGAGTTTCGACTGCAAGCAAATGAGAACTCAAAGCTGTATAAGGAGAAAGTTTAGAAGTGGCACGACCAAAAGATCATGCAGAGAAAGTTTGAACCGGGACAATCAGTGTTATTGTTCAACTCACGACTACGGTTGTTCCCAGGAAAGCTCAAATCCCGATGGTCGGGGCCATTCACGATTAAGAAGGTTTTCCCACATGGCGCCGTTGAATTATACAGTAGGAATCCATTGGAGACATTCAAAGTCAACGGTCAATGGTTGAAGCATTACTAGGGTGGCAACATCGACAATGAAGCCACCGCAATCACACTTGTCAATGCGCCATGAACAGGAAGTAGTCAAGCTGAAAGACTAAAAAACAAGCGCTAATTGGAAGGCAACCCAATTTTACTTTCATTTACAGTATTTTTAAGTATGCTAGTCAATTTGGAGTTTAGAGTAGAAGTTTAGTATCGAGTAAGTTTATTTCAATTCATTAGGAAGTCAGTTGAGTCATGATTACTAGTTAATTCGACCTTACATATGCAATGTTCATGATGTTATCTTATACTTATAATTTCAATGTGTTTCAGGTACTGGGGAAGTTATTGGATGTGTTGTATGCAAGTAATTAGAAAAATTAAAGTCGAGAAGCAAGGTACCGGAAATGACATATTATGAAGGATACCCCGTCAGGCGGGGTCTTGAATCGAAAACAGTATACCCCCCCCCCCGGCCGAGGCTGGGGTACGGGACTTTAAGCAGCTTATTTTCTGCATATCGTGACCAACCTCTCCACTTCTCCATGTTTGTTCTTCCATAACCAAACCTCACCACTCTCTTACCCACGAATTTGCTACAATAATCCCCACTAACCCACAAAATTAAACACCCATATCCCTCTCTATAAATACAAGCCCTAATTCCATCAATATCACACCAATTCATCTTTAAATTTCGGATTTTCTCTCCATCAACCTAGGGTTTGTCTTCAATTGGGTTTGCAAGGATCAAGTTTGGGGGAAACTTCAAATTCAGGGCAACTACTACAAATTCATCATAATAGAAGAAAGGGAAATCAGTGGGTAAGATAGTTGTTCACTTTGTCATCACACTTTGAAATTCTAGTTGTCAGTTGGGGTATTGTGGTAAAGTGCATACCAAGCGTTCGACAAATTGTGCAAGAGAAAGGTTGGGGGAATTTGTGATCAATTCGATTACCATGGCACCAAAAACAGCATCTAAGAGACAGAGAGGTGAGGGCTCAAGGTCTACACCAACTGCCCGGGCCTTTGACCGGCGAAAATTTGTGAGTGCCAACACCGCCGATAGGTACGACTATTTAGTGCCCAAGGCATTAACTCCAGAGCGGGGCTTGGCACCAGACAATGTAGCCGGGCAAATGAAGAGGTAGATATATGAGAAAGGAGTTTTATGCAAATGCGAAGGATAGGGCCCCGTTCATTGCATTCGTAAGGGGGAAACAGGTGCATTTCAGTCCTGAAGCTATCAACGATTACTACAGCCTGCGGACTCTTGCGGAATGTCATTATGCCCATTTCTGTGACAATGATCCAGATTACGATGCTATTTTAACAGAAATAACTAAGCCGGGCACCACATGGTTCAAGGGACGAAAAGGTGGCATAATCTTCCTCAGCAAGGAACTGAACTGTTATGGAAAATTTTGGTATGCGTTCTTGTGCGCAAAATTATTCCCGTCCACACATACCACTGAGGTGACAAAGGAAAATGTGCTTCTGCTGTATGCAATTGTGCAAGATTTCCACATCAACATGGGTGCCATCATCAATTTCTCGATACAAAGATGCTTGCGAGGGCCATTTTCCGGCGGCCTGCCACACCCATCCCTCATCTGTGGGTTGTGCAAGCAGGCTAGCGTTAGATGGTCCGGTGATGAGCCTACCCAGCAACCGCTCCAGCTTCTGGACTCCCGGATGATTGCACGCTACACAGTTTGGCCCCGAGGGGAGTCACATCCAAGAGAAGTCGGGTTTATATTTCCACCAGCCTCTGAGGAGGAGGCTGATGCTGAGGACACCTCTGACGATGACGAGTTCCAGGCTGACGAGATTACTAGAGAGCAGGAGACTGAGGAGAGTCAGCGGACCGGCAGATACATGTCCAACTCTCAGTTTCGCAGCCTTTAGAGACAAATTGATGGGCACAACAAAGAAGTCAATAGACAAATGAGGAGACTGGCGGCGAGGCAGGACCACATGTTCAATGCCATGAACACGTCCTTTGTCTCGCTAAATGCGGCCTTACAAACTCTGAATCCAGTAGCCGCCAACCAGTTTCCATACGAGCAGCCCGGGCCAATGCCACAATTTCCACCTTCTGATTCTAACAATGAAGAGCGCCAACGTTATGAGCTACAACCGCCACCACCTCAATCTTAGATGATTACAGGGAAGTCCTTGTACACTTACTGCTTTATTTCTACAATGAGGAAATTGTAATTGTCAAGTTTGGGGGAGTTTAGTTTAATTTTATTGTCTGTTTAGTTTAGTTTGTTATAGTTTAGCATATGTTAGTTTCATGTTTAGTTTTAGGTTTATAGTATGTTGCATTCATGTAGTATAATTGCATAATAGCTTGCATAGTATTTTAGTATTGTAAATAGTTTTTATTAGTTTCTAATTCTGTTATTTTTATTCCATATAATTTAAAAAAAAAATCACAAAAATTTTAGTTTGTATAGCGTTTATCTTGCATGAGTTCAGTTGTTGATATGTTACAGTCTATTTTGGCAAATGATGAGACTGACTTCGAGGAAGCAAGTATAGTACTGATTATTAGAACTTTGATGTGATTGCTTGTTATGAATCGAATCTTTTTTCTGTTTGAAACTGGTATAATAAGGTTAGCACAGTAATAAGCAACTATGTTGACTGATTAAGTTCAAATTGATACATAATGAATTTCTAAAGGATAATGCTATTTTGAATGAAAGAATGACAAGGATAGGCAGTGAAGGCTAAGGTTAAGCAAGAACCTAAGTTTGGGGGAAAAATTGGGGTATACAAGCTTTATTAAAAAAAATAAAATAAACATTGTGGCTAGTCTAGTTTCGTGACCTTTGTTACTTGAGTAAGTAAGCCCGAGGGAGTGTCTTTACACCTAGCACCCTAAGATCTTAACGGTCTGGGAGTCGTTGGTCGAAAGCTCGTTAAGGTAGCATTGAAAAGCCTAAGGGAATTAGACATTGCACAACCATAAGTATAAAAAAAAGGAATAAAACGAGAAATAAGAGCAAAAAGCCCCTATAGTTGAAAAATAAAGCATAAGTACCCTACTTAGACCCTTGATATTGGTAATTGTTTGATTTTAGTTGGATATTGACTATTTTTTGGATTTCTTGAGTTTACACTGTATGATGCCTTCGAAGAGACCTATTATGTGTTAAATTTGACATTATATCAGTTGGCGTAGGTGTTGAGCACAGACGCCTTATATCAGTGATAACAATTTAAGATTTGATGATTGATGAGGAATTTACTGATTGGTTTTGAAATGAAGTATTGTCATGTTTGCTTGATTTCTCTAAGGCCGGTTGAACAGACTTGTTTCCATCATTACTGTTGGATTCATTGGCATGTAGATTAGTTGCATTCCATTGCATTGCTTAGCATTTTTGTTTTGTTTTGTTTTGTGCTCGAGGACTAGCACGGGATTAAGTTTGGGGAGTTTGATGAGTGGGTTTTATACCTACGAATCGGCCTCTAATTCGAGCTTAAACTGTGTTAATTTTGTATATTTATGTTTGTTTTTACTTGTTTATGTTTGTTTTGTGTTTAGGTGGCATGGCGTCACATTGGTGGCATAAAGGTTGTGTTGTGACGTGAAGTGGCAGCTAAATGAGTAAGAATTGGGCTTCATAGAATGACCCCCACGGAAATGGCAATATATTAACAAAAATTCGCTTGTAAGGGGTGGGGCAAGGATAAGAGTCATATTTCACTTAGAGTTTTGCAGCAGCGTCTAAAAAGAAAGTTGGCATGGCTTGGGACTTCGTTTGGCGTCAGTTTATGGACTAATTACGTGTCTTATGTGGGATAATAACATAACAACACAGGGGGATTAACATCATGCATTCAATTATCAAGCTTGAGCCCTAATTGGAGTGAAGAGCATTGGAGGAAAGGATTGAAAGTCAGTCACGAAGATTGCAAAGTTGGAGCAGAGAAGAAAGGTGGTTTTGTATTTATTCTACTTCTTTAATTCAATTATTGTAATTTGGATGATGAATTCTTTTATGATTTCAGTTTTTATTTCATTTATGATGAACTAATTTACTTATTAGGCTTATGATGGATCTTTATGGTTGAACAATGATTGTGTAGTCTTAATTTTAGTTTAATAATATATCCATTCAGTTTATCTATTGTGATTTGTGCTTTAATTTATGAATTGCTTGATCACCAATTCTGAGTGGATTTGTATGAATTCGAGAGATGATGTATGAATCTAGACTTGGTCACTATAGCATTTGTTCTTGAATTCTTGAATGGAATTTTGATGAATGTTAGGGTAGAGATATGCTTAACATCTCATGTAATAGGGTAGAGAACTTGAACTTAATCCTTATTTGATTTTAATTCACATAGAGATATAGTGAATTAGTTGATTAGGGTGTTTGGCTTAATTCTATCAATTTTGTGGATTTAAGTTAATATGGTATTAGTGCATCGAGAGATGACTGATTCTACTACTTAAGTGTTCTTGATTAATAAACTGGGATAGTGAATTAAACTGGAATAAGGTGTAATAATCAAAGTGAGGCTTAAAGTGAAGTTGTAAGCCTAATTCTCCAATATTTGCTTGAAGTTACGGGTTTTAGTTGTGTTAATTGCTTGGTATATTTAGTTTCTTAGTTTTTGTTAGTTTTTCTTATTTATAATCATTATTTTTGGATAGTTTAATAAAATTTAGATTAATAGAAAGCTGGTAATTGAGAGGTTTAATTTCTTACTAATCTCTGTGGGAACGATACTTGTACTTATCATTATATTATTTGTTGACCACGTGCACTTGCGTGTGAGCGTAATTAGATTTCGACCAACATGACGCCACCAAATGCGGACACCATGAAACCCTAGATATGGTGCTACAAGGTGCTACAACATACACATATATCTAACCATAAGCATAATGACACGAATGTAATTACTATATTATTACATCATATCCGTTCATTCTCGTAGGTTTTTATAACCATTACATTTTCAAACTGTCATAATATTATTTATTACACAATAATACTATACTATTACAAGGTCTTTTATTTATCCATCTTAGCTTTTCTCTTATCCTTGTCGGATCTTTCAATCCGTTCTTCCTTAGCTGAAATCATATAATTCAAGCAAGGATGAGCATTTAATTGCCCAGCAAGTATAACAATTCAATAACAACAAAATCAAGAATCATATGATCATTATTCAACAACTGAACAAATAGTTGTAAACTACTATGAATGACAAAAATAATACTTCTCTTTCCTTTAAAACCTTTTGAAACGACATATCAGTCATTTATTCTGAGTTGGTCAAAGGACCAAGAACTTTCATTTACTTTCTTTGAAAAGAATAATCCGGCATTAAAACCGTAAATCCGATATCACTTACGAGCACGTCGTGATCAGGCTATAGTATATGTTAACACTCATCCATTTAAACGACTATGCGTTTAAGTTTTAACACCTCATGTGTCAGTCGAAAATTCGACTAAAAACATTTGTTTATTCTTTCTCAGGCTTACCTTTGAATCCATACCAATACAATTGGATTTGGACAGCTTAACATATCATCAATAATAATTTTAAAAATTTACTAATAAATTGATAAAACATTTTAACATTTGTCTAGCCGAAACAAATAGCATCGACACTTCCTTAAACAGTTCATGTCATAACATGTCTTGAATACTTGCACAAATACTAAAAGATTTGTATAAGCATGGAATACACATATTCATACCAGAATTGTGTACATTTGATCTTAACAACATCATACAAACTTCATGCGAACATAATCAAATGAAGTGAGAAAACTTTGCCTAATATAAAGTATAGACAAGAGTTAGAAAACTTGCCCTATGCGTTCTTCTAAGCTTTACTTTAACTCAGTCTTTATATGTCCTACGTGATATAATCATGATGACACACCAATTAGCCACAAATAGACTCCACATAGGTTTTACATTAACTTCTCTTTCTAGCATACTTTACCCGAATCATTAAACTCGGAATACTCATTAAGTTCATTATTATTCATTCAGCTTTCTGATGTCTATTTGGCATACTCCAATACCATTAACTAACGTCTAAGCCATACACACCCATATATGCTAAGCACGTCCATTCTACGCGTATACTAAACATTTACATTGTTTAAACTATTTTACTTTCACAATGTTTATTCTTTCGATTAACATTTAACCGTTAAATAAGGTTTTAATCACTTGTTATGGTGATACGTTAGTTTAACATTTAAATTCATACTCATTCTATAAATCTACCCAAGCTCCGAGTTCAAAATAACTCTTCAATGGGTTATGACCCGACTAGGCGTTGCAACGCTCGGATTAAGCCTTCGTCCTATATTGCTATTCATGATTTCCGTACCTCTACTACGGGTTAAGGCTGCTTGGCGCCGCGTTTTGGGGATTTTGTTTCCCAAGTTCAAATTTTGTACAAATGATTCTAACGCTAACTTCACAAATCTTTTCATCATCCCACCTCGGAACGACTCCGTTCCTGAACTATTTCTTGCTTTTACTACACTACAATTTCACCTACACAGAATAATTTTCTGGATTCTCTAACAAGCCTTTCAATCGGCTCAAAAGTCCCTCGACACTCAGTTTTTCAACTTTGCGTTCTTTACGTTTAATTTTCAATTCTTCGCAAGTTCGTTCTTGAGCCTACGGCTCATATTTTCTACATTTTACATCATTCTCATGAAACCTTAATTATTCGGAATCATTAACTCGTATTATAAATTCGTCCGGAAATCATATCGAACTAGGATTTCGACGTTTAATGTTTTTTACTAAAATTTTTGTCATAACTTCGCAATAGCATATTTTTACTCCGTTCCAATTGGAACATTTCAACAATTCATACATGTTTAATTCCTTCCTCTCGGATATAAAAACTAACTTACGAACATAGTTTTAAACTTGTCCATCAACAACAATTAACACATTTTTCATTCATCTTCGTTTAGTTCGTTCTTTCGATTATAATTTCACTTAACATGCATATATTAGTGATTTAAGTCCACTAATTCTTCCTTATTACTCCGGAACTCATATGATTCACATGAATCATCAACAACCACCAACAAGGCATGTCATTAACAATCTACAAAGCGTTAAGAATTGTAAAACTAGGATTCTTCGTTCTTACCTTTTGATTTCTTGGTGACTTGATGAATTAGCTAGTTTTTTCTCCTTGATTATCTGAATTTCTCTCTTCTCTCTCAAATTGGTGAATTGGTAAGAGAAATGAAGAGAAGTGCTTGCTATTTATAGAATTGCAAGACTTAGGGTAGATTGATCATTAAGACAACTTTGCTCTTGCTTACTAGTTGGTCACTTAGCTTAGGGTCTTGTGTAGTCAATCCCGTCACCTTTCCTCAACTTACAAATCATCCCCCCCTTTAACCAACTAACAATTAACTAATGTTGAGTTAAAATCATCAACCAAGATTTTTGGGCCAATTTTCATTAAAGAAAATTAAATGACACTTGTAAGTTGCAAGATCTTTTGGCCAAACTTCCTTTGGAAGCTTGGATGGCCGCCTTCTCCCCCCATTGGGAGTCCACATGGGTTGCCCCAACCCATTTTACCCACCCATTGAACCATCTTTAACCCATCTTGTTGGATCTTGGTTTGAGCTTGGTTAAAATTTAGTTTGGGCCGTTCTTTGGGCTTACATTAACTTAAGGTTGGGCCTTGAATTAAATCATACTTGGGCCTCCTAACATTTCCTCTTGGGCTTCTAAAAATAAAGCCCAATGGATTTGACTATCCATCTTGACTTTAGTTCAACAAGCCGAAAAACTACGTTTTTCGTTTCTGAATTTTAATAAATATTCCGTCTTTTCTCGTCACATTCTAGGTCATAGAATCGACTTTTAAACACAACACAAAATAATATTCATAAAATCTCATTTTATTCAATAATATTAAATAAAACTTATTTACAATCTAAGTACAATTTCTCGATCGTTACAGTGTTCTTGTATATAATATAACCTCAAAGGTGTGGACAATTTTGCAAATGGTTGTTAGGAAGATTAGTCAACCACTATTTTCTTGCTTAGTAAAGCATTTCCAATACACCATCCAACCCAAAATAGCAATCCACTTAGTAAAGACACAGTTTTGAAGAAAACTAGGACTTTGACAAGATCAATGGCCAAGATCATTACTTATTTAATAAAACATATTGGGATTTGATGCATTCATTTTGAATGGAACATTCAAAATGGAAAATTAGACTATCAATTTTGGACGGAGGAGAAATTTTGAACTATAATACAGGGCGAATAACCTTGTGAAAGAAATTCATATAAGTAATGTGATGCCTATTAGTATGTGAAATATAAGGAATGTGTGATTTTTAAGATATGAAAGGTTTGAAAAAAATTTGAAGGATATATGGCCAAAAATCTACATAAGATCAATTGAATGGGGACCCTAACCATGTTCCACAGAGTAATGCACATTGGACAACTTTGATGCAAGTATAGAACAATTTTCTGTCCCAAAAATGCACTGTAAAAAGCTGAAAAGGACGTCACAGAATTTCAAAGGATCAATTCCAATTCATTCATTGTGGAACATTAATTGTTACTATTAATCGCCCTGAAGATAGAAAAAGTAACTACAATAACAACAAACCCAAGCAATGAAGCCAGCAAATAATAGGAATACAAGTAAGTGTTTGTCCTACTTGTTTGGAAATTATTAATGCCTAATAAGAAGATTGAAAATAAATCCACCTTAACAATAAACTTTCCAATATTTTCTCATTTGCACGTTATTTCTTCCTTTAAACTCAAAAACTATGGTGACAAATAGGAGCACGGAATGCATGTTATAAGTTGTTCACACCAACAGAATCCATGTAACATAATCATTGTACTAGGGAAAACTTGATTCCTAAAGTTGGGACAAAATAATGTTTTGAACCAATACAAAATAGGTACATTTTTTAGTGCCCATCTGGCAAAAATTATAATAGCAATTACCAATTATTTCCCAAAAGTAACACAAGATGTTTATAAGTTTATGAAAACCTAGGAACTAGAACAGGACATATTTCAAAAAAGTCCTTCAAGAATTTCCACGCCATCAAGCAATGGCATTTTTTTGCCCAATTCAGGAAAAAAAACAAATATTGACAGTTCTTCAATCGATCCTCCTAATTTACCACGACATATGCTCAATTACAATTAAATACTAAATCTAAGAGAGTCTTTTGCCTGGATACAGAATATAAATCAAGCTTAAACATGCAACAATTTCTGTTCAAAAAACTGCTAGACTGGATCTTTAAATACCTCGATGATAATTCTGGCACTTGGAGAACTGCCAAGTAAGTAGTTTCTAACTTGACTAGGAAAGGTTGAGTTGGAAAATCCGAATCTGAACTCGTCTTTTAACTTCAGACACTTCAGGTTACCAAATGGAGAAGGTTTGTATTCTAAAAGATCCACGGCGCTTGAAAGAAACTAGGGAAATTATCAAACAAGACAAAGTGATTATTTGAACTTCTACTTATACAAAATATATAATGCATTAAATACATCTATAATTTCATGCCCACGTGTAATAGACAGTAGCAATCAATCAATATTCTACCACAATAAAGGAAACAACCATTGGAACAATTGACATTGATTGCTTTAGGAAATGTAAATTAAGAATATGAATGAAAGTATATACCATAACGCTTTTGAATGAAAGTGTGAGAAATTTGGCTCCACCGAGTACTTGAAACATACTAAGAAGTTGCTGAAGAATTACTGGTTTCCCCTCTTTAAACTTCGACTTACTCTTAATTACATCAACATGAAAATTCACTCTCTCTAAACTAGGGAGGCCATCCACAGCACATAACAAAAGCGGAGAACAACCACTATATTCAAAACAGGATAAATTGGGCGCGAAAACCACAAACTTACAAGTCATAGATCTGTGAGAATCCTTGGGGAAGATTGTGAGGTTTGTAAGACTAACAGACCTTATAGTGAAAACCTCAACATCAAACCACATTTACATTCCTTTTAAGGTGAGATTCTTCAAATGGACAAATTCATCAAATTCTAAACTTTTTCCTCCATGAAATATGACCCTATCCAAGTGTAAACTCGTTAATGCCGGCAAACCCCAAGACATTAGAGGTACTTTGCAAACTGCTATATATAAAATGGTCAAAACCGGAAAACTCTGAGGTAAACCCGGTACAGTAGAACCTGAGAGATATAAATTTGTTAAAGACGGTAATTCCCATGGAGATGATTTGTCAGATTTGTGAGATGATTGTAGTGAATCACAGAACCAGTAACCCATATTTAACGAAAGCCTTTTTAGGGATGTAGAACAGAATATACAATTTGGAAATTCGTATGTACAACTTCCCGAATTGATGCTGAATTCCTGCACATTGTGAGAAATTGCATAATTCACTATCTTTTTCATCAGCTCTGGTCTGATTCTTTTCGTTAAATTAAACCTGATTGTTGATATATCAGTGCGGTGATTGCGTTTGGACAGAAATTTGTTCACGAACTTGTAGAAATCGCCCATTCGGCGGGAATTGGTCGCGTCGAAATTGAGATGGGAAAGAGTAGCCCAAACGCGATTCCATCTCCTTGACAGAATGCAGGTTTGAACTGCGTATTTGATTTCGATTTTTGAGAGAATTTGATGAAGAAGATGATCGGGTAAGCTGCTCAGTAATCTTCATTTTGTGGTTTATCGACTTTCATTCTCTTAAACCCTAAATCCGAATCCATTTGGTGATTCCTCTCTCTCTCCGGTCCCTCTGACAGTCTCCACTTCAACCTCTTCCTCTTGTATTTCTTTATGAATAAGTCTAGGCAGACATTTTTATTGGACATAATATTGGACATTTTCAATTATTTTTTTTTTGGCTCGTGACTATTAAAAAATGTATAGTATTTATTTCAACAGAAATTTTTATAAAATATAATATTTTAGGTGTAATTTAGATATATATACAAAAATACGATTATACATTTTTGTATATATATCTAAATTACACCTAAAATACTATATTTTATAAAAATTTCTGTTCAACTAAATACTATATATTTTTGAGAGCCACAAAAAAAAACTGAACCTCTCCAATAAATCGGTCCAATATTCCTGTATGTGTAGCATTACTCTTGCCTTATATAAGAAGTTAGAGCACAAAGTTTTGTACATCTGCTATGCGCTGAGAATTATGCTAACTCTATTTCATAATAATTGATTTTTTTTTTAATTTATTTATTGGTCATTTACAACTTTTTAAAATAATAAATTATTTATTTTTTTATATCCCTTTAACTTCTCTCATTGTCCTAAAAAAAATTATTTATTATAAAATTCCGAATTTTATGAAATAAAAGTATTCAATTTTTTCCTTATAATTATTATTCAGTAAATGACTAAATTGATAAAAAGTTAAAGTTAAGGGTGATATATGTAAATTTTTTAAAATAAGCAAGTGGTTATAAAATATTCATTGTTGTCGGAGAATATTCGTTTGGTCGTGTAATATTCTTTTTGTTGGAAAATATTAAATGATTTGACGGTGTAGTCATTTATTTTACCAGAATCTAAAAAATTATCGGATAAAGAAAATGACAAGAATGAGTTTTTATAAATAATTGGCGTAGTTATTCTGAATTAAAAGCAGTTAGAATACCGTAGGTAAAGTAAAGTAAAACGCATTGTTGCACAAAGAAGTATTACCAGATTGCATAAAGATTTTGGATTATTAATTCTTACGTAGAAGGCACTACTCAATAATTGTTACAAAGAATTCTTTGCTCAATATTTTATTTTAATTGATTCAATAATTGCTACGTTGATATTTTATATTATTGTTGATTCAATAATTGTCAATGCACAATATTTCCCATTATCAGATCAATAATTCATATTATTTGAATAATATTATTAGATAGCATTATTAGCAATGTCTAAGAAAGTTCGCTTCAGGAAAGGGTTTGATCACCTAATTCGGCGCATGAGTAAGGAGAAATTCTTATCGGAAAGCCCCTTTCTTTCCTCGGAACGACCTGATTGTTATTATTATGATTCTGCAATATTATTTGTGAATAATTAATTATTGATTTATATGATAAGAAAATATTTTATGTGGTTATAAATGAAGGAATTAATGCTGACGTATTTTATCATTATTTTGTCAGAATTGGGGTGTTTTATCAGTATTTTATCAGAATGGAGGTATTAAAAATCATCCGTATGTGAATTTTGGTCATTTTCTGTTTGAAATTTGAAAAAACTTTCTTCTACAAAGTTGTAGAGGATTAAATATTATATGAAATGGACATAAAATTCATATTTTTCTGATAAAAGGGTTATTTATTATGAATTACTTAAGTTTTGGAAATAAATATTTTTTTTATTTAAAAACATGGGTGGGCCCCACTTTTGTATTTTTGTGGAAAAGTGTTGAATTTCAAAGTGTGGTGTGCGTGACTAGTAGAAGGTGGAAGCCTCCGGTAGCAAGTCAGTCAGCATTGGTGTTCTGGTATTTTTCTATAAATAGGATGCTTAGTTAGAATTGAAAATCACACCAGAATCAAAAGTTTTCTCTCTCTATAATATCGAGCGTACTTTTTGTGATTATTTAGATATCTTGATTGTTGTTATTCAGTGCAAGTTTTCTTTAGTATTATATCTGATATTCTAGTCAGAAGTGATATTCTTTTGAGGTAAAGGATGGTAAGAGATGTTATTTTCTTCGTAAATGATATTATTTCTTTCAATATCATTATACCGAAATATTGGTATGAATTTTATTGGAAAATTTTTATCTTTTCGTGTTGGGGTTACTATTCACGTATACGACACTATTCATGTATATGACACTATTTACGTATACGACACTATTTACGATATACTGGATTATATACTGAATCTGATTCTTATTCATGAGTTCTTATTCATTCAGTTACTATTCATGAGATACTATTCACGACAAAATTGGTTTCTTTTTTTGACCAAATTATCGTTGATTTATGAATCTTACTCTTGAAATTAAATTCATATTTTGATCATGTTGTTTTTATTATCATATATATAACATTTTTATAACCCTGGTGATGAAATTTATCTTTCACTTGAGTGTAAAGATGGGTAGATTATAGGTATGATCGTGACTATGGGTTCTCTTTGATCAGTAGTGCAAAGATGAATTGTTGACTGGTATGATCATGACCATTAAATTTATAATTGAATATCTTTAGCATAAGTGCAAATGTGAGATCCCAAATTTTATAAAATAAAAATATTCAATTTTTCTATTTTGGTAAATAGTTAAATTGATAAAAGTTTAAAGTTAAGGGTGATATTTGAAAATTTTGCAAAGTAAGCAAGTTGTTATAAAATATTCGTTGTGTCGGGAAATATTCGTTTGGTCGGAGAATATTCTTTTTATCGGGGAATATTCGTACGACGGCACAATCATTGGTGGACCCACAACCAAGTATTTATCATAGTTAGAAAAACGACGTAATTATCTTTTTATAAAAATAACGGCGAAAGTTTTACCGTTAAACCGTTGAACTACCCGTAGTAGTAAAGTACTGATGTCTGGCATTGGTTGCATAGTAGCACACGGTATTGATTATTGATGTTTACGTGAGAAGTCACTCGGTTATACTCAATTATTACTCTGATAATCTTCGCAACATATCTCTCATATTATTGATTCAATTGTTGTCACGAAGATCATTTGTATAATATGTTATATTATTAAATCAATAATTGAGACTGAAAGTTATTCATATTATTATTTGCAATATCGACAATGTCAGAAGTTACATCGAGGAGAGGTTTGGTCACCTAATCGCCTCGCCAATAAGGAGAAATCCTTATCGGAAAGCCCCCTCTTTTCTGGGAATGACCTGGTTGTTAAATATTGTGAATTATAATATTAATGATGAATAAGTTCGTGTTGATTAAAGATGAAATTGATAATTCCATTGTGTTGAAATTATTAGTGTTAGTGAAAATCGATATTTATTTCGATAATAATTGATGTCTGGAGGTTATATTGACCAATCAGGTAATTAACCGGATAAATGAGCAATTAATTGCTATTGATTCACATGATTATATCTATTTGTTCACATGTGTGTACTATTGATTCACATTCATTTACTATTAGAGGAGTTGGTGCAAGATTGATAATACTTGCATGACTAAGTTAAAAATGGAGGTATAGATGGAGGTACTATATTGTAATTCGTATTTTTACATGTCTAGAACTATTGATTCACATGATTTACTATTAGGGGAGGTGGTGCAAGTTTGATAATACTTGCAGGACTAAATTAAAAATAAAGAAAAAGAGGAAGGTATTATACTGTAATATTTCGAGCCCCAAAACGTGCAATTATCGAAACTATATTTTTCTATAAATAGAAGTTCGTTCTCCCTTCATTTTTCACCAATTCACTAAAGCTATAGAGCAATTATTATAGAGAGAAATTATAGAGAGAAAGAAGAAGAGAAGTCTGCTACCTCACTTTATTCCAAGTATCCGCCTTTCTTTTGAGGTAAAGGGTATTATTCTTTCGTATTCATGAAGAGTTTTATTTTCTTTCAATACTCATAAGGGTTGTTATTCCATTCTTTATTATTATGTTGGAATAACCTGTCTATGTTATGTACCGCATATATAGTGAAATTCTTCTGTTATTCCATTCTTTATTATTTTGTTGGAATAACCTGTCTGTGCGGTTTATCGTATGCCTGGTGAATTATGTTGTTATTCCATTCTTTATTATTCTCGTTGAATATCCATGCATATGCGGATTACGCATGACCGGTTCCATTCTTTATTATTACATTGGAATATCTTGTGCATGTGGATTACGCATTTGACCGGGTTCCATTCTTTATTATTCATTTGGGAATAACTCGTGCATGCGGTCATCGCATGCATGGTGAATTCTTACATTATTCCATTCTTTATTATTTTGTTGGAATAACTTTCGTCTATGTGGATTATCAGATACATGGTGAATGATCCTTCGTATTCATTCTTTATTAAATTGTGGAAATGATCTGTCTATGTGGATTACTGCATGGCAGGTGAAAATCCATTTGCAGTTTCGTATATTCTATTATATTAATCTGGGATATCATTTCTTTTGTACTCGTCATGAAATATCGTTTTCTTTGGTATTTTTTTGTTATGAGTTACTATTCACGAGTTACTATTCACCCGGTTACTATTCACTCTAGTATTATTCACTCGGGTATTCGGGGCACTTTTTGTGCCGGAGTACTATTCACGAGTTACTATTCACCCGATTACTATTCACTCTAGTATCATTCACTCGGGTATTCGGGATACTTTTTGTGTCGGGGTACTATTCACGGGGTACTATTCACAAGTACTATTCACTTGAGTACTATTCAATTGAAAAATATATTTCTTTTTTGTCCAAATTATTTTTGGTACATGAATATTATTCTTGAATTTTACTCTACAAAGCAGTATCATGTTGACAATTTGGACGTTATTGATTTTTGGATAAATTAAATTATAAATCTTTAAAATTTATTCTTGAACTTGTTTTATTGAATTATTATATCATTGTCATCATCCTCATGTTTATATTGTGATTAAAGTCATATTTGGCTTACGTGCATAGATGGACTTGGTATGATTATGACCAGGGATTATTCGGTATAATCATGACCGTAATGTGACGAATGATGTGGTAAAAGTCCTCATTGGCCTGTAGTTCATTGATGGACAGTTGTTGGTATGATTATGACCAGGGATTATTCAGTATAATTATGACCATTGATGATTACATGAATATCCTTGGCCGTGGTGCAGGGATGATTCAATTTTATTTATTAAGTTGAGTCTCAGCGATAAATTTGATGAAAAACTTTTTAAATCATAGAAGATAGTAGATTTTATGCTCTACTTGACTCTTCTAATGGATTGCTTATTTTCGTTGCAGCTGTTGATCTAAAACTTGTTGTCGATTGTATTCTATCGGTTGTTATCTTCGTTGAAGGCTAAGGATAATCATAGCGCCATTTATCTTGACCTTCTCATTTTCGTTCTCCTCCCTCGATCGCACATACAATCAGTATACATACGAACAAAATCCCCACCCATAGAAAGCAACCCGTAGACACCACCTTCCCGCCCCCAAATTCATCCCCATAAACAATCATACCCCCAACACATTCATCGCCATTAATGCCATCATGCAGATCCCTTGACAAATTTCAGTAGTCAAAAAACACCATCCTCGCTGGTACCCATGAAGCAGAGCTGCCACGTCACGAAGTTGCTCACCACCGTCGCCCAGTAAACCCCCTGACCCCGATCAAACACTTGCAAACTCTCCATCCTCATCTTGGAGAACCCGCCGTCTGACACCATTCCGATGGTTGCACTAATTAAAAATCAGAGCAAAATCAACCAGATTAAAGCCAATTTAAAAAGCAGAGCAAAATCAACCGGATTAAAGCAAATTTAAAAAATGAACTGACCAAAAATCAATCAAAATCAAAAAATTAAGAGTACTAAGTTAATAGAATAACAAAAAAATAAAAACCCAATGAAATAGAAAATGAACTAAATCAAAACAACTTAAACTCACTTACAAGTATGAAATATACTGACCCAATTAGCAAAACCAAAACCAATTTAAAAAATGAAATAACCTAAAATGAAAATGAAGAAGAAAAATCATATCCCCAATTAATGTCAAGAAATTACAACTATGAAGTATATACTAACCCAATAAACAAGCAGAAAAATTACAAACCCAACGAGATTTAAACCAGAAAAATACATTCTAGTGGAGAATTAAGAGAAATTGGAGCTTAGTGGGGCTTTCAAACATGAAGGTGAGAGTATCACTTCCATCATCGGCCTTAATGGTAATTATATCATCATTTCCGGCGCACTTTAGCATCTTAGTCATATTACCCAGATTCATCCCCATGGAAATATTCCTATCACACTGATAATGCTCAAAACCCTCCGATCTAAGAAGCAACGACACCAGCGCCACGTGGCTCAAATCCATGGCTTGGAGGGAAAATCCGGTGGCCGAGCAGTCAAAATTGGTGTCATTGACGAGGTCTTTGATGGAATCCATCACAGTCTTGACAAGACTCCATTGGACTAACCTTAACTCCAACATTTTTGTGAGAATTGGACTGCTTTATGGGGAAATTAGGGTTAGGGTTTGAAGGAAAAAGAGTGGGAGAGCAGGGGAGAGAGATTGAGGGTGAGGCTTTGCCATCTCCAATTATCCTAGCTAGCATGCCATGGTCAATGAGGTTTTTATAGATTAAACTTTTTATTTACTTTGTTTTAATTAAGAGTTAAGTTTCTCTTTTCAGCCTAGTTAGCAAAATTAGATGAGATGTCACCTCCGTTTGTCAATGTGGCAGATTCGCTAACGTGAGGGGCACGAATGACTTGATTTTTGTAACGTTAAGGGTACTTTTGGAAAAGAATTAGTTTAGAGTGTAAGTGGGACATCGGGGTAAATGTTATGGGCATTTTTGAACCTTTGCCCAATATAAAATATTATGCAGATGTTACTGTGACAATAATTGAATCAAATAACGTGAGATACTATGCAGCAATTACTGTAGCAATAATTGAGTAAACTGAGTGACTTCTTACGTAAGCATCAATAACGTGTGCTACTATGAAACCACGCATATTACTGTATTTTTACCATCGGGTATTTCAACAGTTAATGGTAAAACTTTTGCCGTTAGTTTTATAAAAAGTTATTTCTGTCATTTTCTAACTCCAACAATTATTCCGTTGTGGGGTCCATCAATGATAGTGTCGTCGAACGAATATTTCCTGACAAAAAGAATATTTCCCGACCAAATGAATATTCTCCGACACAACGAATATTTTATATCAACTTGCTTACTTTGCAAAAAAATTCACATATCACCCTTAACTTTAACCTTTTATCAATTTAATCATTTACTAAATAGAATAATAATTATAAGAAAATTGAATACTTTCATTTCATAAAATTCGGGGTCTTACAAGCTGGGTAGAGTGGGGGTAACAGGGGAATAGAACGATGGTCTATAGCTGTTAAGGTTCTCCCTAAACAGTATGGAAATAATTTTATTGAGAACTTTAAATAAGTGTGTTGTATTTTATACGTCATTTAACTGTTGATTTTGGTGAACCGAATAGGGTGAGGTGAACCCAACTTTGGAAGGGTGTTTTGCCACTATCATACAAAATGTCTAATGACCTACGACTTTTGTGACGACCCCAAATCCAGGTACTTGAAACCCGAACTCGGTTCTCCACGATACCATTTCTTTAAGCTGAATAATACTAAATAATAATACATTCGAACTTAATTTACATACATCAAAGTTTACTTCCCAGTGCACGCGACCTTCAAATACATTCCTTACAATACTTGAATAGATACCAATACAACTATAACCATTAACTCATAATACACACTTATTCAATCGACTTTCCTTTTCTTTTTTGTAGGTTCTGAGCCTTGAAAGTTGCTTCATACATAATGAAAACATTTAATTTAAGCAAGGATGAGCATTTAAGTGCCCGACAAGTAATAGCAATATATATATAATTTGAAAGAATATAAGTATTCTCTTTACATAACACTTCTACAACGAATTGAAAGTTGTGAAGTAATCTATCTTGATAAAAATTCACATAACAACTCTCTTTCAAATTCTTTAAATTTGGCTCTGGCTCTACCCTTGAATAGGGTTTAAGAAACATACTATGAACATTCTTTTCATTTTGAAAAGGTTTAGCGGAATTCTATCCTCAAACCAAATCATAACTTACAGCAACACGGAGGGTGATCGACCCAGATTGTACTGTGATTGATCAATACTACATAACTTGAACGAAATTCATCGCTTCACTCTCTATCGCGCATGCAAAAAATCTTCCATATAGGGATATTCATACATGCACGGTTCCAAACCCAAGGTTTTAATCTTGCTCAACAATAATATGTAATTCAACATATATATATACGGGTAATTGACAAAGGTGTATCAACATGTGAACAAATGCTATGATTATCCAAGTGGGGACACTTGTATAACCATTTATAGAAATCAATGAGCGTAATATATATCCGAGCTAACATGTCGATAATCAAAGAGTACATAAACATGCGAGGATAGAATAATTACGAAACTTCTTACTCATGTCCATTGCATAAAGAAAATGCAAAGGTAGGATACTTGCACGATTCAACGATTACAAATCTCAACTTAGGTTTTATCTCTTTATCACAACCTATCAATAATCGGATCATTCGTTCGATTAGAACAATATATCTTAACACATAAGATGATCAGTTTATTACGACAAAGACATAGTCTAATCACATAATCAAAGTGATCATACTTTTAGTTCCTATTCTATACTTGAAATATTTTTATACATTTTCAAATATCTCATCCATGCTCTTACGATAGCCTTTTCTTTCTTTTATATAGGTCCGACGACATTTGTTTGGCGCATCGACAAACTGACTTTTATTTGCAAATACCGAGTCTAAGACTCTTATTCTATACTCAACAACATCAGTAAATATCGGACATCTTATTTTTAATCATTTTCGCAAATTTCGTAAATTGAAAAATTTAAAATAATTCAAATCATTACTAAAGGGCCTATAGTGATATAAGCACATACTATAGGTGTTCTTCTTCAAATTCGAACTTCATAATCGGTTCTCAAGTCACTAGTTTGGTAAAATTTATAACTTTCAAATATCGGAATCATAATTAAATGATTTAAAAATTAAACAATTCCATTATCATTAATAGTTTAATTAATACTAAACTATTAATGAAACCATCGCTAAAATATAAAAGTTATTTATAATAACTCAAACTATTTTTAAAACATTTATATTACCCAAATAATTATCATTAATATTTAAATATTAATGTACTATTTATCCAAATATTAAAAGTCATTAATTATAACTTAAAATATTTTTAAATCCTTAATATCCTCTTTATATGGTTTTTAAATAAGTAAAACCATTTTTAAACTATTTATTTAATATTAATCATTAAATAAACTAAATATCATTAATATTATCTTAATATCATTAATATTTAATTATTAATGAAATTATCATTTAAATATTAAAAGTTATATTTTATAACTTAAAATATTTTTAAATACCTTATTTTCATTTAAAATGATTTTTATAATATTAAAATCATTTTTAAACTAAATTATTTAATATAATCATTAAATAACTTTAATATCATTAATAATTATTAATTAATGAAATTCATCACAAAATATTAAAAGTCATCACAAATAACTCATTTACATAATCAATTCCAAGCCAAAATAAACATAGTAAACTAACTAGTTTATTAACAACACTAACTAAACTTCAAAAATTCAAACTTTAACTAACAATTAAAAATAATAACATTACAAAAATTAAATAAGAAACATACCCGGAAAAACGAATTCCACAGACTGAATACGCACTTCCACGCCAAAATTTAACTAAGGAGATCTTTATAAAAAGTTCTCCCACAACAAAGCCTTTCTCAAAAATTGGAGGCCTTATTTTTGGTGAATGAAACAAAGGCCAAGCCCTTCTATTTATAGGTTTAGAAAATGGTGAAGTTCTCAATTTAGTCGATGTGAGACTTGGTTTATACTAATTTTTCAATAGCTCACTTTGCGATTTTCTAACGCATTGCTCATAACTCTGATTAATCTGATTTTTGGATATGTTATACATGGTATATAAGACTATTTTTAAAAAATCTGAATTACCCAATTCGGGTTCATTAGGTAGCCCAAACAAAGGCATCAAAAGTGGGACGTTCATATAGCTTTTCAATCTCGTTTCAGCTTTACCCTCTTTCGCTAAAAACAATCATAACTCTTTCATTTTAAAACATTTCGAAAGCGATTCTTGAGCCCACGCTGAAGCTAACTTCGGGGCTACAACTTTTATTCTTTTACCATTTCCAAATTCGAACACATCAGCCTGTAAATTCCGTTCAAATGGATCGACCGCACTTGTTGAGAAGTTTTGACACTACTACTTTGAAATGTCATAACTCTCTCCTCCGATATCGGATTTAGTCCGCTTTTGAGTCTATGGAAATCTTATTCGGTTTACTATAACATACCAAAAGCCCAGAAGGTTTTAGAAACATTAACTGATTGAAACGATTGTCCCGAATAGCACATCCCACTGCCGACGACTTTTAGTTTTGAGAAATTTGACACATTTCCTTCCAATCACCGTAATTCCCTCATCCGAGGGGTGGAATGAGGTCATTCCAAAGCCTATGGATTCCTAACTCGAGTGCACTACAATATATCAAAAGCCCAGACCTTTTAAAGCACAAAAAGTGGACGAGAATGCCCCCATTACGAATCGCCCAAAAAGCAGTTTATCATGATCCATCAACCATGTTTGACCATCTATAACTTCTAATCTATACATGATATGGACTTGATTCTTTTGCGATTAAAGACCACATATCGGGCTACACATAACAACTTTTGAAGAACAAAACTCATGATCGAGCAAAGAGTTATGGCCTCTCGACATTTGGTGAAAAAATAACGTAAATTCGGTTTTTCCAACATGCTTAAATCTTCAAATTGCAAGTGCACTTTGATGTTATGGGTCTTTGATTTATCAACCCATATCATCAATTAACATTCTATTACACAACTTTAAACAATCAATTGCATCAAATAACATCGAATCAAAGGATTTCTAGGTTTAGTGTTCTTATACCCTTTTTGCCAAAAATTCTTGATTCTTGCTTCTGATTTGTTATGGGTGATGGTTGGGTTTTGTTTAAGAGTGTATGGGCAATCTTGTACAAGGAAATTAAATATAATATTTAATCACTAGATTTAATTCTTATAATTTACCAATTAACTTCTATCCTTTGGTAAATTAAAACACTTATACAATAACATCGAAATTAAACCCGATAATTAAAATTAGGGTTTCTCAACGTCATCAATTAGGGTTTCTAATTGACCATTTGTGGTTCTTTAATTATACGTGTATGTTCTTAACACGATTAATTCTGCTTTCTAATTTCAACCGGTTAGGGTTATAATAATTAGGGTTTGTCCTAATTATCGACGCATACAACAATAATTAGGGTTTCTTCTAATTACAGATATTCTTATTCACAAGAATTTCATATACACAATACTACTCGTAAATACCCTATAAGCGAGTTTAATAATTAGGGTTTCACAACACGGTAATATGCTATGACCTAATTGGACCGTCATTGCTCAATATTATCTGTCGTCAGCATACCTACCTAGTACATAATTATGGTATTTGTAAAATTATTATATAAATAATATAATATTATTATTCTCATCTCTTGATCACAATCCCAATCCAGAGTTTGGATCTCATGTCCGACTTATTCTTCAGACACAAAGATCAATAATCAAGTTAAAATAATTAACTTAAATATTCTGAACAATTCATATAATAAAATATTTATTATATAAATCTAATTATCACTTCATATATTATTTCTAATCATGTTTTCATGGAAAATAATTAATAAAAACATTTCGGCTTACAGAAATTTATTACCATATAATTTGTGGTAATTAATAATTCCAAAATTATTTCTAATTTTTCAAGTAATAAATGTATTCGCATTTATCGTTCACTTTACTTGACACTTAGTCTCGTCATTAAATAAAAAAAAATTATACACAAAATTTTTTATTTATTTTATATAGAAAATCTCGAGTTATTACATTCACCCTCCCTTATAAGGATTCCGTCCCCGGAATCACTGCTTTAAAAACTCATATGCAGAAGGTACATAGCATATAATCATTTGACGTAGATCTCGATCATACTTGATCGAATCGATCTTTAATTATTCATCATAACACTTGTCTATCCGATTAAGCGGAAATATAAGATATATAAGTTATTCAAATAGGACTGGAGTTCATTTCGCTTCACCGCCACCGTATCCGGGCCCGCTCATGTGTTGTAAACCCTGAGTTGCTTTCGTTGGAGTTCTTGGTTGAGTTTGGTCTGAAATTGCTAACGCCCCACCGCTTCTCCCCCGTGGTTACGTTCCCTCGCCTCCATTCCCCTCGTGGACGGTTCCACCTTATGCTCATCGATCCACATATGAAGCATCCATCGATCATCCTTGAGTTGGGGCGATTGGGAGAGATATGACCCTCTTTGCTCAGACTTCAGAAGCATACAAACTTGCTTGCTTCTGAGACACTCGCCAGAGTGATTCTTCCCATGATTCTTGCAACCGCACTACCTACTTCTTTATACCTTCCTACTTTACTTGCATTTTCTCAGAAAAATTCCTCATTCTTTTCTCACCCCTATTCCCACTACTACTTTCTATCTTTACTATTCCTCCTGACTTTTTTTTGTTCTTCTTCTCCTTATGGTAAAGGCTAATGGCCTCACTTCCCTGTTCAGCAATGATAGCCTTCTCCATGAGTCTTTGCAAAAGTATTGATTTGCGATCTTGACACCTTATTGTAGAGCCTGTGGTTTTAAGCGCGGCTCAAATCTCCTGCCTTCCTAGCCTCTCAGATCCACTTGATGTGGAGCAAACCTAGCTAACTCATTAAATTTTACTAAGATACTCGCAATGTGATCATGTTATCTCGCTTTAACTCCAGAATCTCACCTCCATTCTAGGCGTGCATACTAACAGAGAGATAGTTTTGAAAAATAAATCCTTAAACCTATCCCAAGTAATTTCTTCTTCTCTGTCAAGAGTCTTATTTGCCTCCCACCAAAGTTAGCTTCCCCTTTCATCATATAAGTGGCAAAAGCGGTCTTTTGCCCTCATCTACTTTAGCGATTACTAACGCCTTCTCTATCTCGTTCACCCAAGTCCGGGCTTCTATAGGGTCGGTGATCCTCTCGAATTCAGTGGTCCTACTGGCTTTGAAGTCTTTGAATTTTTGCCAAGCGATTGTCATTTGGTTTCCAGAATGGTGTTCCCTAACTGCATGCTTCGAGCTACCATGTTTGCAATGTTTTGCATCGATTAAAATTCATCGTTCCTCAAAGATTAGTAGATTCTTCTATCCTTTGGTTTCGAGTTTGACATTTTGGAGACATTATCTGGTTAAATAAAACCATAAATTATACCCTTACATTTTAAACCTTTTTGCATAAGATTAATGTATTAAACTCGTTTCATTTCTCAAACTTAGATTCATATTCATTTATCGAATATTTACACAAAGACATCCTCGCTTTAATCAACAAACTATCCCTTTGTGACTACGAAAGTCGAGATTTAAAATCTTAACCAACATAAAAGTTAAAAATAGTTCATTACTTATCACATATATTATATACATAACCCATACTACTTATTTACCAATCCTTTTTCTCGGACATTCATTCGCTCGATGTCCTTCCATCCCATAATTAAAACATCCACCTTTCTTATAGTCGAGGCAACGAGGAGAGGTGTGTCCTTCACGGATGTGTCGCGAGCCTCCATCCGTGGTCAATTTGGATTTTGAGCTTATCCTCGCTTCTTCCATTGTTTCCATTAACGCCGACGATTAACTTTTCTATCTCCCACAACCTTTCTAATGAAGAAACCTTGTTCTCCAAATCTCGCACCTCCGTTGATGCTTGAGCGGCTTCAACTTTAGTGTACGAATCACTATCTGTCAAATCCAACATTTCGGATCTCGATGCTACGCTTTTTTCCACGATAGCCACCTCGTCCGATTTGGGTTCCTAGTGAGCTTCTATTTCATCCGTTGGCCTCGATATTAGCTTCGGGGTGTGAATATGATCCTTCTTATTCCACATATCTTTCTCACCGGACATCTACATACATAAGTTACCCCGATTAACATATAGTATATATACAAAGAATCAAGAGTTCTATATATCGTTGTCTCTTATTTTGATTGACGATAAATTTATTCAATTCTCATCAACGCCTATCTCGCCGAAAGGCGCTCCATCCACTCTGATCGAATCGCATGAAGGTGATGACTAAAGCCGGTCCAAGGTATATATCCGGTGTCTTTGGCTTTTATTTCAACCTTCAACTGTCTTATTTGAATATCTCCTCCGCTCCAACCTCCTTCATAACTCTGGCTTAACTCTATCTATGCTTACAACATTCACACATATCATCACATGCTACCCAATACACCTCTCACAAGAGTAAAAGTTTTCAAATTGTCTTTGAGGGTCATATAGACCATGAACACATAGTTTTAATCGGTATTCATACTGTCAAGAAAACAAAACATTACCGTATGTTTACAATCACAAAGAAGGTAAACTACCATTAATAGTATTTTAGGTGATTAGCCTATTGTACCCTACGTCATGCATAACGTATTAATCATACCTAAGCGAATATTTACGCCATTAGATTGGATCATTTATCCAAACAACATTGTTCACCTCGGTCTTATCATAGGATTCCGCATCAAACAATTTGGTTCGGGAAATTTTTCAATGAACACTTAGAGTTTTCATAAACATTAGTCTAGTGATTCAAATAGCATAGACTCATATCAATAATTCAATTCAATCGAATTATTTAGATGTAGCCAAACCCGGTTGGCAAATTAAACTTTTTGAAAACATTTTAGAATGACGCCATGATGCCGCGTCTTGTATTAACAATCCGTTGAGGATGCCGTCATTGTATGACTTTTGTCATAACACATCATACAATAGTGGAACAAATGACTTGGTCAAATTCACACTAAGTATTCTCTGTATTTACAACTCCATCACATTTTTATCATCTACTTCAAAGTTACATGATACATGAGTGATAATTAAAAACAAATTTTGATATTTCAAATCATTTTGCGTCTAGCCAAAATAAGTAGCATAGATCAGTACTTTAAACCGTTTCAAAAATGATTACGAGTCTACATTTTTGTTTTCAAAAGCACATAGTCGTGATTTAGCTTGATGTCAAAAATTTTGAAGTTTAGCATAGCTAGAAGTTTAGGAAAACCTAACACCTTCACTAAAAATCATTTACTTAACAATCTATCATTTCCCGTAATCCATAACACTCCATTCACACAAAACTATACCCAGTTCATCAAACCACACTTATGAGTTCATAAATTGCCACAATCATATGAGTTTAAGAACTTATCCTAGTCAGGACCTTTGGCGTCCATTATTTGAGGGTTCATAAACATTTTATATAATTATGAGTCAAGAATGTCTCATAGGTATGAGTTTTAAGAACTTGAACTTAATCTTATATTCTCTATCTATGACCTATCTCACCGTTATACACCGAGAATGGAGTCATCCTCTTAATGTGCATATAACAAATAGCGCGACATGAGACATTTCAATGATTATCGATTGCGAGAAACTAAGTGGTTTTACACCAAGTATAATTCGGCTCCCATACGAAGAATCATACAACTCACCGCCTTGACATGAGTCCTCAATTGAATCCCCATCTAATACTAACCCCATTCTCCATATTTAATTTAATTCGTATTTATAATTCTCTTCCGGATCTGTACAATTGATAGTACAATTTCATACACAAAGCAATCTTTGTTGTAAACTTTCCAATCATCGATTGATTCTTTCGTCACATATAGCCTTTATCGGATCACGGGGTGATCTCATCGTATATATTACGATTTAGTTCTATATCTTGATCGTTTTATTTTACGATCTCTCATAGCTGCACTTTCGGTCTTTTAGACTCAATCTATTCCCCACTCTTTGTTTAACTTTATAATCGAGTTAGGGAACTCTATGTCTTTACACTCGCCGAGATTCATCTTTGAATCTTATCGACCAACTAACTCTATATGAGTTAATATTTATCCTAATCATTGCGGTTATTAGTCTCTGGTGTATTCCTACCTAAGCTTCATAACTAATGACTTTGATACCAACCTATAGCGACCCCAAATCCGGTACTTGAAACCCTAACTTCGGTTCTCCACGATACCATTTCTTTAAAGTTTGAATAATACTAAATAATAATACATTCGAACTTAATTTACATACATCAAAGTTTACTTCCCAGTGCACGCGACCTTCAAATACATTCCTTACAATACTTGAATAGATACCAATACAACTATAACCATTAACTCATAATACACACTTATTCAATCGCCTTTCCTTTTCTTTTTGTTCGTGTTCGAGCCTTGAGTTGCTCATACATAATCGAAAACATTTAATTTAAGCAAGGATGAGCATTTAAGTGCCCAAAGAAGTAATAGCAATTATATATAATTTGAAAGAATATAAGTATTCTCTTTACATAACACTTCTACAACGAATTGAAAGTTGTGAAGTAATCTATCTTGATAAAAATTCACATAACAACTCTCTTTCAAATTCTTTAAATTTGGCTCGCTCTACCCTTGAATAGGGTTTAAGAAACATACTATGAACATTCTTTTCATTTTCGAAAAGGTTTAATGAATTCTATCCTCAAACCGTCATAACTTACGAGCACGGAGGGTGATCACGACCTGTTGTACCTGATTGATCAATACTACATAACTTGAACGAAATTCATCGCTCACTCTATCCGCCTTACATGAAAAAATCTTCCATATAGGGATGTTCATACATGCTCGGTTCCAAACAGAAGGTTTTTAATCTTGCTCAACAATAATATGTAATTCAAATATATATATATACGGGTAATTGACAAAGGTGTATCAACATGTGAACAAATGCTATGATTATCCAAGTGGGGACACTCAGTATAACCATTTATAGAAATCAATGAGCAGTAATATATATCCGAGCTAACATGTCGATAATCAAAGAGTACATAATCTGCATATGGGATAGAATAATTACGAAACTTCTTACTCATGTCCATTGCATAAAGAAAATGCAAAGGTAGGATACTCACTCGATTCAACGATTACAAATCTCAACTTAGGTTTTATCTCTTTATCACAACCTATCAATAATCGGATCATTCGTTCGATTAGAACAATATATCTTAACACATAAGACATATTATGATACAACAAGACATAGTCTAATCACATAATCAAAGTGATCATACTTTTAGTTCCTATTCTATACTTGAAATATTTTTATACATTTTCAAATATCTCATCCATGCTCTTACATAGCCTTTTCTTTCTTTTTATAAGGTTCGACATTTGTTTGCGCATCTTGCAAACTTTTTTATCGGTAAATCCGAGTCTAAGACTCTTATTCTATACCTCAACATCTGTAAATATCGGACATCTTATTTTTAATCATTTTCGCAATTTCGAAATTGAAAAATTTAAAATAATTCAAATCATCACTAAAAAGCCTATAGTGATATAATCGTTATTATAGGTGTTCTTCTTCAAATTCGAGAACTTCATAATCGGTTCTCAAGTCAAAATACTAGTTTGGCCTTATTTATAACTTTCAAATATCGGAATCATAATTAAATGATTTAAAATTAAACAATTCCATTATCATTAATAGTTTAATTAATACTAAACTATTAATGAAACCATTGCTAAAATATAAAAGTTATTTATAATAACTCAAACTATTTTTAAAACATTTATATTACCCAAATAATTATCATTAATATTTAAATATTAATGTACTATTTATCCAAATATTAAAAGTCATTAATTATAACTTAAAATATTTTTAAATCCTTAATATCCTCTTTATATGGTTTTAAATAAGTAAAACCATTTTTAAACTATTTATTTAATATTAATCATTAAATAAACTAAATATCATTAATATTATCTTAATATCATTAATATTTAATTATTAATAAAATTATCATTTAAATATTAAAAGTTATATTTTATAACTTAAAATATTTTTAAATACCTTATTTTCATTTAAAATGATTTTATAATATTAAAATCATTTTTAAACTAAATTATTTAATATAATCATTAAATAACTTTAATATCATTAATAATTATTAATTAATGAAATTCATCACAAAATATTAAAAGTCATCACAAATAACTCATTTACATAATCAATTCCAAGCCAAAATAAACATAGTAAACTAACTAGTTTATTAACAACACTAACTAAACTTCAAAAATTCAAACTTTAACTAACAATTAAAAATAATAACATTACAAAAATTAAATAAGAAATACCCTAAAAACGAATTCCACAGACCTAATACGCACTTCCACGCCTAAAATTTAACTAAGGAGATCTTTATAAAAAGTTCTCCCACAACAAAGCCTTTCTCAAAAATTGAGGCCTTATTTTTGGTGAATGAAACAAAGGCCAAGCCCTTCTATTTATAGGTTTAGAAAATGGTGAAGTTCTCAATTTAGTCGATGTGAGACTTGGTTTATACTAATTTTTCAATAGCTCACTTTGCGATTTTCTAACGCATTGCTCATAACTCGATTAATCTGATTTTTGGATATGTTATACATGGTATATAAGACTATTTTTAAAAAATACGAATTACCCAATTCGGGTTCATTAGGTAGCCCAAATAAAGGCATCAAAAGTGGACGCTCATAATAGTTTTCAATCTCGTTTCAGCTTTTACCTCTTTCGCTAAAAGCAGTCACCATAACTCTTTCATTTTAAAACATTTCGAAGCGATTCTTGAGCCCACGCAAGCTAACTTCTGGGGCTACAACTTTTATTCTTTTACCATTTCCAAATTCGAACACATCAGCCCAGAAATTCCGTTCAAATGGATCTGCACCGCACTTGTTGAGAAGTTTTGACACTACTACTTTGAAATGTCATAACTCTCTCCTCCGATATCGGATTTAGTCCGCTTTGAGTCTATGGAAATCTTATTCGGTTTACTATAACATACCAAAAGCCCAGAAGGTTTTAGAAACATTAATCGATTGAAACAAATTGTCCCGAATAGCACATCCATCTGCTGACTTTTAGTTTTGAGAAATTTGACACATTTCCTTCCAATCACCGTAATTCCCTCATCCGAGGTCGGAATGAGGTCATTCCAAAGCCTATGGATTCCTAACTCAGTGCACTACAATATATCAAAAGCCCAGACCTTTTAAAGCACAAAAAGTGGACGAGAATGCCCCCATTACTGATCGCCTAAAAAGCAGGTTTATCATGATCGATCAACCATGTTTGACCATCTATAACTTCTAATCTATACATGATATGGACTTGATTCTTTTTGCAGATTAAAGACCACATATCAGGCTACATAACAACTTTTGAAGAACAAAACTCATGATCGAAAGCAAAGAGTTATGGCCTCGACATTTGGTGAAAAAAAATAAATCGGTTTTCCAACATGCTTAAATCTTCAAATTCGGCACTTTGATGTTATGGGTCTTTGATTTATCAACCCATATCATCAATTAACATTCTATTACACAACTTTAAACAATCAATTGCATCAAATAACATCGAATCAAAGGATTTCTAGGTTTAGTGTTCTTATACCCTTTTGCCAAAAATTCTTGATTCTTGCTTCTGATTTGTTATGGGTGATGGTTGGGTTTTGTTTAAGAGTGTATGGGCAATCTTGTACAAGGAAATTAAATATAATATTTAATCACTAGATTTAATTCTTATAATTTACCAATTAACTTCTATCCTTTGGTAAATTAAAACACTTATACAATAACATCGAAATTAAACCCGATAATTAAAATTAGGGTTTCTCAACGTCATCAATTAGGGTTTCTAATTGACCATTTGTGGTTCTTTAATTATATCTGTATGTTACTAACACGATTCGTTACTTTGCTTTCTAATTTCAAGGTTAGGGTTATAATAATTAGGGTTTGTCACAATTATCGACGCATGTGATAATTAGGGTTTCTTCTAATTACGGATATTCTTATTCACAAGTAACTTCATATATACAAATACTACTCGTAAATACCCCATAACCGAAGTTTAATAATTAGGGTTTCACAACACGGTAATATGCTTTGACCTAATTCACCGTCATTGCTCTCAATATTATCTGTCTTCACATATACCTAGTACATAATTATGGTATCGTGTAAAATTATTATATAAATAATATAATATTATTATTCTCATCTCTTGATCACAATCCCAATCCAGAGTTTGGATCTCATGTCCGACTTATTCTTCAGACATAAAGATCAATAATCAAGTTAAAATAATTAACTTAAATATTCGAACAATTCATATAATAAAATATTTATTATATAAATCTAATTATCACTTCATATATTATTTCCAATCATGTTTTCATGGAAAATAATTAATAAAAACATTTTATTTATAGAAATTTATTACCATATAATTTGTGGTAATTAATAATTCCAAAATTATTTCTAATTTTTCAAGTAATAAATGTATTCGCATTTATCGTTCACTTTACTTGACACTTAGTCTCGTCATTAAATAAAAAAAAAAATTTATACGCAAAATTTCTTATTTATTTTATATAGAAAATCTCGAGTTATCATAAGACAGGTTTGTGCACATCCACTTGCTGATTATATCTGTGACAACCCGAAAATTATAAAATCTTGAATGATTAGAATAAAGGTTAAAGAATAAAACCTAGAAGAGAATTTGAGGATTTATTTAAAATTTTTAAGAAGAACCTATATGGTTTCTTAATTGAATGAGAATAAAGAAATATGGGTTACAAAATTCCAAAATCCTAGAAATGAATTGATATGTATTTGAATGAATATCAAGAACAAGGTATTATGATACCTGTAAAATTTGATGTGAATTGAATAGTGTAAGAAATGTTATCTTAATATAGGTAGAATTTTATTAACGGAATAAGATTTCACAGGAAGAAAAATTATGAGGTTAAACCAAGATGAGTATATGTATAGAAATATATATATACTTAGTAAGGTGCTATATATAGTTTAGCAAGAGGAATAATGAATTAAGTTAATGATATAAGGATCAAGATAAAACTATGTTAGTAATTAAGATAGCTTGAATGTGGGCCTTGATTGGCAAATAAGAAGATAAATAAGTTTAAATTTATTAGGTAATATGATTAGCAATAAAAATGGCGTAAGATAAAACTCAAAATTTGATTTAGAGATAGAATTTTGAAGCACGAACTACTCGGTTGTGTCCGGAATGTCAAGTTTAGTCAGAAAGGACAGTAAACACAAAATGTGTAAAGGTTGACTTTTGATCAAAGTTAACAGTTGACTTTTTATGGAGAAAAGTCAAAATTAGTGTGAGAAGTGCAATATGTTATGATTATGTGAATTATGTGTGTGATTAGATAAATATACATTATATAATGTGTATACATTTGTTTTGTATGTAAAAGTGAAATAAGAATTAAGTTATATAACCTAATATATATATTAGGTGTGATAATTAAATAACCTAAGAGGTTATAATATGGGGGAATATTAGTATATAAATATATATACTAACATTAAGAGATTTATTTTATATATCTCAAATAATTAATTTTATAACCAAATCTAATTGGGTTATGAAATTAAAAAGGCATAAGTAAGGAATTTATTTTCAAGTGTAAGAAATAAAAACCCTAATTAAATGATTAGGGTAAAATAGAATTAAAAGTATTGGATTATAATAATATCATAGCCCAATAATTTATTTAGAGTTCAAGTGAATTAAAATTTAATGGACTAAGGAAGTTATATTATTTAAACAAGCCCAATTATATTTTTAGTGTGGGACTTGTAGATAAAATTAATTCAAGGGCAATTAGTTTATTAAATTAGCCTAAGAGGTCATGTATAAGATAAATATAGTAATGACCCAATTGAATTAATGGGGAAGCCAAGTTCAATTTTGTAAGCAAGCATGATAATAAAAGTGCAAGCCCATTAAACATTTAATTGCAAGCCCAATTATTAAGGAACATGTGAGAGGATAATAATAATAATAAAAAATTATATTAATTTAAGAGATATTTTTATTATCTCAAGTTATTAATTTTATAACTTAATTGAAACAAGTTTAATTGGGTTATAAAATTTAATGTACAAGATTGATGATTTAAATTCTAAATATTTGGAATGGATACCCTAATTAAATATTTAGGGTGAGATAAGATGGATATGATTGGACTATGTTAATATTACATAGCCCAAAGGATTAATTGAAAGCCCAAAAGAAATAAATTTTAAGCCCAAATTGGAGAAGGGCATTTTGGGCATTTAATAAAGCAATTAAAAAAAAGATGTGGAAGCTAAGAGGCCACATGGTCGGTAATTTTAGAGGTGGAAAGGAGAGGAAGAGAGATATTTATCTTATATCTATATTTAAAAAAGGAAGCATATTCTTTTTCTTTATTCTCTTTCATCCCATTCCTTATTAGCTAACAAAAGAGAGAGAGAGAGAACCGTGAAAGGAAAATCGAGAGGGATAGAGAGAAGAGGAGAGGCAAGCCATGGAAGAATGAAGGAGAGAGAAAAATTCTCCATGAAGAAGAAGAAGAAGAAAAAGAAGAAAGGTATAAAATTATTTTTCCTAAACTTTTCTCTAATTTATTTTAGGGATTTGATGAACGGGGTTTATAATATGGATGTATAAAACCCTTTAATCTATGTGATTTATATGAATTCAAGTATGGATCTACCCATATTGGGTGTTGATTTGGTTGGAATCAAAAGGAAAAGAAAAAAAAATTCTAGTTTAGAAACCCAAAATTTCTATGTACTTTGAAAATCCACCGTTTTAAATCTATAACTCCTTTTTACGATCCGTTAAAGAGGGGTGCTAGATATATGTGTTTACTAGTTAACCCAAGTGGTAGCACTCAAAAAGGATGAGTTTACAAGTCATAGTGACTGATTAAGCCAAATTAGTCCCGTTTTTCTAACAAAAATTAAAATTATTTTGGACCTGTTAGAAGCGGGGGAATTTTCGTCCAATTTTTATGTTTTAAAAATTCTGGAAAAATTTGGAGTGATAATAGCAGAAGATATGAAGGTTTTGTAAAAATTTGAGAATTTTTAGCCATACGGTTTGAGAGTTATGGATTTTACAGTGAAGGGCTATTTTTATGAAACCACCCGAATAGTTCTCTGTGTATAAGTCCAAAAATTACAAAAGTTTTACTGAAAGTACATGTGTATAACAGGAACATACTGTAAAAATTGCAGAATTTTTGGAGTTAATCTCGATTTATGAAAAATTTTAGAATATTTGGCTATTATGGACTATTTAAATATAGTAAATGGATTTTAAAAATTCCAGGAAAAATATATGTTCAATATGGAACTATATTATGTTAAATCTCAGAAAAGAAATATTTTTGGGACTGATTTGGTATTTTTCATCTAAATGATGATAAATGGATTTAATTAAATATATGATATCCAAAAATATGAAAAATATGATTTATGACTTGAGACCCTTGAGCATGGTTTATGCAGATTTTTGATGAAGTTTTGGGTCGGGTGTGAAGTGTTGTGATGTTTATGGCATTTTAGAATGTTTAATGAGTTAATTAAGGAAAGAAAAACACTTGAACTAAATTGTTTATTAATGTGATTAATGACTTAAATTATTTTTTTATATGACTAATATTATTGGATTAAGATATTATTAGTAGTATTTGACTGGAATGTTATTAAAAGGTTAATAACCGTAGCGTAAAATATTATTACATAATTAATAATATTCGACGGGAGATTAAAATAAGAGATTTATGTTATTTTTCAATATAATTATTGAATTTGGTATTCAATGAACTATGTTATGCTTGTAATAGACTAAAATGAGAATTAAGGGTGCTGAATTGGATTTTGGATTGCTGAAATTATAAAATCCCAAATTTTACGTATAAAGATTTAATTTTCTCAAAATATTTTTTTCAAAATTATGGTGTGGATTTGAGATAATGTTATAGTTGTGGGTAATATTTAGAAATTTTGAAAAAGTATGTAAGCTGTTATATAATATTTGATTGGTCAGGGAATATTCTTTTTGTCGGGTAATATCCAAATGACAATGATACAATCATTAGTGGACCCCATTAATGGAATTATTGTCGGATTGAGAAAACGACAACAATATTTTTATGAAAATAACGGCGGAAGTTTTACCTTTAAAACTGTGGAACTACTCGGTAGTAAAAGTACAAGAATACGCGTGGTTGCATAGTAAGAAGACATGGTATTGGTTATTGATGCTTTACATGAGAAGTCACTTAGTTATACTCAATTATTAACTCGTAATTCACGCATCATATCTCTCATATTATTGATTCGATTATTGTCACAAGATTATCATCGTATAATATGATATATTATTAAATTAATAATTGAGACAACAAAGTTATTCATATTATTAAATTGCAATATTTACAATGTCTAGAAGTTACATCGAGGAGAGGTTTGGTCATCTAATTGCTACCAATAAGGAGAAATCCTTATCGAAAAGCCCCTCTTTCCCGAGAACGACCTGGTTGTTAAATATTGTGAGTTATAATATTAATGATGAATAAGTTCGTGTTGATTAAAGATGAAATTGATAGTTCCATTGTGTTGGAATTAGCAGTGTTAGTGAAAATCAACATTTATTTCGATAATAATTGATGTCTGGAAGTTATCAGGTAATTAATCGAATAAATGAGGAATTAATTTCTATTAATTCACATGATTATAACTAATTGTTCACATGTGTGTACTATTGATTCACATTCATGTACTATTAGAGGAGTTGGTGCAAGATTGATAATACTTGCATGACTAAGTTAAAGATGGAGGTATAGATGGAGATACTATACTGTTATTCGTATTTTCACATGATTATAACTATTGAATCACATGATTGAACTATTGATTCACATTATTTACTATTAGGGGATATTAGGGGAGGTGGTGCAAGTTTGATAATACTTGTAGGACTAAATTAAAAATGAAAGAAAAGTTGAAGGTATTGTACTGTAAAATTTCGAGCCCCAAAACGTGCAATTATCGAAACTATATTTTCCTATAAATAGAAGCTCATTCTTCCTTCATTTCTCACCAATTCACTAAAGCTATATAGCAATTATTATAGAGAGAAATTATAGATAGAAAGAAGAAAAGAAGTCTGCTACCTCTCTACTCCATTATCCAGTTTCGTTCTAAGGTAAGGAGTATTATTTCTTTCGTATTCTTGAAGAGAGCTATTGTTATTCTATTCCTCATTATTATGTTGGAATAACCTGTCTATGCAAAGTACCGCATACATGGGGAAATTCTTCTGTTATTCCATTCTTTATTATTCATTGGAATATCACATGCATGCGTGACACGCATGACACAGTTCCATTATTTATTATTCATTGTTGGAATAATGCATGCATCTTGGTCTATTGCATGCCCGGGGAATTTTGTTGTTATTCCATTCTTTATTATTACATTGGAATATCCATGCATGCAGCGACATGCATGACACAGTTCCATTATTTATTATTACATTGGAATAACTCGTCTGCATGTGGTCTATCGCATGCTCGGTGAATTCTCATTGTTATTTCATTCTTTATTATTATGTTGGAATATCACTGCATGCGGATTTCGCATGACCAGTTCCATTCTTTATTATTCATTGGGAATAACATTCATGCGGTCTATCGCATGCGTGGTGAATTCTTCCTGTTATTCCATTCTTTATTATTCTATTGGAATAACTGCATCTATGTGGATTACCCAGACTAGTCTGCCGCTACGTTCTCATTTCACGAAAAAAGAACAATGAAAGCAAAAAGGTGAGCTCAACTAGCCCGAGAAGAAATATTATGACTAAGATAATGCGAGAATAAATTATCGTTAGCCTTCAACGATGTTAAAGCGATACAATATAACAAACATCAAGTTTCACCGCAATGAACAAGCAATCCATTAGAAGAGTCAAGTAGAGAATAAAATCTACTATCTTCTATGATTTAAAAGGTTTTTCATCACTTTTATCACGAGACTCGACAATAAATAATCCACATCATCAAATCATCCCCTGCACTTTCTGGTCAAGGATATTATTTAGTATCACGACCACGAATTATCCATGCACTACGGGCCAAAGATAATCGTGTTTTTATCAACGGTCCTGATCATTCCATAAAACAATTCATCTTTGCACCCTTGGCCGAAGAGAATCCATAGCCATAATCATACCAAAAACTGTCCATCAATGCACTACGGGCCAATGAAGACTTTTTTCACATCATTTGCAACATTACGGTCATGATTATACCGAATAATCCCTGGTCATAATCATACCAAGTCCATCTATGCACTACAGGCCACAGATGACTTTCAACATAATATAAACATGAGGATGATGACAATGACATAATAATTCAATAAAACAAGTTCAAGAATAAATTTTAAAGATTTATAAGTTAATTTATCCTAAACTCAATAATGTCCAAATTGTTAACATGATACTGCTTTGTGGGGTAAAACTCAAGAATGCTCAGAAGAATATTTCCATAAAAAGATACTGGATGAAGCGCAAATATCAAGGATATTCCACTAATTTCATGGAGTATAAAAGCCAAAACTTTAACCAACTGAGTATAATAAAGAATGGAATAACAAAAGAAATCACCAAGTATACGATAGACCGCCATGCGCATGAGGTTATTCAAGAGAATAATAAATAACGAGAATTCGGTCATGCAGAACGCACAGATAGGATATTCCAACAGAATAATAAATAACGGAATCAGGTCATGCGTAAACGCATAGATAGCAACAGAATAATAAATAACGGAACCAGGTCATGCGTAAACGCACGGACAGGATGTTCCAACTGAATAATAAAGAATGGAATAATGAAGAATTTCACCATGTATGCGGACTTACATGATGAGGCGAGTTATTCAACATAATAATAAAGAATGGAATAATGAAGAATTTCACCAAGTATAGGGTGGTCCGCGTGTCTGAGTTATTCCAGAGAATAATAAAGAATGGAATAACAGAAGAATTTCACCATGTATGCGGTACTTCACATAGACAGGTTATTCCAACATAATGATAAAGAATGGAATAACAAAAGAATTTTACCAAGTATAGGGTAGCCCGCGTATACAGGTTATTCTAACAGAATAATAAAGAATGGAATAACAGAAATTCTCTTCATGAATATGAAAGAAATAATACCCCTTACGAGTACAACAAATAATATCTCTTACCTTAGAAGAATCTGGATATAGGAGTAGTGAAGTAGCATAATACTTTTCTTCTTTCTCGTTATAGTTTCTCTATCTAGAGTTTCAGTGAATTCATAAGAAATAATGAAGGAATGAGCTTCTATTTATAGGATAATGGACTGAATAGTAACTAATTCATGAACGGTCCAGATTGATTTACTTTTAAACGGATGGTCCATATTGATTTACTATATAGTATTAATAAAATATTCTAATAAAATAAAATCTTTTAAATAAAATAAAATATATTCTATTTATAATCTAATAAAACGAATAACTTTATAAAAGTATTACTCGCTTTTATATAAAAAGATTTTACTATGCAAATCTTATACGCAGCCTTTATGCAAATCTTATGCATAATAGAATATTATATATTCTATTTATAGTTTAATAAAACAAATAACTTTATAAAAGTATTACATTTTATATAAAAAGTTTTCTGTTTTATTATATTTATAATAATAATAAAACAAAACTTATTACCTTTATTATAATTCACAATATTAATCGATCAGGTCGTTCCCAGGAAAGAGGGGGCTTTCCAATAAGGATTTCTCCCCGTTGGCGCGCAATTAGGTGACCAAACCTCTCCTTGACAGAACTTCTAGACATCGTTAATATTGCAAATAATAATATTAATAACTTTGTCGTCTCAATTAATGATTTAATAATATATAAAATATTGACAATAATTAAATCAAATAATGTTAGATACTATGCAGCAATTACTATATCAATAATTGAACAAAACTGAGTTACTTCTCACGTAAGCATCAATAATCAATAACGTGTGCTACTATGCAACCACGCGTATTACTGTACTTTTAACACCGGGTGTTTCAACAGTTAACGGTAAAGCTTCCGCCGTTATTTTCATAAAATATTTTTATCGTTTTCTCAATCCGACAATAATTCTGTTGCGGGGTCCACCAATGATTGTGCCGTTGTACGAATATTCCTTGTTAAAATGAATATTCCCCGACCAATCGAATATTATATAACAACTTGCGTACTTTGCAAAATTTATAAATATTACCCACAACTATAACATTATATCAAATCAACACCATAATATAAAAAAAATATTTCGAGAAATTTAAATCTTTATTCATAAAATTTGGGATCTCACAATCTCCCCTCCTTATGAAATTTGGCCTTCGAAATTTACGTACGTACCTGTAACAACCCGGGTCAAATCCTGAGTCCGGAACAAATCTTGGGTCAAATTCCAAGTCCGAATCGAATCAAATTCATCAAAATAAGGCCTCAAACTACTGGCCCAATAGTATCTTCTTGGGTCAACTTAGCCCACCACAGGCTCACCCAAAAGGTCATGACTTTAAGGTATTATTGGTAGTAACTTATTTCCTTATATGCAAACAATTTTTTTTTCCTATCTTTCAATGTGGGACTGGGATGTTACAAACTCCCCCACTTAATTTTTGAAGTCCCCGTCAGAACCGATCACACACACAGCCCAAAGATTTTTGCTTCTCTAGCCATTGTGGGATAATACCGGCTGGCTTCGTGTCCCTACCTTCGGACCTCCATCTCTCCATTGTGGGATAATACCACCAGCCTTCGTGTCTCCACATCCGGCATCCCGATCGGATGACCTGACCCGAGCTTTCGAGAGTCGGCTCTGATACCATACTCTGTAACACCCCCTTTCCGAAATAGAAAGAGAGGTTACTCAAAATATAACAAAACTAATGAATTTAATAGCAAGGCTCAAAGCCACAAAAGAATAGTCTTAATAACTGATAAATACCACAAGTCAACCATAATAAATCTCAAACTGTCTCAAACCACAATCTAAAATAATTATTATAATTCCAAGTAAACTGACACATCAAGTCTAAACAGAATATTTCTAAATCATTGGAATGAATGGAGCTCTCATCACACTTGCCCTTGATCCCCCTGATTACCGGCCGGAAGAAAAACACAGCATGAGCCAAATGCCCAGTACGTATATAGAATACAAATAATGAACCAAAATAACTAACTCAATTAAATGAAATGAAACGAAATGAACAAAACTAACACAACGAAATAATAGGCTGAATCAAATGCCTGGGTGTTATTTCATACCGAACTCAGAACAAAACAGAAATATACCTTGCCACACAGGAAAGTCACACACATTGGACCGCGAATCCAATGCATGTAAAATTGGAAGGTGTGTTTGGCACAAACATCACCAATCCGCAGAACAGAATAGAACAGAAGACTAGGGTCGACCCATACACCTTCCATAACAAAACACCAAATGGCTAACTCCCAACGGAGCATAAAACGGAGACGCCGTGGACACGAGACATACTTGGAGGTAACGCGAGTCTATAGGCTACATTTCCTACTCGGTCAAGAATCTGAAATGGACCAATAAATCGTGGATTGAGCTTTCCTCTCTTCCCGAATCTTGTAACTCCCTTCCATGGGGCAACACGCAACAATACATGATCCCCAATACTAAATTCCACGTCCTTTCGATGAAGATCCGCATAACTCTTTTGTCGATCTTGTGTCATTTGTATACGTTGTCAAATCATTTGGATCTTTTCTGTAGTAATACGTACCAACTCTGGTCCCAACAATGTTGCTTCACCCACGTCATCCCAACATACTGGAGAGCAACACTTTCTTCCATACAATGCTTCGAATGGAGCTACCCCTATACTTGCTTCGATAAGCTGTTGTTGTAGGAGAATTCCACTAATGGTAAATACTTATCCCAACTCCTTTGAAGTCAGGACACGAGTCTTAATAGATCTTCAAGAGTTTGAATAGTCTCTCTCGATTGTCCGTCCGTTTGAGGATGGTATCTTAGAAATCAATCGTAAATCCGTGCCCATAGCTTTTTGCAAGCTAACCCAAAATTATGAAGTGAATCTTGGGTCACGATCCAAAATTATGGATACTGGCATGCCATGAAATCTCACAATCTCATTTACATACATATGAGAAAGACGTTCAAGGGAATAAGTCTCTCGTATCGGCAAGAAATGAGCAGACTTAGTTAATCTATCAATAATAACCCAAATAGCATTTATACCTTGAGAAACCGTGGGAAGACGTAACAAAATTCATGGTAATATGTTCCCACTTCCATTTTGGAATCTCAAGTGGTTGCAATAGACCCTTAGGTACTTGATGCTCCGCCTTTACACGTTGACAAGTTAAACACCTCGAGATAAACTTTACAATCTCTCTCTTCATATTGTTCCACCAAAATGTATATCGAAGATCACGATACATTTTGGTACTTCCAGGATGGATTGCAAACAGTGTATTGTGTTCCTCCATCATGATCTTGTTCTTCGAATCAGAATCATTAGGAACACAAAGTCTGGAGTGGACTCGAAGTATTCTTTCTTCATCGATTCTTGCTTCTGGAATAGCACCTTCTTGTACTTTCTTCTTTATATGCATCAGCTCCGGGTCGGTGGCTTGAGAAACTTTAACTTTATCGATTAAAGTTGGTTCTATGCGTATACTTGGCATCATCGCACTTGTTCCTGCATATGATCTTCTACTCAACGCGTCAGCTATCACGTTTGCTTTTTCAGGATGGTATTGAATGGTGTGGTCATAATTTTAACAGCTCGAGCCAACGTCGTTGCCGCATGTTGAGTTCTTTTTGGGTGAAGAAATATTTGAGGCTTTTATGGTCTGAATATATCTCCATTTTCTCCCCATATAGATAGTGCCTCCAGATCTTTAGCGCGAAAACGACTGCTGCCAACTCTAGATCATAAGTAGGATAATTCCTCTCATATTCTTTAAGTTGTCGTGAGGCATAGGCTATAACTTTCCCATGTTGCATGAGAACACATCCTAACCCTTTGCCTGAAGCATAACAAATCCATCCGAACCAGATGGTATTGTCAGAACAGGTGCCGAAATGAGTCTCCTCTTAAGCTCTTGAAAACTCTTCTCGCATTCCTCGCTCCATACGAATTTTGTATCTTTCCGAGTCAGCTGAGTTAATGGAGTAGCGATTCGAGAAAATCCTTACATGAATCTCCGATAATAACCAGCTAAGCCCAGAAAACTATGTACTTCGGTCACCGTCTTCGGTTGCTCCCAACTTTGTATTGCTTCAATCTTTGCTGGGTCGACAGATACTCCATGTTTTGACACCACGTGCCCAAGGAATGCTACTTCCTCAAGCCAGAACTCGCATTTCTTCAACTTGGCATATAACTTGTTTTCATGAAGCCTTTGGAGTACCAGCTTCAAATGGTGCCCATGATCTTCACGGCTTTTAGAATATATTTGGATGTCATCAATAAAGACAACAATGAACTGATCCAAATAATCCTTGAATACTCGGTTCATCATATCCATGAAAGCCGCAGGAGCATTAGTCAATCCAAAAGACATGACTAAGAATTCATAATGCCCGTACCGAGTTCTGAAGGCAGTCTTTGGAATATCCTCAGTTCTAATCTTCACCTGATGATATCCAGAACGAAGATCGATCTTTGAAAATAATTGTGCTCCTTGCAACTGATTAAACAGGTCATCAATACGAGGTAGCGGATACCTATTCTTGATAGTGACATGGTTCAATTCTCGGTAGTCAATACAAAGTCGCATACTCCCGTCTTTCTTCTTTACAAATAAAACAGAAGTACCCCAAGGAGATGTACAAAGTCGCATACTCCTGTAGTTGGACCTTTAACTCCTGAAGTTCAATAGGAGCCATTCGATATGGGGTTTTAGAAATGGGCTTTGTACCAGGTTCAAGATCAATAAAGAATTCAACTTCACATTCTGGGGGTAGACCGGGAAGTTCTTCAGGAAATACGTCAGAAAATTTACTGACAACAAGAATATTATTCAAATCTGACGTGTCTTTATTCAAATCCATAACATGGGCTAAAAAAGCTTGACATCCGTTTTTTAATAAACGAATAGCTTTATGGCTTGATATAACAATGATTGATTTTAATGGTTTAGTTGCTTGAATTCGTACAACAGGTTGGTTAGGAATATGAAAACTAACAACCTTACAAAAACAATCAATTTTGGCATGATGAGTAGTTAACCAATCAATCCCTAAAATCACATCAAAAGCATGTATCTTTAAAGAGATAAGATCAACAGGTAATGTGATGGTGCCAACTTGGATCAAACAAGATTTATAAACAGTGGATGTGATGAAAGTTTCTCCTAACGGAGTCTCCACAGATAAATCAAAGTCTAATTTCTCCGGAGTTAAGTTTAAACGTTGAGCATAAGCAGGAGAGATAAATGAATGGGTAGCACCGGTATCTAGTAAGGTATAAACTTTGCAAGAATTTATGATTAGCTTACCCGTGATCACTTCGTTTGGGTTCCTCGTATTTTGACCAGTCACGACAAACGCTCTTCCAGGAATCGTTGACTTTGACTTTTCTGGGATAGTCTTTTGAGTCACCATCCCCACTGGACTTGGTTTCGCTGCTGTACAATCTCGAGCGATATGTCCTTCCTTTCCACAATTATAACATACCTTGAACTGTTGTGGGCAGTTTGGGATGATATGTCCCTCTTTCCCGCATATATAGCATACGACCGGTGGTCGTTCTCCTCACTTAGAACCAGTTGCTGCTGGCGCTGAAGTCTTCACATGGTCGTAGTTAAATCTCCTCTTTTTAAAATCGCCTCCCGACTCGTTTCTTTTATTCTCATGGCCATGATTACCACCAGAGTGGTTGCCACTTTTGTCTGTATTTTTCTTTCTTCGATGGTTATCGTTGTTCTGATGACTGCTGTCATTGGTATTATCCTGGTTGTTGTCCCTCGGTTGAACGTACTCGTTATCTCGCTCTAATAATTGAGCCTTGTTGACAACATCTGAATAGAGAGAAAATTTATGAGAAATGAGATATTGACGTATGCCAGGTTTCAAACCTCTCAGAAACATCTGCGTCATATGTTCCTCATTCTCCACCAAATGAGGTGCAAACCTGGATAACTCTGCAAACTTGCCTCGTACTGGGACACCGTCATGTTATTTTGTTCCAATCTAATAAACTCTACTTCCTTCATATGACGAATACTTTCAGGAAAGTACTTGTCATTGAACAGATTCAAACGCGTCTCCCAAGACATCTTTGAAAGTGGTGGATGGGTACACTTCTGATTCCCACCCGATGTCGCCTCATTACGGAACATAAAGGTGGCGAATGGAACCTTCTGTTCCTCCGTGCATCCCAAGACATCGAATATCTTGGTGATTTATTTGACCCACGTTTCTGCCTTAATCGAATCTGGCTTTCCCCAGAATTCTGGTGGTCCCAACTCTTTGAAGCGCTTGGTTTGTGACAAACCGCAAGGCGTTGTTATCATTTCCACCGGTATTTTGTGCACGAGTCTCCTCATTCGATTTTGCATGAAGCGCAAAAAGCTTCTAAACATCTCGTCGTTCATCATACGCTTTCGGTGGTGTTGTTCATAGGAGGAACATTGCCAGCCTGTTGCACGTTCTCCTCGTTGGTGAGTAAAGGTGTCTCCACGGTCTCATTTACTCCACTGTTAACATTCTCAGTCGACATTCTCAAATACTGCCATAAAACAAGGGTTAATTAAAGAAATCAACATATCACATAATATCCCTATATACTGACCAACCAACAAATAAGCTTAGGTAAGACACACTAGCGAAGGTTTTACTCGTCTCTCCCTAAGCTCTGATACCAACTGTGACGTCCCCAAAATAGGTATACATCACCCATTTTGAGTCAATAATAATGGGCATGTAAACAACTACAACTTTATTAATACAACATAAAAACTGTGAGTTTAAAATACAAATATTGTCATCTAGACAATATTCACACCCAAATAAGTCCTCATTATAATTATTGGTACATTATTTTACAAAAATGGTGAAGACTACTAAAACAACTTTCTAGATCAATCATTCCATACCCCGACTAGAACTCGCTACATTCTCGCCTCCTGAGAAGAAAAATGGAACAAAAAGGAAAAGGGTGAGCTCAACTAGCCCAGTAAAGAATATTATGACTAAGATAATATAGAACAAATTATCGTTAGTCTTCAACAGAAAAAATCGATAAAATACAATGAATAACAAGTTTCAGATCAATATTCGCAGCGGAAATAATAATTCATAGAAGAGTTACATATAGAATGAAATCTACTATAATCTATGAATTTAAAAGTCCATCATCATTATTTTATCCCTATAACATCAATCAATATTCATCTTGAATCAAATATTCATCTTTGCACTCTGTGCCAAAGATATTCATCGATTGGTCATGTTCATCTCAACTTTGTTCATCTTTGCACTATTGGCCAAAGATATTCATCGAAAATCATTAATCTTTGCACTACGTGCCAAAGATATTCAAAGAATATCATCATTAGGGATCGAGGATGATGAAAAATATTTTAAAGAAAACGAATCCAGTGAAACAAAAGAATAAATATTAAGGATTCGTATTTTAAACAATCCGAGTTCAAAAATACTTCATAAATAATCATAGTGAAGTAAAATTCAAGAATGATCAAAACATGGATACAATCAAAGCTAGTATCCATAATCGATATTTTAGAAAAAAAACAAAAAATTAATTTTTTGTGAATAAGGCAAATTCGATGAATGAATAGTCAGATATCGTGAATAGTGCCGTATACATGAATAGTAACCCCGACACTAAAAGACAAGAATTTCACAAGAAAAATCTTACCAATAATCTGGCATAATGATATTAGAAGAAATAATATCATTTTTTTAAAAAATAACATCCCTTACCTCGAAAAGAATAGTACTTACAAATTTGGAATATGAGATATAACGCTGAAGGAACTTGCAACCCGTATAGCAACACTCAAAGTATCAAAATACTCACAAGAATACGCTCGATAATATAGAGAGAGAAAACTTCAATTTCTGGTGTGATTTTCAATTCTAACCTAAACACCCTATTTATAGGAAAATGCTTAAAACACCAAAGCAGAAAATTTAATATAATATTAATATAATTTTTTCAAATTTTCTACGCCCACTTACCAGCCCACAACATCAGCCACACATGTGCCAAAACATTAAAAACGTTTTTCTTAATTAAAATATTTTAAACTTCAAAAAGTAATTATTCTGGAACTTCGGAACTTCAATAATTCATAATAAATAGCCCTTTTGTCAGAAAAATTTGAACCTTATGTCTTTTCCATAGGAAATTCCAGTATCTACAACTTTTCAGAAGAAAGTTTTTTCAAATTCCAAACAAAAAGTGACCGAAATCCACAAACGAGCGATTTTACAAGCTATAATCAAATTTCAGTCAAGAAATGGGGTCCACAAACATGAAAAACATGTTTTAAATATTTATTGCAACAAAAATACTCTTCCTCCTCATTTATTCATATATCCCACATTCATTGTAAAAATATCACTATTATTATATTATTAAAATATAAGAATATATTTAAATGAATTATTTTATCGAAAAAGATAAAATATCAATTTTCAACAATTGTCACATTAAAAATTTTCTCCATCTATATCCACATAAAATGAATATTTTTTTTATCATATAAATCAATAATTAATTATTCACAAATAATATTATAGAATCACAATACTGGCAACCAGGCTGTTCCCAGGAAAGAGGGGGCTTTTCAATAAGGATTTCTCCTTACTGGCGCGCAATTAGGTGACCAAACCTCTCCTTAGACAGAACTTTCTAGACATTGCCAATAATGTTATCTAATAATATTATTCAAATAATATGAATTATTGATCTGATAATGAAAATATTGTGTAGTGACAATTATTGAAACAACAATAATATAAAATATCAACGTAGCAATTATTGAATCAATAAAATAAAATATTGAACAGTAACTACTGTAACAATTATTAAGTAGTGCCTTCTTACGTAAGAATCAATAATTGATGAAATACCGTGTGCTACTGTGTTTTAACCACCGAGTATGTCAATAGTATTAACGGTAACAACTACTGCTAATTATTTATAAACAACTTATACTTGTCATTTTCTTCATCCGATCGCTTTTAGTTATGGAAATTTTAATAAAGTTGCACCATCGTACAAATATTCCCCGACAGTAAGAATATTCCACGACCAAACTAATATTCCCCGACAACAATGAATATTTTATAACCACTTGCTTATTTAAATTATTTGCGCATTTTACCCATAACTAACCACATTAATCAAATCAACCCTTAATATTTCAAAATAATAAATAGAGGAAGTGTAATTTCATTAAAAATAAGTTGGGGTCTTACATGTTACACTAGTACAGGGCTTTCAACTGAACACTTTAACGTTTTTTTATAGGAAAAGCAATCATTAATTCCTATGCACATCAATTCACGTGATCTCCACACACACACACACACACACACACACACATATATATATATATATATAGAATGATCTAAGTACAACATATATATTATATGAATCATATATGTATAGGTGATACTGCTGTACCCTACCTGAAATCACAAGCTACAACCCAGCAATCTGATTTCTCCTTCTCAATTTGCACGCCGCCGACCCCTTTTCTTTTCAATTCGTACCAGACGTGATAATATGATTAGGTTTTGCACTTATTTATTTATTAGTTATCTTATTAATTCTTCTAATTATAATAAAGTTACTATTACCCACATTTAATTAAATTATTTAAGGCCCAAATTGTACTAAATTAATTTTCTCATCTCTTATTAATATTTATTAGCCCACACAAATTAACTAATTAGTTTGACCCAAAATAAATGATAAAGTCCAATTAATATGTTTTAAAACAAAATATTTTTTTATTATTATTAATATTTATTTATTTTACTGGGTATTACATTACTCTGTAACACCCCCTTTCCGAAATAAAAAGAGAGGTTACTCAAAACATAACAAAACTGATGATTTTAATAGCAAGGCTCAAAACCACAAAAGAATAGTCTTAATAACTGATAAATACCACAAGTCAACCATAATAAATCTCAAACTGTCTCAAACCACAATCTAAAATAATTATTACAATTCCAAGTAAACTGACATATCAAGTCTAAACAGAATATTTCTAAATCATTGGAGTGAATGGAGCTTTCATCACACTTGCCCTTGACCCCCCTGATTACCTACCAGAAGAAAAACACAGAATGAGCCAAATGCCCAATACGAATATAGAATACAAATAATGAACCGAAATAACTAACTCAATTAAATGAAATGAAACGAATCGAACTGAAACGAAACGAACAAAACTAACACAACGAAATAATAGGCTTAATCAAATGGCTGAGTGTTATTCATACCGAGCTCAGAACAAAACAGAAATATACCTTACCACATAGGCAAGTCAAATAATGCCACACAGGCAAATCAAATAGTGCCACACATGCAAGTCACACATATTGGACCGCGAATCCAATTCATGTAAAATCGGAAGGTGTGTTTGGCACAAACATCACCAATCCGCAGAACAGAATAGAACAGAAAACTAGGGTCGACCCATACACCTCCCACAACAAAACACCAAATGGCCAACTCTCAACGGAGCACAAAACGGAGACGTCGTGGACTGATCACACCACCGCAGAAGGTGTCATGCCTCGGTGCCAAGAGGACATGCCTGTGGTACCCCCACAGGTGGTTATAGCTCGGGTATACCCTACGGTATTCTAACAAAATTATCATGTCACAACACATGTAAGATCCCAACTTATTATGAATAAAATTGAATTTTTCCTCTATTCATTATTCTAAATTAATAAGGTGTTAATTTGATATAATGCTTTGGTTATGGGTGAAATGTGCAAATTTTACAAAATAAGCAAGTGGTTATAAAATATTCCTTTTGTCGGGGAATATTCGTTTGGTCGTGAAATATTCTTTTTGTCGGGAATATCAAATGACCAGTAGCGATCAATTGTGGGCCCCATAACGGAATAAGCGTCGGATGAAGAAAAGCGATAAAGTTTGAGTTTTATAAATAATAACGTAATTGTTGCAGTTAACCTTTGTTGGAATACCCGTTGATTAAAATACGATGTCTGGCGTGGTCGCATGGCGATGAAGATACGGTACGCAGTATTTTTGGAATTATTGATTCTTACTTAAGAAGGCACTACTCAATAATTGTTACAGTAGTTACTGTTCAATATTTTATTTTATTGATTCAATAATTGCTACGTTGATAGTTTATATTATTGTTGTTTCAATAATTGTCACTGCACAATATTTTCCATTATCAGATCAATAATTCATATTATTTGAATAATATTATTAGATAGCATTATTGGTAATGTCTATAAAGTTCTGTCAAGGAGAGGTTTGGTCACCTAATTGCGCGCCAGTAAGGAGAAATCCTTATTGGAAAGCCCCCCCTCTTTCCTGAGAACTGCCTGGTTGTCATAATTATGATTCTGTAATATTATTTGTGAATAATTAATTATTGATTTATATGATAAGAAAATATTTATTTGATGTGGATATTATTGATGGATTTATTTATTTTATGTGGTTATAAATGAAGGAATTAATGCTGAGGTATTTTATCAGTAATTTGTCAGAATGGAGGTATTAAAAATCATCCGTTTGTGGATTTTGGATATTTTTTTTTTGGAATTTGGAAAAACTCAAAGCTACAAAGTTGTAGAGAATTCGATTTCTTGTGGAATGGACATAAATTCGTATTTTTCTGATAAACGGGCTATTTTCTATGAATTACTGAAGTTTCAGAAAATAAAATGATTTTTATTAAATTATGGGTGGGACCCACTTATGTTATAAACATGTGGGCTGCTGAATTCTCTTCCAAAATGGTTGCTGGTGGCTTTTCAAAGTGATGGCGTAGAAAAAAGAAAAAAATATTTTATTATTTAGTCTCCTTTGGAGTTCTAACATTTTTCTATAAATAGGCGCTTAGGTTATAATTGAAAATCACCACAGAAACAAGTTTTCTTTCTCTCTAGATTATCGAACGTATTTTTGTGAGTATTTTGATACTTTGAGAGTTCTTTATTATTCGTGCAAGTTTACATTTATACTTTATATCAAAATTGATCGAAATACAGTTATTTTGAGGTAAGGGATGTTATTTTCTTCTTAAATGATATTATTTTCTTCAATATCATTATGCCGAAATATTGGTTTAAACTGTTTAATCAAATTTAGAACTTTTTGTGTCGGGGTTACTATTCACGTATACAACATTATACACGTATACGGCACTATTCACGAATACGGCACTATTAACCGAAAAATGAGATTTTTCCTTTTTGTCCAAGATGTCTATTATGGTTACTATCTTTGATTGTATCCATGTTTTTATCTTTATTTTTGAATTACGCTTCACAATTGGTTATTATGAAGTATTATTGATCTTGGATAAAGCGCATTATCTGAATCCCTAATATTTGTCTTTTCATCTCCTTTGGATTCGTTTTCTTTAAAATATTTTTCATCATTCTCAGTCTTAAATGATGATATTATTGAATATATTTGTCCTGTAGTGCAAAGATGAATGATTAACTGATGAATATTTTTGGCCTGTAGTGCAAAGATGAACAGGTGTTGAGATGAACATGACCGACTGGTGATATAAATGAATATCTTTGGCCTGTAATGCAAAGATGAATATTTGATTAAAGACGTATATTGATTGATGTTAAGGGATAAAATATTGATGATGGACTTTTAAATCTTAGAAGATGTGACACCCCCAAAATAGGTATACAACACCCATTCTGAGTTTCCAAATACATGGTACAGAAACAACTACAACTTTATTAATACAATTGTCGTGCAAAATACGACAACACATAAACTGTGAGTTTAAATACAAATATTGTCATCTAGACAATATCAACACTCAAATAAGTCCTCATTATAATTATTGATACATTTTTTTACAAAAATGGTGAGGACAACTAAAACAACTCTCTAGAACCATCATTATATACCCCGACTAGAACTCGCTACATTCTCGCCTCCTGAGAAAAAAAATAAAACAAAAAAGAAAAGGGTGAGCTCAACTAGCCCAGTAAAGAATATTATGACTAAGATAATATAGAACAAATTATCGTTAGTCTTCAATGAGGAAAAATCGATAGAATATAATAGACAAAAGTTTTTCGGATCAATATTCATAGCGAAATAATAATTCATAGAAGAGTTACGTGAGAGAATGAAATCTACTATAATCTATAAATTTAAAAGTCCATCATCAATATTTTATCCCTGTAACATCAATAAATATTCATCTTGAATCAAATATTCATCTTGAATCAAATATTCATCTTTTCACTCTGAGCCAAAGATATTCATCGGTTGGTCAGTGTTCATCTCAACACTGTTCATCTTTGCACTACGGGCCAAAGATATTCATCAAAATTCATTCATCTTTGCACTTCTGAGGCCAAAGATATTCGATAATATCATCATTTAGGGACCTGAGGATGATGAAAAATATTTTAAAAAAAGCGAATCCGATGAAAATAAAAGAACAAATATTAAGGATTTAGTACTTTAAACAATCAGGAGTTCAAAAATACTTCATAAATAATCATAATGGAGTAAAATTCAAGAATGAGCAAAACATGGATACAATCAAAGCTAGTATCCATAATAGATATTTTGGAAAAAAATGAAAACTTAATTTTTACGTGAATAAGATAGAAGATTCGTGAATAGTGTCAGATATCGTGAATAGTCTTCAGTATCGTGAATAGTAACCCGACACTAAAAAAAACAAGAATTTCACAAGAAAAATCTTACCAATATTTCGGCATAATGATATTAGAAGAAATAATATCATTTAAAAAAATAACATCCTTACCTCGAAAAAGACAAGTACTTACATTGGAATCTTTGGATATAGTCTTTGAAAGGAACTTGTCTTTGTATAGCAACACTCAAAGTATCAAAATACTCACAAGAATACGCTCGATAATATAGAGAGAGAAATCTTTAATTTCTGGTGTGATTTTCAATTCTAATCTAAGTACCCTATTTATAAGAAATTCCTTAGAACACCAAAACAAAAAATTTAATAAAATATTAATATAATTATAAAAATTCAAGCCCACCTAAGACCAACTAAATTCAGCTTATTTATATCACATGCAAGACCCACCCAACTCACCAAAAATGTTTTTCCTTAAAAAAATAATTAAAACTTCAAAAATCAATCATTCTGGAACTTCGGAACTTCAATAATTCATAATAAATAGCTCTTTTATCCGAAAAATTCGAACCTTATGTCCATTCCATAAGAAATTCCATTCTCTACAACTTTATAAGTTTAAATTTTTCTAAATTCCAACCAAAAGTTGACCGAAATCCACAAACGGACGATTTTATGGGCTATAATCCAATTTCAGTCACAAAGTGGGGCCCACAAACATGTTTAACATATTTTAAACATTTTTTTTGTAACAAAAATACTTTTTCTCCTCATTTATTCATATATCACACTTTCATTGTAAAAATATCACCATTATTATATTATTAAAATATAATAATATATTTAAATGAATTATTTTATCGGAAAAGTTAAAATATCAATTTTCAACAATTGTCACATTAAAAAAAATTTCTCCATCTATATCCACATAAAATGAATATTTTTCTTATCATATAAATCAATAATTAATTATTCACAAATAATATTATAGAATTACAATCACAAAAACCAAAGTAGTTCCGAGGAAGAGGGGGCTTTCAATAAGGATTTCTCTTCTTGGTTGGCGCAATTAGGTGACCAAACCTCTCCTTAGACAGAACTTTCTAGACATTGCCAATAATGTTATCTAATAATATTATTCCAATAATATGAATTATTGATCTGATAAAGGAAAATACTGTGCAGTGACAATTATTGTAATAACATTAATATAAAATATCAACGTAGCAATTATTGAATCAATAAAATAAAATATTGAACATTAATTACTGTAACAATTATTGAGTAGTGCCTTCTTACGTAAGAATCAATAATTAGTGCAATATCGTGTGCTACTGTGTTTTAACCACCAGGTATTTCAACAGTATTAACGGTAACAACTACGCCGTTATTTATAAACAACTTATAATTGTCGTTTTTTTATCCAATCGCTTTCCATTATGGGGCCCACACAAGGCTGCGCCGTCGTACGAATATTCCCCGACGGTAAGAATATTCCATGACCAAACGAATATTCCCCGACAACAATGAATATTTTATAACCACTTGCTTATTTGAAATATTTACGCATTTTACCCATAACTAACCACATTAATCAAATCAACCCTTACTATTTCAAAATAATAAATAAAGGAAATTTAATTTCATTTATAATAAGTTGGGGTCTTACAACCTCCCCTCCTTATGAAATTTCGTCCTCGAAATTGACGTACGCACCTGGTGTTTCAAAAAGGTGAGGATACCTCGCTTTCATTTCTATTTCCAACTCCCAGGTCATTTCCTCAATAACATGGTTCCTCCACAAAACTTTGACTTGTGGTATGACCTTTGTACGTAAGACATGCTCCTTCCTATCCAAGATCTTGACAGGTACCTCCTCATACGTTAAGTCTTCGACTATCTCGTCCGGTTCTAACTCAATAACGTGGTTTGGGTCTTTCACATATTTATGAAGCACAGATATATGAAAAATATTATGAACACGAGACATACTTGGAGGTAACGCGAGTCTATAGGCTACATTTCCTACTCGGTCAAGAATATGAAATGGACCAATAAATCGTGGATTGAGCTTTCCTCTCTTCCCAAATCTTGTTACTCCCTTCCATGGAGCTACACGCAACAATACATGATCCCCAATACTAAATTCCACGTCCTTTCGATGAAGATCCGCATAACTCTTTTGTCGATCTTGTCTTGGTTTGTATCGTTGTCGAATCATTTGGATCTTTTACGTAGTAATACGTACCAACTCTGGTCCCAACAATGTTGCTTCACCCACCTCATCCCAACATATTGGAGAGCGACACTTTCGCCCATTCAATGCTTCGAATGGAGCCACACCTATACTTGCCTGATAAATATTGTTGTAGGAGAATTCCACCAATGGTAAATACTTATCCCAACTCCCTTTGAAGTCTAGGATACAGAGTCTTAATAGATCTTCAAGAGTTTGAATAGTCCTCTTTGATTGTCCGTCCGTTTGAGGATGGTATGCCGAACTGAACGTAAATCTGTCCCCATAGCTTTTTGCAAGCTAATCCAAAATCGTGAAGTGAATCTTGGGTCACGATATGAAACTATGGATACTGGCATGCCATGCAATCTCACAATCTCATTTACGTACATACGAGCAAGACGTTCAAGGGAATAAGTCTCCTGTATCGACAAGAAATGAGCGGATTTGGTTAATCTATCAACAATAACCAAAATCGCATCTATACCTTGAGAAACTGTGGGAAGACCCGTAACGAAATCCATGGTAAGGTGTTCCCACTTCCATTTTAGAATCTCAAGCGGTTGCAACGACCCCTTAGTTACTTGATGCTCTGCCTTTACACGTTGACAAGTTAAACACCTCGAGATAAACTTTGCGATCTCTCTCTTAATATTGTTCCACCAAAATGTATGTCGCAGATCACGATACATTTTGGTACTTCCAGGATGGATTGCAAATGGTGTATTGTGTGCCTCCATCATGATCTTGTATTTCAAATCAGAGTCATTAGGAACACAAAGTCTGGAGTGGACTCGAAGTATTCCTTCTTCATCGATTCTTGCTTCTATAATAGCACCTTCTTGTACTTTCTTCTTCATACGCATCAGCTTCGGGTCTGTGGCTTGAGCAACTTTAACTTTATCGATTAAAGTTGGTTCTATGCGTATACTTGACATCATTGTATGGGTCCCCGGAGTCTTGAATTCTATCTTCATCTTTTCTAAATCACACAAAATGGGCCTTTGTGTTGACAACATCGCCTTTTCGTTCTGCGTATGATGATCTTCACTCAATCGCGTCGGCTACCACATTCGCTTTTCGAGGATGGTATTGAATAGTGTGGTCGTAATCTTTCAATGACTCAAGCCAGCGTCGTTCTTGCGCATGTTGAGTTCCTTTTGGGTGAAGAAATATTTGAGGCTTTTATGGTGCGAATATATCTCCACTTTTTCCCCATATAGATAGTGCCTCCGGATCTTTAGCAGCTTATTTGCTTGACTCTAGATCATGAGTAGGATAATTCCTCTCATATTCTTTAAGTAGTCGCGAGGCATAGGCTATGACTTTCCCATGTTGCATGAGAACACACCCTAACCCTTTGCTTGAAGCATCGCTGTAGATAACAAATCCATCCGAACCGGATGGTATTGTCGAGCAGTGCGAAATGAGTCTCCTCTTAAGCTCTTAGAAACTCTTCTCGCATTCCTCGCTCCATCACAATTTTGTATCTTTCAAAGTCAATTTGAGTTAATGGAGTAGCGATTCGAGAAAATCCTTCCACGAATCTCCGATAATAACCAGCTAAGCCCAGAAAACTACGTACTTCAGTCACCGTCTTCGGTTGCTCCCAACTTTGTATTGCTTCAATCTTTGATGGGTCGACAGATACTCCATGTTTTGACACCACGTGCCCAAGGAATGCTACTTCCTCAAGCTAGAACTTGCATTTCTTTAACTTGGCATATAACTTGTTTTCACGAAGCCTTTGGAGTACCAGCTTTAAATGGTGTTCATGATCTTCACGGCTTTTAGAATATATGAGGATGTCATCAATAAAGACAACAACGAACTGATCTAAATAATCCTTGAATACTTGGTTCATCATATCCATGAAAGCCGCAGGAGCATTAGTTAATCGAAAAGACATGACTAAGAATTCATAATGCCGTCTGCAGGAGTTACGAAGGCGATCTTTGGAATATCCTCGGTTCTAATCTTGGTGATGATATCCGAGCGAAGATCGATCTTTGAAAAGAATTGTGCTCCTTGCAAGGTTGGTCAAACGGTCATCAATGCGAGGTAGCGGATACCTATTATTGATGGTGACATGGTTGATTCCGTTAGTCAATACAAAGTCGCATACTCCCGTCTTTCTTCTTTACAAATAAAAGCAGGATCACCCCAAGGAGATGTACTAGGGCCGAATGAAATCGATGTCCAACAACTCTGTAGTTGGACCTTTAACTCCTGAAGTTCAATAGGAGCCATTCGATATGGGGTTTTAGAAATGTGCTTTATGCGGGTTCAAGGTCAATAAAGAATTCAACTTCATGTTACGGGGGTAGGCCAGGGAAGTTCTTTGAAATCGTCGGAAATTTACTAACAACGGGGAATATTATTCAAATCGGCGTGTCTTTATTCAAATCCATAACATGGGCTAAGAAAGCTTGACATTCGTTTTTCAATAAGCTGAATAGCTTTATGACTTGATATGACAGTGATTGATTTTAGTGGTTTAGTTGCTTGAATTCGTACAATAGGTTTGTTAGGAATATGAAAACTAACAACCTTACGAAAACAATCAATTTTGGCATGATGAGTAGTTAACCAATAAATCCTAAAATCACATCAAAAGCAAGTATCTTTAAAGAGATAAAATTCACAAGGTAATGTGATGGTGCCAACTTGGATCAAACAAGATTTATAAGCAGTGGATGTAATGAAAGTGTCTCTCTTGAGTCTCCACGAGATAGGTCAAAGTCTAATTTCTCAGGAGTTAAGTTTAAGCGTTGAGCACAAGCGGGAGAGATAAATGAATGGGTATGCAGGTATCTATTTAAGGTATAAACTTGCGAGAATTTATGATTAGCTTACCGTGATCACCTCGTTTGGGTTCTCGCATTTTGACCGATCCACGACAAACACTCTTCCGAGGAACCGTTGACTTTGACTTTTTTGGGAATGACCTTTTGAGTCACCATCCCCATTGGACTTGGTTTTCTTCTGCGTACAATCTCGGCGATATATCCTTCCTTTCCACAATTATAACATACCTTGAACTATTGTGGACAGTTTGGATTGATATGCCCCTCTTTCCCGCATTTATAGCATATGACCGGTGGTCGTTTCCTCCCTTAGAACCAGTTGTTGTTGGTGCTGACGTCTTTACATGGTCATTGTTGAATCTTCTCTTTTTAAAATCTCCTCCCGACTCACTTCTTCTATTCTCATGGCCATGATTACCGCTTTTGTTCGTATTTTTCTTTCTCCGTTGGTTATCGTTGTTCTGATGATTGCTGTCATCGGTATGATCCTGGTTGTGGTCTCTCGGTTGAACGTACTCATTATTTCGCTCTAATAATTGATTACATTGACAACATCCGAATAGAGAAAATTTATGAGAAATGTGATATTGGCGTATGCGGGTTTCAAACCTCTTACAAACATCCGCATCATACGTTCCTCATTCTCCACCAAATGAGGTGCAAACCTGGATAACTCTGCAAACTTCGCCTCGTCTTTGGGACACCAAGTCATGTTTTTTGTTCTAATCTAATAAACTCCACTTCCTTCATATAATGAATACTTTCGAGGAAAGTACTTGTCATTGAATAGTTTCAAAAACATCTCCCAAGACATCTTTGAGTGCTTGGTGGATGGAGTGCGCTTCTGATTCCCACCAATAATGTCTGTCTCATTCTGGAACATAAAAGGTGGCGAATGGAACCTTACATTTCTCCGCGTGCATCCAAGACATCGAATATCTTGGTAATTTGCTTAACCCGTTTACGCCTTAATCGGATCGGCATTCCCGAAGTGCGGTGGTCCCAACTCTTTGAAGCGCTTGTTTGTGACAAACCATGCGTTGTTATCATTTCCACATATTTTGTACACGAGTCTCCTAAATGCGATTTTGCATGAAGCGCAAAAAGCTTCTAAACATCCGTCGTTCATAAATGCGCTTTCGGTGGTGTTGTTTTGGGAGGAACATTCTTGAAGCTGCTGCCACGTTCTCCTCATTGGTGAGACAGTGTCTCCACGGTCTCATTTACTCCTTTGTTAACATTCTCGGTCACCATTCTCAAAATCGCCATAAAATAAGGGTTAATTAAAGAAATCAACATATCACATAATATCCCTATATCTTTGACCAACCAACAAATAAGCTTAGGTAGGACACACTAGCGAAGGATTTACTCGTCTCTCCCTCCAAATTCTATTCCCCATCTCATTAGAGATCATATCCTAAGCTACGATACCAAGCTGTGACACCCCCAAAATAGGTATACAACACCCATTCTGAGTCGCCAAATACATAGTACAGAAACAACTACAACTTTATTAATACAATTGTCGTGCAAAATACGACAACACATAAACTGTGAGTTTAAATACAAATATTGTCATCTAGACAATATCAACTCTCAAATAAGTCCTCATTACAATTATTGATACATTATTTTACAAAAATGGTGAGGAATACTAAAACAACTCTCTAGAACCATCATTCCATACCCCGACTAGAACTCGCTACATTCTCGCCTCCTTAAAAGAAAAATAGAACAAAAAGGAAAAGGGTGAGCTCAACTAGCCTAGTAAAGAATATTATGACTAAGATAATATAGAATAAATTATCGTTAGTTTTCAACAGGGAAAAATCTGATAGAATATAATAGACAACAAGTTTAAGATCAATATTCGCAGCAGAAATAATAATTCATAGAAGAGTTACGTAGAGAATGAAATCTACTATAATCTATGAATTTAAAAGTCCATCATCAATATTTTATCCATATAACATCAATCAATATTCATCTTGAATCAAAAAATATTCATCTTTGCATTACAGGCCAAAGATATTCATCAGTTGGTCATGTTCATCTAAATACCTGTTCATCTTTGCACTACGGGCCAAAGATATTCATCAAAAATTCATTCATCTTTGCACTAAAGGCCAAAGATATTCAGTAATATCATCATTTAGGACTGAGGATGATGAAAAATATTTTAAAGAAAAGCGAATCCGGTGAAACAAAAGAACAAATATTAAGGATTAGTACTTTAAACAATCAGGAGTTCAAAAATACTTCATAAATAATCATAATAGAGTAAAATTCAAGAATGATCAAAACATGGATACAATCAAAGCTAGTATCCATAATAGATATTTTGGACAAAAAATAAAAATTTAATTTTTACGTGAATGAATAGTGTATTATTCGTGAATAATTGTCAGTATATCGTGAATAGTCTACAAGTATCGTGAATAGTAACCCCAGAACACTAAAAGACAAAATTTCACAAGAAAAATCTTACCAATATTTCAACATAATGATATTAGAAGAAATAATATCATTTTAAAAAAAAATTACATCCCTTACCTCGAAAAGACAGTACTTCTGACTGGAATACTGGATATAGTGCTAAAGGGAACTTGTACCATATAGCAACACTCAAAGTATCAAAATACTCACAAGAATACGCTCGATAATATAGAGAGAGAAATCTTTAGTTTCTGGTGTGATTTTCAATTCTAACCTAAACACCCTATTTATAGGAAATTCCTTAGAACACCAAAACAAAAAATTTAATAAAATATTAATATAATTATAAAAATTCAAGCCCACCTTAGACCAACTGAATTCAGCATATTTATATCACATGCAAGACCCACCCAACTCACCTAAAATATTTTTCTTTAAAAAAATAATTAAAACTTCAAAAATCAATTATTCTAGAATTTCGGAACTTCGATAATTCATAATAAATAGCTTTTTTATCAGAAAAATTCAAACCTTATATCCATTCCGTAGGAAATTCCATTCTCTACAATTTTATAAGTTTATGTTTTTCCAAATTCCAAGCAGAAATTGACCGAAATTCACAAACGGACGATTTTACGGGCTATAATCCAATTTCAGTCACAAAGTGGGGACCACAAACATGTTTAACATATTTTAAACATTTTTTTATAACAAAAATACTCTTTCTCCTTATTTATTCATATATCACACATTCATTGTAAAAATATCTTCATTATTATATTATAATAATATATTTAAATGAATTATTTTATCGGAAAAGATAAAATATCAATTTTCAACAATTGTCACATTAAAAAAAAATTCTCCATCTATATCCACATAAAATGAATATTTTCCTTATCATATAAATCAATAATTAATTATTCACAAATAATATTATAGAATCACAATCTGACAAATGACGGTAGTTCCGGAAGAGGGGCTTTCAATAAGGATTTTTCTTCTTGGTGGCGCAATTAGGTGACCAAACCTCTCCTTGAGGCAGAACTTTCTAGACATTGCCAATAATGTTATCTAATAATATTATTCCAATAATATGAATTATTGATCGATAAAGGAAAATCTGCGTGCGGTGACAATTATTGTAACAACATTAATATAAAATATCAGCGTAGCAATTATTGAATCAATAAAATAAAATATTGAACAATAATTCTTTGTAACAATTATTGAGTAGTGCCTTCTTACGTAAGAATCAATAATTGGTACAATCTGCAATGTCTTGTTGTGTTTTAACCATAGGGTATTTCAAGCGAGATTAATGGTAACAACTACGCCGTTATTTATTAACAACTTATACTTGTCGTTTTCTTCATCCAATCATTTTTTGTTATGGGGCCCACACAAGGCTGCGCCGTTATACGAATATTTCCCGACAGTAAGAATATTCCACAACCAAACAAATATTCTCCGACAACAATGAATATTTTATAACCACTTGCTTATTTGAAATATTTACGCATTTTACCCATAACTAACCACATTAATCAAATCAACCCTTACTATTTCAAAATAATAAATAGAGGAAATTTAATTTCATTTATAATAAGTTGTGGTCTTACAGAAGATAATAGAATTCATTCTCTATGTGGTATTACAATGGATTCTTTGTTTTCATTTGCATTTGTTGATCTAAAACTTGTTGTCTATTATATTACATCAGATTTTTCCTGTTGAAGACTAATGATAATTTTTTGTATATTATCTTAGTCATAATATTCTTTACTGGGCTAGTTGAGCTCACCCTTTTCCTTTTTGTTCTATTTTTCTTCTCAGGAGGTGAGAACATAGCAGAATCGAGTTGGGGTATGGAGTGATGGTTCTAGAAATATGTTTTAGTAGTCCTCACTATTTCTGTAAAATAGTGTATGAATAATTGTACCGAGGACTTATTTGAGTGTGGATATTGTCTAGAAGACAATATTTGTATTTAAACTCATAGTATTTGTTGTCGTATTTTGCACGACAATTGTATTATTGAAGTTGTATTTTTCTTTCTGTACCATGTATTTGGCGACTCAGAATGGGTGTTGTATGGGGCGTCATAGTTGGTATCAAAGCTTAGGGATATGGTCTCTTACGGAGATCGGGGAATAGAACTAGGAGGGGAGAGATGAGTAAATCCTTCGCTAGTGTGTCCTATCTAAGCTTATTTGTTGGTGGTGCATCGTAATATAGGGATATTATGTGATATGTTAATTTATTTAATTAACCCTTATTTTATGGCGATATTTAAGAATGGGCTGCTTTGAGAGCGTTAACAATCGAGTGTATGAGGCGTGGAACAACCTTTAGTCATAAACCGGAGAGCGTGGAGCAGGGAAGACAATATTCCTCCTGTAAACAACACTACCGAGCAAACGATGAATGATGGAATGTTTAGGAGCTTTTTGCAGTTCATGCAAAATCGGGGACGAGGAGACTCGTGTACAAAATACGGGTGGAAAGGATGGCGGCGCTGTGATTGCATCGCTGACAAGCAGTTCAAGGAGTTGGGACCACCAGATTTACGGGAAAGCCCGATCCGATTAAAGCGGCGTGGGTCAAGCAAATTACCAAGATATTCGATGTCTTGGGATGCACGGAGGAATAGAAGGTTCCATTCGCCACACTCAACATGTCTTGGGAAAGATTTCAGAAACTGTTTAATGACAACTACTTTCCTGAAAGTATTCGTCATATGAAGGAGGTAGAGTTTATTAGGTGGAGCAGAACAACATGGCGGTGTCTCAATACTGGCGAAGTTAGCGGAGTTATCCAAGTTGCACCTCATTTGGTAGAGAATAAGAAAGCGTATGGCGGAAGTTTCGAGAGGTCTAAAACAGAGATTCGTTAATACCTTATCTCTTATAAATTTTCTCTGTATTCGAGATGTTGTCAATGAGGGCTCAATTATTAGAGCGAGATAATGAGTATACTCAATGAGGGATCACAACCGTGGTCATCTGGGGTGCCGAGTGAGTCATCGGAGCGATGATAACCCGGCGAGGAGGGAAGAATGCGGACAAAAGCGGTAACCACTCGGGTGGTAATCGTGGCCATGATAATAGAAGAGGTGAGTCTAGTGGAAATTTCAAAAAGATGAGATTCAACAATGACGGGAAGACATCAGCAGCAACACCAGCATCAACTGTTGCTAGGGGAGGAGAACGACCACCGGTCGTGTGTTATAAATACGAGAAAGAGGGACATATCAGCCCAAACTTCCCACAACAATCCAAGATAAGTAATAACTGTGGAAATGAGGGTCATATAGCCCGAGAGTGTTCTGTAGCAAAACCAAGTTCAGCGGGGATGGTGACTCCAAAAGCTGTCTCGGATAAGTCAAAATCAGCGGTTCTTGGAAGAGCGTTTGTCGTGACTGGCCAAAACGTGAGGAACCCGAACGAGGTGATCACGGGTAAGCTAATCTTGAATTCTTGCGAAGTTTATACCTTACTAGATACCGGTCTACCCATTCTTTTATCTCTCCTACTTGTGCTCAACGTTTAAACTTGACTCCGGAGAAATTGGACTTTAACTTATCTGTTGAAACTCCATTGGGTGAAAACCTTCGTTACATCTACAGTTTATAAATCTTGTTTAATCCAAGTTGGCACTATCACATTACCTGTTGATCTTATCTCTTTAAAGATACTTGCTTTTGATGTGATTTTAGGAATTGATTGGTTAACCACTCATCATTCCAAAATTGATTGTTTTCGTAAGGTTATTAGTTTTCATATTCCTAACCAACCTGTTATGCGAATTCATGCAACTAAACCACTAAAATCAGTCACTGTCATATCAAGCCACAAAGTTATTCGTTTATTGAAAAATGGATGTCAAGCTTTCTTAGCCCATGTTATGGATTTGAACAGAGACAAGTCAGATTTAAATAATATTTCTGTTGTTAGAGAATTTTCGGATGTATTTCCTTAAGAACTTCCCGGTCTACCCCCAAAATGTGATGTTGAATTCTTTATTGACCTTGAACCGGGTACAAAATCCATTTCTAAAACCCCATATCGAATGGCTCCTATTGAACTTCAGGAGTTAAAAGTCCAACTACAGGAGTTATTAGACATCGGTTTCATTCGTCCTAGTACATCTCCTTGGGGTGCTCTGTTTTATTCGTAAAGAAGAAAGACGGGAGTATGCGACTTTGTATTGACTACCGAGAATTGAACCATGTCACCATCAAGAATAGGTATCCGCTACCTCGCATTGATAACCTGTTTGACCAATTACAAGGAGCACAATTCTTTTCAAAGATCGATCTTCGTTATGGATATCATCAGCTAAAGATTAAAACTGAAGATATTCCAAAGACTGCCTTCAGAACTCGGTACGGGCATTATGAATTCTTAGTCATATCTTTTGGATTGACTAATACTCCTGCTGCTTTCATGGATATGATGAACCGAGTATTCAAGGAATATTTGGATCAGTTCGTTGTTGTCTTTATTGATGACATCCTCATCTATTCCAAAAGCTGTGAAGATCATGAACACCATTTGAAGCTGATACTTGAAAGACTTCGTCAAAACAAGCTTTATGCCAAGCTGAAGAAATGCGAGTTCTGACTTTAGGAAGTAGCATTTCTTGGGCACGTGGTGTCAAAACATGGAGTATCTATTGACCCGGCGAAGATTGAAGTAATACAAAGTTGGGAGCAACCGAAGTCGGTGACCGAAGTACGCAGCTTTCTAGGCTTAACTGGTTATTATCGGAGATTTGTGGAAGGATTTTCTCAAATCCCGTTAACTCAGCTGATTCGAAAAGATACAAAATTGGTATGGAGCGAAGAATGTGAGAAGAGTTTCCAAGAGCTCAAGAGGAGACTCATTTTGGCACCTGTTCTGGCAATTCCATCTCGTTCAGATGGATTTGTTATCTACAGCGATGCTTCAGGCAAAGGGTTAGGATGTGTTCTCATATAACATGAGAAAGTCATAGCCTATGCCTCGCGAAAACTCAAAGAATATGAGAGAAATTATCGTACTCATCATCTGGAGTTGGCAGCAGTCGTATTCGCGTTAAAAATTTGGAGACACTACTTGTATGGGGAGAAAGTGGAGATATATTCAGACCATAAAAGCCTCAAATATTTCTTCACCCAAAAAGAACTCAACATGTGGCAACGACGTTGGCTTGAGCTGTTGAAAGATTACGATCACACTATTCAATATCATATTGGAAAAGAAAACGTAGTGGTGGACTTGCCTTGAGTAGAAGATCTTATCGCGAGTCACGAGAGTGTGATATTGTCAATATAAAGGCCCATTTTGTATGACTTGCAAAGGATGGAGATAGAATTAAAGATTCGAGGGGACCCACATGATGATCTTAGAATATCTGAGTAGAACCAGACCTTAATCGATAAAGTTAAAGGCTGCTCAAGTCTGCGGACACAGGGGCGTCGTATAAAAAAAAGTGCAAGAAGGAGCTATTCCAGAAGCAAGAATCGATGAAGAAGGAATACTTTGAGTCAACTCTAGACTTTGCGTTCCTAACGATTCTGACTTGAAGCATAGAATCATGATGGAGGCACACAACACCCCGCTTGCAATCCATCCTAGGAGTACCAAAATGTATCATGATATTCGACATACATTTTGGTGGAACAATATGAAGAGAGAGATCGCAGAGTTTATCTCAAGGTGTTTAACTTGTCAACGTGTAAAGATGGAGCATCAAGTACCAAAAGGTCCATTGCAACCACTTGAGATTCCGTAATGGAAGTGGGAACACATTACTATAGATTTCGTTACGGGTCTTCCCAAGGTTTCTCAAGGTATAGATGCGATTTGGGTTATTGTTAATAGATTAACCAAATCCGCTCATTTCTTGTCGATACGGGAGACTTATTCCCTTGAACGTCTTGCTCGTATGTACGTAAATGAGATTATGAGATTACATGGCATGCCAGTATCCATAGTTTCAGATCGTGACCCAAGATTCACTTCACGATTTTGGGTTAGCTTGCAAAAAGCTATGGGGACAGATTTATGATTCAGTTCGGCATACCATCCTCAAACGGACGGACAATCAAAGAGGACTATTCAAACTCTTGAAGATCTATTAAGACTCTGTATCCTAGACTTCAAAGGGAGTTGGGATAAGTATTTACCATTGGTGGAATTCTCCTACAACAACAGTTATCAAGCAAGTATAGGCATGGCTCCATTGTAGGCGTTGTATGGACGAAAGTGTCATTCTCCAGTATGCTGGGGCGAGGTGGGTGAAACAACTTTGGGACCGGAATTGGTACGCATGACTACAGAAAAAATCCAAATAATTCGACAACGTATTCAAGCCTCACAGGATCGACAAAAGAGTTATGCTGATCTTCATCGAAAGGACGTGAAATTTAATATTGGGGATCATGTATTGTTACGTGTTGCTCCATGGAAGGGAGTTACAAGATTTGGAAAAAGAGGAAAGCTCAATCCAAGATTTGTTGGTCCATTTGAGATTCTTGACCGAATAGGAAATGTGGCCTATAGACTCGCATTACTTCCAAACATGTCTCGTGTTCATAATGTTTTTCACATATCTATACTTCGTAAATATGTGAAAGACCCGAACCACATTATTGAGTTAGAACCAGACGAGATAGCTGAAGATTTAATATACGAGGAGGTACCTGTTAAGATCTTGGATATGAAAGAGCATGTCCTACGCACCAAGGTTATACCACAAGTTAAGGTTTTGTGGAGGAACCATGCTATTGAAGAAATGACCTGGGAGTTGAAATCAAAAATGAAAGCGAGGTACCCTTACCTGTTCAAAACATCAGGTACGTACGTCAATTTCGAGGACGAAATTTTATAAGGAGGGGAGGTTGTAAGACCCCAACTTATTATAAATAAAATTAATTTTTCCTCTATTCATTATTCTAAATTAATAAGGTATTAATTTAATATAATGCTTTGGTTATGGGTGAAATGTGCAAATTTTACAAAATAAGCAAGTGGTTATAAAATATTCCTTTTGTCGGGGAATATTCGTTTGGTCGTGGAATATTCTTTTTGTCAGGAATATCCGTACGACGGCGCAGTCAATTGTGAGCCCCATAACGGAATAACTTTCGGATGAAGAAAACGAAAAAGTTTGAGTTTTATAAATAACGGCGTAATTGTTGCCGTTAACATTGTTGGAATATCCGGTGGTTAAAATACGATGTCTGGCGTGGTTGCACGATGGCACATACGTATTGCGCGAGTATTTTTGGAATTATTGATTCTTACGTAAGAAGGCACTACTCAATAATTATTACAATAATTACTGTTCAATATTTTATTTTATTAATTCAATAATTGCTACGTTGATAGTTTATATTATTGTTGTTTCAATAATTATCACTGCACAATATTTCCCATTATCAGATCAATAATTCATATTATTTGAATAATATTATTAGATCGCATTATTGGTAATGTCTAGAAAGTTCTGTCAAGGAGAGGTTTGGTCACCTAATTGCGCGCCAGTAAGGAGAAATCTTTATTGGAAAGCCCCCTCTTTCCTGGGAACTGCCTGATTGTCATAATTGTGATTCTGTAATATTATTTGTGAATAATTAATTATTAATTTATATGATAAGGAAATATTTATTTGATGTGGATATTATTGATGGATTTATTTATTTCATGTGGTTATAAATGAAGGAAATAATGCTGAGGTATTTTATCAGTATTTTGTCAGAATGGAGGTATTAAAAATCATCCGTTTGTGGATTTCAGATATTTTCTGTTTGGAATTTGGAAAGTTGTAGAGAATTCGATTTCGTGTGGAATGGACATAAAATTCGTATTTTTTACGATAAGCGGGCTATTTTCTATGAATTCATGAAGTTTAGGAAAATAAAATGATTTTTATTAAATTATGGGTGGGACCCACTTATGTTATAAACATGTGAAATTCTTTGAATTCTCTTCCAAGATGGCTGTTGGTGGCTTTTCAAAGTGATGGCGTAGAAAGAAGATAATAATAATAATAATAATATTTTATTATTTAGTCTCCTTTGGCGTTCTAACATTTTCCTATAAATAGGCGCTTAGGTTAGAGTTGAAAATCAGACCAGAAACAAGTTTTCTTTCTCTCTAGATTATCGAGCGTATTTTTGTGAGTATTTTGATACTTTGAGAGTTGCTATTTCGTGCAAGTTTCTGTTGGCTTTATATCCGAAATTCAGTCAGAAGTACTGTTATTTTGAGGTAAGGGATGTTATTTTCTTCTTAAATGATATTATTTTCTTCAATATCATTATGCCGAAATATTGGTTTGAACTTTTTAATCAAATTTGGAACTCTTTGTGTAGAGGTTACTATTCACGATACTAAGACTATTCACGATATCGACATTATTCATAGAAAAATAAAAATTTTTCTTTTTGTCCAAGATGTTTATTATGGTTACTATCTTTGATTGTATCCATGTTTTGATCTTTATTTTTGAATTCTGCTTCACAATTGGTTATTATGAAGTATTATTAATCTTGGATAAAGCATTATCTGAATCCCTAATATTTGTCCTTACATCTCTCTTTGGATTCGTTTTCTTTAAAATATTTTTCATCATCCTCGGTCTTAAATGATGATATTATTGAATATATTTGGCTGTAGTGCAAAGATGAATGATTAATCGATGAATATCTTTGGGCGTAGTGCAAAGATGAGCAGTCTTGAGATGAAATATGAAATTGGTGATATAAATGAATATCTTTGGCCTGTAGTGCAAAGATGAATATTTGATTAAAGATGTATATTGATTGATGTTACAGGGATAAAATATTGATGATGGACTTTTAAATCTTAGAAGATAGTAGAATTCATTCTCTACGTGACTCTTCTAATGGATTGTTGTTTCCGCTGCATTTGTTGATTTAAAACTTGTTGTCTATTATATTCTATCAGATTTTTCCCTGTTGAAGACTAATGATAATTTTTGTATATTATCTTAGTCATAATATTCTTTACTGGGCTAGTTGAGCTCACCCTTTTTCTTTTTGTTTCATTTTTTTCTCAGGAGGTGAGAACATAGCAGGATCGAGTCAGGGTATGGAGTGATGGTTCTAGAAAGATGTTTTAACAGTCCTCACTATTTCTGTAAAATAGTGTATGAATAATTGTACTGAGGACTTATTTGAGTGTGGATATTGTCTAGAAGACAATATTTGTATTTAAACTTACAGTATGTGTTGTCGTATTTTACACGAGAATTGTATTATTGAAGTTGTATTTTACTTTTTGTACCATGTATTTGGCTACTCAGAATGGGTGTTGTATACCTATTTTGGGGGCGTTACAACACATGCGACACAATATCAACACAAAGGGGTTCTAACGTGTACATGTTAAATCGAACAAATCATCAACACAAGTCTCCAAAAATATACTAACATGTACATCACTACGAAAATTAAAATAAATATTAAACATGTTAACGAGTTCAAAGAATACAAGTATGAGTTCTAAATATCAATGCCCCAAAATAAAACTATCATATGGATTTGAGAAGGAACAGACATGCGAAACAATAACTAACTTCTAAACGAAAACAAAACGAACAAGTCAAAATAAAAAGGACTATCGCTGAAGGAGTACGGAATCCGTACCTGGATTGAGCAATGTAATACCCAAAGTTTATTCCAAAAACTCATTTAGACTCTCTCCGTTCAATCTAAATAATTTAATAAGATTTTATTACAATCCAATCATTAATAACATAGTACAATTAAATTTTATTATTTTAAAAAAAATTTATAACTATGACGACAAAATTAATTAATTCAAATTAATATACATACTTCAATTGATTCACTAATTTCGTTAAAAATTTCATGACCAAAAGTTTATTAACATATATATATATATATATATATATATATATATATATATATATATATATATATAATATAAAAACAAAAATCATCACTTGCAGGCAATCCTGCAATCAACGTTATATACATCTGTATATATAATCCCTATGTAATAATAATATATATAGTAACAATAAAAGCCTGCCAAAGTTGAAATAACCTACTAAATATATATAATCATTATTATGTTACACTAGTACAGGGCTTTCAACTGAACACTTTAACGCTTTTTTTATAGGAAAAGCAATCATCAATAACTATGCACATCAATTCACGTGATCTCCACACACACACACACATATATATATATATATATAATGATCTGAGTACAACATATATATTATATGAATCATATATGTATAGGTGATACTGTTGTACCCAACCTGAAATCACAAGCTACAACCTAGTAATCTGATTTCTCCTTCTCCTTTTGCACGCCGCCGACCACTTTTCTTTTCAATTCGTACCAGACGTGCTAATATGATTAGGTTTTGCACTTATTTATTTATTATTTATCTTATTAATTCTTCTAATTATAATAAAGTTACTATTACCCACATTTAATTAAATTAAACCCAATTAATTTTAAGGTCCAAATTGTACTAAATTAATTTTCTCATCTCTTATTAATATTTATTAGCCCACACAAATTAAATAATTAGTTTAACCCAAAAAAAATGACAAAGTCCAATTAATATGTTTTAAAATAAAATAATTTTTTTATTATTTAATATTTATTTATTTTACTAACTCTATAACACCCCATTTCTGAAATAGAAAGAGAGGTTACTCAAAACATAACAAAATTGATGAATTTAATAGCAAGGTCAAAGCCACAAAAGAATAGTCTTAATAACTGATAAATACCACAAGTCAACCATAATAAATCTCAAACTGTCTCAAACCACAATCTAAAATAATTATTACAATTCCAAGTAAACTAACACATCAAGTCTAAACAGAATATTTCTAAATCATTGGAATGAATGGAGCTCTCATCACACTTGCCCTTGATCCCCCTAATTACCTGTCAGAAGAAAAATACAGCATGAGCCAAATGCCCAGTACGGATATAGAATACAAATAATGAACCAAAATAACTAACTCAATTAAATGAAATGAAACGAACAAAACTAACACAACGAAATAATAGGCTGAATAAAATGGTTGGGTGTTATTTCATACCGAGCTCAGAACAAAATAGAAATATACCTTGCCACACAGGCAAGTCAAATAATGCCACACAGGCAAATCAAATAATGTCACATAGGCAAGTCACACACATTGGACCGCGAATCCAATGCATGTAAAATCGGAAGGTGTGTTTGACACAAACATCACCAATCTGCATAACAGAACAGAACAGAAAACTAGGGTCGACCCATACGCCTCCCATAACAAAACACCAAATGGCCAACTCCCAATGGAGCACAAAACGGAGACGTCGTGGACTGATCACACCGCCATGGAAGGTGTCATGCCCCCACAGGTGATTATAGCTCGAGTATACCCTACGGTATTCTAACAAAAATATCATGTCACAACACATGCGACACAATATCAACACAAAGGGGTTCTAACGTGTACATGTTAAATCGAACAAATCATCAACACAAGTCTCCAAAAATATACTAACATGTACATCACTACAAAAATCAAAATAAATATTAAACATGTTAACGAGTTCAAAGAATACAAGTATGAGTTCTAAATATCAATGCCCAAAACGAAACTATCACATGGATTTGAGAAGGAACAGACATGCGAAACAATAACTAACTTCTAAACGAAAACAAAACGAACAAGTCAAAATAAAAAGGACTATCGCTGAAAGAGTACGGAATTCGTACCTGGATTAAGCAATATAATACCCAAAGTTTATACCAAAAACTCGTTTAGACTCTCTCCGTTCAATCTAAATAATTTAATAAGATTTTATTACAGTCTAATCATTAATAACATAATACAATTAAATTTTATTATTTTAAAAAAAATTATAACTATGACGAAAAAATTAATTAATTCAAATTAATATACATACTTCAATTGATTCACTAATTTCGTTAAAAGTTTCATGACCAAAAGTTTATTAACATATATATATATATATATATATATATATATAAAATAAAAAAAACGAAAATCATCACTTGCAGGCAATCCTGCAATCAACGTTATATACATATATATATATATATATATATATATATAATCCCTATGTAATAATAATATATATAGTAACAATAAAAACTTGCCAAAGTTGAAATAACCTACTAAATATATATAATCATTATTATGTTACACTAGTACAGGGCTTTCAACTGAACACTTTAGCGTTTTTTTTATATAGGAAAAGCAATCATCAATTCCTATGCACATCAATTCACGTGATCTCCACACACACACACACACACACACACACATATATATATATATATAGAATGATCTGAGTACAACATATATATTATATGAATCATATATGTATAGGTGATACTGATGTACCCTACCTGAAATCACAAGCTACAACCCAACAATCTGATTTCTCCTTCTCCTTTTGCATGCCGCCGACCACTTTTCTTTTCAATTCGTACCAGACGCGCTAATATGATTAGATTTTGCACTTATTTATTTATTATTTATCTTATTAATTCTTCTAATTATAATAAAGTTATTATTACCCACATTTAATTAAATTAAACCCAATTAATTTTAAGGCCTAAATTGTACTAAATTAATTTTCTCATCTCTTATTAATATTTATTAGCCCACACAAATTAAATAATTAGTTTGACCTAAAATAAATGACAAAGTCCAATTAATATGTTTTAAAACAAAATAATTTTTTTTATTATTTAATATTTATTTATTTTACTGGGTATTACAGTACCTGGTATGCTGAAAAGGTGAGGATACCTTGACTTCATTTCAGATTCTAACTTTTGAGGTATAACCTTTGAGTGTCGAATATAATCCTTCTTATCCAAGATTTTAACACGTATCTTCTCATATGTTAAATCTTCTGCTATATCATCTAGTTCTAATTTAATAATGTGGTTCGGGTCGTCCACATAATTACGTAATATCGATACGTGAAAAACGTTATGAACACGTGACATACTTGGCGGTAAAATGAGTCTATAGGCCACAGTTCTTACTCGATCGGGGATTTTAAATGGGCCAATTAAATCGAGGGCTGAGATTTCCTCTCTCCATCGACTCTTGCTTCTAGAATAACGCCCTCTTGAACCTTCTTCTTCACATTCATCAGCTCCGGGTGTGTAGCTTGAGCGGCTTTAACTTTATCGATAAAAGTCGATTCTCCTCGTATATTCGCTATCTTCACGTGGGTCTCTAGAGTCTTTAACTCTATCTTCATCATTTGTAAGTTATACGAAATGGGTTTTTGTATTAACAACATCGCACTCGTAAACGCATACGATCTTCTACTCAACGCGTCAACTACCACGTTCGCTCTTCCACGATAATATTGAATGGTATAATCGTAATCTTCAACAGCTCGAGCCAACTTCTTTGGCGCATTATACGTTCATTTTGGTTAAAGAAATATTTAAGGGTTGAAGAAATGGGTTTTGTAGTGGGGTCAATACAAAATTTGATTTCACGCTCTAGGGGTAGGCTAAGAAGTCTTCAAGAATACGTCAGAAAATTTATTAACAATAGAAATATCATTCAAAACTGTGACCCTCATCCAAGACTTGGATAACACGTCACATTGATACCTATCAACTTGCCACCGTTATTCACGACGTCCCCTACGAAAAGTCCGCGGCGGTGCATTTCACACAAGGAAGTCACCAGATAAGGGCTCGGGGCTCTTTACTTATGGCTTGATATAACAGTGATTAACTTTAGTGGTTTGGTTGCTTGACTTCGCATAACAGGTTGGTTAGGAATATGAAAGCTAACAACCTTACGAAAAGCATGATGAGTAGTTAACCAATCGATTCCTAAAATTACATCAAAGGCAAGTATTTTTAAAGAGATAAGATCGACAGGTAACGTGAAAGTGTCGGTTTGAATCAAACAAGATTTATAAATAGTGGAGGTAATGAAGGTTTCTACTAACGAAGTTTCAATCGATAAGTCAAAGTCTAATCTCTCCGGAGTCAAATTTAAACGTTGAGCGCAAACAAGAGAGATAAAAGAATGTGTAGAACCGGTATCTAATAAGGTATAGACTTCGCAAAAATTTATAATTAACTAACCCGTGCTAACTTTGTTTGGGTTACTCATTTTTTGAGAAGTCACGAAAAACGCTCTTCCTGAAACCACCGACTTTGTTTTGTCCGTATCCGCCTTTGGTGCTACCGTCCCAACTGGACTTGACTTCACTACACGATAGAATTGAGCTAGGTGACCTTCTCTTCCGCAATTGAAACACGCTTTGGGTTACTGCGTAGAGTTTGGACGGATGTGTCTCTTTTGTCCGCATTTGAAACATACGACCGGTGGTCGCTCTTCTTCCTTTGAAATGGGTGCTGGTGCTGCTGTCTTTCTATCATTATTGAACCTTCTCTTCTTGAAATTTCCACTCCTATTATCTTGGCCATGATTACCACCGAAGTGGTTACCATTCTTGGCATGATAATTTCCCCCACGATGGTTATCATTGTTCCGATGGTCGTTTCCACCGATATTATTATTATCGTGTTGTTGGTCGTTGCCTTTTGGTTGTGCTGACTCATTATCGCACTCCAATAATTGAGCCCTATTCACAACATCTGAATATAAACAAAATTTGTAAGAAATGAGGTATTGATGTATATCGGGTTTCAAACCTCTTAGAAACATTCGCGTCATTCGCTCCTCATTATCGACCAAATAGGATGCAAACCGGGACAACTCTGCAAACTTAGCCTCGTACTGCGACACGGTCATGTTGTTTTGCTCCAGCTTGATGAACTCTACCTCTTTCATGTGATGTATACTTTTGGGAAAGTACTTGTCATTGAACAGCTCTTAGAACTTCTCCCAAGACATCTTGAGTGCGTCAAGCTGGGTACGATTTACAAATTCCCACCAGTAATCTACCTCTTCACACAACATAAAGGTTGCTAAGAAAACCTTTTGCTCCTCTGAGCATTACATCAAATATCTTGGTAATCTGCTTTATCCACGTCTCCGCCTTAAGTGGTTCTGGCTTTTCCAAAAACTCTGGTGGTCCCAGCTCCTTGAATGCTTAGCGTGTCAACCGTAGGGTTGCCATTATTTCCACCTATATTTTGAGCAGGAGTCTCTCTTACCTGATGTTACATGAATTGCAAAGCCTCTGAACATCCCATCTTTCATCATTTGATCGGTGTTGTTATTTACCTGAGGATTATTGTCTTCATGTTGCACATTATCCTGGGTATTGATCGTTGGTGACTCAACGGTCTCATGTGCTTCATTGCTGATCTCAACATTTTCAGATGCCATTTTTAAATACTGCCACAAAACAAGGGTTAATTAACATATCACATATTATCCCTATACTCTGACCGACCAATTAAATACCAAATAAACTTAGGTAGGTCATACTAGCGAAGTAATTCCTCGTCTCTCCCCTCCTAGTTCTTGTCTCACATCTCAGCCAAGGATCATATCCCTAAGCTTTGATACCAACTGTGACGCCCCTAAAATAGGTATACATCACCTATTCTGAGTCGCCAAATACATGGTACAGAATACAAATACAATCTTAAATATACAACATTAGCTGTGAGTCTTAATACAAATATTGTCTTCTAGACAGTATTCAAACTCAAAATAAGTCCTCAATACATTTATTATCACACTATTTCATAGAATAGTGAGGACCACTAATGCTATTATCTGGACCGTCACTCCGTTCCCCGACTAGTCCCTGCTACGTTCTCATTTCCTGAAGAGAACAATGAAAGTAAAAGGGTGAGCTCAACTAGCCCAGTAATAAATATTATGACTAAGATAATGCAGAATAAATTATCGTTAGCCTTCAACGATGTTAAAGCGATACAATATAACAAACATCAAGTTTAAGCTCCAAATTTGAACAAGCAATCCATTAGAAGAGTCAAGTAGAGAATAAAATCTACTATCTTCTATGATTTAAAAGGTTTTTCATCACTTTTATGGCTGAGACTCAGCTTAATAAATAATCCACATCATCAAATCATCCCTGCACTACAGGTCAAGGATATTATTTAGTATCACGACCACGAACTATCCATGCACTACGGGCCAAAGATAATTGTGTTTTCATCAACGGTCCTGATCATGTCATAAAACAATTCATCTTTGCACCCTTGGCCGAAGAGAATCCATAGCCATAATCATACCAAAAACTATCCATCAATGCACTACGGGCCAATGAGGACTTTTTTCACATCATTTGCAACATTACTACCATGATTATACCGAATAATCCACGGTCATAATCATACCAAGTCCATCTATGCACACTACTGCCATGAGATGACTTTTAACATAATATAAACATGAGGATGATGACAATGACATAATAATTCAATAAAACAAGTTCAAGAATAAATTTTAAAGATTTATAAGTTAATTTATCCTGAACTCAATAATGTCCAAATTGTCAACATAATACTACTTTGTGGGGTAAAACTCAAGAATGCTCAGAAGAATATTTCCATGAAAAGATACTGATAAAGCGCAAATATCAAGGATATTCCACTAATTTCATGGAGTATAAAAGCCAAAACTTTAACCAACTGAGTATAATAAAGAATGAAATAACAAAATAAATCACCAGGCATGCGATAGACCGCATAAACAAGTTATTCCAACAGAATAATAAATAACGAACAGATCATACGTAACGCATGTAGGCAGGATATTCAGCGAGTAATAATAAATAACGAGAACTAGGTCATGCGTAAGCGCATTGAGATAGGATATTCCAACAAAATAATAAATAATGGAACGGTCATGCGTAAACGCCTTGCATGAGCAGGATGTTCCAGCGAGAATAATAAAGAATGGAATAAATGAAGAATTTCACCATGTATGCGGTATTTCAGATAGATGAGTTATTCCAACATAATAATAAAGAATGGAATAATGGAAGAATTTCACCAAGTATAGGGTAGCCTTGGCGTATCTGAGTTATTCAATGAGAATAATAAAGAATGGAATAATGAATAATTTCACCATGTATGCGGTACTTGGCATAGACATGTATTATTCAACATAATGATAAAGAATGGAATAATGAGAAGAATTTCACCAAGTATAGGGTAGCAGCGTATCTGAGTTATTCAAAGAATAATAAAGAATGGAATAATAGACATTCTCTTCATGAATACTGAAAGAAATAATACCCATTACGAGTACAACAAATAATATCCCTTACCTTAGAAGAATCTGGATATAGGAGTAGTGAAGTAGCAGAATACTTTTCTTCTTTCTCTCTATAGTTTATCTATCTAGAGTTTCAGTGAATTCATAAGAAATAATGAAGGAATGAGCTTCTATTTATAGGAGAATGGGTGAATGGTAATTAATTCATGAGCAGGTCGATTGATTTACTTTTAAGCAGATAGTCCATATTGATTTACTATGAAGTATTAATAAAATATTCTAATAAAACAAAATCTTTTAAATAAAATATAATATATTCTATTTATAATCTAATAAAACGAATAACTTTATAAAATTATTTTGTTTTATATAAAAAGATTTTACTATACAAACATTATGCGAGTACTTTATGAAAATACTATGCATAATAGAATATTATATATTCTATTTATAGTCTAATAAAACAAATAACTTTATAAAAGTATTCATTTTTATATATAAAGATTTTACTATGCAAACACTATGCAGCACTATGCATAATAGAATATTATATATTCTATTTATAGTCTAATAAAACAAATAACTTTATAAAAGTATTCTGTTTTATATAAAAAATTTTATGTTTTATTATATTTATAATAATAATAAAACAAAACTTATCACCTTTATTATAATTCACAATATTAATTGACCAGGTCGTTCCCAGGAAAGAGGAGGCTTTCCAATAAGGATTTCTCCCTATTGGCGCGCAATTAGGTGACCAAACCTCTCATTGACAGAACTTCTAGACATCGTTAATATTGCAAATAATAATATTAATAACTTTGTCATCTCAATTATTGATTTAATAATATATAAAATATTGACAATAATTGAATCAAATAATGTGAGATATTATGCAGCAATTACTGTAGCAATAATTGAACAAAACTGAGTGACTTCTCATGTAAGCATCAATAATCAATTGCCGACAATAATTATTTTAATCGTTTCAACAGTTAACGGTAAAACTTCCGCCGTTATTTTCATAAAATATTTTTATCGTTTTCTCAATCCGACAATAATTCCGTTACCGGGTCCACCAATGATTGTGTCGTTGTGCAAATATTCCTTGTTAAACCGAATATTCCCCGACCAATTGAATATTATATAATAACTTGCGTACTTTGCAAAATTTATAAATATTACCCACAACTATAACATTATATCAAATCCACACCATAATATAAAAAAAATATTTTGAGAAATTTAAATCTTTATTCATAAAATTTGGGGTCTCACAACTATTCTATAAAATAGTGTGAAAATAAATGTAATGAGGACTCCATTGAGTGTGGATATTGTCTAGATGACAATATTCTTATTGAAACTCTTAGATTATGTTTTGTCATATTTTACACGACTGTTGTATATTTAAGTTGTATTTGAATTTTGTACCATGTATTTGGCGACTCAAGATGGGTGATGTATACCTATTTTGGGGGCGTCACAGTTGGTATCAAAGCTTAGGGATATGATCCCTGGCTGAGATGTGAGACAATAACTAGGAGTGGAGAGGCGGGGAATTCTCTTCGCTAGTATGACCTACCTAAGTTTATTTGGTATTTAATTGGTCGGTCGGAGTATAGGGATAATATGTGATATGTTAATTAACCCTTGTTTTGTGGCAGTATTTGAAAATGACATCCGAAAATATTGAGATAAGCAATGAAGCACATGAGACCGTTGAGTCACCACAGATTAATACCCAGGATAATGTGTAACAGGAAGACAATAATCCTCAGGTAAACAACAACGATCAAATGATGAACGATGGGATGTTCAGAGGTTTTATGTAATTCATGCAACATCAGGCGAGGGCGGCTCCTGTCCAAAATGTAGGTGAAAACACTGATAACTCTCGGACGGTTACCGCTAAGCAGTTCAAGGAGCTGGGACCACCGGAGTTTTTTGGAGAGCCAAAACTACTTAAGGCGGAGGCGTGGATAAAGCAAATCAAAAAGATATTTGATATCTTGGGATGCTCCGAGGAGCAAAAGGTTCCCTTTGCCACCTTCATGTATGCGGAAGAGGCAGATTCTTGGTGGGAATCTTTAAAGCGTACTCAACTCGCCTTGACCGAAGATTTCTTGGGAGAAGTTCCAAGAACTGTTCAACGAAAAGTACTTTCCTGAAAGTATTTATCACATGAAGGAGGTAGAGTTCATCAAGCTTGAGCAAAACAATATGACTGTGGCGCAGTACGAAGCTAATTTTGCCGAGTTGTCTCGATTTGCATCCCACTTAGTTGATAATGAGGAGAGAATGACGCGGATGTTTCTAAGAGGTTTGAAACCCAAGATACGTCAATACCTAATTTCTCACAAACTGTGTTTGTATTCGGATGTTGTGAATAGGGCTTAGTTATTGAAGCGCGATAATGAGTCAACCCAACCAAGAGAGAGCAGCCGACAAGTCGATAATACTAGTGGTAGCAGTCATCGAAGCGGTGACAACAAGCGTGGAGGGAATCAACATGCCAGAAATGGTAATCACTTCGGTGGTAATCATGGCCATGATAATAAGAGTGGACATTTCAAGAAGAGGAGATTTAACAATAACGGAAAGACGCTACTCAAAGACTGTTGTGAAGGAAGGAGAAGCAATCACGGTCGTATGTTACAAATCTTGGAGGAGGACATATCGGTCAAGCTGCGTGATGCGATCCAAAACATGTTACAATTGTGGAAGAGAAGGTCACCTAGCCCGATTTTGTCATGCACCAAAGTCAAGTCTATTTGGGATGGAGGCATCAAAAGTCCCTGCATAAGAAAAAAATCGGTAGTTCAAGGGAGAGCGTTTATCGTAACCTCCCAAAAAGCGAGGAATTCGAACGAGGTGATCATGGGTAAGCTAATCATAAACTCTAGCGAAGTATATACCTTATTTGATATCGGTTCTACCCATTCTTTTATTTCTCCTACTTGTGCTCAACGTTTAAATTTGACTCCGGAGAAATTAGACTTTGACTTATCTGTTGAAACTCCGTTGGGAGAAACCTTCATTACATCCACCGTTTATAAGTCTTGTTTGATTAAAATCCAGAATCGCATACGTTAATTCGTCGATCTTATTTCTTTGAAAATACTTGCATTTGATGTGATTTTAGGGATTGATTGGTTAACTACTCATCATGCTAAAATCGATTATTTTCGTAAGGTTGTTAGCTTTCATATTCCTAACCAACCTATTATACGAATTCAAGAAACCAAACCACTAATGTCAATCACTATCATATCAAGTCATTAAGCTATTCATTTATTAAAAAACGGATGTCAAGCTTTCTTAGCCCATGTCACGGATTTAAATAAAAATACGTCAGATTTGAATGATATTTCTATTGTTAATAAATTTCCTGACGTATTCCCTGAAGAACTTCCTGGCCTACCCCAGAGCGTGAAATTTAATTTTGTTTTGACCTTGAATCCGGTACAAAACCCATTTTCAAAGCCCCATATCGAATGGCTCCTATTGAACTTCAGGAGTTAAAAACCCAACTATAGGAATTGTTAGACATCGGTTTCATTCATTCTAGTACGTCTCCTTGGGGTGCTCCTATTCTATTTGTGAAGAAGAAAGATGGAAGTATGGACTTTGTATTGATTATCGGGAGTTGAATCATGTCACCATCAAAAATAGGTACCCGTTGCCTCAAATTGATGACCTGTTTGACCAGTTGCAAGGAGCCAAATTCTTTTCAAAGATTGATCTTCATTTCGGATATCATCAGTTGAAGATTAAAACTGATGACATTCCAAAGACTACTTTTAGAACTCGGTACGAGCATTATGAATTCCTAGTCATGTCTTTTGGATTGACTAATGCTCCTACTGCCTTCATGGACATGATGAACCGAGTATTCAAGGAATATATGGATCACTTTGTGGTCGTCTTTATTAATGACATCCTCATATACTCCAAAACCCATGAAGACCATGAGCAACACTTGAGGCTGATACTCCAAAAGCTTCGTGAAAACAAGCTATATGCCAAGTTGAAGAAATGCGAGTTCTGGCTTGAGGAAGTTGCATTCCTTGGGCACATAATATCAAATCATGGAATATATGTTGACCCGGCAAAGATTGAAGTAATTCAAAGATGGGAGCAACCTAAGTCAGTGACCGAAGTACGTAGCTTTCTCGGCTTAGCTGGTAATTATCGGAGATTCGTAGAATGGTTTTCTCGAATCACTACTCCATTAACTTAGTTGACTCGAAAAGATACAAATTCGATTGGAGTGAGGAATGTGAAAAGAGTTTTCAAGAACTCAAGAGGAGACTCATTTCAGCACCTATTCTGACAATACCATTTGGCTCGGAGGGATTTGTCATCTATAGTGATGCTTTAGACAAAGGGTTAGGATGTGTTCTCATGCAACATGAGAAAGTCATAGACTATGCCTCACGATAACTCAAAGAATATGAGAGGAATTATCCTACTCATGATATAGAGTTGGCAGCAGTCATTTTTACGCTTAAGATTTAGAGGCATTACCTGTAGGAAGAGAAGGTGGAGATTTATACGGATCATAAAAGCCTCAAATATTTCTTCACTCAAAAGGAACTCAACATGTGGCAACGACGATGGCTTAAGCTATTGAAAGATTATGATCATACCATCCAATATCATCCTGGAAAAGCGAAGGTGGTAGCCGACGCATTGAGTAAAAGATCATATCTTGAATGCAAGAGTGCGATATTGTCGTATGAAAGGCCCATTTTGTATGACTTACAAAGGATGGAGATAGAGTTAAAGACTCCAGGGACCCATATGATGATGCCAAATATACGAGTAGAACCGACTTTAATTGATAAAGTTAAAGCTGCTCAAACTACAGAACTGGAGCTGATGCGTATGAGGAAGAAAGTACAAGAAGGCACTATTCCGGAAGCAAGAATCGATGAAGAAGGAATAGTTCGAGTCAACTCCAGACTTTGTGTTCTAACGATTCTAACTTGAAGTATAAAATCATAATGGAAGGGCACAACACACCGTTTGCAATCCATCCTGGGAGTACCAAAATGTATCGTGATCTTCGACATACATTTTGGTGGAGCAATATGAAGAGAGAGATAGAGGGGTTTATCTCAAGGTGTCTAACTTGTCAACGAGTCAAGGCAGAGCATTAAGTGCCAAAAGGTCCATTGCAACTACTTGAAATTCCAGAATGGAAGTGGGAGCACATTACCATGGATTTCGTTACTGGTCTTCCTAAGGTTTCTCAAGGCATAGATGCGATTTGGGTCATTGTTGATAGATTGACCAAGTCTGCTCATTTCTTACCGATACGAGAAACTTTTACACTTGAACGTCTTGCTAGTATGTACATAAACGAGATTGTAAGATTACATGGTATGCCAGTATCCATAATTTCTGATCGAGACCCAAGATTCACTTCAAGATTTTGGGTTAGTTTGCAAAAAGCTATGGGCACGGATTTACGATTTAGTTCGGCATATCATCCTCAAACGAATGGGCAGTCGGAAAGGACTATTCAAACTCTTGAAGATTTATTAAGACTATGTGTCCTTAACTTCAAGGGAAGTTGGGACAAGTTCTTACCATTGGTGGAGTTTTCCTACAACAATAGTTATAAAGCAAGTATTGGCATGGCTCCATTTGAGGCGTTGTATGGAAGAAAGTTTCGTTCTCTAGTATGTTGAGATGAGGTGGGTGAAGCAACGTTGTTAGGAACGGAGTTGGTATGTATAACTACGGAAAAGATTCAAACGATCTGACAATGTATAAAAATCTTATAAGATCGACAAAAGAGTTATGTTGATCTTCATCGAAAGGACGTGGAATTCAATATTAGAGATCATGTGTTGTTACGTGTTGCTCCATGAAAAGGAGTTACGAGATTTGGAAAGAGAGGAAAGCTCAATCCTCGATTCATTGGCCCATTCATAATCCTTGATCGAGTAGGGCTGCGTGGCCTATAGACTCGCTTTACGCTTAAGTATGTCTCGTGTTCATAACGCGTTTTCACATATCTATGTTACATAAATATGTGAAAGACCCGAACCACATTATTGAATTAGAACTAGACGAGATAGAGGAAGATTTAACGTATGAAGAGTTACCTGTTAAAATCTTGGATAAGAAGGATCATATTCTACGCTCAAGGTTATACCTCAAGTCAAAGTTTTGTGGAGAAACCACGATGTGGAAGAAATGACACAGGAGTTCGAATCTGGAATGAAGTCAAATATCCTCACCTCTTCGATATACCAGGTTTACGTACCCTAATTTCGAGGATGAAATTTCATAAGAAGGGGAGGTTGTAAGACCCCAACTTTTATGAATAAAGAATAATTTTCTCGAAATATATTTTTTAATATTATGGTGTGGATTTGATATAATGTTATAGTTGTGGGTAATATTTATAAATTTTGCAAAGTAAGCAAGTTGTTATAAAATATTCGATTGGTCGGAGAATATTCGTTATAACAGGGAATATTAAAGACGATGACACAATCATTGGTGGACCCCCACAATGGAAGTATTGTCGTAGTTAGAAAAGCATGTAATTATCTTTTATAAAAATAACAAATGAAAGTGTTACCATTAAAATTATTGAACTACCCGGTAGTAAAAGCGATGAATGGCGTGGTTGTATAGTAGCACACACGGTATTGATTATTGATGCTTACGTGAGAAGTCACTCAGTTATACTCAATTATTGCTACAGTAATTGCTGCATCATATCTCTCATATTTTTTATTCAATTATTGTCACAGTATCATCTGCATAATATATATTATTAAATCAATAAATGAGACGACAAAGTTATTCATATTATTATTTGCAATATTGATAATGTCTAGAAGTTCTGTCAAGGAGAGATTTGGTTACCTAATTGCGCGCCAATAAGGAGAAATTCTTATCGAAAGCCCCTCTTTCACAGGAGCGACTGGTTGTTAAATATTGTGAATTATAATATTAATGATGAATAAGTTCGTGTTGATTAAAGATAAAATTGATAGTTCCATTGTGTTAGAATTATTAGTGTTAGTGAAAATCGACATTTATTTCGATAATAATTGATGTCTGGAGGTTATATTGACCAATCGGGTAATTAACCGGATAAATGAGCAATTAATTGCTATTAATTCACATGCTTATAACTATGTGTTCACATGTGTGTACTATCGATTCACATGATTTACTATTAGGGGAGTTGGTGCAAGATTGATAATACTTGCATGACTAAATTAAAAATGGAGGTATAGTTGAAGGTACTATACTATAATTAGTTTTTTTTCACATGATTATACTATTGAGTCACATGAATGAACTATTAATTCACATGATTTATTATTAGGGAAGGTGGTGCAAGTTTGATAATACTTGCAGAACTAAATTAAAAATGAAGAAAAAGAGGGAGATATTATACTGTAATATTTTGAGCCCCAAAATGTGCAATTATTAAAACTATATTTTCTTATAAATAGAAGCTCATTCTTCCGTCATTTCTCACCAATTCACTAAGACTTACAAGAGCAATTATTATAGAGAGAAATTATAGAGAGAAAGAAGAAGAGAAGTCTGCTACCTCACTATTCCAGTATCTAGTTTCTTCTAAGGTAAGGGGTTTTATTTCTTTCGTATTCATGAAAAGAGTTATTTCTTTCAATATTCGTAAGGGTTGTTATACCATTCTTTATTATTCTGTTGGAATAACCCGTCTGTGCGGTCTATCGCATGCCTGGTGAATTCTTTTATTATTCCATTCTTTATTATTCTGTTGGAATAACCTGTCTATGCGGTCTATCGCATGCCTGGTGAATTTTTTTGTTATTCCATTCTTTATTATTCTGTTGGAATAACATGTCTGTGCGGTCTATCGCATGCATGATGAATTCTTCTGTTATTCCATTCTTTATTATTCTGTTGGAATAACCTGTCTACGTGGATTACCGCATGCATGGTGAATGATCTTTCGTATTCATTCCTTATTAAATTATGGAAATGATCTATCTACGTGGATTACCGCATGGCGGGCAAAAATCTATTTGCAGTTTCATATACTCTATTATACTCAGTTGGTTAAAGTTTTGACTTCTATACTCCATGAAATTAGTAGAATATCCTGGATATTTGCGCTTCATCCTGTATCTTTTCATGGAAATATTCTTCTGAGCATTCTTGAATTTTACTCCACAAAGCAGTATCATGTTGACAATTTAGACGTTATTGATTTCTGGATAAATTAAATTATAAATCTTTAAAATTATCCTTGAACTTGTTTTATTGAATTATTATGTCATTGTCATCATCCTCATGCTTATATTGTGATGAAAGTCATCTTTGGCTTACGTAGATGGACTTGGTATGATTATGACCTGGGATTATTCGGTATAATCATGACCGTAATGTGACGAATGATGTGGTGAAAGTCCTCATTAGCCTGTAGTTCATTGATGGACAGTTGTTAGTATGATTATGACCAGGGATTATTCGGTATAATCATGACCATTGATGATTACATGAATATCCTTGGCCGTGATGCAGGGATGATTCGATTTTATTTATTAAGCTGAGTCTCAGCGATAAAGTTGATGAATTTTTTTTTAAATCTTAGAAGATAGTAGATTTTATGCTCTACTTGACTCTTCTAATGGATTGCTTATTCCGCTGCAGTTGTTGATCTAAAACTTGTTGTCTATTATATTCTATCAGTTGTTATACTATTGAAGGCTATGGATAATTTATTCTGCATTATCTTAGTCATAATATTTCTTACTGGGCTAGTTGAGCTCACCCTTTCTTTCACTGTTCTCTTCGGGAAATGAGAATATAGCTGGGACGAGTTGGGGAACGGATTGACGGTCCGATGGTTGTTTTAGTAGTCTTCACTATTCTATAAAATAGTGTGACAATAAATGTAATGAGGACTCCATTGAGTGTGGATACTGTCTAGATGACAATATTCTTATTGAAACTCTTAGATTATGTTTTGTCGTATTTTACACGACTGTTGTATAATTAAGTTGTATTTGAATTTTGTACCATGTATTTGGCTACTCAAGATGGGTGATGTATACCTATTTTGGGGGCGTCACACCAGAACTGGTACAGCAGACTGCTGAAGTCATAAAACTCATCAAAGCAAAACTGGTAGCTGCTCAAGATCGATAGAAGAAGTATGCTGATCAACACAGGCAGAATCGCGAATTTGAAGTAGAAAAATTTGTTTTCCTCAAAGTTTCTCCTTGAAAGGGGAAAATTTATTTTGGCAAGAAAGGAAAGCTAAGCCCAAGGTTTATTGGACCTTTCGAGATATTGCAAAAAGTGGGAGAGGTGGCTTACGAAGTAGCTTTACCTCTAGAATTAGAACATGTGCACAACGTTTTTCATGTGTCGGTGTTGCGACCATATAAACCTGATTACAAACATGTGATCGAATATGAACCGTTGCAATTCAGTAAAGATTTGTCTTATGAAGAGATTCCTATCCAGATAGTCGACGGAAAAGAACAAGTGCTCAGGAATAAAGTGATACCTTCTGTGAAGGTGATCGGAGGAACCACAACGTCGAAGAGGCTATGTGGGAACTCGAAGCTGAAATGATGAAGAATTACCCTGATTTATTTGTTTAGTCTGTGTCTTCAATTCTGGGGACAGAATCTTTGTAAGGAGGGAAGAATGTGACGATTTGATTATTTGAGTTGTGATTCTGGGGACAGAATCCTTGTAAGGAGGGAAGGATGTAACAATCCGGAATTTCAAATTGTAATTTTAAATATTTATTGGATTATATAAATATTTATTTGATGTGTTATTGATGTGTTTATTGTTGAAATTGTTGAATAAATATTTTATTTGATGTGGTTGTTGTTACTAAATATTTATGAATTAATAAAATTCTAAATTTATGTGATTTATAATTGAGAGAGTTGTAATATAACATGAGATGTTATATTGTTGTGTTGATTTAATAATTTAAAATGATATGTTAAATTATTAGATAAAATCATAATGAAATTATAATTTGGTGATATTTGTTTAAGTGGAATATTTATTTAAAATATAGTGTGTATAATTAATCTATTTGATTAATGTTGGATATGAAAATCCAAATAAATAAGATGTAATTATAAATTATAAACTAGATGGTTTATTAAAATAAAATTAGAGTGGTTTAATTTAGTTTTGACAAACAAGGCTTAAATATATTAAGTCTTTAAATTTTAAAGGGTTTTGCCAAACGGAGCCTTATGGCTTTTGGATTTTTAATTTTGGAATTTGTAAATAATATAAACAAAATAAATTAATTAATAAATAAAATATAATTATAATCTAAACATTATTTTGTAACTGATAGTCTAATAATGTGCGTATTAAGGTTTATCAGTTCTAATTTTTTTATGCTTAAGTTAGCCTATGTTTTGATGCTGAGAAAAGAGAGAAGAGAATTCAGAGAGAGTTGAGAGAATTGAGAGAGAACTTAAGAATTTCCAAAGCAATTTCTAGTGATTGTAGCAAGGATTACAAGCTAATTGAAGGTATTTTTTACATAACCTTAGTATTGTGTGTGTGTATATATATATATATATATATATGCATATATGAGTTTACGGCAAAAATTTCATGTTCTGTGAATTTCATCTTTTCGAATTGTTGCTATACAATTGGTTACTTGTGAATATACGTGTTGTGATGGTTGAGTTTGTATGTAAACAAGAATTTGCTATGCTAATTACAGTTAAAAAAGGAAGAAAAGTAATAACAGTATATATTTTCTCTTGTAGCTTATGAAAGTACTAATTTTAGTGGTCAATTAGTATGATAAACTGTAAATTGAGTCTTGTTTATGCTAGTTCATTACGATACAAAGAAAACATAGTTTGAACGAAGTGATTTGGTATAAAACTGAGATTACAGTGATGATTTTTATAAAGGATGTCAAAAATGGTGTTTTTGTATGAAAACATGGAATTTAAGAAATTAAATTGGTTAAAATTGTTGTTAAATTGTTCTATATTGATGAATATGTGAGGAAACATGTTTATGATAACTTTATATCAATTGTATGTGCTAATATTACTGTTTGGTGGGTGAAATTCGTGTTAGTTGGGCTAAAATGGCTCTTTGTTCATCATTTTCGGTTCTGTCATCGGTAGATTGGCTCAACCAAGTATGTTAAGGCAGAAGCAAGACAAATTGCTTATGGCCCTGTGCTTGTGTATGGCGAATCATGTATATACTATTCTAAGATAGTGAGTTTTGCTGCTGTTGCAGATCTTCGATGCCATTGTAATGGAGTTCAATGATGTGTTAATATAATAAACATGTAGTAAGGAGGTTAAAACAGAACCGTAATGTGCAATTGATAAATTCAAAGTTGTAAAAATTGATTAGTAAGTTATGAATGTGATATGTTGGAACTTAGTGTATATAATGAATAGTAAACAAGTGTTGTGAAGGTTAACACTTGAAATTTTTTATATATACCTAGTAGCATAAGACTTGTACTAAATTAATAAGTTTAACTAGAAATGTATATGTTATGGTATGTTAGTATATCTAATAGGTATTGTGGTTCTAATACTATGTGTAGGTGAACGTGAGTTTTAATATTATAGCTTAAGCTCGAGGCAAGTTTTCTAACTCTATACTTTCGTTGAGCTAGTTCTATTATTACATTGTGTAACTTTATTCTTATGATTGAGCAAGTTTCTTATCTTAAACTGTTATTGAACAAGTCATTTGTTCCTAAATTTTATTTGAGCAAGCTTTAACTCTAATGTTATTGGAATTCTCATTATGGTCGATTCATTCTAATTTGTTTATAGTTAAGCAAGTTTCTTAAGTTCTATTCCGGTATAATGAACGCAGTTTTTTGAACTCTTGTCTCTATTATTGAGTTATTTTATTACTTTGCATGAGTTATTACCATGTTGAGCAAGTTTTTAGTTTTCAGCTTGCTATCAGTTAATGTATTTTCAGTAATTTCATTTCTAATGTTATAAGATCCTAACCTTAGCTTATTATTGTTCAAGCAAAGGTTTGTCATTTTATTCATTTTGTTCAATACTTATGCTCTCTAGTTATTTTCAAGCATGAGTTTAATATATAGTCAATTCACCTATGATTCTCAATGGTTCTATGTTATGTTGTTATTAAATAACTGTTGTGTTATTAAACATTGTTGATTCAACTAGTCCCCTAGTTGATGATCGTTAAACTTTAAATTACCCTTGAAAGCTTATTCAAACCAAACTTTCTTTGGTGTGGACTTGTACTTTAAAACTTAGAAGAACAACCCTATTATAGGGGATACGCTATGCGTTTAGATGTTTGTGCACAATATATGGTACAAAGGGTTGATCCCCCTAAGTACGTGAAGTCCCTACAGTATAATTGTTAAGGTTAAAGTTGAAAGATTACTTGTAACCATGGACATAGTTCGTGGTCTTATGACCCTCAGATATATATTCCATATTTTGATTCCAGTCTTTGGTTATCATTGATAGAGTACTATTCAGTTTTGATGAGCCTATTCATTGGCAGTTATTATATTCTTGCTGGTTCATTGTTATATCTAGTGAGCAATTTTTTTGCTCACTCTTGCATAAATATTATTATTGCAGCTAAAGTTGAGAAGGTAGATGAGCCTTCAACTAGCAAAGGAATGGGAAAAATGTGCAAGTGATGAAGACTTGTAATTTCATTTATTGTCTTGATGATAGACTTTTTATTTAATGATGTAATGTAATTTCCGCACTTTGATTGATGTTAAGGTTAGACAACTTGGGATGTTTTTGGATTTAATGATGTAACTCTTTTATAGGGAGGATTTATGATTTAATGTTATTCTATTTGGGTAGATAGTATGAATGAATGGAAAGTGAACACCAAGTCTTGTGGGAATGAAGTACCTAGATTTGGGGGTGTCACATCTGTTGTGGGTGGTTTATTTTTGGGTGGCTTGTGATGGGGGGTATGCCTTCATGTTTTTGTGGGTGGTCTGTCGTTCATCCTCTTCAGGTAGGACAGCTTAGGCTTCAGGCTGTCTTATTGCTTCAGGTATACTGGCTTCGGGTAGGAGGGCTGTTAGATGGCTTCGGCTTCCCTCTGAATGGTTCACGGCTTTAGGCAGGATGGTATGCCGTTCCTCCTCCTCTTCAGATAAGATGGCTTAGGCTTCAAGCTGTCTTATTGCTTCGGGTAGGATGGCTTCGGTTAGGAGGGTTGTTGGATGGCTTCGGCTTCCTCTCTTCAGGTAGGATGGTTCTCGACTTCGGGCAGGATGGTTTTCGACTTCGGGCTGGTTTCTATTTTGGCTTCTTGAATGGTTGGGCTCTCCTGGTTGGGTCCACGTATGCTTAATATCGGGTTGTATCCCTTGAGAATAGGGTTCAGGCTTTAGCTTTGGTCGGCTGCTTTGCTTGGGGGTCGGCTAGTTTGTTTTGTTTTGATTTGTTTGCTTTTTGCTGTTTGGACTTAGTGCTACTGTGTATAGGGTTGTTGTTTGCTTTCCTCTTTGTGGCTTGTGTTTTTGGGCCTGCTTTTTACAGTCATGACATCATAGGGCCTATCCTATGATGTCTATGCTATATCCTATTGGTGTCCTCCAATGTCCCTTGTATCACGTTTCTTTCTTTTTTATAGTTTAAAATTTTAGTAAAAAAAGGAATTTGAAAAGATTGAAATGCGGCTTAAGGCCTCAACTGTCCCCAGCATAGTCGCAACCTATCGACGCCATGAAAAATTTCCTTTTTTGGAGTTTCTCTTTCAGTCTTTCTACCCTTTATGTTTTCTATATGTGTTTTTGAATTTTATTTGAAAGGGCGAGTTTGAAAAAAGGGTCTGATACAAAATGTCGATGATTTGAAAATTCAAAGTCGCCAATTGGTAGTAGTGAAATGGTTGTACCAACTCAACCGAATTATGAAATTTTTTGCAAAAAGACCCAATTATTGGACTCTGTTTAACAGGCCTTGGAAATCGAGATTCATAGAGTTCGAGAGCTTGATTAAGCGGGGGGGTGGGGGGAGGTGTTAGGCACCCCCCGACTTCCGCGAAAACACGGTTACCATATCTTTTCAATTCCCTAATTTATTGGAAGAGTGTGTGTGCAATTAATTGGGCCTAAGGGCATTATTTAGAAGTATTGTTATACCTCATTTTGCACGTATATTCAAGGGGTTTGATTTGTATAAAAGTTTAATTTTAAGCAAAATATACAGAAATGATGTTTTAAAAATAGGTTTTCAAACCCTTATGCTCACATAATAATTGAGGCCTTTGATACTTTCATTTTATTCCGTATTCGGCTTGTTTTAATTTTATTCTCCAGATACAAAGCATCTTCGACAAAATAATATACATATAAGTGTCAAGCTCCTTATGGGCATGAAAGCCATCGAAGTGACCCGATCACCACAAATATGATTTACAAGTTAACTGTACAACTAAAAAGGGTCCATCATGGGAACCAGATCTAGATCCGTTAGCTGGATCTTAGATCCCGTGGCTCCTATGCTTACATAATGTTTTATGAATAGCCTGCATAACGAATATACTGAAATAAAATAGATATTTAATCTAAATGTCGCAAAACAAAGGATTCATTAGTTAAATTCTTGTATGCCCGTAGCCAAGCTTCCCGTTTCCTCTAGATACGGATCTAGGGACGTGTGGTTGCTTAATATTTTCAAAACTACAAAAAAAACTAGATTTAAATAAATCTTCCAGTTTTACAATTTTTGAACCAATTAAAAGTTAGATATGGCTAGATTTAGATAAATCTAGTCCACAAACATTAATATCACCGCTTTACACTAAATAAACAGTTAGAACAGATATTTTAATAGCAGTAAACAAATGATATATATATATATATATATATTTTTTATATATATATATATATATATATATATATATATATATTTAAAGCAATAAAAAGCCACTTAATTTATCCAAGAACTATTAAAACAAAGATAATTGAATTGAATCAATGTGTCGTGATATATATATATCTGAAAGCAAGAAAAAGCCACATATTTGCAATCCAGCTCAATCTGTTTGGTTTGGTATATATATATATATATATATATATATATATATATATATATATATATATATATATATATATATATATATATATATATATATATTATCCGGATCAAGTGCATATCCCTTATCTTACTCACCGTGCTCAACCCCTTTTAGCGGCGGACCGTGACGATTGATTCTATCATACAACTATCGTTTATACTTTTAGCGACAATATATGTTGTCCGTCGCTAAAAGTATAGCGACAATTATATATGACCAAAATCGTCACGTCCCGCCGCTAAAGGGTATATATAAAGGGTATAAGGGTATAAGGGGTATAAGGGGTATGCACTTGATCCTTGCTCATATATATATATATATACACTTATATATACATATATTAAGGCAATAAGAGCCTTGGATTTCTGATTCGGGCAAAACTAAGCCATATATATATAGAGAAAAAAACGAGTAAAAGCTTCAGATCTGAAAGAATCTTACAGTGTGTAGCGAGGAGAACTTTAAACCGCTTTTAAAGCTTGAAAACTCCATTTTTACCTGTTAAAATTTGATATGTTGTAGTATATATGTATATAAGTTTTTACAAAGAAGAATATCAAAGTTTGGAACACTATAAAAGGGGTTAAAAGCTGAAATGGACGGAATTTCCTCTGTTTTCTTCTTTTTTCCTTCTTTTTTTGGCTGATGGAGGGGTCTATTTATAGACCAAAGTAGCCGCGGTCTACCTGTGGCTGCCCGGGTGGGCCCAGGCCCAGTGGGTCTCGTCATCTCGAAGTACGTGCACTCCGGTCAACGCATTGTTTGCTCGAACTTTCATAACTTTCAATCTGGGAATCCGATGGAGGCGTGCTATACCTTTCTGGAAAGCCCTTTTCGAGAGCTACGCAATGACATAGGGCTTTCCCTTTTTCAAATCTGGGAAGATGGGTCCATGACCAAAATGGCATCTTCAGGTCTTCATAGGCAGTCCATTAAGTTGTTTTGCGTAGTTTGCGCTTGGAAGTGCTGCAATGGCTCTTTGTGACCCTATTTGTAGCTGTATTAGGGTTGTTGAAATTGACTTGTCAAAATAACTATTTTACCCTTCCAGGGGTTGTCTCCAAGGTTGACAGGGCTTTTGGCTGTCCTTCGGGGTTTCTCTAGGGTTTGATTACTGACAACTTTTCTTTTCCTTAGGGTTGATCTCTAAGGTTGATTTGATGTTCCACATGAATGTCTCCGTGATTAGATTTGATATTGTGGTCCTCCATGGTTATGTTTGGAGTGTGAAAAAGACGTTTTTGCCCTCTTGTATAGTTAGTAACAAGAGAACGAAATTTTGAGTGTCTACAATCGTTTTAGTGAATATTTATTGAAGGAAGGGTATAATAATAACCCTATATGCCCATGTGTTTTTATAAAGAAGTCGAAATTCGATTTTTCTATCATTGTTGTGTATGTTGATGATTTAAATATTATTGGAACTCATGGAGAGATACCAAAGACAATAAATTATTTAAAGAAAGAATTTGAGATGTAAGATTTAGGAAAAATAAAATTCTGTCTCAACTTGCAGATCGAGCATTTAGTAGATGGAATTCTCATTCATCAGTCAACTTACACAAAGAAGGTCCTTAAAAGATTTTATATGGATAAAGCACATCCATTGAGTACCCCAATAGTTGTTCGATCACTTGATGTTAAAAAAGACCTTTTTAGATCTCGTGAGGATAATGAAGAATTACTTGGTCCTGAAGTACCATACCTTAGTGCAATTGGTACGGTAATGTATCTTTATAATAATACACGACATGATATAACATTTGCTATGAATTTGATAGCAAGATATAGTTATTCTTCTACCCGGAGACATGAAATAGAGTTAAACATATTTTTTGTTATCTATGAGAAACTATGGATATGGGCTTATTTTATTCAAATAATGATAATCATGAATTAGTTGGATATGCTGATGCAGGATATTTATCTAATCCACATAAAGGTTTATCTCAAACATGTTATCTCTTTATGTGTGGTGATAATGCTATATCATGGAGATCTACAAAGCAAACATTAGTTGTCACTTCATCTAATCGTGTTGAAATACTTGCAATCTATGAAGCAAGTCGAGAATGTGTGTGGCTGAGATCACTGAATCAACATATATGTGAAACATGCAGTTTATTCTCCAGCAAAGGAACTCCAACCATTCTGTATGAAGACAATGTTGCATGTATAACTCAATTAAAAGGAGGATACATCAAAGGAGATGAAACAAAGCACATCTCACTGAAATTCTTTTTCATACACGACCTTGATAAGTGTGGTGACATTGATGTTCAGTAAATTCGCTCAAAAGATAATCTAGCAGATTTGTTCACCAAAGTATTACCAACTACAACGTTTGAAGGATTACGTCGCAATATTAGAATGCAACAGCTGAAGGACTTAAGGATTCATTCATGAGTGGGAGCTAATACACGATGCACTCTTTTTTTCTTAACCAAGGTTTTTTTTCTATTGAGTTTTTTATGGTAAGGTTTTTAATGAGGCAGTTTTCAATGCCCATGGCTTCACAATAGATATTCAAGAGGGAGTGTTATAAAATTATAATATATATGGATGTCATGATTCATTCCTCCTATCTTTATTGTAATAACCTTAAAGCTTTGAAACTCCCATGTTCTTTAAGTTTTAAAACTCATGACCTTTGAGTTTTTGAAACCTTCACGTATAGATGTTCATATATCTTTAAATAGTAGCATTATAAAGAGAATGAGATGTATATAAAAATGGCAAACCTATGAATTTAACCACTATAGTTGGCAAGTTTTACTTAATGCACAATTGAACTTTTAATTTTTTGAATTACCCCATTAAACAAATTAAATTTTTTTAATTGGATCAGTCTGTTAAAGTTCTGTTAATATGAACGTTAACTTTTTCCTACGTGGCTTTTTAAAAGAAAAGAAAAATGACTCAGACACTATCGATATATAACAACCCCTAGTAAAAAAAATTACATATATAGATTAACGATTATCCTACCATTCCCTAACAAAATGTCATCAAATCAATGAAAAAACAAAATCTAACGAATTAATCATACGATTTCCCTATTTCCAAAAACAGAAATGAATCAAAGAACTAACGTTATCACACTCTGTATATAATTTTTAGCAAAATACTATTAAATCATAGAAAACTCGATAGCCAGAAAAAGTCTTTGGCCGAAGCCAAAAAGAAGTTATACATAAACAAAATCCAAAGAATTAATCATTGTCTAAAAAAGAAATGAATCAAAGAACTAACCTTCGTCTTCTCTCGCTTCATCTTCATCTTCACTCTCTCCATCTTCACCTTCACTCTTTCCATCCAAATCATACCCGTAGGCCTCATTCAAGTAATCCACAAACCGCTCGGTAAAAACCAACTTATCTCGAATTCAAAATATCAAACAAATTCAAAGTTCTAGCGTCAAGATCTTCAATGTCCCAATATTCCTACCAAAAGTCTCACATTATCCAAAACCTCATCTATCAAGAACATGGATTTCTCCTTGGGATCAATACCCCACTTGTTCAAAGAACCCAATAAATTCTTTCATTTTCGACTTCTCAAACTTATCACCAAATTCCTCCACGACAATCCCATTTTTACTTGTTGCTTAGCCAACGCCAGAAATCGCCAATCTCTTCTCCTTCTTGTTGATTTTGATGGACGGTCTCTGGGTTTGAGTCTAAACACACGCCACCGCCAGCCGGAGTGGGGTTGGTTGAGCCACGACGACGGGCGCAATTTTTTCTTTTGTGGGTAGGTTTTTTTCCCACCGCTGCACCTTGCCGTGGTGAGAGTGGAGGCCGTCTTGCTGACGCTTATTTTGGAGGTCGATGGTGATGTCAATGATGGAGGACGACAGTGGCAAGCGTCGTCGAGGGGCGAATTTTGATTGAGGTGGTTTCGCCTATTTTGGATCCGTCGAAGGAGAGGACCTGGGAGAGTGGCGAGTTTTGAGCAGATTGGAGGAAAATGGGGTTTGGTTTGAGGGGGTTTGAGAAGGAGAAGAATTTCTTTGTGGAGGTTTGATTGGAGAAGAATTTCTTTGTGGAGGTTTGATTGAAGAAGATAGAGGATGAGAAGAAGGAGATGGAAGATGGTAATGGAGTCGCAGAGAACGCCATTTTTTTGGAGAGAGAAAGAAGATAGATAGATAGAGAAGCTGAGTTGTTATATATCAATAGTAGGTGACTCATTTTATTTTATTTTTAAAAAGCCACGTAGGAAAAATTATGAACTGAGCTACAATTAGACTGATCTAAATAAATTTTTTTAATTTATTTAATGAAGTAATTTAAAAAATTAAAAGTTCAGTTGTGCATTAAATACTTGCCAACTATAGTGGCTAAATTCATAGTTTTGCCATATAAAAATACAAATTATCTTTGTTGTTAATATTAATTATCTTTTATAACACATAAAACCTCTTGAAATTATTGATTAAAGTAATTTTTGGTTTTAGATAGTAAAGTAGATAGTTTTGATTCATAAACCAGGACCGGAATCTGGTCACCTACGAATCTACGATCATCGATGAATATCAAAACTCAACGAAAAAGGTCAACAACTCCGTTGGAAACACTATCACCGGCGAAAATTACCGGTGTCAGTTCCGGCCAAAAGTCAGAAACTCTGAAAATTACATAAGATAACTGCAAATTAGTAATGAACTTTTACTGCAAAATAAAAAAACATGGCCAATAATTAAGAATTATGCGGTTATACCCAGTAATATTCCACCCCATCGGACATTGTAGTCCGGAAAATTAATAACCCTCAAACTCAAAGCGACTAGCCGGAGAAGCAATTCGATCAAAATAAATGCCCAGAACAGACACTATACGGAGCACAATTCCGGCGATAGGTTTGACTCGTCGGTTTATTGACTGAGTAACGGGTGCCATATGGATTTTCCGGCCACTGGTGGAAGCTTGTTTTGAGACTTGGTTTTGCGTAGCCAAATTTTTTTTTTCGACGGTGAGGAAGTTTGGTATTGCTCCGGCTTCAACGGGTTCTCCGGCCACCTTGTTATTTCTAAAGTTTGGGTATTGTTGGTCTGTTGTGTTTGAACTTTCTCTATTTCTGAGTTTTAAAATAGATACAAAATAAAAGAAATACACGGAAAATTTAAATTTATTTTTTAATTATTATATTTTTAAGTTTTTTAATAAACGAAAAAGAAAATAAATAGATAAAAAACTTGACCACTTTTTCTGCTAAAGTTTTTCTTCAAAAATTGACTTGATTTGGACGAAAAAAAATTAGAATAAATAATATTTTTATAATTCTTATATTATTCTCAACTTTTAATATAATAAATTTTAAATTACAATTGATTTCCTCAATTTTAAATTTTCTATTTTTTACTATTAAAAATTCAAAAAAACACAAATGAAAATTAAGTTTTTTTTCTTTTTTTTTTGGTTCTAATTTAAGTTTTTTATTTTTTTTTTTCTTTTGTGTTCAGAAACAGTGTCAATTTATTTGAGTTATATATATTTATTCTCCGTAATTTGTTTGTCCGAGGGATTTATTGCTTACGAATCTGTAATGCATTTTCTGGGGTTTCTTATGATTGTCTTTAATTTGGTGATGAGTGTCTGCTGGGGTTTCCGTTTGAATTTTCCGGCAGTGGGAGCTGGTAAAGTTTATCTAACAAGAATATGGTGGTCCTTACCCAGATCCATTGGCAGATTTAATTTTGAATATTTGTGTTTTTAACTTGGCCTCTATTGTTTTGATCCGAATTCTTTAGTGCATTTGCGGGAATCAAATTGGCCTTTGTGATGTGTTCAGCACTTATTGAAAGGGACTTTTTAGTCTCCACTCACCTAACATGGATTATTTACTATCTAGCAAAAGTTTGAAGACAAGAAGAATGGTCAAGGCTATTCGGCTGTACAATGTTTCTCTTTGTCTCTACTATATACATGTGTACATATTTATAGATAGTTATAGTCTTTGATTTCTAGCTTGGACTTCAGGTTCAGTATCGATGGCAATTTTTCGAGTGTGTTTATTGGTATTTATTTTGAGTAATATATTGCACACAGAATCAAAGTATATGGTTTACAATACTTCACAAAGTATCGTTCCAGGGAAGCTTAATGTTCATTTAGTAGCTCACACACATGATGATGTTGGATGGTTAAAGACTGTTGATCAGTATTATACTGGTTCCAATAACTCCATCCAGGTCTCTCTTTCTTTCTGTATATATGTATAGAGATATATTTAGCTTATTTTTAGCAAGTAAATTTTGAATTTTTACTTGATACGCAGGGAGCATGTGTGCAGAATGTACTGGATTCGTTAATCCCAGCATTGCTAGCTGATAAAAATAGAAAATTCATCTATGTTGAACAAGTAAGTATATATACACAAGTATATATTGTGTAGATACATGCACAAGGAACTGCATATTGATGTTGGTAAATTTTGTTAAAAAAATTTAGGCATTTTTCCAGCGATGGTGGAGGGACCAGAGCGAGGCAGTCCAAAGCAAAGTTAAACAGCTGGTCAATTCGGGACAACTAGAGTTCATGTATGATATCAAATTTACTCATTTGATAGCTTTAAAGATTTTAAAATCTCTAACTTGAAATCGTATGAAGAGACAGTGTTAAGAAATCAAGCCCATCAAGTATTCATATCAGGATAAAATGGACTTCATGTTTTCCACCTATGATCTAGTATGTTTGTCAAAATATGCTGTATCTTATGAATTATATGTTACTTGTGAAGAAATGGTGGTATGTGCATGCACGATGAGGCAACCCCACATTACATTGATATGATTGATCAGACAACTTTGGGGCACCGATTTCTTAAAGAAGAATTCAATGTAACTCCCAGAATCGGGTGGCAAATCGATCCCTTTGGGCATTCTGCGGTGCAGGCTTACCTATTGGGAGCAGAGGTACGACTTCTGTGATTTTTTGTCATGTGCATTACTTATCAATGAGTTACAGTTTCTTTATCAATAAAGCTTGATTGATTTTGTTGAAATAACAGAACTCCATACAAATAGGACTGAATTGATCAACAAATTTTGTTTTTATATTTATTATATTTACATTTATTTGAAAAATGTCCTAAATCCCTTTTGATGGTTAGGTTGGATATGACTCTCTCTTTTTCGGGCGAATTGACTACCAAGACCGAGCCAAACGGAAAAATGAGAAGAGTCTTGAGGTTATCTGGCAAGGTTCTAAGAGTCTTGGTTCCTCAGCGCAGGTGATTCTTGAAGTGGTTTATATCTTTCATATATTATGGTAGAACTATATATTTTCACAGATAGGGTGTTGCTATTTCTCTTAACTTTTTTCTTTTTCTTCTTTCTTTTTTTTTCTTTTCTTTTTTTTTTTTTTTTTTGCCAACATTGCGGCTTAGAATGATTTTCTCATTAACTAATTCAATCTTAGCAGATTTTTTCCGGTGCATTCCCTGTGGCTTATGAACCTCCAGATGGTTTCTACTTCGAAGTAAATGAAGTTTCCCCCATTGTCCAGGTGACTTCTTAGATATATAACACCAGTGGAATTCTTAGATATTTACTTGGCGCATAAGTTTTTCTTTTTACTTGGTCGTCCTGGGCATATAATGATATCACACTTCTTTATAAAAATTGAAGGATGACATCAATTTGTTTGACTACAATGTGGAAGAGCGTGTTAATGATTTTGTAGCTGTGGCTTTATCACAGGTAATATGGGTGCTCTAGTTTTACTCACATCAACTGCGAATATATTCACGTTTCTTCCGCAATAGGAATTCTTGTTGTCAAGTACTCAACTTCTCTCGACTTCAGAGGAAAAAAGCCTGGCTGAATTGGTTTTTAGTGTTGTTTCTTGAGTAGCTTAAGTTCAATAATATATGATGTATAAGCACTTATATTCTATATACTAGTAATTAACATAGATACTGTGCTAATTCTCTATGGAAGAATTAAGAAACAACCTAAGTGCTGGATTAGGAAATGGAAGGATGACCATCTTCTATGTGATGTGAAAGTCATTGTGATGTTGTTTTCAGTTTTAGAACCCTATATTAGCATTTATAAGCTAAGAATTTAGTGGAAAATTTATGTGCAAGAACGAAGACCGAGTCTGTTGACGCTTATGGCTATTTTATTTTCTTTTTCAGGCTAATGTTACTCGAACAAATCAGATAATGTGGACCATGGGGACAGATTTTATGTATCAGTATGCTCAGACATGGTTCCGGAATATGGACAAGCTGATTCATTATGTTAATCAAGTTAGTTCTCCTTTGGTGTCACTGCAGTTTTTGTTTACAAGTACCAAAATTGTGTTAATCTTGATCTTGCATTCCATTTTCCTCACAAATTTTAATTAGTACTAGTATTAACTTTTAGTAGTCATGAAATGAACCTTATAAGCGGTCGCAATCTTTTGAGTTGAAACATATTGATACGTGGCACATACTATTGAGTTGAAACATATTGATACATGTGTTGTGTTGGTCGAAATCTAATTACGCACAATCACGCAAGTGCACGTGGTCAACAAGTAATACAATGATAAGTCAAATATCGTTCCCACAGAGAATTAGTATGAAATTAATCCTAACAATTACCAACTTTATATTAATCCGAATTTTATTAAACTAACCAATTCAATGATTATGACTATTACAAACTAAAAATACCAAGCAATCAACAAATTTAAAAACTGTAATTTCAAGTAAATATTGGAGAATTAGGCTTATAACTTCACTTTAAGTCTCTGATTATTACACCCTATTTCAGTTCAATTCACTATCCCAGTTTATTAATCAAGAACACTCAAGTAGAACTAGCCTAGCCACCTCTCGATGCACTAATACCATATTAACTTAAATCCACAAATTAGATAGAATTAAGCTAAACACTAAGATCAACTAATTCACTATATCTCTATGTGAATTACAATCAAATAAGGTTTAAGTTCAAGTTCTCCATCCGATTACATGCGATGCTAGGCATATCTCTACCCTAACATTAATCAAAATTCCATTCAATCACAGAATTCAAGAACACATGCTATAGTGACTAAGTCTAGATTCATATTTCCTCTCTCGAGTCCATACAAATCCACATAGAATTGATGATCAAACAATTCATAAATTAAAGCATAAATCACAATAGATAAACTGAAAGATGGATTATTAAACTAAAATTCAGACTACATAATCATCGTTCAACCCTTAAGATCCGCCATAAGCTCATTGTTCTAAAAATCCCCGCCTAGGCGCTAGGCCCCCTCGGGCGCCCACTTTAAGCGCCAGCCCCCACCTGGCGCCCGCCCATAAGCGCTAGTCCCCCCAGCGCCGCCTGCCCATGGCCTTCAAGCCTCCACGACGTCTCACCCAGCTTAAAGCGCAAAAAATCCCTCGAGAGAAAATTAGGCGGGGGCCTGGGTGGGGTCTAGGCGGAGAGATTTCGTTTGTGATGAACTAATTTACTTGTTAGGCTTATGATAAGCCTAACAAGTAAATTAGTTCATCACAAACGAAATAAAAAATGAAATCTTCAAAGTAATCATCATCCCAATTACAATTATTGAAGTAAAGAAGTAGAATGAATCCAAAACCACCCTTCTCCTCAGCTCTAACTTACAACTATCGTGACTTAGACCTTCAATCCTTCCTCCAATGTTGTTGCTCAAAATTAGGCTTTAAAAATTGTTAATTGAATGTTAGATGTAATCTTCCTTGTTGTTTCTTGTTAATATCCATCCTAGGACACGTATTCTGACCATAACTCGACGCCCAATACAGTTCCAAACCACGCCAACCTCTCTCCTTCACGCCTCTGCGACATTACAATCAAAACAGAGTCTTTGCTTTTTTTCGTACCCGCTTTCGGGTTTTTCCTTCTTTAAGTACCCGCGTTGGCGAGGGGTGCTTTTGTTCTTGATTAAGTACCCCTACACTGAAGTTTTTGCTTTATAATGTCCGCCTGAAGCGAGGTACGTTCATTGCGATCCACCTTTTTGCTCATTTTCTTGCCCACTTTAACCACAAAACCACCTTTTAAGCCCAAATGCTATGCCACCATACCTAAACATAAAATAACACTAAACAAGTAAAATGAATCACAAAAATGACGAATTAACACAGCTTAAGCTCGAATTAGAGGCCGATTCGTAGGTATAAAACCCACTCATCAAACTCCTATGCAATGGAATGCAATGGAATGTAATGCAACTAATCTATATGCCTACAAATCCAGTAGTAGTGGTAGAAACAAGTCTGTTCAACCGGCCTCAGAGAAATCAAGCAAACATGACAATATTTCATATTAAAACCAATCAATAATTCCTATTAATCATCAAATCTTAAACTGTTATTACTGGTATAGTGCGTGTGTGCTCAACACCCATGCTAACTGATACAAATTCAAATTTAATACATAACAAGTCTCTTGGAAGGCATCATACATTGTAAACTCAAGAATGTCAAAAACAGACAAGATCCAACTAAAATCAAACAATTACCAATATCAATGGTCCAAATAGGGTACTTATGCTTTTATTTTTTCTATTACGGGAGCTTTTTGCTCTTATTTTCCGTTTTATTCATTTTTTTTTATATACACATGGCTATGCACTGTCTTATACCCTTAGGCTTTTCAGTGCTACCTTAACGAGCTTTCGACCAACGACTCCCAGACAATTAAGACCTTAGGGGGCTAGGTGTAAAGACAATCCCTTCAGGCTTACTTACTCAAGTAACAAAGGCCACAAAACTAGACAAGCATACCACGGTGTTTATTCATTCATTTTTTTTTATATAAAGCTTATATACCCCAAATTTTTCCTCAAACTTAGGTTATTGCCTAACTTTCACTGGCTATCCTTATCATTCTTTTATTCAAACTAGCATTATCCTTCAGAGATCCAATATGTATCAAATTGAACTAAATCAATCAACATAGTTGTTATTACTGTGCTAACCTTATTATACCAGTTTCAAACAAGAAAAAGATCTAATTCATAACATAAAATCACGTCAAAGTTCTAATAGTCGGTACTATACTTGTCTACTCAACCCCAGTCTCATCATTGGCCAAAATAGACTGTACTATCTAACAACTGAACTTATGCAAAACAACACAGTACTTAACTAAACATTTTTTTTTAGATATGGAATAAACATAACAAAAGCAACCACTAATAAAAACTATTTACATTACTATTCTACTATGCAACTATTACACTACATGGATGCAAACATATTATGAACCAAAAACATAACATGGCAACTTATGCAAAATTAACTAACTAAATTAAACATGCAAATATAACAAAATTAAATTAACTCCCCCAAACTTAACAATTATAATGTCCTCATTGTATAAATAAATCACTAAGTGTACGAGGACTTTCCTGTAATCATCTAATTTTGAGGTGGTGGTGGTTGTTGCTCTTCATTGTCTGAATCGAAAGGTGGAAATCGTGGCATTAGGGCAGGCTGTTGGTATGGAAACTGAGCATTTGGATTGAAACTTTGAAGAGTCGCGTTCAAGGAGACGAAGGACATATTCATGGCCTCAAATATGTGGTCCTGCCTGGCCGCCAGTCTCCTCATCTATCAGTTGGCTTCTTTGTTGTGACCATGAACTTGTCTTTGGAGGCTGCGAAACTGAGAGCTAAACATATATCTACCGGTCTGCTGCATCTCCTCAGTCTCCTGCTCTCCTATAATTGGACCTCGTCGTCGTCAGAGGTGTCCTCAGCATCAGCCTCCTCCTCAGAGGCTGGTGGAAATATAAACCCGACTCCTCTTGGGTGCGACTCGCCCCCGGGCCAAACTGTATATCGTGCAATCATCCTTGTGTCCAAAGTCTGTAACGGCATCTGTGTAGTCTCATCATCGGACCACCTAACTCCAGCCTGCCTGCATAGCCCACATATGAGAGATGGGTGTGGCAAGCCGCCGGAAAATGGCCCTCGTAGGCATCTTCGTATAGAGAAATTTATGATGGCACCCACGTCGATGAGAAAGTCTTGCACGATCGTATACAAAAGAAGTATCTTCTCCTTTGTCACCTCTGTTGTATGTGTGGACAGGAATAACTTGGTGCACATGAACGCGTACCATATTTTACCATAACGGCTTAGGTCCTTGCTGTGGAAGATGGTGCCCCATTTACGTCCCTTGACCCATGTGGTGCCCGACTTTGTTATTTCAGTTAAAATCCCATCATAGTCGGGATCATGGTCACGCAAATAGGCATACTGACACTCTATAGGAACTCGCAAGTTGTAATACTCGTTAATAGCGTTGGCACTGAAAGGTACTTGGTTGCCCCTCACGAATGCTATGAATGGGGCCTTATCTTCCGCATTGGCATAAAATTCCTTCACCACATTGACGATCGTTGGCTCCGGCTCGTCAGTGAATTTATCCCATCCTTTTTCATATATTTGTCTTTTCATGTGGCCATCTATGTTGTCGGGTGCCAAGCCTCGCTCTGGAGTTAGGGCCTTAGTCACTAGATAGCTCGGCGGCGTTGGCACTCGCGAACTTTCTCCTGTCAAAGGCCCGAGTCGGTGGTGTAGGCCCGGAGCTCTCGCCTCACTGTCTCTTCGATGCTGGTTTTGGTGCCATGGTACTGGAATGTATGAACTCAAGCCAAATTCCCCCCAAACTTCACTCGAACAATTCGTCGAACACTTGGTGTTGACGACTCACAATTCCCCCAAACTTAGTAATTGAACTTCTAATGTGGTGATGTATTATGAGAAATTGCAAGAAACAACTGCTTACTCTCAATGTATTGACAATTGGTTGCTTCTCTCCTTAGTTGTATGAATGGAGATGAAGTTGTGGTGTAGTTAGGGGTTGAATTTGTAAGGGGAGAGATAGTGTAGAGATGTGGTGGGTTAATGTAGTGGGTAAGTGGGGATGATGTGAGATAATAGGTGAGAGTCAAGGAAGTCGTGGGTATCAGTTGTGCTTCAAGGACGTGGAAGTGGAGAAGATGGGCTAATGTGCTGTAATTGCCAAATTTGAACTCCTTCATGCTCTCGTACCCCCTGCCTGTGAGGGTAATAAACTATAGATGCATACGTGAAGGTATTACACTTTTCGGTTCATGACCCCACTTGACCGTTTGGTATCTATGTGAAAATGTCCGCCCCGACGGGGGGTGGTTTTGCAGATGGGTTCAACTTTTCCCATTCTTTGCATCCAACACATATCCATGCACTTCCCAAGTACCTGAAACACCATAAAATGATAACTTTAAGATAACAACATGAATATTGAACATTGAAGGTTGAATTTACTAGAGAGCATGACTCGACTAACTACCTAATAAACCGAAATAACTTACTGTAAACTAAACTCATACTAAACTTATACTCTTAACTACGAATTAATTAGCATGCTTAAAAATATACTGAAAATAAAAGTAAAATTGGGTTGCCTCCCAATTAGCGCTTGATTTTAAGTCTTTCAGCCTGACTACTCCCTGTTCATGGCGTGTCGGCAAGTGTGATTGCGATGACTTCATTGTCGATGTCGCCACCCCAGTAATGCTTCAACCGCTGACCGTTGACTTTAAATGTCTCCAATGGATTTCTACTGTATAACTCAACGGTGCCATGTGGGAAAACCCTCTTAATTGTGAATGGCCCCGACCATCTCAATTTGAGCTTTCCCCGGAACAACCACAGTTGAACAATAATACTGCTTGTCCCGGTTCAAACTTTCTATTCATGATCTTTTGGTCGTGCCACTTCTTAACATTTTCCTTGTACAGCTTTGAATTCTCGTATGCTTGCAGTCGAAACTCATCTAGTTCGTTCAATTGTAGAAATCTTTTCTCTCCTGCAGCTGCTTAATCAAAATTAAGTTTCTGAATGGCCCAATAAGCTTTATGCTGCAATTCCATCGGGAGGTGACACGCTTTTCTGTAGACCAATTGGTACGGAGACATCCCAATTGGTGTTTTGTATGTTGTCCTATATGCCTATAGTGCGTCATCCAATTTAGAGACCCTTGGATTCACTACTTTCTCTAAAATCTTCTTCACCTCTCTGTTTGACACCTCCGCTTAACCACTCGTTTGGGGGTGATATGTCGTAGCCACCCTATGATTGACCCCATATTTTGCCAAAAGAGCTGTAAACGATCTGTTGCAGAAGTGACTACCCTCATCACTAATAATTGCTCTTGGCGTGCCAAATCTTGTAAAAATATTCTTATGTAAGAACTTAAGAACTACTTTGGCATCGTTAGTGGGGAGTGCTACGGCTTCAACCCATTTCAACACATAATCAACTGCTAGCAAGATGTACAGATTATTGAAAGATGGAGGAAACGGCCCCATAAAATCCATCCCCCATACGTCAAAAATTTCATGATAGTTTGTAGTGGCATCTCATTCCGCTTTGAAATATTGTCCACCCTTTGGCATCTATCGCAAGTCTTCACAAACTGATGGGCATCCTTAAACACCGTAGGCCAGTAAAATCCTGCTTGTAGTACCTTGACCGCTGTCCGCTCACTACCCTAATGTCCCCCATATGCAGATAAATGACATTTATATAAAATATTCTTCACTTCACTGTACGTCACACACCTTCGAATCATCTTGTCTGCACATTGTCTGAATAAGTATGGCTCATCCCACATGTACCACTTGACGTCATGTAGGAATTTCTTTTTCTGTTGTCGCGTCAGATCAGGGGGAAGGATGTTGCTCACCAAAAAGTTAGCAAAATCCGTATACCACGGAAATTTTGAATTAACTCCAAATAGTTGTTCATCCGGGAATGATTCATTGATCACACACTTATCCGCTTCATCTTTTTCCGGATTTTTCAGCCTCGATAGATGGTCTGCTACTTTATTTTCTGTCCCCTTCCTATCCTTTATTTCCAAGTCGAATTCCTGAAGGAGAAGGATCCATCTGATAAGTCTAGGCTTAACATCCTTCTTCGAAATCAAATAGCGAATTGCCGAGTGATCCGTGTAAACCACCACCTTTGTTACAATTAAATATGCCTGAAATTTGTCAAAGGCATATTCTACTGCAAGTAACTCCTTCTCTGTAGTTGTATAGTTCTATTGGGCATCCGTAAGGGTTTTACTTGCATAGTATATGGCGTGGAATATTTTCTCTCGGCGTTGACCCAAAACAGCTCCTACCGCATAGTCGCTAGCATCGCACATTAATTCGAATGGCATAGTCCAGTCCGGTGCAACGATCACTGGGGTTGTAGTCAACTTCTTTTTCAACTGCTTAAATGCTGCTTCACACTCCTCATCAAATCTGAATACCGCATCTTTCTCTAAAAGACTGCACAACGGTTTTGCAATTTTAGAGAAATCTTTTATAAATCTTCTGTAGAACCCGGCATGTCCAAGAAAACTGGGGATTCCCTTTACTGAATTCGGCGGTGGAAGATTCTCGATCGTGTCCAACTTTGCCTTATTAACCTCTAAACCTTTAGCAGAAACCTTGTGCCCTAGAATTATCCATTCTTCAACCATAAAGTGGCACTTCTCTCAGTTGAGTACCAAATTCGTTTCCACACACCGCTTTAAGACCATGACCAAATTCTCTAAACATTTATCAAAAGTGTTTCCATAGATTGAAAAGTCGTCCATGAAAACTTCTACATTTTTCTCCACCATGTCTGAGAAAATAGCCATCATGAATCGTTGGAATATAGCTGGTGCATTACATAACCCAAAGGACATCCTTCTAAATGCAAAGGTGCCATATGGACATGTAAAGGTGGTCTTTTGTTGATCCTCGGGAGCTATGACAATTTGGTTGTACCCCGAATATCCGTCCAATAGGCAATAATATTCATGTCCAGCCAATCAGTCTAACATCTAATCAATGAAGGGGAGCGGAAAGTGATCCTTCCGGGTTGCCTTATTTAGCTTTCTGTAGTCCATGCACACCCTCCATCCGATCACTGTCCTCGTCGGAATCAACTCATTATCTTCATTCTTAACCACTATCATTCCACCTTTTTGGCATTTACATCTTTGGGTGACCCCGTGTCTTTATGCGAAATCGGGTAAATAATTCCTGCATCCAACCACTTTAGTATTTCTTTCTTTACCACTTCTTTTATGATTGGATTAAGCCGTCTCTCCTGTTCCACTGTTGGCTTCGCATCCTCTTCCATGAGATTCTTGTGCATGCAAAAGGAGGGGCTGATCCCCTTTATATCGGTAATGGTCTAGCTTATTGCAGACTTGAATTCTCTCAAAATCCTCAGTAATTTACTTTCTTGCAATTTGTAAGTGCATATGCAATAATAACAGGTAAAATATTTGAATCACCCAAATAAGCATACCTGAGGTGTTTAGGAAGTGGTTTGAGCTCAAGAGTGGGTGGCTCCTCAAGTGAAGGTTTCATCCGAGCTGAAGCTTTTTCCTCCGTGTGTAATGGCTCGAATGAAACTTTGAATCTACTAACTCTAAGCAAAGCATCCAGCATGTGTAAATAATCCACGAACTCTAGATCATCCAAATCATCATCCCCTAGTAGTGTAATTTCCAATGGATCACTAACTAAACTTTTTACCATATCATCATTCACTATCCGGTCGATGACATCCACCTGGAAACACTCCTCTTCATCCGTAGGGAACTTCATGGCTTTAAATACGTTGAATGAGACTTCCTGATCTTGAACGCTCATAGTTAGTTCACCTTTTTGCACATCGATGAGAGTCCTACCTGTAGCCAAAAATGGTCTCCCTAAGATGATTGAGATGTTCTTGTCTTCCTCATAATCCAAAATTATAAAATTTGCTCGAAATATGAATTTATCCACCTTAACCAAAATATCCTCCACAATTCCTCTCGGATACGTTACTGATCTATCTGCTAATTGCAACGATATGTTCGTAAGCTTTGGAGCTAGTAAACCCAATTCGGTATAAACGGATAATGGCATGAGATTTACACTTGCCCCCAAGTCACACAAACACTTTTTGAAGGCCATGTTACCGATCGTGCAAGGTATAGTAAAACTCCCCGGATCCTTCAACTTTGGAGGTAACTTTTGCTGTAAAATTGCGTTGCATTCCTCCGTCAACGTCACAGTTTCATAATCTTCTAACTTTTTCTTCCTAGACAGAATACCCTTCATGAATTTGGCATAGCTCGACATTTGCTCTAGGGCTTCTGCGAACGAAATATTAATTTGAAGTTTCTTAAAAACTTCTAAAAATTTGGTGAATTACTTGTCTAATTTCTCTTTTTGGACCCTCTGCTGAAACGGCGGTAAAGGATAGACAACTGGCTTGACATCTGACTTGGTCTGTTCATCTTGCTTTTCCTCCTCCTGTTTCTCTTCAACCACTTTGTTTTCATTATCCTTGACATCCTTTTTAGCTGATTTTTCTGCACTTTTCCCATCAAGATGCTTTCCACTCCTCAAAGTGATTGCTTGACACTGCTCATGATTTCCCTTCGGATTCTTTTCTGTGTCACCTGGCAGAGTCCCTTGCGGTCTATTATTCAATGCTAAGGGCAACTGTCCCATCTGATTTTCTAAGTTTTTGATGGCCACCGCTTGTGTTTTCATCGCTGCCTCGTTTCCCGATATGTATTTCAACAAAAGCTCTTCTAAGTCTGTTTTCTTCTCTTGATGCGGAGCTACTTGTTGATGCTGATTTTGGAACCCCAGGGGATAAGAAGGTCATGGAGCCTGCTGATTTTGATTGTTGCTCAATGAAAAGTTGGGATGATTCCTATTTCCCGGGTTGTAGGCATTTTGATACATGTTTTGCGGAATCCTATTGTAGCTGCTCACAAACTGAACCAATGCTGGGTTGATGGCACACTGCAGGATGTTCTCCTGCGCATAACTCGCAAACATATGCCACCTGCTGTGGTTGTGCACTAGTTAAAGTATCCATTTTCTTCGATAATGCTGAAATCTGTGCCGCCAACGCTGTTACTCCATCTACCTCTAATACCCCAGCTACCTTAGGTTGTGTCATTCTCGCTGTAGGCCACTGGTAGTTATTAGCTGCCATAGTTTCTATCAACTCATATGCTTCCTCATAGCTCTTGGCCATAAACGCTCCACCCGAGGCTGCATCTATGCTCGTCCTGAGATTCCCAATCAATCCGTTATAAAACGTATTCATCTGCAGCCATTTTGGTAGATCATGATGAGGGCACTTTCTAAGTAGTTCCTTGTATCATATAAAGACTCCCCATGCTGCTGTTCAAACATGGTAATCTCGTTTCTCATCTTTACAGTTTTGGCTGGTGGAAAGAATTTAGCCAGGAACTTCTGAGCAAGGTCGTCCCAAGTAGTTATTGATCCCGGTGGTAGAGAATGTAACCAACTTTTCGCCTTGTCCCGCAGTGTGAACGGAAACAAGCGAAGTCTGATTGCATCATCCGACACCCCATTGTATCTGAAGGTGTCACATATCTCCAAAAAGCTGACCAAGTGTTCATTCGGATCATCGTTTGCTAGTCCCCCAAACTGAACCGAGTTCTGAACCATCTGAATAGTCCCAGGCTTAATCTCAAAGGTATTTGCTGCTATCGTCGGCTTGGTGATACTCGACTGAAGCTTAGTCACCATAGGTGTAGCAAAATCCCTCAGCGCTTTCTGGTCTTCGGCAGCCATTACTTCTTCTTTCTCAGAATTCTCAAAGTTTTCCCTTGTGTCTTTAATCCACTTACTTAGCCTTTGAAACCGTTTCCCAATATCGTCCTCAAAAGGAAGCAAGTCTGAGTTTTTAGACCGAGTTTGCATAAACTAACTTCAAGAACCTGAAATAAGAAAGAACAAAATAAAAGAAAAAAATGTTTAAGTATAACTGGACTAATTAAATTGATATTGAAAAATATTAAAATCTATACTATTTCCCCGGCAACGGGGCCAAAAACTTGTTGGTCGAAATCTAATTACGCACAATCACGCAAGTGCACATGGTCAACAAGTAATACAATGATAAGTCAAGTATCGTTCCCACAGAGAATTAGTATGAAATTAATCCTAACAATTACCAGTTTTATATTAATCTGAATTTTATTAAACTAACCAATTCAATGATTATGACTACTAAAAACTAAAAATATTAAAAATACCAAGCAATTAACAAATTTAAAAACTGTAATTTCAAGCAAATATTGGAGAATTAGGCTTACAACTTCACTTTAAGTCTCACTCTGATTATTACACCCTATTTCAGTTCAATTCACTATCCCAGTTTATTAATCAAGAACACTCAAGTAGAACTAGCCACCTCTTGATGCACTAATACCATATTAACTTAAATCCACAAATTAGATAAAATATTAAACTAAACACCTTAATCAACTAATTCACTATATCTTTTACAATCAAATAAGGTTTAAGTTCAAGTTCTCCATCCGATTACATGCGATGCTAGGCATATCTCTACCCTAACATTAATCAAAATTCCATTCAATCACAGAATTCAAGAACATATGCTATAGTGACCAAGTCTAGATTCATATTTCCTCTCTTGAGTCCATACAAATCCACATAGAATTGATGATCAAGCAATTTAAAGCACAAATCACAATAGATAAACTGAAAGATAGATTATTAAACTGATTAAGTACCCTACCGGTGGGGTTTTCCTTCTTCAATACCTTACGTGGTGGTGCTTCATTCTTGATTAAGTACCCTACCAGTGGGGTTTTTGCTTTTATAATGTCACCTTGACGAGGTACATTCTGCTTATGTCCAGCTTTTGCTCATTTTCTTGCCCACTTTAGCCACAAAACCACCTTTTAAGCCCAAATGCTATGCCTCCATACCTAAACATAAAATAACACTAAACAAGTAAAACGAATCACAAAAATGACGAATTAACACAGCTTAAGCTCGAATTAGAGGCCGATTCGTAGGTATAAAACCCACTCATCAACATGTCGCATACTATTGAGTTGAAACATATTGATACGTGTTGCATGCTATTTCTTTCATTCATTTTGTGCACAAGACACCACATGTTATCAAAAAAAGGTTCAGAGTTATACAATGAGCAACTAATAATAAAATTAGATTTTTATATGACATTATATTCTTAATTGTGTGGGCTTTTTTCCTTTCCAGATTTTCTCAGAAACATGCACACAGAATTTGATGCCCATCTCTAAAGTCACACTATAATACGCCAATACCTTCCCTTGTTAATATGAGAATCTAATATTGTCTGCATATAGGATGGCCGTGTCAATGCCCTATATTCAACCCCATCCTTCTACACTGACGCAAAATATGAAGCGAAGGAGTCGTGGCCACTCAAAAAGGATGACTTCTTCCCGTGAGTTCAAAATTTCAAAGTTTTTAATTTTGAGATAAGTTATACTCGTCAGCTTTTCAGTTAACCTTTTCCAAATATCCATGCATACATTTAACAGATATGCAGACCGTGTAAATGCTTACTGGACAGGATATTTCACAAGTAGGCCTGCCCTCAAAGGCTATGTTAGACTGATGAGTGGCTACTATTTGGTACTTAATGTCATTGCTGCTCCTTTTTTGTTAAGCACATTGTTGTGCTGTCCGTAGGTTTTTGATATTTGATTCTCAGTATAATTTGATGCATATGTTTAGGCAGCAAGGCAGTTGGAGTTCTTTAGCGGTAGGAAGAAATCAGGCCTCACTACAGACACTTTGGCTGATGCTTTGGCAATTGCTCAACATCATGATGCTGTTAGTGGTACATCACAGCAGCATGTAGCTAATGACTATGCGAAGCGGCTGTCAATAGGTTACAAAGAGGTTAATATTACTTCGTATACGTCCTGTTAACTTATTTGTCGCCTTTAAACCGTGCAAATTATTGAGATTAATTTTTTACTATTTATTGCAGGCTGAAGAGCTAGTTTCTGCTTCATTGGCTTCGATTGTCGAATCAGCATCAACATCTGGAAGTGGAGGTTCTGTGACTAAATTCCAACAGGCAAATACTATGACACTATCATACATTATTTGCTGTTTTTGCGTTATATTCATATAATCATAATACCCTCTATTATCATTGAGTTCATTTTGTACAAAAGACAAAAAAATATTATCTGGCATCAAATTGCATAATCTTAATGTCTTGAAACAAACAGGAAACTTAAAGTTTATATTGCAGGTTTCAGTGTGTACTTGACTAATTATGTGCTATTTCACAAAGTGCTCGAGAGTCAATATTGAATTCTTATCTCCAACAAATCTAACATTTCTGTTAAAGAGTCATCCAAAAAACTTTACATGGTTTCGCTATACATAGATGGCTCACTAGTCACTTGTATGTTAGATAAAACTACACATCAATTCATGAATTAGTAATCTGATTGTAACCTGAACATCTGTATTAAAGAGTTATCAAAAATGTTTTTGAGGCCTTTCTAACTCCTGCAGAAGCCAAATCTAATTCTGTCCACCCAAAACATATATTAATAAGAAGAAAACAAGAAACCCATGATATAGGAAGACAACAAAGAACAAGGCAACACATGCAACAAGTAATTTAACATGTTTTGGTCAAACTTGTCTACTATCACGAAGATAGTGCAAATCAATTGTTATGCCTTTGTCACTTAAACCCAAAATCCCTTGTACGCCCTCTCTCAAGCCCCTTTGAAGTTTCTTAGACTCTCTCACTCACTAGGGTTTTCCTTGTGCTCACCTGAAGACCCGTTTACTATGGAAACTAAGATGAGAGATCCCAAGTTCAATGGAATAGGAAAATTAAAAATTTAATGGATTATGCAACCCAAATCCTTCATAGAAATGTATTCAAGTCACATCTCAACAAATCTCTCCTCTAATTGAAATCCTTGTCGTGGCTTAGCATTTGTCCATTCTCCATGATGCCACGATTGCTCCACCCACAAGCGTAACCATTGACTCTCCTTTTGTCCCAACTACAAATAAATTAATTAGTCTGTTGTAGGGTCTCATTCAAACTTAATTTATGTTAGCCAATGCCATACATCCCATCAACTCAACTATGCAGTAGAAGCTCTTAGACTAACCTCGACCCAAGCAGTCTTCCCACCATTATCTCTACATGATGATTCCACCTTCTCTCCGGAAGCGCTCTTCTAACCAATGTTACTTGGATCACAGTTCAATACAGTACGTGGAACAAAAATGGAAACAAAAACGTCACTTTCCATGATACCTAGTACGGAAAGGGTAGGTTTCTTTCAGTTGCTTGGTTGGTAATTTATACGTTTATCTAAAAGATACACTATGATAACTTTTATAAAGTATATAGCCAAGTTCGGGTGAGTTAGTATCACAACATGTGCATTTTTAAGAAGGCTATACCATGCCAGCGCTTACAAGACACCTACTAGGCGCTCACTTGGTGACACTAGTTGACATTCTTTAGAATTTTCTAATACATATTACGGTTTTTAATAGTGTTATAGATTAACTTATCTAATAATTATATTTGTAAATCCTATATATTTTAAGGAATTTTCTGGATAGTTGATCTTAGCCCCCAATTATATTGATTCTAGCTATCGGTTGTATGACCCAATGCCTATATATAGATGCCACTCATTTGCAAAATTCTAAAACAAAACTATAATCATTATTATACCTTAAAAGGTTTACATTCTTTCTTGTTACAAAATAGGAAAAAGAGTTTTGGATCACTACATTTAATATTTCTGGAATGGAAGGATACCATGTTTTGGAACGCTCTTACCAAAACTTAATCCGCTACCATGTTATCGTTTTCTAATAACATTGCTTTTATTTAACTCATATCCTCATATCAATAAGAAAATATACAAAGTTACATAAGGAGTTATTCATAAATATCTCCATTCACTTCTCCCATGTAGACCGTATGGCCATGTGATTTTTTGAACTCCACTTACAATTAAGCACGTGTGGTCTTTGGAAACTTGTTATCTCGACAATATTATTAAAAAAATTGGAAGTTTGAGATTTCACTTATACCACCCAAGCTGCAAAAACAATCCAGTGAATGTTATGATCTCATTCCTTATTGGGATAGACATAATATGTCATGCCTAAATTTATTATTATCCTTAAAAAAGTAGTGCACTTTATATGATGACTGTGAGAGTGCCCATAGGTGGAATAAGAAGCTAAAAATTTTCTTTGATGTGATTCCATTTCTTGCATCTGAATGTTCCTTCACTACATTTTGGTTAAATATATAATTGGTTACTATACTGAGGTCGAGGTTTCAAATTGGTTACTGTACTTAAAGATATCATTTTTTTGGTTATTGCTCTTATTTAAATTTTCAAATCAATGACTGTTTCCATTTAAAAAAAGAGATGGAAGTGACAGAAACATTGAAGTGTTAAATATACTTATGTAGGGAGCTTATGTGGATGATGAAGTAGATGAGAGAGAAAGTACTAAATTATTTTGGGTTGGGTGAAACAAGAACCATCAACATTTTATGGGTTTTAAGGATTTGAACCCCAAGTTTAACATCTTCGTTTTCTTCTTATCCACTATCTTCTTCCACCAACACTGCCCCAAACCCAAGGTCAGAATTCATCCATCTCTAACTTCAAAATTATCCACCCAGTATTAAAGTACTGAAGTCCATTAGTGAATGATCTTTGTTTTCATTGACCCAATTAATTCCTATACCTTCAAATCAGCTTTCATCTCCTGTTATAACTTTATAGTGGTTTTGGCCCACTTCCATTTTTTTGGTATAACTCCTTCATCAATATTTCTTCGAGTTGAATGTTTCTGTGAGCCTTCATCTCTCTAATCTTAAACTGAAACCTTTTTCTCTCTCTGTATATCTTAAATCGAACTACTATGACAAAAATAAAAAATTAATTATTTTGCAATTCTAGTATCTAAGTTTGTCTGCTTATTGAAGGTGGACTACCAATCATCATTTGGATGTCTAGAAAGTATATGGATCTATATAATGTTGTTTATTTCCTTCGGATATTAATTATAACATTTTTATCAAAATGATTCAGTTGTTTATATTGGTTTTTATTTTGTAATAAGATAGATCTGTTATGTAACAATAGTAATTTGATTTGTATTTATTTATAAAGAGAGATGGAAATGAAGAAGAGAGATCAAAAGGAAGAAGATAACAAAATTTAACCTTGTTTTTGTTTGAACTTTGAAGCTCAAATAATTTTATTGGGTTTGTTTTACCCAACCACGTCTAAATGAGTAATCTGTTAAGTTTTGGATGGAATTTTAAGATTTTACATGATTAAATTGTTTACAAGTACAGTAACCAGAAAGTGCTATTTTTGAGTGTGGTAACCAATATGAAACCTCCGTCTCGGTACAATAACCAATTATCAATTTAATCCCACTACACTTAGATGTCTCCTAAAGCTAGATCCTTGTGCCAATAGTCCGTCATTGGTGATTATCATTGTGCACAACCAAACCCATCTCGGATTTGTAATTATAATCGCGGTTCCACCTTTTAACATTGGATAACAAGGCCAATTAAACCTCCTCCATTTGCATAGTCTCAAATAGCATGGTAGTGACTAGGTTGTCAGAAGAACTAGGAAGCACGGACACTTCTCGATGGGCCACGAATTCGTGTTGGACACGTATCGGACACGGATTCTCTCCGACATGTCTCGGACAATTGGGACATGCTATAAAACACGCTTGGGGTAAAATATTTTTTTTAAAAAAATTGCAACATTTAAATTTTAATATAAAAGTTATGAGTTATTTTATGTCTTTTAAGTTTAGACATTATTATGTAACTTTAAGATATTTATTAGGCAATGTGTTTGTGTTTCTTATTATTTTGTTCAAGTTTTTATCTTGCTCTCTATTAATATTAGATTTATTTATTTAAAAAATACATTTATATTATTTAAAATATATATAAAATTGAATATGTCCCGACGTATCGTATCCTTTTTCTTGGAATATGTCGTATCCCGCGTATCGTGTCCGTGTCCCGTGTTACGTGTCCGAGTCGGTGCTTCATAGCATAAGAATCCTCTGAAAGCTAGACAAGAGAAGACATTTTCTTTTTCAATTTTCAAAAAAATGATTCTCCATATTATCGATCTCGCTAATGTAGTCAATAATGTCCCAATCTCGATCATATTTCTTGATTTTCTCTCTTTCCCATAACTACTCTTCCAGGCTTTATTGAACTTTTTCATTTCATTGTCTCACCAGTCACCATCGTTGAATTAAGAGATCTTTTACCCTTTTCTGCCAAAGGATAAAATTTTCATTACCATCATATAAATCAGTAAATCACCCTAGGATTGTGATTTAATACCTCTTTCCATGAACCTTTCCTCAACCATCCAAATACACCAAACTCCCATACTAGTTTATAGGGTTATGAGACCTTTCAAATGATTGTTGTAGACAACTAATTGTGTGCAAGGATCCCACAAGATACCTGATAAGACGAAAACAAGAACCCGCCCGCAATATAGGATGAAATACAACCAATGTTCTAAAAGGCGCTAGGCGGGAGGCGGACGGCGGACGGCCTAGCGCCTAGGCTGGGCCTAGGCGAGATTTTTTATTCTAAGTCAATTTTAATATTTTATCTTACATTTATCCAAACAAAAAAATAATATAAAGCAAAACAATCTATAATAAAGATAATAAAGGCCTTTGCTTAAAGTTCAAACACATATCCATATTGCTAATGTCAAAGGTTAAACACAAACATGCAATTGTTCAAAGTTCGAACATATTTTTAACGTATTAGTTTTATTCATAAATAAGATTGCTATTAAATAATAAAATTTAAAATTTCAAGAATTTAATTCAATATTAAAACTTAAGAAACTAAACATAAATTTAAGAATTATATTGAATTAAACTAAGTATTACAAATGTATCATCATTTATATAATTTGAAGTTGGTACAAGTTCAAAAAATTACAACTATAATAAAATTATTCATTTTGACTTGATATTGTTCACTTCTTGTTGTGATTTGATATATTACAACATGTATTATGAATATGGTAAATCATTAGAAAAATAAATATATTAAGATCTGCTTTGGGTAGTTGTTAAAATAAAAAAAACTCTCCGTCTAGGTCCCGCCTAATTTCCTGGAGGATTTTTTTTGCCGCCTTGGGCCTAGGTGAGGCGTCAGGGGGGCCTAGCGCCTAGGCGGGACCTAGGCGGGGATTTTTAGAACACTGAACACAACACAAGAAACAAATTATTAAACACGGTTCGCTTAAACTAGCTTACACATCCATGGAGAGAATACCTTCACTCGAGTTGCAGAACTTATGGTACAAATCAATGACTACGTCTTGTGTTTGTGACCCTATCCCAATCCCAACCTTAATCCCAACCCCAAATCAAATCCCAAAACCTCTTGGAACGCCCTCTTTCAAGCCCCCTTTAAACATCTCCTAGCCTTTATCTCACACACTAGGATTTGCCCAATGCTATCTAAATTAGTACATTTTTTCTTGTTCTCCGATAGAGACTCCAAGAATCCTATTTGCAGAAACTAAGATGAAAGATCCCAAATCTATAATGCAATAAGAAAAAACCAAAACCTTAATGGATTAAGAAACCCAAAATTTCAACGGAAATGAATCTAACCACATCACAACAATGCATCATTTGTATTTCTGATAAAATTACACATAAATTCATTACACATTATTTTGATTTCACCCTGATATATGGAATCCAGGAGATGTGAGTGCATGTGAAATGCATATATGATCTATTAAGGATGAAAATGTTTGTGAAGTAATGTTAATTGAAGTTAATTAATCTTTTACTTTTTGTTGGTTTTCCCTTGAAATGCTTTCTACCACATGTAGCTGATGAGACTATTTACTTTTTTATTAGAACTCGAAATATACGAAATTATTACAAAAGTGAACCTAATACTTTCTTTTTCCTATTCTCTTTCAGTGCCCGCTTCTGAACATAAGTTATTGTGCTCCAACGGAACTTGATCTATCACTTGGAAAGAAATTGGTAGGGAAAGTATCAAGGCAGCCCTTTAATCCCTTCTATTTGCTTTTGCGTTGGACAGGAAGAATATGACTGATGAAAAATAAGAGTTATGCCTTCTAATATAAGACTTAAGTATTGTACCTGATAGTTTGTCCTTTCTGTAGGTTGTCGTTGTCTACAATCCCTTGGGGTGGAAAAGAGTGGATGTTATAAGGATTCCTGTAAGTATTATCATTATGTCCAAGCTGTGAGTATTAGCAACGCTGTCTTATCTAAAAAGAAGCCCTATGTAACTTTTTTTTGATGTCTTGTGTTCATCACCATTGCTGCTGTATATATATATATATATATATATATATATATATATATATATATATATATATATATATATTGAATGTGAGAGGATTCCTTACAATTCATATTCATTTGTTCCACACACTAATAAGTAGTATTTCTAGACTGTTCAAGCAGAAAGTAGTTTTGCTTTAAATTATACTATGATGAATAAGAGAGTATAGAATCAAATTTTCTGTTTGAAATTAAAAAAGACAATGATCAAACTACTCATGGTATAAAGTAAGTTTTCTTTTGACATCGCACCAAGAACATACTATGTTATTTTTTTCTTCATGGAAAGGGAATCCTTAAAAAATGCTATTGTTTTTATGTTTTATGTGGTATCTATGTCCTATAAATTTTCAAACTTCATTACTTAAATCACTGACATTTTCCTTGGAGTGACACCAATTTTGAATGATTTGTTTATGAGCTTTGCACTTAATCTTACTCTATGAACATGCAAACAGGTCATCAATGAGAATGTCACAGTTTTGGATTCAAGTGGAAATACAATCGAGTCACAACTTATTCCTCTTTATAATGCCTCCATAGCCATAAGAAACTTCTATACTACTGCATATGTGGGTAAAGAGCCAAGTAAAAACCCTAAGTATTGGCTTGCATTCACAGCATCTGTTCCACCTCTGGGTTTTAGCACTTATGTTATTTCAAGCACCAAACGAGCAGGTGCCATCTAATATAATTAATATTTTCATATAAGTCATCAGGTTCATTATATAATGCATTTACTAACAAGTGGTTATACTTTTTGTCCCATTTTTACGGATGTATGTGCTACTTTAGTGACGCAAACACCATACAAAGAGACAGCAAGTAAAAACAATGTCATAGAAGCTGGTCAAGGAAATCTGAAGCTTATATATTCTAAGAATGAAGGAAAACTTACTCAGTATGTCAACAGTAGAAACTCGGTATGTTACTTATCTAACACTTTATCTTAATTTCCTTTTGTCCGAATCATTCATCTTTGTAAGCTTTTTTCTCCCAAAGATCAACATGCTCTTGATGCAGTGTTTTCTATCATTCTTGATTAACACACACCCACCTGCATGGCAAAAAAAAAGGAAAAGGAAGGCAGTTATAAGCCTTACTCCAACTTCTTGTTGTTTGTTTCTTCATTGAAGTTTGCACATCATTTACATGATGTGAATAGATACTATTGTACAAATAGTTGCGATAAAAGCTAAATCTGTTAGAGAATCGGTGCAACAATGTAAACCATGCTCTAGCACAAATTTTACCGTACTACTGTTTGAAAATGTTTGGTTGCGCTCTAATTTGTTTCCTTTTCAAAGGGATATTTTTGTTATGCAATGATACATACACCTAATTTTTGCACTTGCTGATGTGGCACAGTACATCATCTATTAAGTTACAAAACAATAGGACTTGACTTTTCAATTAATTTGGTAACACCATTAACACACCACCAGTTCACAATTTAGGTGCACTTTGAATTTATTTTTATTTTTTTTACTAATTTGTTATTAGTTCAAAACTGAAGATTCAAGCCTCTATGGAACTATCTTACTTCTACTACGCTGGATTTGATGGTACAACTGGGGATCTTCAGGTAATTGAACCTTGTTTGTTCTCCGAGTTTCAAAATTTATCTTCCAGATGTGTTAATATTTCCAGTTTTCATTTCATAAGGAAGTATTTACAATCTTTGATTGAGTTCGCACATGAAAACATTAATGGTTCAAAATTGCTTTACTCGATGAAGGCCGATGGAGCATACATATTCCGTCCAAATGGTACATTTCCCATCCATTCTCAAGGACAGGTATAAATGCAATCCAAAGATTTTATTGATTCTTCGTGACCTATAAACTTACTTCCAAAATCAACTAATGTTCTGTTCACCTGAAATTACAGACTCCCCTCACAGTTTTACGGGGGGCATTATATGATGAAGTTCATCAGAGCATCAATCCATGGATATATCAGGTTATGATATCTTGGAATAATCTTAAAAAGTTGTCTTGCAGTTTATGTATTGATTTTTTCCACATCTTTTTCAGTGTAAAATAATTTATACTTACGAAGAAATATTAAAAGGCCGGAGAAGAGTATGGCAAACAATTTGATAGCATGCCATGGATAATTTGATGAAAGACACTTCTTTCCGTTCGATTAGTGAACATTTGATAATGAAGTAAACATCTACACATTCATATTGCGCTTTGATTATTCTGTAACAGCGATTTGGACGACATAATTTTAAATTGTAAGACATTTATGTTTAATATATGTTGTGTGCTCATATCATATGGTTAAAAGAATTATTCAGAAAAAAAGATAAGCATGAGGAGAATTTTCTTCGGCTATTGCTTGTAAATGACTAAATGTAAAAAGAAATAACTATGTGATTGGTAAATTTCATCTCTTTGGGTTGATGTTGATGCTTATTAATTGGTTGAAGATTGAGGAAATGGTACTCGGAAAATTTGGATGAAATTGGAGCTAAAATAAGAGATTGCATATATTCTTATTCTCATGAATTGTATACTTATGGAGACGTTATATTCGGCATTTTGATTCGGAAGTTCGCAAATTCTGTTACTTAATACCGACTATTTGATTTGTGGCCAGATCACAAGAGTGTACAGGGATAAAGAGCATGTGGAAGTTGAGTTTACTGTAAGTCAATTTTCCTCTTCTCTTATCCCTTTGTTTGTGATCCTATTGTTGAATGATACTCAATTTCAGGTTGGCCCCATACCTATTAATGATGGAGTTGGAAAAGAGATTGCAACTCAGATTACAACAACCATCAAAAACAATAAAACGTTTTACACCGATTCAAGTGGACGTGATTTCATTCAACGGGTATGTCACATACTCAATAAATGCTTGAATATTATGACCACAACATTCTTGATAGTTTTTTCCAGTATCTGTATTTTGCAAAAAAACGTGTAGGTGCTGGACATTTTCAGTGACTAGAATTTTTTTATATGCCTGCAGATTCGTGATTATAGAGCAGAATGGGACCTTGAAGTGAATCAACCTGTTGCAGGAAATTATTACCCTGTATGTTTGATTTATAGCTTGAATTTTGTAAATGGTGATTTCTCAATCATTGTTTTTATTTTCTTGAAGTTTTGGAAAAAGAGGTTTGAATTTACATAATAAAGGTAATCTAATATTGCCACAGTATCGGAATTGAATTGAAATTTCATAAAATGATGAAAGTACCAGTAAAATCTTCATTATACTATCATTATCCATCATGTGGTGTAGAAATCACTAATTAGAGCCCTGCGTGTCAAGTAACCAATCACTTTAAAAGCTAAAGCCATTGCTGAATGGGTCTAACAATATGTATCATATATAGTGTTTTTTAATCATAGATGCTTTCTGTATAAAATTCTAAAACCCTTGACCATCACAAATGTGATTATTTCTTAGAAAATTTTCTTTGATGATCGTATTTTAGGTTGTCTTTAGTTTACCAGTATGCTTTAGCGTTTCAAAATAAGTAAGTCAGACCCATACAAGAAGTTCTGTGGAACGTATTTCTGTATGGCACTTGATGGAGTATGAGGAATGTAGAAGCAAATATGTGTTAGGACTCTTTGAAATACAGTCTGTGATTGGCTGAATTCCTCATAGTTCACTTTATGTTTGCACTGCAGCTATCAGGAAGAGTTACTTGAAGATTTCTTTTTACCTTATAACGATCAGGATCATATAACTATTTTTATAGTCCATGCATCTTTCTTCTCCCCTCATTTCAGTTGGTTCTAGCTTTTGTTTGCTTTTGTTTTTATCAACTGATCTGAAGGTACAGAGCCTGCATAACAAACCCTTTTTTTTACACTTGCTAGCCAATTATATTTATTTTTGACTCTTAAGTTTCGAGATTAATATATATATATATATGTGTGTATATATATAACCTCCTATATTGTGCAAGTTTATATTTGTTAAACTCATTAACCGTCCAACTGATAATGAGTTGATTTCTGGCCCTGTCTGTGTACTGTGTTTCTTTACGGGAGTCGAGAATTAAACTAGAAATACTAACTATATATATATATATATATATATATATATTGTATGCGTCAGAATTTTCTGTAAAATTTTAATCATAATTATGAGATGATATTTCGAACCCTAATGATATTAAGATAAAGAAATCTTTTTTACTTTTTGTTATTTGTCCATTTCTCCAATATTTCATCAAAAATGTGTTCAATTTAATTATTAAAAGAAATGTATTTAAATTTATTTATTAACTGATAATCTCCTTTGAATTTACATATCCAATTCCACTCTTGCCTTTCTTTCAGATAAATCTCGGAATTTACATGAAAGATGACAATAATGAGTTCTCAGTCTTGGTAGATAGATCTGTGGGGGGGTCCAGCATTGTTGATGGGCAGCTAGAGCTGATGCTCCATAGGTTTTTGCTCTCCTCTTTCCATATCTAATTTTCTTCTCAGAATTCTCTAAAGTATCAAACAATCTAATTCGAAATTGTTGATAATTACTATGACCAAATCATATAGTTTTAAGTAATCTTAATGATTTGTTGTGTAGGAGGTTGCTTCATGATGACTCAAGAGGTGTTGGAGAGGCCCTGAATGAAACAGTTTGTGTTTCTGATAAGTGCACGGGATTAACTGTAAGCATTACAATCTCATTTAGTAATATATGACCTTGCAACTACAATCTCCCTTGGCTTATAATTGAAAGCGTCTCTTCTTTTTCTTATTCTTAAGCAAGTACACTGATTTTGTTTGTAATTACCATATCTACTTGAATGATGCTAACTTTTATGGAGAGGCAAACAGAAAATTGAACTGCAGCAAGACCACATACAAACTAGAGTGCAAATTGCATAATAGAAAACTTGAACTCAAGATTCAATCCCACTGTAGTCTATAATACCATGTTTAGTCACCCCGTGTTGTTTATGAATGTCACACATGTTTCCTTCACTGATTTACCTTCAAATCAGTCTGTTGCTGCAGCCGGAACTGATCTGTTTAAACATACTTGTCATAGATTCAAGGGAAATACTATCTAAGCATCAATCCTCTTGGAGAAGGAGCTAAGTGGCGTCGGTCTTTTGGCCAGGAGATATATTCTCCGTTTCTGTTGGCATTCACTGAGCAGGTGACAGAAAGACCTTGAAGTTATAATTTCTTTTGATAAGTTGGATTTAAAATGATCTTGTTGCCTGATAATTTCTTTTGATAAGTTTAATTTAAAATGATCTTGATGCTTATGTGATTAAGTTAAGGAGCCGAAAATGATCTTCCTTTCACAAATTTTGCAGGACGGAGATAAATGGACAAACTTTCAAGTACCGATTTTTTCAGGAATGGACGCTTCATACAGTCTCCCTGATAATATTGCACTGATAACACTCCAAGTATGCATTTGACATTAATAAGAAACATGGATGACTACTTAAGTTGTGCTATATTACTTAGGCCCCTAAAGGATAATTTACCATTTTAACTTGCACCTTTCGTCTGAGTGCTGCAGGAGCTTGAAGATGCAAAACTTCTCCTTCGTTTGGCACACTTATATGAGGTTATTGTTTCTTTCATACGATCACATGAAAATTTATATTGTCACCAAGTATTTTCAACTTATAGTGTTGGCTATAAGTTGGTGAAGCCGTCAATTATAGAAGGTTACTTGTGCTATACATAGTTGCATGAAATCTCTCTTACTGTAACTTATTTAGAATTTTGGCCTTTTTATTTTTTTATAATTTTTTTTGCTAAATAATTTTGGCTAATTGCATAAGTTCTAATCTCCAACTGGGGATATAAACTTATGGTATATCATTCACGTTATGATCTCATTTACTGAAGTTTCATGTTTGTGACCATCATTCATTAGTATTACTAAAATTAATTTACATTGTTGAGTAACATGGCTTCCCTGTTATCTTTATTGATTGTTCTAAACAATATGTGGATTCTATTGTATCGTTAATTTATTACTATTATTTTCTCATAATACAATTTTCTTAGTTAAATTTTTTTACCTCGGTTAGTATAGTTTCATGAACTTTTTCAGTATCAACTTCAAATAGAGCCAACTTCGTAGACAATAAATATCCTCTATACTCACGACTCAAAAACAGTGGAACTAAAAGAACGTCCAGGGCAGATAATATATCAGATGATAGTTAACAGGCAGTGTTTGGTGTTAATATTACACATTAAGTTTTTATCAACAAAAAAATATTATAAAAGTTCATAGGGAAAATGGGGCTTATTCTTGAGGCAATGGTTCTATAGTTACATTCACGAGTTTAATGTTGTTTATCCTCATAAAATACCCTTAATATATGGAGTATTAGTTAACTGCTGATGCATTTTAATACACCGACTTTTGCTTTTGTATCTGACTAGATTGGAGAGGACAAGGATCTCTCGAAAATGGCAAGAGTAGAACTGAAAAGACTACTCCTAAATAGAAAGGTACAAGTATAATGAAGACAACATATAAATTCAGAAGGGGAAAAAAATGTACACAAGGCAATATTACAGTCTTCTTTAGTATAAATTTTGGATCATTTTTTTGATGTTTTTCTTTTAGATAAACAACATTGCCGAAATGAGCTTATCTGCTAATCAAAAACGAGAAGAAATGGAGAAGAAAAGATTTGTATGGAAGGTAGAAGGCTCTCATGACGAAGAGCCTAAAACTTTGAGAGGTGGTCCCGTTGATCCTATAGAACTGGTGGTAGAACTTACCCCTATGGAAATTCGCACCTTCATCATCGAGTTTAGTTACAAAGATTCCAAGACTTCATAGTAAGACACTCTTATTAGTTCCTTAACAAGTAAATTTTTTTTTTTTGCTAATTTGACACACACACCACCACACACAAACCTCAAGGATTGAACCCCCAACCTCATGGTAAACATGGGTTGGGTCATACCACTATGCCAAAGGCCTTAAGGTATGTGTTTATAAGCCGGAGACAAACTTGGCAGTTATTTTGTATTAATCCCATTTTACCCTTTAAACTTTCTCTAGATTGTCTTTTGCTCACTTTTTTTTAACCTTTATCTCTTCCATTATCCCATCTGCTATCTTTTAGGATTATATGTTCTCATTTTTAACGCGCACACAAGTGTGTGCCACGTAAACTACTATTACATACAGCATTAATCTAATAATTTACTTGCGGGATTTCCATGCAGGTAAACTGATTTCTGGAGGATTGATTACCTTTTTAAGCCCCAAGCTGTTACTGCAACGGAAAGATTGGTTTTCAGTGAGAAAATTCGTAAGATTCAAATATGTTCATTCTGAAACTCATCAGTAGCTCAATCTTTGTTGAAACTCTAGTCTGATGACCTTTCGGTTGAGTTTGCAATATCTTTACTAGAGTTGTATACCATTTTAGCCCAAGCTGTTACTTGTTTTTTTGTTTGTTTGTGTGTGTATGCATGTTAGTTGGTAAGTTCTTTGAGACATTGGTTTCCTTATTTGATATATGGTGTAAATGATGAATAAAGAAATTATTAGAAAACATGTCTTATCCAATGCCCCTTTTTGTTGGCTTGAGCTTCCACTTCTATATGCTATATATGTCTGCACCAGCAAAGGGCTAAAATCAAAGAGTTTCACCACCTAAGCCACTTCCTTTTTTTCTTCTTTTTTTTTCCGTTTCTTAATTCTTCTCTTTTCTAATTTTCACACCTAATAAAATTATGTGCGACAACTTAATTGCAAATTTTAGAAATACTGTAATGACTTATTTTTCGTTCTTTATTTATTTATCGCGGTAATGATATATATTGTAAATATTTTGAGTCGACTTTTTAATTGTTAGTTACGTGGATAAGTATTAATGGTAATATTTTAGAGAGGGCAAAAATGGTATTATTTCACTGTGCTTGTTGACTTTTAAGCATTATATCACTAAATTTTAAAAATATGTAATCAAACAACTGAATTAATTAAATTTTTGTGATTAAACTATTTCGTCTGATGGGTCTCTAACTTTTAGGTTTATTTTGATGATAATAATAATTAGTAAATAGGTTAATTAAAATGGTAGAATCCTCACCATAAGATTTATATTATAATTATTTTTTATTATCTTATTTATTTTAACTAAAAATATTTTTAAATTTTATTGAATTAATATTTACTTGACCTTGATAATTTAATATCAAGTGTTAAAGAAATTAATTCATGAAGAAACTCTTATTATTTTTAAATGATTTTTATTCACTAAAACTTTCAAAATATTAAATATTATTAAAGCTATTTTACAAAATATAAATTGCAAAAAGTTAAAGGTTTTTTGCCTTCCATTTATCCAAAAATTAAGGGGAGCTTGGAAATTTAATTCATGCATGTGTACATCCATGTGCATGGAAGTTAATGTACTTCAGGCAAAAAACATTCCCATCAGAAAATGAGTGGGCTGAAGCTTTTCACTTGTATGAATTGTTACATGTGCTGATATCGTGACGCACCCAAATTCTTTATATTCATCGTAGTCAATTTAGTGTTTACGTAAATATTCTAATTCATAATAATTCTTATAAATTCAAGATTCACATTATTCATAATAAATAATAGTTCTTGTCAGAATAATCATTATAATTGAGTACCCTCATTTGAATTTACAAGTTTAGTATCTTATAGATATTTCTTTCATATCTATAATTTTTATCTATCTGACCTTCATAGTGTTAATGTTAGAGTTCTTGGAACTGAGTGAAGCGCTACCTCAGTGCATCAGAGAGCCAATGTCTGTTAACACTATCATTCAGATATATAGTTCATATAGATAATGTACACTTTTCTAATTCCATTAGAATAACAACTAAATACTGCAAACTAATATTACATTAAACAAATAATATACCGTTACTATTACATGATAGTTTTCAACAAATATTCATGTCTTAAGCCTTTTATCCACAATACCGAAACTTCTAGAATATATTCTTTCTATCTGCAAATGAAGAAAATATTTGCAGGGATGAGCTACAGAAAGCTCAGCAAGTTTTGAATAATAAACGAATGTTATACATATAGCAATTCTGAAATAAATGAACATAAAGTTCAAAGTTTTTTCACACACACCAAAACTGGATTGAATGAACATAAAGTTCAGAGTAGTGCCATAAATATATACCGAGGTTTATCTGCCAAACCCCGCACATTACGAGCTACTGTCAGTCATATAGACTTAGCAGCCCGGGTTAATCCGCTCAACCAAACAAAACTAGGAGTATGCATATCATCCTCTATATACTGTCCGATCATTGCTATAAATGTCAGAGACAGTTTACCCGATCATTGCTATAAATGTCGGAGACAACTCCTCGTTGCCAAGGACAACCATAATTGCCCACCGACAGCTCCTCACTGCCGATTCTAATAGTGTCAGTATATATATCGACACCAAACAAAATTTCTTTTTCACAAACTATGCTTTTATACATTGGTACCAAACAAAATTAGTTTCTCACAAACTATGCTTTTATTTGTACCAAACAAAATTGGTTTCTCACAAACTATGCTTTGATATCAAATCAGGCCCAAAGTGACTGGTCAGTAAGTTTTGTTTTCAGCAGTTGGTTTATTTTTCAGATTTGGGATCCTTAACGGAAACGCTTATAAAACGAAATCTATAAATCGGATTTAGGTCCAATAGGTATCGTTGGATTCATAATTTCCCAAACTACAGTTTCCATATATCAAACATCCATTTTAGTTCTGTTTTGGTCCCGAAAAAATGGACAGAAGTGACTGATCAGTAGCTTGTGTTCAACAGTTAGGGTAGTTTGGGATTTAATTCATAACTTGTTCATTTCTCAACATATTTGAGTGATTCCAAAGGGGTTTTGCCCTTAACTCATGTATCTAGCATGCTAATATGTTTTAAACCATTTACCATAGGAACCCAAAGAATCTAACATAAAAATATATATAGCATACAAAGAAAAGCTTTTTCTTAAACCTTTTGGTACAAAACTTGATTTTCTCACTTTGGATCTAACTTTTGTTTTCAAAAATACTTTGATACACATATAACATACCAATACTCATGTAAATCATGAGTTTTTAAATATCCAAAATAAAAGTTGCTTGGTTCATAAAGATCTAACAAAAGAGAGCACAAAAATTGAAAAATTTTAATTTCTTACCTTTTTCTTCTTGCAAGGCTTCTTGATCCTTCAAAGTAGCTTATGAGTTTAAATTGTATGCAGATCCAAGACCCCTCCTAGACTCCCTATAACTACTGAAATCTACAGCCCCCTTTCTCTCTCTATTGTTTTGTTTTGTTTTTCTTTTCTTAGCAACTTGGAAAGTGGGAGAGAAAATGAGAGAAAAGTGAAGAATTTGATTTTTGTTTAGTGTAATAATGCAAGGAATGTATCTACCCATTAGTTTGCTTGCTAGCCTTGGATTAATTGAACATGTGAATAACCAAGTTATGAGTCACCAAAGATTTGGCAAATCTTTTGCTTAAAAAGTAAGTAAAAGGGTATTTTTGACATTTCGCAACCACAAAGGGTACTTTTGTTCTCATTCAAATTTGAGGGTAATTTAGTCATTTATGTTATGGATTTAGACACATGGCAAATCTTGGTGATGAGTCACCAAGATTTGAATTTATCTTTTATTAAAAGATAAGTTCGAGGGTATTTTGGTCTTTTTACCCCTACTAAGGGTATTTTAGTAATTTTCATAGTATCCATAGGGTTATTTTAGTCATTTCAAATACTTCCCTAATATTTTTACTCCTTATGTTTTGACAACAAATATTAGGGTTCCCTTAGATTTTAGGATTTTAAATTTAAAATCAGGGTTTACCGATTAGGGTTTGATAATCCGGGTTAGGATTTCCTAATCCTCATTAAAATTCTCTAATAGAATTTTATAATTTATCCTACATCCACATACCTATTATAATATTCAGTATCACAACTTCTTATTGATAACCCTAATTAGAGTTAGGATTTGTTTATCAGGGTTTAGGTTTCTTAAATTGAAAATTAGGATTTTTCAGCATTTGATTAGGGTTTCTAATTGTATGTTAGGGTTTATCAATCAGAGGTTAGGGCTTCTTATCCCTCATTAGGATTAACTAAGTTTGTACCCTATCTGATCAATCATTAATCATTTATTTTATGTCATACAAACACATACTCACAATTACATTTATTATAACTATATTTTCTATCGAATCCCTATCCGTATCTAGGGTTAGGGTTTCTATTCTCTGCTAAGCACAACTCTATTCATATTTCTTAGTCAATACACAAATTGAGCACTTCTCTAAACTTGTATCATAGATACTCAGCACAATATTGGTAATCAATATCAATATTAAATAATTAAAAAAAAATATTCGTAAAATTTCGGATCCTCACAGATATTAATTGCTAGTTTGAAAAATTAATTTGCCCATGTGCTGACTTAGAATTTGGAAGCTAACTTTTACGAAGGGCCAAAAATTGAAATTCAAATTTTGTTAGTATGCCCTTTTGTTTGGCTATCCGTGTGACTCTTTTCAAAATTCATCCGAGCCTTCAATTTTGAATCAAGCAATCCGAGTTCTTGATTTTTCAAAATAAACTCCCAAGTGACTATTATGCCCTTGGTTTGAAAAATCTAAAAATATTAGGCTTCATTTTAAGTTGTCAATTCTTAAAAAAAAGTTTATTCTTTCTTTCCTACATTTTCTTCTACTCAAAATTTTGATCTTTTAAAGAAGAAAAAATTGGTTAAAATATTTGAGATAAGTTATTGAATTGATTTATTTGAATTATCTCATATTTATTTATATTTATATATATATATAGATATAATTTTATATATATATATATATATATATATATATATATATATATACTTTATCTATTTATATAATATAAAAAGTCAGTACTTAAATACCGAAACTATAGCGGAGATATTACTCTTAAGTGAGGGAATTAGCCAAACGAGGACTCAAAGTCTTAAATTGCCTTTTATTGATTTAATTTATTTATATAAATATTGTAAAGTAGATCAGTACATAGACACCGAAATAATATTGAAAATAGTCCTCTTAAGGAAATCATTTGAACGATTTTTAAAGTCCTAAGTGGTCTATCCAAAATATTTATATAAATATTAGTTGTGAAACTATAAATTTGGCCAGTATTTAAACACCGAGACTATAGCGGAGATATTCCTCGTGAGGGAATCTGTAAGACCCTAAATTATATGAAATGAAAGTATCTAATTTTCTTATAATTATTATTCTATTTAATAAATGGTTAAATTGATAAAAGGTTAAAGTTAAAGGTGATATTTGAAAATTTTGTAAAGTAAGCAAGTTGATATAAAATATTCGTTGTGTTGGGGAATATTCGTTTGGTCAGGGGAATATTTTTTTTATCAGGGAATATCCGTACAATGACACCATCATTGGTGGACCCCACAACGGAATAACTGTTGGAGTTAGAAAACGACAAAAATATCTTTTATAAAAATAACGGCAAAATTTTTACCGTTAATTGTTGAAATAACCGGTGGTAAAAATATAGTAATACACGTGGTTGCATAGTAGCACACGGTATTGATTATTGATGCTTACGTAAGAAGCCACTCACTTTACTCAATTATTGCTACAGTAATTGTTGCATAGCATCTCACGTTATTTGATTCAATTATTGTCACTGTATCATCTGCATAATATTTTATATTATTAAATCAATAATTGAGACGACAAAGTTATTCATATTATTATTTGCAATATTGACGATGTCTAGAAAGTTCTGTCGAGGAAAGGGGTTTGATTACCTAATTGTGCGCCAATAGGGAGAAATTCTTATCGGAAACCCCCCTCTTTCCTGGGAATGATCTGATTGTTAAATATTGTGAGTTATAATATTAATGATGAATAATTGTTAATAGATTAAAAATGTATTTATTAAAGATAAATAATTTGTGGTAAATATTTATTCAATTTTTGATATAAATATAGGGATTTGTTATGAGGCGTTTATTGTAAGTTTGACTTAGTATTCCATGGGAAGATTTACTAATTTTATGGACCGTCGATGGTGGTTTTAATAGATAACCAATCTGGACCATTGATGGTGGTTTTAATAGTTAATCAATCTGGACCATTGATGGTGGTTGTAATAGTAAATCAATCTGGACCATTGATGGTTGTTTTAATAATAAATCAATTTGGAGCGTCGGTGGTGGTTTTAAAAGTAAATCAATCTAGACCGCCGGTGGTGTTTTTAAAAGTAAATCAATATGGACCGTCGGTTGTGGTTTTAACAGTAATCAATATGGACCGTCCGTTCTAATAGTAAATTAAATCAACAAGTCAAGACAATAGGAACCACTTCGGTGGTAATCATGGCCAAGACAATAGGAGTGAAAATTTCAAGAAGAGGAGGTTCAATAATGATGGAAAGACGTCAGTGTGACAACCGAGAGTTTGTAATTTAATTTTAATATTTATTGGATTGAATAAATATTTTTCGATGAATTAATTATTAGATTTAATAATTGAGTGATGAAGTTGTGGTAGATTAAATTAATTATATGTGTTATATTTATTAAATTAATGTGGAGAATTTTTATTATTTGAAGTATGTATTTATGTGAGCTTATTGAATTAAAAGGAATATTTAATGAGCCTAATGTTATTTTAATTAATTTAATAATTAATTAGAGATTTAATAATTTGACCTTATTAATAAATGAGAAATTTAATTATGTGACTATGTGAATTAAGGAGAAATTATTATATGTTACTTGAATTAAATTAAACTAGATGTTTGATTTATTATCTAATTGGATGTGACATGATTTAAACTATATGATAAAAGTTTAATTAAATTAATTGGATTTAAGCCTTTTAAGGCTAGCCAAACACGACATTAGTGGAGGTTGGGAGCAGTTAACCCATGATGGGTAACTGACCTCCACAACGCGTCAGTTCCTTACCTTTATTATTATACGTTTTCTTTTTTTTTTCATTATCTGCTAAGTCTGGAAAAGCAAAACAGAGAGGGAAAGAGAGAGAGTTTGAGAATTTAGAGAGAAATTTAGAAAATTGTTAAAGGAGATTGTGAGTGGGTGAGTGATTTAAAGCAGCACTTGAGGAAGTTCTCCTTACTAATCTACACTCTACGCTTTGGGTAAATTCTTCAACCCCAGTTTATTTACGTTATTAAAGTTTTTATAAATATGACTTTCAAGTTTTCTGTAAAGTCTCTATAAATTGGAAAGAGTAAGGATTATGTGCATATATGTGTTAAGATGTTGTTTTAATGTGTTTTCCTATGTATTAGATTGTTCCATATCATCAGTTTCATAAAAATTATAGAGTAAATGGTTACAGAGTATATTATATGGCCAAATGGCCCTTATACGTGAATTTAATATGTCAAACATAAATTATTTTGTAAAATTCACACACGTATATAATTATGCATGTTAAAATGAAGGAAACAAACCTTTAATGAATGGATTTGGTGTTATAACGAATTCGTAGTGTTAATATTATGTTTTAAGTTCAAAACCTTTAAAGAACATTAAGAACAGTGAAAATTTCATGTGTTGATTTCGTAAATTATGTGTTTTAACTTGTTAAAATCATGATAGAAGGGTTGAGTATTAGTTATTTGTGTATTACAATGTTTGGGTATGTCTAAATTCGTGTAAAAATAAGTTAATTGGAGTTTTTTTGGCCATGTTCTGCAATTTTCGCGAATTGCAGAACTGAAACTGGAGTTTTGCGCCACGGTGCCAACTCCTGCCTTGTGTACCGCGCCGCAGTGCCAGATCCTTAAGTCGCAGTGCCACGGCGCCGTAGCGTTAAGACCTAGTATAATAGTGGCGCCGCAGCGCCACTTAGCAGAATGGTCCACAAATGAGTTTTTAAATGCTCAAGTCTAGCAATGTGTTAGTAACTTAATCTAATGAACATAAAAACATGTTAGACATATAATGAGGTGTTAAAATAAATTCTTAACATGTCAACAACACATTTATGTGTAAATTGAATGATTGAATGCATAGTTAGCTTATTGTTCATGAAGTGTTAATTGTGACAATGAGTGTAGTAATTTGACTAAGTATAGTCATGAATTCGAGTTAGACAAAAGAATGAACTTGTGATGACTAGTACGTTATAATTGACTGGTATTGTGAACGTAAATGATATGTAGGATTTAAATCAAGGAACGAGTATAATTAACGTGTAATCTACGCATGAGGCAAGTTTCCTAACCCTACTCGTTATCATTATATGAGTTTATAAGTTGTCTCTTTACATTGAGCAAATTATCGTTATTATTGATCAAGTCCATTTTGTTATATTAAAAGTATATTAATCTTTCAAAGTATGATGTTGTTATACAATAATTATTCTATTGTATATCTCTTGAGATTGTTATTCGATTTAAATTATCAGTTACTATTGAACCTTGTTAGACTAGTGAACCCTTAATGATTCGACTAGTCCATAGTTGATGAGCATTCTAAATTTTTAGAACCCTTGATGAATTATCCAAACCAAACTTCCTTTGGTGTAGACTCTAATGTCAAACTGAGATGAACAACCCTATATAGGGGATTACTTATGTGTTAGCGTTAAGATATTGTGCACAGTATGGTACTAAGGGCTGATCCCCCTAAGTACGAGAAGAAGAGTCCATAGTCTTATGACTGTTAAAGGTTTCAAGTATAAACACTTGACAACCTAGGACATAGTTCAAGGTCTTATGACCCTCAGAAGTTTTTTTGTTTATTATTATTCGTTCTTGATTCAAAAGCTGAGTTTCCTATTTTAGAAGTCTTTGATTTATTCGCATGTTATTATTCATTTGTTATATTGTTATACTTGTGGGCAATCGTGCTCACTCTTGCATAATAATAACATTGCAGTTAAGAACGAAAGATCAGACGAGCCTTCCACTAGTAAAGGCAAGGGCAAGGTTAAAAAATGAGGAAGACTTGTTGTTATTATGTATTTATTTTTAGACTTGATGTTATTAAGACTTGTTATTGTTTATGATTCCGCACAGATATTTAAGGTTAGAGTGACCTGGGATTGTATTTTTATGCAATTCATGTAACCCCATAAGGGGAGATTTATTTATTTAATTCTATCTATTTCATGGTTTGCTTTTATTTATGGGTAGATAGATAGATGATATTTGTACAGTGAACACCACATCTTGCGGAAATGGAAGTACCCGGATTTGGGGGTGTCACAGTCAGCACCAGCAACAGTTGTTAAGGAAGGAGATCGACCACCGATCGTATGTTACAAATGCGGAGGGGAGGGACACATCAGACCAAACTGTACACATCAGTCCAAAGCGTGTTACAATTATGGAAGAGAATGTCACCTAGCCCGATTTTGTCATACAACGAAGTCAAGTCCAGCTGGGATGGAGGCACCAAAGGCCATCCCAGACAAGATAAAACCTGTAGTTCAAGGGAGAGTGTTTGTCGTGACCTCCCAAAAAGCGAGGAACCTGAATGAAGTCATCACGGGTAAGCTAATTATAAACTTTAACGAAGTCTATACCTTATTTGATACCGGTTCTACCCATTCTTTTATTTCTCCTACTTGCGCTCAATGTTTAAATTTGACTCTGGAGAAATTAGACTTTAACTTATCTGTTGAAACTCCGTTGGGAGAAAATTTTATTACATCCACTGTTTATAAGTCTTGTTTGATTCAAATCTGCAACTGCACGTTACCTGTCGATCTTATCTCTTTGAAAATACTTGCATTCGATGTGATTTTAGGGATTGATTGGTTAACTACTCATCATGCTAAAATTGATTGTTTTCGTAAGGTTGCAAGCTTTCATATTCCTAACCAACCTATTATGCGAATTCAAGCAACCAAACCATTAAAGTCAATTACTGTCATATCAAGCTATATAGCTATTCGTTTATTGAAAAGCAGATTTCAAGCTTTTTTAGCCTATGTCATGGATTTAAACAAAATACGTCAGTCTAGAATGATATTTCTATTGTTAATAAATTTTCTGACGTATTCCCTGAAGAACTTCCTGGCCTACCCCCAGAGCGTGAAATTGAATTTTGTATCGACCTTGAACCCGGTACAAAACCCATTTCCAAAGCCCCATATCGAATGGCTCCTATTGAACTTCAGGATTTAAAGACCCAACTGTAGGAATTGTTAGACATTGGTTTCATTCGTCCTAATACGTCTCCTTGGGGTGCTCCTGTTCTCTTCGTAAAGAAGAAAGATGGAAGTATGTGACTTTGTATTGATTATCGAGAGTTGAATCATGTCACCATAAAAAATAGGTACCCGTTGCCTCACATTGATGACCTGTTTGACCAGTTGCAAGGCGTTAAATTCTTTTTAAAGATTGATCTTCGTTCTGGATATCATCAGTTAAAGATTAAAACTGATGACATTCCAAAGATTGCTTTTAGAACTCGGTACGGGCAGTACGAATTCCTAGTCAGGTCTTTTGGATTGACTAATGCTCCTGATTCCTTCATGGATATGATGAATCGAGTATTCAAAGAATATTTGGATCATTTTTGTGGTCATCTTTATTGATGACATCCTTATTTACTCCAAAAACCATGAAGATCATGAGCAACACTTGAGGCTGATACTTCAAAAGCTTCGTGAGAACAAGTTATATGAGAAGTTGAAGAAATACTAGTTTTGGCTTGAGGAAGTAGCATTCCTTGGGCACGTGATATCAAATCATGGAATATCTATTGACCCGACAAAGATTGAAGCAATTCAAAGCTGGGAGCAACCTAAGTTAGTGGATCAAGTGCGTAACTTTTGGGCTTAAATTGGTTATTATCGGAGATTCGTGGAAGGATTTTCTCGAATCGCTACTCCATTAACTCAGCTAACTAGAAGAGATACAAAATTTGGTTGAAGCGAGGAATGTGAGAAGAGTTTTTAAGAACTCAAGAGGAGACTCATTTCAGCACCTGTTCTGACAATACCATCTGATTCGGAGGGATTTGTCGTTAGGATGTGTTCTCATGCAACATAGGAAAGTCATAGCCTATGCCTCGCGATAACTCAAAGAATATGAGAGGAATTATCCTACTCATTATCTAGAGTTGGCAGCTGTTGTTTTCGCGCTTAAAATCTGGAGGCATTACCTGGATAGGGAGAAAGTGGAGATCTATACGGAGCATAAAAGCCTCAAATATTTTTTCACCCAAAAGGAACTCAACATGCGACAATGACATTGGCTCGAGCTGTTGAAAGTTTACGATCATACCATTCAATACCATCTTGGAAAAGCGAACGTGGTAGCTGACGGGTTGAGTAGAAGATCATATGCGGGTACGAGTGCGATATTGTCAACGCAAAGGCCCATTTTGCATGAATTAAAAAGGATGGAGATAGAGTTAAAGACTCCAGGGACCCACGTGATGATGTCAAATATACGAGTAGAACCGACTTTAATCGATAAAGTTAAAGCTGCACAACTTACGGACTTGGAGCTAATGCGTATGAAGAAGAAAGTGCAAGAAGGTGTTATTTCGGAGGCAAGAATCGATGAAGAAGGAATACTTTGAGTCAACTCCAGACTTTGTGTTCCTAACGACCCTGATTTGAAGTAGTATAAAATCATGATGGAGGCACACAACACACCATTTGCAATCCATCCTGGGAGTACCAAAATGTATTGTGATCTTCGACATACATTTTGGTGGAGCAATATGATGAGAGATGTAGCGGAGTTTATCTCAAGGTGTCTAACTTGTCAATGAGTCAAGGCGGAGCATCAAGTGCCAAAAGGTCCATTGCAACCACTTGAAATTCCAGAATGGAAGTGGGAGTATATTGCCATGGATTTCGTTACTGGTCTTCCCAAGGTTTCTCAAGGCATAGATGCGATTTGGGTCATTATTGATAGATTGACCAAGTCTGCTCATTTCTTACCTATACAAGAAACTTATTCACTTGAACGTCTTGCTCGTATGTACATAAATGAGATTGTAAGACTGCATGGCATGCCAGTATCCATAGTTTCTGATTGAGACCCAAGATTCACTTCACGATTTTGGGTTAGTTTGCAAAAAACTATGAGCACAGATTTATGATTTAGTTCGGCATATCATCCTCAAACGGATGGGCAGTCGGAAAGGACTATTCAAACTCTTGAAGATCTATTAAGACTCTGTGTCCTTGACTTCAAGGGAAGTTGGGACAAGTTCTTGCCATTAGTGTAATTCTCCTACAACAACAGTTATCAAACAAGTATTGGCATGACTCCATTTGAGGCGTTGTATGGACACAAGTGTCGTTCTCCAGTATGCTAGGACGAGGTGGGTGAAGCAACGTTGTTGGGACCGGAGTTGGTACGTATGACTACGGAAAAGATTCAAATGATCCAACAACGTATAAAAAACTCACAAGATTGACAAAAGAGTTATATTGATCTTCATCGAAAGGACGTGGAGTTCAATGTTGGAGATCATGTGTTGTTACGTGTTGCTCCATGAAAAGGAGTTACAAGATTTGGAAAGAGAGGAAAGCTCAATTGTGACGCCCCCAAAATAGGTATACATCACCTATTCTGAGTCGCCAAATACATGGTACAGAATACAAATACAATCTTAAATATACAACATGAGCTGTGAGTTTTAATAAAAATATTGTCTTCTAGATAGTATTCAAACTCAAAATAAGTCCTCAATACATTTATTAACACACTATTTCATAGAATAGTGAGGACTACTAATGCTATCATCTGGACCGTCACTCCATTCCCTGACTAGTCCCTGCTACGTTCTCATTTCCTGAAGAGAATAATGAAAGCAAAAGGGTGAGCTCAACTAGCCCAAGAAGAAATATTATGACTAAGATAATGCGAATAAATTATCATTAGCCTTTAACAAAGATGTTAAACTAATACAATATAACAAACATCAAGTTTAAGCTGCAATGAACAAGTAATCCATTAAAAGAGTCAAGTAGAGAATAAAATCTACTATCTTCTATGATTTAAAAGGTTTTTCATCACTTTTATCATTTGGGACTCGACAATATATAATCCACATCATCCCCTTTTCTCACGCACCAAGGATATTCATTAGTATCACAACCACAAACTATCCATGCACTACTGGGCCAAGGATATTCGTGTATTCATCAATGGTTATGATCATGCCAACAATCGGTCCATCAATGCACTACGGGCTAATGAGGACTTTTACCACATCATTTGTAACATTACGGCCATGATTATACCGAATTATCCTCGGTCATAATCATACCAAGTCCATCTATGCACTACAAAGCCCAGATGCCTTTCAACATAATATAAACATGAGGATGATGACAATGATATAAGAATTCAATAAAACAAGTTCAAGAATTAATTTATCCAGGAACTAATAACGCCAAATTGTCAACATGATACTTCTTTGTAGAGTAGTAAAATTCAAGAATGCTCGGAAGAATATTTCCATGAAAAGATATTGGATGAAAGCTTAAATATCAAGGATATTCCACTAATTTTATGGAGTATAGAAGTTAAAACTTTAACCAACCGAGTATAATAAAGAATGGAATAACAACAAAAATCACGGACATATGCGATAAACCGCATGCATGAGTTATTCCAATGTAATAATAAATAACGGAACTAGGTCATGCAGAATCCGCAAGACCGGAGGATATTCCAACGAATAATAAATAATGGAACCCAGTCATGCGTAAATGTACGCATGGGATATTCACAAAATAATAAAGAATGGAATAACAACGAATTCACCATGCATGCGATAGCCTATACATACAAAAGTTATTCTAACGTAATAATAAATAATGGAACCAGTCATGCAGAACGCATACACGAGGATATTCCAATGTAATAATAAAGAATGGGAACCAGTCATGCATAATTCAGACAAACAAGATATTCCAAGCGTAATAATAAAGAATGGAATAAACGAAGAATTTCAACATGTATGCGGTGATTGCATTTAGAAAGTTATTCAACATAATGATAAAGAATGGAATAATGTAAGAATTTCACCAAGTATAGGGTGATCTCATGATATCTGAGTTATTCCAATGAATAATAAAGAATGGAATAAATGTAAGTTCTCTTCATTAATCTGAAAAGAAATAATACCCCTTACCTTAGAAGAAAGCCGGATATAGGAGTAGTGAAGTAGCGAGAATATTTTTCTTCTTTCTCTCTATTTTTTCCCTCTCTAGAGTTTCAGTGAATTCGTAAGAAATAATAAAGGAATGAGCTTCTATTTATAGGAGAATGGACTGAATAGTAACTAATTCATGAACGGTCCAGATTGATTTACTTTTAAACGGACGATCCATATTGATTTACTATGTAGTATTAATAAAATATTCTAATAAAACAAAATCTTTTAAATAAAATATAATATATTCTATTTATAATCTAATAAAACGAACAACTTTATAAAAGTATTCTATTTTATATAAAAAGATTTTACTATGCAAAACACTTATGCGAGCACTATGCAAATACTATGCATAATAAAATATAATATATTCTATTTATAGTCTAATAAAACAAATAACTTTATAAAAGTATTACATTTTTATATAAAAGATTTTACTATGCAAAATACTATGCATAATAGAATATAATATATTCTATTTATAGTCTAATAAAATAAATAACTTTATAAAAGTATTACATTTTATATAAAAATTTTACATTTTATTACATTAATAATACTAATAAAATAGAATTTATATATATAATATATATATAAACTTAGTGACTTCATAAAAAGACACCTCAATATATTCTAATATATTCTATTTATAATCTAATAAAACGAATAACTTTATAAAAGAATTCTGCATTTTATATAAAAAGATTTTACTATGCAAATACTATGCAGAATAATTATACAAACACTATGCATAATAAAATATAATATATTCTATTTATAGTCTAATAAAATAAATAACTTTATAAAAGTATTACTGTTTTATATAAAAAGATTTTACTATGCAAAACACTATGCATAATAAAATATAATTTATTCTATTTATAGTCTAATAAAATGAATAACTTTATAAAAGTATTACATTTTATATAAAATTTTTTTGTTTTATTACATTAATAATACTAATAAAATGTAATTTATATATATAATATATATATAAACTTCGTGACTTCATAAAAAGACGCCTCAATATATTTAACAACATTTATCATTATTATTATAATTCACAATATTAATCGACGAAGTCGTCGTTCCGAGAAAGAGGAGGCTTTCCAATAAGGATTCCTCCTATATTAACGCATGATTAGGTGACCAAACCTCTCTTGGCGAGAACTTCTAGACATCGTTAATATTGCAAATAATAATATTAATAACTCTGTCATCTCAATTATTGATTTAATAATATATAAAATATCGACAATAATGGAATCAAATAACGTGAGATCTTTATGCAACAATTCTTATAGCAATAATTGAACAAAAATAGGTGACTTCTCACATAAGCATCAATAATTAATCTGGTGTTACTATACAACCACAGCGTACATTGTACTTTACTAATGAGTAGTTCAACAGTTTTAACGGTAAAACTTCAGCCGTTATTTTCATAAAAATATTTTTATCATTTTCTCAATCTGACAATAATTTCGTTATGGGGTCCACCAATTATTGTGCCGTCGTACGAATATTCCCTATTAAAATGAATATTCCCCGACCAATCGAATATTATATAACAACTTGCGTACTTTGCAAAATTTATAAATATTACCCACAACTATAACATTATCTCAAATCCACACCATAATTTTGAAAAAAAAATATTTCGAGAAAATTAAATCTTTATTCGTAAAATTTGGGATTTTACATCAATCCTCGATTCATTGGGCCATTCGAAATCCTCGATCGAGTAGGAACTGTGGCCTATAGACTCGTCTTATCGCCAAGTATGTCTCGTGTTCATAACATTTTTCACATATCTATGTTATGTAAGTATGTGGAAGACCCGAACCACATTATTGAATTAGAACCAAACGAGATAGCGGAAGATTTAACATATGAAGATGTACTTGTTAAAATCTTGGATAAGAAGGAATATATTCTACGCTCCAATATTATACCTCAAGTCAATGTTTTGTGGAGAAACCACGATGTTGAGGAAATGACCTCGGAGTTAGAATCCGAAATGAAATCAAGATATCCTCACCTCTTCGTTATACCAAGTATGTACACCAATTTCAAGGACGAAATTTCATAAGGATGGGAGGTTGTAAGACCCTGAATTATATGAAATGAAAGTATCTAATTTTCTTATAATTATTATTCTACTTAATAAATGGTTAAATTGATAAAAGGTTAAAGTTAAGGGTGATATTTGAAAATTTTACAAAGTAAGCAAGTTGATATAAAATATTCGTTGTGTCGGGGAATATTCGTTTGGTCGGAGAATATTCTTTTTATCAGGAAATATCCATACGAAGACACCATCATTCGTGGACCCCACAACGGAATAACTATCGGAGTTAGAAAACGACAGAAATATCTTTTATAAAAATAATGACAAAAGTTTTACCGTTAACTATTGAAATAACTGGTGGTAAAAATAAAGTAATACGCGTGGTTGCATAGTAGCACAAAGTATTGATTATTGATGCTTACGTAAGAAGCCACTCAGTTTGCTCAATTATTACTATAGTAATTGCTGCATATTATCTCATGTTATTTGATTCAATTATTGTCACAGTATCATTTGCATAATATTTTATATTATTAAATCAATAATTGAGACGACAAAGTTATTCATATTATTATTTGCAATATTGACGATGTCTAGAAAGTTCTGTCGAGAAAAGGGGTTTGGTCACCTAATTGAGTGCCAATAGGGAGAAATTCTTATCGGAAATCCCTCTCTTTCTTGGGAATGATCTGGTTGTTAAATATTGTGAGTTATAATATTAATGATGAATAATTGTTAATAGATTATAAATGTGTTTATTAAAGATAAATGATTTATGGTAAATATTTATTCAATTTTTGATATAAATATAGGGATTTGTTATGAGGTGTTTGTTGTAAGTTTGACTTAGTATTCCATGGGAAGATTTACTAATTTTATGGACCGTCGATGGTGGTTTAAATAGATAACCAATCTGGACCATTGATGGTAGTTTTAATAGTTAATCAATCTGGACCATTGATGATGGTTGTAATATTAATTCAATCTGGACCATTGATGGTGGTTTTAATAGTAAATCAATCTGGACCGTCGGTGGTGTTTTTAAAAGTAAATAAATCTGGACCGTCGGTTGTGGTATTAATAGTAATCAATATGGACCGTCCGTTCTAATAGTAAAAATCAATCTGGATCGTTTGTGAATTAGTTACTATTTAGTCCATTTTCCTATAAATAGAAGCTTAATTCTTCTTTCATTCTCACCAATTCACTGAGATTCACAAGAGACACTATAGAGAGAGAAACTATAGAGAGCAAGAAGAAGAGTATTCGCTACTTCACTATATTGCAAAGATCCAAATCTTCTATTAAGGTAAGGGGTATTATTTCTTTCGTATTCATAAGGAATACTATTTTTCGTATTCATCCTTTAATATGTTTGAATAACCTGTCTATACAGATTACGTACCGCATGACAGGTGAAAATCCATTTGCAGTTTCGTATATTATTTTGTTTCATATTCTTAAATCTAAACTTACTATAGTAAATATTGCTTCTATAATCCCTAAAATTAGTGGAATATCCTTGAGTTTTGCGCTTCATCCAGTATCGTTTCATTGGAATATTGATTTGAACTTTCTTATTAAATATCAATATTTTTCTTGGGGTACTATTCACGAGTTACTATTTATGGGTTACTATTCACCCAGATACTATTCACTCTAGTATTATTTACTCGGGGATTCGGGGTACTTTTCTTGCCGGGATACTATTCATGGGTTACTATTCACCCAGTTACTACTCACTATAGTATTATTCACTCGGGGATTCGGGGTACTTTTCATGTTGGGGTATTATTCACGAAGTACTATTCACGGGGTACTATTCACCCAAAAAATTTATTTCTTTTCTGTCCAAATTATTTTGATACATGAATATTATTCTTGAATTTTACTCCACAAAGCAGTATCATGTTGACAATTTGGACATTTTTGAATTCTGGATAAATTAAATTATAAATCTTTAAAATTTATCCTTTGCTTTCATTTAATTGAATTTTTATATCATTGTCATCATCCTCATGCTTATATTATGATGAAAGTCATTTTTGGCCCGTAGTGCATAGATGAACTATCGATTGCTATGATTATGACCAGAGATAATTCGGTATGATCATGACCATTGATGATTACACGAATATTCTTGGCCCGTAGTGCAGGAATAATTTGTGGACGTAATACTAATGAATATTCTTGGCCCATACTGCAGGGATGATTCGATGATGTGATTTATTTATTAAGCTAAGTCCCAGCGATAAAATTGATGATAAGCTTTTTAAATCATAGAAGATAGTAGATATCATGCTCTACTTGACTCTTCTAATAGATTGCTTGTTCCGCTATATTTAAACTTGATGTCTATTGTATTTTATCAGTTTAACAATGTTAAATGCTAAAGATAATTTATTCTACATTATCTTAATTATAATATTTCTTACTGGGCTAGTCGAGCTCACCATTTTGTTTTCATTGTTCTCTTCAGGAAATGAGAACATAGCCGGGACTAGTCGAGGAACGGAGTAATGGTCCGAGATGGTTGTTTTAGTAGTCATCACTATTTAGTGTGATAATAAATGTAATGAGGATTGGATTTGAGTTTAGATATTGACTATGAGACAATATTCGTGTAAAAACTCTCAGCTCATGTTGTATAATAAAGTTTATATTTGTATTTAGTACCATGTATTTGGCGACCCAAAATGGGTGATGTATACCTATTTTAGGGGCGTCACAGAATCAGCCGAACGAGAGCTCAAAGTCATAAGTGGCCTTATTTAACGTATTCACATCATAGATCAAATATATTATTATATATATTGTAACACCCCACTCCCACATCGAAAGATAGGGAAAATAATTTGTCTGTATATAAGGAATTAAGTAACTACCAATAGTACCTTCAAGTCATGACCTTTTGGTGAGCCTGTGGTGGGCTAAGATGACCCAAGAAGATACTATTGAGTCAGTGGTTTAATGACTTATTTGGATAGATTTGATTCGATTCGGACTTGGAATTTGACCCAGGATGTTTCATATGGCATCAGAGCTGACTCTCGAAAGCTTGAGTCGGGTTATCCGATCGGGTTACCGGAGGTGGGGACATGAAGGATGGTGGTATTATCCCACAATGGAGATATGGAGGTCCTGAGGTGGGGACACGAAGCCACAATGGCTAGAGAGGCAAAGATCTACGGACCGTGTGTGTAATCGGTTCTGACGGGGACGTTGAAAATTTAAGTGGGGGAGTTTGTAACATCCCAGTCCCATATCAAAAGATAGGAAATTTTTTTTGTATGTATATAAGGAATTAAGTAACTACCAATAGTACCTTCAAGTCATGACCTTTTGGGTGAGTCAATGGTGGGCTAAGATGACCCAAGAAGATACTATTGGGCCAGTCGCTTAAGGCCTTATTTGGATAAATTTGATTTGATTCGGACTTGAGATTTGACCCGAGATTTTTTCTGGACTCAGGATTTGACCTTAGTTGTTTCATATATATTTGAGTTAAACAAATTTATTTGTTATATCAAATATTATTTAATTAATTCATTTATTATACTTGATATCTGTTATCACAAGTATTTAAACATAAATTTATGTATTCATAAATATGTGTTGTATAATATAAAAGTTATTTAAACTCTTATATCACAAATCTCATTGAATATATCTGCTTACAAATAAGCATACCATTAACTATAAAAGTTATTTAAACTTTTTTATATGAAATTCAAATTATATATGTTTGACATAGAAATGCATTCTTTATTTATAAAGGAAAAGTAAAAATTTATAAATCTGCACTAAATTATATATCTGCTTACACAGAAGCATATTTGATCTAAACTTAACATTATTTATCTGCTTACATAGAAGCATATTCAAATATAAAAGTTACATAAACTTTTATAATTGAGCATAAATATATTTATCTGGTTACAAGAGAAGCATATCACACAAATATAAAAGTCTTTGAACTTTATATACATATTTGATCTTTAGTTGCTATCTGTTTATTTGAGAAGTACCAAATATAAAAGTTAGTTAAACTTTTATATATCTGCACTGAATTTTATCTGCTTACCTTAGAAGCACAATATTGTCAATCTTTTTGTAAAAAGGGAAAAACACGAGAGTTAGTTTATTTTATGTATTTGTGTTAAAGACGAGTAATCATTTGACCAAGACTAGAGTCTTAGAGAGATCAACTGAGAGTTGGGTCCCCAATATACTTGTGAGGTGAGGGAGAGGTTGACGTTTCAAAACCATATCATAAAGTGTAACTAAACTCAAAGGAAATGTGTAACTAAGCTTGAGGAAATAGTTGGGAACTTGTTGTCCAAGATAGTTAGTTGTGTATAGTTGAAAGTTGATCTTTAAAACATTGTAAAGGCTTCTCCGTCTGTTGAAGGAGTATTTATTACTAGGATTAATAGGATCTCAAGTCTTGTAGAGGAGTTTGAGGAGCTTGAGACTGGACGTAGCAACATACCCGGGGTGTATGTTATGAATTAGACAAATCTATGTGCATTGTGTGGTTGAATTTTTACTGTCTTGTATATGAATTTCTAACACTGTAATTTAATTAACTAAAAATTCAAAAAAGGCCTAAGATAAATTTTTTAATCAATAATAATATATTCAACCCCCCTTCTAGATTATTATTGAATTTTCACTGTCAAATTAATTGACAACTGTCAACTTTTATCCACGTGTCTATGCAAACAAAAAAGATAAACTAAAACCATTACATAACTACCAAAAGAATAATAAAAAAAATTAAAAAATCAATATAAAATTAGAAAATCAAAAAATTTATTACGTTGCAAAAGAATAATACTCAACAAGCTTTGGTTCTACTCATCCGAATTTGGTAAAAGAATAATTTTTCTACTCATCCGCGTTAGGTTCTTAGAGAAGATGAAGCAGTAGCCTGATTCGGCCCATAAAGTGAGATAATTGAAGAAACCCACATCTTAGATGTTTCATCTTTTTCTCTCTGATTTCACTTATCTTCTTCTTTTTAAGATCTCAAAAGAGGAAAAACCTAAATGTTGTGTTGATATTTTGGAACAAAAATTGGGGGTTAGTACTATTCGAATGGTGTTTATCAATTTGGGTAGTAATATATGTGTGACGCCCTAAAAATAGGTCCACACAACCCATTCTGAGTCTCCAAATACATGGTACAGAATTCAAATACAAACTTCATTTATACAACTATTAATTATCATGTAAAATACGAAAAAAATATATTTTGTGAGTTTTAATACAAATATTGTCTCGTAGATAATATCCTGACTTAAATAAAATCTTCATTACAATTATTGTCACGCTATTTTACAAAATAGTAATGATTACTAAAATAACCATCTTGGACCATTACTCCATTCCCCGACTAGTCCCACCTATATTATCTCCTCGTGAGAAGAACAATGGAACTAAAAGGGAAAGGGTGAGCTCAACTAGCCTAGTAAAGAATATTATGACTAAGATAATGTAGAAAAAATTATGATTTCAACAGGGAAAAATATGATAGAATACAATAGAAAATAAGTTTTAGATCAACAACTGCAGTAGAATAGCAATCCATTAAAAGAGTCAAGTATAGCATGATGTCTACTATCTTCTAAGATTTAAAAGTCCATCGTCAATATTTTATCTATGTAACACCAATCAATAAATATTTTAAATCAACGAATTATCCATGCACTACGGGCCAATGATATTCGTTTGTATCACCAGTAGTCATGATCATGCCAAACAACTGTCCAACTATGCACTACGGGCCAAAGAAGACTTTCACCACATCATTTGTCTGTAACAATACAAGTCATGATTATATCAATACACAATTCCTGGTTATAATCATACCAATCAACAGTCCATCTATGCACTACGGGCCAAAGATGACTTTCACCACAATATAAGCATGAGGATGATGACAATTGTGATGCCCCCAAAACAGGTATACATCACCCATCTTGAGTCGCTAGATACATGGTACATAAATCAAATACAAACTTAATTATACAATTGTCGTGCAAAATACGACAAAACATAGCTGAGAGTTTAAACAAGAATATTGCCGTCTAGACAATATCCACTCTCAAATAGAGTCCTCATTTCATTTATTGTCACACTATTTTATAGAATAGTGATGACTACTAATGCAAACATCTGGACCGTCACTCCATTCCCCGACTCGTCCCAGCTATATTCTCATTTCCTGAAGAGAATAATGAAAGAAAAGGGTGAGCTCAACTAGCCCAGTAAGAAATATTATGACTAAGATAATACAGAATAAATTATCCTTAGTCTTCAACAGTGTTAAACTGATAAAATATAATAGACAACAAGTTTAACTGCAGCAAAATAAGCAATCCATTAGAAGAGTCAAGTAGAACATAATGTCTACTATCTCCTCTAGATTAAAAGTCCATCATTAATATTTCATTTCTGTAATACTCATCAACAGTTCTTTATTATACCCAAGATAAAGAGAACTTTCATCACCTGTCTTCACCTGAACCACCAAAGATTTTAGTTAAATTCATAATTCATGTTTATAATAATGTGAATCAACAGTTCCTCCTTGCCACAAAGGCTTAATAGAACGTTTACTCAAAATCCTTACCCCAAAGGCTAAAGATATTCAAATGTAATAACAATAATCATACCAATCAGTTGTCTATCTTTGCACTACGGGCCAAAGATATTCAACTATAAAACCAATGGTTATGATCATACCAATCAATTGCCTGTCAGTGCACTACGGCCAAGGACATTCAACTATTAACTAATGGTCATGATCCTGCCAATCACATCATCGAATTATCCATACACTACGGGCTAAGGATATTCGTTATTATCACCAGTGGTTATGATCATGTCATACACCTGTCCATCTTTGCACGTAAGCCAAAGATATATAACTATAAAACCAATAATCAAAAATCCATCTTTGCATGTAAGCCAAAGATATACAACTGTAAAACCAATAATCAACAGTCCATCTATGCACGTAAGCTAAAAATATACAACTGTAAAACCAATAATCAACAGTCCATCTATGCACGTAAGCCAAAGATGACTTCATCACAATATAAGAATGAGGATGATGACAATGATATAAGCATTAATCAAACGAAATCAAGGATAAATATTAAAGACTTTAAATTTATCCAGAGTGTAAAAATATCCAAATTTTCAGCATGATACTGCTTTGTGGAGTAAAATTCAAGAATAATATTCATGTATCAAAAATAATTTGGACAAGAAAGAAATATTTTTTTTTGATGAATAGTACCCCATGAATAGTACCCTATGAATAGTATTTTGGGAATAGTACCTCGTGAATAGTACCCCGACATGAAAAGTACCCCAAATACCCGAGTGAATAATATTCGGGTGAATAGTAATTGGGTGAATAGTAACCCATGAATAGTAACTCGTGAATAGTACTCTGACATGAAAAGTGTTCCGAATACCCGAGTTAATAATATTTGAGTGAATAGTAATTGGGTGAATAGTAACTCGTGAATAGTAACTCATGAATAGTATTCCGTCATGAAAAGATCAATACTTATCAAGAAAGCTCAGAATAATATTTTCATGAAAAGATACTAGATGAAGTGCAAATATCAAGGATATTCTACTAATTTCATGGAGTATAGAAGCCAAAACTTCAACAAAATGAGTATAGAATTCAAAATTTGAAACAAAATAATATTAATTACATACCACAGAGTATGAAAGAAAATATTATTTTAAGCGAATATTGAACAAAAATAACATCCCTTGAACGAAAATAATATTCCAACGAATATTTAACGAAGATAATTTTCTTTATGAATATTGAACGAAAATAATATTCATACGAATACGAAAAAATAATATCTCTTCAGAATATGAAATAAATAATACCCCTTACTACTGTTAAACGAAAATAATATTCCTACGAACATTGAACGAAGATGATATTCTTTACGAATATTGAACGAATATAATATTCATACGAATACGAAAAATAACATCTCTTCAGAATATGAAATAAATAATACCCCTTACATTTGTTGAAGCGAAAATAATATTCCTATGAATATTGAGCGAAGATGATATTCCTTACTTAATATTGAAGCGAAAAATAATATTCATACGAATACTAAAAATAAATATCTCTTGTAATATGAAATAAATAATACCCTTACTACATTTGTTGAAGCTAAAATAATATTCCAGCGAATATTTAACGTAAGATAATATTCCTACGAATATTGAACAAAGATAATATTATTTATGAATATTGAGCGAAAATAATATTCATACGAATACGAAAAATAATATCTCTTCAGAATATGAAATAAATAATACCCCTTACGACTGTTGAACGAAAATGATATTCCAACGAATATTTAACGAAGATAATATTCCTACGAATATTGAACGAAGATAATATTCCTACGAATATTGAACGAAGATAATATTCTTTATGAATATTGAACGAAAATAATATTCATACTGAATACTGAAAAATAATATCTCTTCGTAATATGAAATAAATAATACCCCTTACCTCGGAAGACCTGGATCTTCGGAGTAGTGAAGTAGCGCATCGCTTCTTCTTCTTTCTCTCTATAGCTTCTCTCTATAACTTCTCTCTATAATTGCTCTTGTGAGTCTTAGTGACTTGGTGAGAATGAAGGAAGAATGAGCTTCTATTTATAGGAAAATATAGTTTTGATAATTGCACGTTTTGGGGCTCAAAATATTACAGTATAATACCTTCATCTTTTCCTTTATTTTTAGTTTAGTCCTGCAAGTATTATCAAACTTGCACCACCTCCCCTAATAGTACAATCATGTGACTCAATAGTTCTATACATGTGAAAAAAATAATTACAGTATAGTACCTTCATCTATACCACCATTTTTAATTTAGTCATGCAAATATTATCAATCTTGCACCACCTCCCCTAATAGTATATGCGTGTGAATCAATAGTACACACATGTGAACAAATAGTTATAAGCATGTGAATTAATAGCAATTAATTGCTCATTTATCCGATTAATTACCCGATTGGTCAATATAACCTCCAGATATCAATTATTATCGGAATAGATGTCGATTTCCACAAACATTAATAATCCCAACACAATGGAACTATCAATTTCATCTTTAATCAACATGAACTTATTCATCATTAATATTATAACTCACAATATTTAACAATTAGATCATTCACAGGAAAGAGGGGCCTTTCCGATAAGGATTTCTCCCAATTGGCGCGCAATTAGGTGACTAAACCTCTCCTCGACAAAACTTTTTAGACATCATCAATATTACAAATAATAATATGAATAACTTTGTCGTCTCAATTATTGATTTAATAATAATAAATATTATGCAGATGATACTGTGACAATAATTGAATCAATAATATGAGAGATATTATGTAGCAATTACTTCAGCAATAATTGAGTATAACTGAGTGACTTCTCACGTAAGCATCAATAATCAATACCGTGTGCCACTATGTAACCAAGCGTATTAATGTACTTTTATCACAGATTATTTTATGAAAACTTTGTACTTTGAAAAATTTTCAAATATCACCCTTAACTTTAACCTTTTATCAATTTAACTATTTACTAAAATAGAAAAATTGAATACTTTCATTTCATAAAATTCGGGGTCTCGCAACAATGATATAAAGAATTAATTAAGTGAGATCAAGGATATATATTAGAGATTTATAATTCAATTTATCCAGAGTTCAAAATTGTCAAAATTGTCAACATGATAATTAATTATGGATTAAAATTCAAGAATGATATTCATGTATCAAAAATAATTTGGACAGAAAAGAAACTAAATTTGTCATAAATATTACCCTGTGAATAGTACTCGAATAAATAGTACCCCATGAATAGTACCCGAATGAAAATATTAAAATTTAATAAGGAAGTTCAGACCAATATTCCAATGAAATAATATTAGATGAAGCGCAAACCTCAAGGAATTTCTAATCATTTCAGGAATTATAGAAGCAATACTTATCATAGTAAGTTTAGATTTAGGAACATCAAAAGAAATAATATACGAAACTGCAAATAGATTTTCACCCGTCATGCAGTAATCTGCGTAGACAGATCTTTTCCACAAATAAAGAATGAGTACGAAGAGTTATTCACCATGCATGCGGTAATCCGCGTAGACAGGTTATTCCCACAGATTAAAGAATGAATACAACGGGTTATTCAACAGGTATGCGGTAATCCGCGTAGACAGGTTATACCCGCAGATTAATAAGGAATAGAATGACAACCCTTACGAGTATGAAGTAATATCTTGAACGAATATGAAAAAAAATAACATCCTTTATGAATACGAAAGAAATAATACCCCTTACTGTTAGTTCCCAGTAGGCACATAATAAATCTAGAAGGGGGGTTGAGTAGATCTTTTTATATTTTCAAATACTTTTCATGTTTATTTTGTATTGCTAATGAATTAACATATGACAAATATAAGAATCTTTTCAAGCACAGCGGAATAAGTAAAATGATCCCCTTCATTGATATATTCATGAACGTACATACATTGTTCGTAGAGTTAGTTAAGTTGTAAGCAGTTAATACATACATAGCATTTATAACAGTTAGATACATAAAGTAAATGACAGAAAGTAAATGATGGAATGTAAAAGACACAAGGGATTTTAAGTGGTTCAGAGACTTAAGCTTCTAATCCACTATTCTGCTTTACCGAGCAGGAATTTCACTAAGGAAGGGCAGCATCCTGAATCACTAAGATTTATTCAAGGCCAGCAGTCTTGGAACTTTAGTTTACTAAGAAATCTTCAAGCCCACAAGCTTGGAACTTCTCTAGTTCCCTAGGAACTCTTCAAGCCCAACAAGCTTGGAAATTCATTTAGTCCCTCCGGATAAAGACCCCTCAGGCCCTAACTACTTCTTGTTGTTGTAGTTGTTGTTGATGCCTTGCTGCTAAGATGTCTTGAAGCTTGAACATCTTTTGTACTTAGCAGCTTGGTGTGGTCCTCTTTTCATTCTACGTAGAGTCTGGACCACTTCTTCTCTGGTGCAGTTGATCTTCATACTTTTCATCTCATCTTCATTCGATGTCAACTGTGCACCTTCACCATTTGGGTTTGCTAAGTCTTTGTGCTTTTGGTAAACTTCTTCTGGAATTTAGCATTCCCTGAGCCCTTCTTGAAAGATCTGCAGACATGGTTCTGCATCTCTTCTGTTTTAGCTCTTGGTTCATGGTGATTCGTAGAGTAGCTCTTTGGATCTTCTTTGTGCTCTGCCACTTTTCTGAATGTTATCTTCTTGGCCTTCTCAGCTCTCAGCTTAGCTGCTATCTTCAATGGCATTCTCATCCTTGTTGAGTGAAGCTTTAGTATGTTCAAGTCCTTCTTCAAATCTGCTTCACTTCTACCTTCGTAGTCTCACTACCACTGAAACTTGTTCTGTTTAGTTCTGGTGGAACTCATAGAGTTAACAATATGGCATTCCATAACTGAACGATCCTTCAACTCAGCAACTCTTGATCTTTGAAGCTCTAGGTTATATATATACTCGTTCCCAATCTTCCCGTTGGAATATAGCCATTGAAAGCTATTTGAATTGTTTCGTAGATCTTGAGTTATTTGGTGCAGACTACTTGATGTGACATGACAGCTCCTTTATGACTTTACTGACATAGCAGTATGCTACCTTACCTACTGCCTAAGAGTTATCACTTTTCCATGTCAGGCAGGTAGTCATCTTTATTTCTTCTTTCTGACTTCTCGATAAGAACATCAAAAATTGTCATTTTGCACCAATGCTCTCAAACAGCAATGTTCAAATATCAGTCTTCAGATTGAACCGTTGCCAATTCTTCAATCTTCAGATGACCGAACTCTATGATTCTGATGCATAAGTTCTTGGACCTGATCGTAGTGTCTTGTTGAATATTTCTCATTGACTGATAGAGACAACACTACGATCTTGAAGAGTGTTCACTTGATCTTTAATTTCGAACACCTCTTCCTTTACTTGTGCAGTGCTTCAACACTTCTGTTTGCCTAGACTGATCTCAAGAACTGATAGCTTGACTCTTTGTTCTGGTCTCTTCTAAATAGCAAGACACATCAGATTTGTGGCATGCCCAACTTGCTTTCTCCTTCTGATCTCCCGTTCACTTATCATCAATGGACTGACCCATGCTTAATCACTTTTGCCTTGTTCTTCAAAAGCTGACCAGTATTTCTATGCAAACTGCATCAGTTCCTACTTTATTTGGCAAACATTACGATCCTGGTTGACCCCAAGATCATTGTCTCTAGTTCTCTTTACAACTTACTGCACTTGCTGACTTTCCTTAGTCAGTCACTTATACTGAAGTCTTCTTCTGATCAACTTATAGAAGACTTCATCTTGAATGGCTTCACAACTCAATCTAGATGCTGATTGGGTTGGTGCTTAGATTTTCTGTTAGCTTGCGAGCCATTCGTTGAGTGCTTTATGGTTTCTTTAAGGTCAAATGTATCTTTGTAACTCAGACTAGAGGCTTCATCCTTTGGATATTTTTGGAGTGATCATTTGTTGAGAATCGTGTTCTCTCTACAATTCTGCTTTGGCATTGTGAGCACTTCTGTTGAAGCCTTAGTTCTGCACTCTACGATTTAGCTTGGGTTTTGCAGACACTATGACCCCGAGATCAGATCTTAACACTCTACGATTTCTGTCTTAAAGCTTCCTATCTTCGTCTGATCTGGCTTGACTACAATTTCTGCCTTTGATATAATCAGTAGACTCTACAACTTCGAGTGTGGTCTACGATTCTTGACTTGGCTTAGGCAGATGCTCGATCAGCTCTTAGACAGGCTGTTTCTATGATTCTAAATATGACTTCCTCAACAGACTATGACTTTGAGGAAATTCTTCTCAACACACTAAGATCCTTCCTCATCTCTCCTGAAAGTCTACGAACTCCGAGATCTACTATCTTGTAGACTACGATTCTGCCTTGATAGTTCTTGAGCTTTCCTTGACTCTCCTGGCATACTATGATTTCTGGTACATTGCTCGACGATCAGACATGCCTATCTATTACATTATAAGATCAACCTAACAAGCTTGATCTTTCTATATTTATAGTCCTTGTACATCATTTTTTTTTAAAGACTTTACAAAGCTGTTTTGCATATGTAGGATCAACCAACATATTTGATCAATTCTTTCTAAGTCCTTGTACATATGTTTCTATTATCTATCAAAGGACTTTACAACTTTTCTTAATGCAAGCATACTTGCATATTCATTCATTTATATCATAATCAAATCATATATAAATAGGAATAACATTCTCATGTATATTCCTAACACTTACATTAGTAGAAGATTAGATACTGCAATAGTGTAGTAGCAGAATACTCTTCTTCTTTCTCTCTGATTCTCTCTCTATAGTTTTCTCTTGTGAGTCTTAGTGAATTGGTGAGAATGAAAGAAGAAATAAGCTTCTATTTATAGAAGATTTCTAGCTTAGCCCTTGCAATGTGAAGAGTCAAGTGGCTTGACGATTGATAATGTAAAAAGATAAGTGGTTTGACGCCTGTAATGTGAAAAGGAAGTGGTTTGACACCTGTAATGTGAAACAGCAAGTGGTTTAACGTCTGGTATATGCAAGTACTATTGAAGAAAGTGACTTTTAGATGATGACCTATGGGTCCAATAGAATAAACCAAACTTACAACAAACGTCTCATAACAAACCTCTTATTTATATCAAAGATTGAATAAATATTTACCACAAATCACTTTATCTTCAATCAACACATTTTTAATTTTCAACAATTCTTCATCAATTTATAACTCACAATATTGACAACCAGATCATTCCCAGGAAAGAGAGGACTTTTCGATAATGATTTCTCCTTATTAGCGCGCAATTAAATAACCTAACCCCTTTCCTCGATAGAACTTTCTAGACATTATCAATAATGCAATTAATAATATGAATAACTGTGTCATCTCTATTATTGATTTAATAATATAAAATATTATGCAGATGATACTGTGACAATAATTGAATCAATAATATGAGATACTATGCAACAACTACTGTAGTAATTTTTGAATAAAACTGAGTGACTTCTTACGTAAGCATCGATAATCAGAGATACTGTGCAATACCGTGTGCTACTATGCAACAACGCGTATTACTGTACTTTTATCACCGGGTATTTCAATAGTTTAACGGTAAAAGTTTTAACGTCTAAGCCATTCGATTCACCTAGACAAATATCTATAAGTTAGAAAGCTATCCAAACCAATTGCTTTGTTACGAAAATCTTATAAATCTACTGAGATGAACAACCCTCTTAGAAGGGGAAATTTTATATTATCGGGGAATCGACATGCGCACAAACAACATGTTTAAATGTTAAGCATAACATAGGGTACTATAGGCTGATCACCTATTATACTTGTTTATATTGAATTATCAATTAAATACCGTTAGTTCTAGCAGGAGTTCTTGGTCCATAATGACTACCCAGTGTTTAATCTTCCTTCAAACTTGAAGTATTGAAACCCTTGAATTTCGTTGAATATCTTTTAGTCCATAGTGACTCTTATTTCGATTCAAAGGTCAGATTCTGAACAATTGATAATTCTTGCTTCTAACATTATTCTTTTAAATTCTTGAACTATTATTTACCGTTATACCGTTGAGATCATGAACTTATATACATGTTCACCCTTATTGCTATATTACTTGTTGGGAAAATTTATTGCTCATTCTTGCTTCCCTAAAATATTTCAATTAAGGCAGAGTAAGGCGGTACTTCAGGGAAGGATAAGGGCAAGGGCATGGCTATAGAGTAGCTTTAGTCCTTTATGGTAGAAGCATATTAGTATTATGTTTGTAATAAGACTTAAATTGTATTATGTATTAAGTTATGTATATAGTTAGTAACGGTTCGAGACCATGGGATAGGAATTTTTATATTGTTTCAATGTAAATTATTCTATTATTTCATTGTGTGAGATTTTAGTTTATTATTCGATTTAGATCGTGAAGCACCGAATTCGAGATATAAGTGTCTGAATTTGGGGGCATCACAGACTGTCCTTCTCGAACCGTGGAGTTAACAAAGTCTATACTCCTCTCAACATGGACCGGGCTGCAATATTGGAGGAAATGAAGGATAAGCCCTATTTTGAGCCTTGCCTTAACAACACTCATCCGGAGAGAGGAAATCATAATAGATATTGTAATTATCACCAGCTATTGAAGACTGCAGGGATTTGAAGGACATAATTGAGAAGAATGTTCAGAGTTCGGAATTAGTTCAGTATGTCGCGGGCCAAGAGGGTTCAGGAAGGGGACAAAATAATATTAGTCAAGAGCAGAACCCTCAGCCACAATCGGAACAAGTGCAGACAGTTTGACGAGTGGTGGACGTGATAACATGTGGTTCAGTCGGGAAGGTGATTGGGAGGAAAAAGCGTGGGGTGATGGATTCTATACTCACAATGTCCGAATAACCTGTTAGGAGGGACCGACAGTACCCTTACACGGTCATATCTTTTTCTGATGATGATTACCCGTCAGAACCTATTGAATTGCATGACAGAACGCTAATGATCACTATACAAGTTAGTTCGGTGGATAACGGTTCATCGATCGATATATTATACACCCATGCGTACCAAAGGATGGATTTGGAGGGAAGGAATATGGAGATTGGACAGGGGCCCCCTTTATACGGATTCAACAACGACCTAATTCTAGTAGTAGGTGTCATTGAAATGCCGGTCATCTTCGGGACAACTCCTCTGCAAGTGGAAGTGATCTGCAGATTTTTCGTGGTACATGTGGATTCGTCGTTTAACGCCATACTTGGGAGACCGACACTAATGGCTCTACATGCGATGACCTTATACCCCATTTTAAAATAATATTCCCCACACCAAATGACGTCGATAAAGTCGCTAGGGATCTTGACTTAACAAGGAGATGTCATCGGAATGCTTTAGTATCTTCAAAAGTATGTGACAGCAATAAAGGAATTAAACTAAAGAGGTTCGAGGTTGAAGTGTTGAGGCCAAGAACTTGCCAGTTTCGAGTAATGAATGGTACAAAAGTCAAAGACACTTGGTATGCTAGGAGGCCTAGGGAAAATTATCAAGTTGTTTTCTTTTATGACTTTAAAATTTTCAAAGTATTAATGGGAATGAGCATTCAATTTTGCCTAAATATAGTTTTTGTCCATAGTTGATGGAATAAGGTTGGTCGGATTCCTACAGGGGTCGGGAAGGCTATTATGATATGAGGAAGAATAACATCCTTCAGGACGGATCAACGTCCTATCGAACAGATAATGTGATGCCCCCAAATCGAGGTCCCTTCGAACCTCGAATTTGGTCCACCACGATACTACTATCGTCAAACTATTTATATCTTTTATTCATAACTTAAATGAATATAACCTTGCTTATTACTATTTAGAATATAAATTTTTTCCATATCCAGGATCTATGTATAACTATTATAAGTTTCAAATCTTAGTCATTTACCATTCCTGTTTTACATAATATTCGATGTTATAAAAAAATATGCAGAATAATTTAAACTTTTTCAATCTCCTTTGAAAAATAATCTTTTATTGATTCTTTAACTTGAATCAATTACAAATCCATGAATCAAATTATGTTATGATTCCTTCTAATCGAATTACGTATAAATCTTTACATCTCGATTCGAATTTCTCTAAGTATCACATAGTACAACTTAACAGATATTACACATTATAAACTACTATCATGTACATCTACTAGAACCTAAACATGGCTCAAGAGCATCTAGTTAAATAATAAATCAATCTCCCTCAATACTATTGAACTTTATCAATCAAGTAGCATGTAATATTTACCGTGTATCCTTAACCTGCAAAAGTGGTTATTTGCAAGGGTGAGCTCGACAGCCCAGCAATTCTAACAATTTTCATGCAGCACGTAGCATATAATAACATACACAGTTCATGCATTCATAATCAATTAATATTTACTACACATGTTACTTCTCACATAACAGGCATAGAGATTTACTTCACAAGTATATCATCAAAGATCAATTTTCAACTTTCATACATAACTCATATGCATTTCATATATATACATCAACCTTCGCATAGCATAATATAGCTCAATTAACAGTTATCGAATTCATATAACAAATAGGAACTAAAAGACTTGCCTGATTCGTAGTTTATCAACTACGACTTAACTTCTTAAAGCTTATCTGCACTGCGTGTATTCCTACACAGTTATATAATCATGGATTCATACCCATCAGTCATACATTTCATACGCTCTTAATATAAGAACAAATATTGTTTCCTAACTTGGTTTCATTTTTACTTGGACTTAGGATAACCACGAGACTAGCTCATTCTACTATCATATTTATTTCAACAATCTTGTTTTATAACTTGTAGTCCTTAAGGACAACATATAACTATAACTTAAGACCATGCAGTTAACAAACTGCTCTTGGTCACTCTATGAAGCAATGATCGATTTGAATTTAAGCTTGGGAGTGGTGCGGTCGCGCTTCTTCCAGCCAGAACCAGACTTAGGCTTTTTATTGCCCAACATAATTCCTAGCATGACATGTATTCTGATACGTACTGTAAACATACATCAAGTATGTTCTAATATTTCTTCAAGTTCACATTTTAAATCATTTAGTTTTGAATTACATAGTTCTATGTTGAATTATTCACAATAACAAGGCTTAACAACTTCTTTTAACAATAGTTCAATGTTTATACGCTTTTAAACCTTATATAGGTACTAACCAACCTTTAATACGCATGTTCACATATATCTATCCCATTTACATAGACATAACATAGTTCATACTTTTAAAACATGTTTAAATAACTTATGTCATGCTGGACTAGTTGAGTGCACATATCATTCAAGTTCAAAGGCATAAATAATTCTATCATGCTTGCTTATAAGGTCATAATGCAAGTAACACAACGCTCATCAAAGTTAGTTTCTAAAACTTTTAAATTTCTCTTTAAAACACGTATTAAACCGAACTTGACAACCTTTTATGTGCAATACATCTTGGAATTACATTCCTTACCCATCCGCGCACATAACTAGGCCACATTCACATGTTTCCAAGGTCGGAACTTAAAAGACACAAAGTTCGTCAAGTTTCATTTTCAAAACTTTAAGTTTTCTTTTAGAAAATCATGTGAAGGCATTCCATAATGAGTAAAGTAATCTTAGCCATATGAAATGTCTATTATCATGAATATTCATGTTTTAACTTGCATTCTTTTCGTTTTTCAATATATTATCCACATCTACTATATATTTACAGATTACAACATTGATTAACCATCAATTTTGTCTTTAAAATAAGCCATAATGTACTTATTACACCTAAAAGTTCAATTCTTCTTCTTTAACACATTCTCATGGATTCAACTACTCTAAAATTGATTGTATAATCTATACAACAAATTAGTCATACTCAAGAGTGCAAACATATAATCTTCACACAATTCATCTACCCAATCTCTAACCATAGAGAAAGTATTTTGAGAGAATATAAACTAGAACTTGATATTGGTTTAAGGATTATACCTCTGTTAAGTTTGATATGAATTAGCTGCTAAGTTGCTTCTCCTTCAACTGATTTCTCCCTCTCATTCTCACAGTATACTTATATTAGCTTCACTTAGAAATCTCAGCAAATAATTTTTGAGAAGAGAGGAGCTCTATATATAGAGAAACCATTAACCGAATCATAGCTTTGCCCAATGTTTGAATCCAATAGAAGATGGAAAAAGATGATGGTTAAAGAGAAGTTGTTGGAAAGTTGATACCAACTCCCTCCCCTCCATTATTCTAGCCATCATCAGTCTCCTTGTTTATACGCAATAGAGGGAGATAGGCCAATGGCCTATTCACGTGTATGAGAGAAATGAGACTCTCTTATTGGGACAAAGGCTTATAACTCAGCACTTTAGCAATTTAGCTCATGTAGTAAATTTTCCTAGCTCAATATTGCTACATTAAATTAAGCTATGGGCACTTATATATACATATATATGTACCTACCCACATATAGGAAGTATACTTATATTTTAAATATACACCAATATAATCTTATTATATTAATAACTTACTTATTTGTTTTATGTCAAATAAATAAATTATTCATCTTATTGATTAATTAACACTAATATTAATTAATTCATTTCTCATTGATTAATGTAATTATTGATCTCTATAACGATTAATTATCTATTACATTATAGTAAATAAATATAAATCTTATTATATTTATAAACACGTTTTTTTTATTATTATATCTCTAATAATAATAATCATATATTAATTAATCACCATTAACAATTAATTAATATTCTCTAATAACAATTAACAATTAATATTAATTAATTGTTCACTTAATAATTCCTTCATCGATTAATATCATTATTAATATTTCCCATCACCATGCCACACAAGGCTCATCTATCTCATTTACTGGAGTTACATATAACTCAAGCTCATTATTTCTATAATAAAATATTAGGGGTCTAGGCCACGTTTGACTTTTCCCCAATTCCACATTATTTTAATATTTATTTAATATAAGATTTATGTCACACTTTATCATAATGCTAAATTATTTAGCTTACTTAAATAATTACATACTCATAATATGTACAACCTTTACACTTAGAATAATTAATATTTACTCTATTAATTATTTAAATTATACACTATACGTATAATTATTTGATTGTCCCATGACAACTTCTTCCATCTTTATAATCAGCCACACCTTAAGTGTTAATCTAATCCCTCCATCTCTAACCAATATTCATTTATAATTATATCGGTATTTTCTTTTATTAATCACTTATTTTTCAAATATTAAAATACTATGTAATATATTTAAAATATCAATTTAATAATTAACATATTTCTTTCCTCTTCTTATGCTAAACACATATATTAATTCTCCGTCTTTTGTAAGTGAATTAATCCTTTCTATTCAAAATAATACCACGACAAGTAATATTTACAAAGGCAACTACTATAATCACATATTCCACACGTGTATTAACTCACTATTTATTTAAGTGATTCTTCAAACCCTTACTATATCACCATAGTCAATTAAGGCTTTAATATTCAAATTATATTATTCCATAATATAACTTCCAATTTAATATAAATTAACCAATATTTAAACTTGTTAGTTAATTCTCGTAATTAACTAATTTATGCTTTACTATCTCAATCTATCCATGGATAACTTAAGCACTAACTAAAACTCATATTACATCATACCAGTTACTAGTACATATATACAAGTCTAAACCTAGCACACATCGAGTCTTTAATAGTATTCAATATAGTACACTGAGTGGTTTCCCACAAACAACCAACAAATTAGTTTTTTCGTCACTACACTTTTTTTTTCACAATGGAGTTAGATCGGTCAATAATTCGTATATACCTCCGCTCTCTGAAGGAATCATTTAGCCTAGCTCCTATACATCTACCATTAAAGGATACAGTTGCACTACCTTAGACTTGATACGTACTCGTATAAATACTCAATAAATTGGTGATTATCAAGGATATTTTAATGTCACCAACTTACTATTATAAAATAATTTCCCACAAATTATTTAACATCAATAGATAAATCTTTATCCATCTTCTTAATTCATCTCTACAATTTATAACAAATATATAATAAGGATATATATTTATTAAACAGAATAATTACTTATTACATAGCTCATTTTACCCTATGTAACTTAATACCACATATCACGTATCACATTATATATTTTTATTTGAACCCTTCACATGCCTTAAGAATTTTGTCCACTAAATTCTTATTTTAATATTTTCTGAAAATTTGGGTTCTTACATCCTCTCCCCCTTATAAGGATTCCGTCCTCGGAATCACCGAAACCTCCTCTACTTGGTGCTATTTCGAATATTACATATTCTTTTGAATAATTTTATCCATTCTCTTTTCGGAAGTTTCATTATAACTTGCTTACTTGCATCCTACCACTTTCTCCTTTCTAAGGAACACTCTACTCCCTACATTCATCACACAGAAGAATAAGAGTCTTCCGCGATTTTTCAACAATCAGGAAGTAGTATGAATAACTTAGATTCCAAGTTATGCTGAGGGGTCACACTAGACCGTGAACCAGTGCTTCATCACAATCTTTCGCACTACAAACCAGAGTGTTTATCAATCACAAGGACTAAAAACACCCTCCACACGTACGCTAGGTGGCCAGCCTATTGTACCACTACGTTGGGCTGCAACATAGTGTTTTGTAACGACTACATACATTACGCTCGGAACCATTGTCCCCGAAAACATGTCCCCTTATAGGGTTGTTCACTCAGTTTTTCCACATCTGAATCCGCACCAGAGCAATCTGGTTTGGCATAAATACTTAAGAACGCTTAAATTCCACAAATATTTTTTAACAGTCGTCTAGCCGAATTAAATAACTTAGACTTTGATTAACAACTAAGACATCAATTGAATAATTTGGCCAACTTAATTGACCTTCTTCATAATTTAAAAGAAAACCAAAAAAATTCTTTTATGACGTCATGATACCGTACTAGATTAGTAGTACGTTTAGGATTCTGCCATTATTTGACTTTGTCATACTACACCGTACCAAAATTGGCTGACGATCTTTCGATCACAACCAACACTAGGTTCAACTGCATTGAAGACTCCATCGTTTACCATTTTTACACCATACCAAATGATGTAAATGGTCAGAAATACATTTTGAAAATTTTTAAATCATTTTGTCTTAGCCGAAACAATTAGCATAGACATATGGATAACGGTATTGTTTTTATAACATCATTGGTTCAATCACATGATCCCAAGTTTTTCGAGAAAACAGAAATGCTAACATCAGCACGAAGTTAATTAATTTTGAAAATCTAGCAGAGCTAGAAGATTTAGAAAATTCATGTTTCTCTATCAACTTTACTCCTTGCCTCATTCCATCAATCTCTAACACCATCAATGCTTACTATACCAAAATTTCTAACTTCATAACATATATATACCTGATATAGTTCATTAAACTTACCACACTTTGGAAATTTAGGAACTTGCCACTATTATATGAGTTTAAGAACTTACCCTAGTCAGACCATAGGCGTCCATTCGTTGAGGGGTTCAAAAATATTTCATATAATTATGAGTCACGAACGTACCATAAGTATGAATTTTAAGAACTCGCAACTTAACCTTATATTCTCTAACTATAACCTATCTATCTGTTATACGCATGAGAAAAGAATCACCTTCTCAACAGGTATATAGGAAATAGCGCGACACGACGTTTCAATGATTATCAGTGCCAGAACTAAGTGGTTTTTACACCAAGTATGATTCCCCGCCCATAACAAGGAATCATACAACTCAGCTGCTGACATGAGTCCTCAATTGAAATCCCACTTAACTCTATCTTACACTTAACTTGCTCTTTGCTCGATACGAATTCTTTGTATCTCATCACATACAACTCCTTATGAGCTCACATTGTACCATTTTACAGTACATTCTCCTATAGCATCAAGTTATACACACTTAGTCATTATAGACTATTTATCACTTCATAGCTCAATCCGATCACGTCGTGATCATCAATTTACCTTAGGGTTCTTTCTCTATTATCAACAAAACTCCATCCGAGTTCATTCTTATTATCTTTGTCATCTTTATCTTATAGACATCATCTTAACATTTTTATTACCAGAGTTAGGAAACTCCTGAATTATCATTCTCTAGATGTTTCAAGATTCTTCTTTGAATATTCACATATATATATATTTTAATCTTTATCTTTTTCTCTCTCTCAGGCTATAGCCTAAGGTATACTTACCTTAGTTTATAACCTACAGCTTTGATACCAACCTGTGATGCCCCCAAATCGAGGTCCCTTCGAACCTCGAATTCGGTCCGCCACGATACTACTATCGTTAAACTATTTATATCTTTTATTCATAACTTAAATGAATATAACCTTGCTTATTACTATTTAGAATATAAATCCTTTCCATATCCAGGATCTATGTATAATGACCCCAAACTATTATAAGTTTCAAATCTTGGTTATTTACCATTCCTGTTTTACATCATATTCGATGTTATAAAAAAAATATGCGGAATAATTTAAACTTTTTCAATCTCCTTTGAAAAATAATCTTTTATTGATTCCTTAACTTGAATCAATTACAAATCCCTAAATCAAATTATGTTATGATTCCTTCTATTCGAATTACGTATAAATCTTTACGTCTCGATTCGAATTTCTCTAAGTATCACATTGTTTAACTTAACAGATATTACACATTATAAACTACTATCATGTACATCTACTAGAACCTAAATATGGCTCAAGAGCATCTAGTTAAATAATAAATCAATCTCCCTCGATACTATTGAACTTTATCAATCAAGTAGCATGTAACCTTTACCGTGTATCCTTAACCTGCAAAAGTGGTTATTTGCAAGGGTGAGCTCGACAGCCCAGCAATTCTAACAGTTTTGATTCAGCACGTAGCATATAATAACATACAGAGTTCATGCATTCATAATCAATTAATATTTACTACACATGTTACTTCTAACATAACAGGCATAGATATTTACTTCACAAGCATATCATCAAAGATCAATTTTCAACTTTCATACATAACTCATATGCATTTCATATATATACATCAACCTTCGCATACCATAATATAGCGCAATTAACAGTTATCGAATTCAAATAACAAATAGGAACTGAAAGACATGCCTGATTCGTAGTTTATCAACTACGACTTAACTTCTTAAAGCTTATCTGCACTGCGTGTATTCCTACACAGTTATATAATCATGGATTCATACCCATCAGTCATACATTTCATGCGCTCTTAATATAAGAACAAATATTGTTTCCTACCTTGGTTTCATTTTTACTTGGACTTAGGATAACCACGAGACTAGCTCATTCTACTATCATATTTATTTCAACAATCTTGTTTCATAACTTGTAGTCCTTAAGGACAACATATAACTATAACTTAAGACCATGCAGTTAACAAACTGCTCTTGGTCACTCTGCAGAATGGCACGACCGCGCTGAATTTAAGCTTGGGAGTGGCGCGACCGCGCTTCTTCCAGCCAGAACCAGACTTAGGCTTTTTATTGCCCAACATAATTCCTAGCATGACATGTATTCTGATACGTACTGTAAACATACATCAAGTATGTTCTAATATTTCTTCAAGTTCACATTTCAAATCATTTAGTTTTGAATTACATAGTTCTATGTTGAATTATTCATAATAACAAGGCTTAACAACTTCTTTTAACAATAGTTCAATGTTTATAAGCTTTTAAACCTTATATAGGTACTAACCAGCCTTTAATACGCATGTTCACATGTATCTATCCCATTTACATAGACATAGCATAGTTCATACTTTTAAAACATGCTTAAATAACTTATGTCATGCTTGACTAGTTGAGTGCACATATCATTCATGTTCAAAGGCATAAATAATTCTACCACGCTTGCTTATAAGGTCATAATGCAAGTAACACAACGCTCATCAAAGTTAGTTTCTAAAACTTTTAAATTTCTCTTTAAAACACGTACTAAACCGAGCTTGACAACCTTTTATGTTCAATACATCTTGGAATTACATTCCTTACCCATCCGCGCACATAACTAGGCCACATTCACATGTTTCCAAGGTCGGAACTTAAAAGACGCAAAGTTCGTCAAGTTTCATTTTCAAAACTTTAAGTTTTCTTTTAGAAAATCATGTGAAGGCATTCCATAATGAGTAAAGTAATCTTAGCCATATGAAATGTCTATTATCATGCATATTCATGTTTTATTACTTAGAATAACATATTCCATCGTCCGGAGCACTATACTTGCGTATGTGCTCGTTTGACGCCCTCTGATCGCCTCCTATTAGGTAACAGTCACACAAATAACTGTTTTTACCCTTTCTAACGACCTCAAATTGAAAACCTTAAAGCACAAAAGTTATAGGTCTATTCGTCCTCATTTCGTATCATCTTGAATCACCTCAATCAGAGTTCGTATGAAAATGTTATGGCCGTTTTACCAGAACAGATCAAAACAGTCACACCAGTCACACATTGGGCGCGGCCGTGCCCAATACCTCTATAGTGTGACGCCCCCAAAATAGGTATACATTACCCATTTTGAGTCATCAATAACATGGTACAGAAAAAACTACAACTTTATTAATACATCATATAAACTGTGAGTTTAAATACAAATATTGTCGGCTAGACAATATTCACTCCCAAATAAGTCCTCATTACAATTATTGGTACATTATTTTATAAAAATGGTGAGGACTACTAAAACAACTTTCTAGAATCATCATTCCACACCCCGACTAGAACTCGCTACATTTTTGCCTCCTGAGAAGAAAAATGGAACAAAAAGGAAAAGGGTGAGCTCAACTAGCCCAGTAAAGAATATTATGACTAAGATAATATAGAACAAATTATCGTTAGTCTTCAACAGGGAAAAATATGATAAAATACAATAGACAACAAGTTTCAGATCAATATTCGCAGCGAAAATAATAATTCATAGAAGAGTTACGTAGAGAATGAAATCTACTATAATCTATGAATTTAAAAGTCCATCATCAATATTTTATCCCTGTAACATCAACCAATATTCATCTTTGCACTACAGGCCAAAGATATTCATCAGTCGGTCATGTTCATCTCAACACTGTACATCTTTGCACTACGGGCCAAAGATATTCATAAGAAAATCAACCATCTTTGCACTCTGTGCCAAAGATATTCGAAGAATACCATCATTTAGGACCGAGGATGATGAAAATATTTTTAAAAAAAGCGAATCGGTGAAACAAAAGAACAAGTATTATGGATTCGTACTTTAAACAATCCGAGTTCAAAAATACTTTATAAATTATCATAGTGAAGTAAAATTCAAGAATGATAAAAACATGGATACAATCAAAGCTAGTATCCATAATAGATATTTTGGACAAAATACGAAAATTTAATTTTTCTGTGAATAGTGCCGTATTTGTGAATAGTCTTGATATCGTGAATAGTATCAGATATCTTAATAATAACCCCGACACTAAAAGACAAGAATTTCACAAGAAAAATCTTACTAATATTCCGGCATAATGATATTAGAAGAAATAATATCATTTTAAAAAAAATAATATCCCTTACCTTGAAAAGACTGTACTTCTAGCTTGAATACCGGATATAGTGCTGAAGGGAACTTGCACCGTATAGCAACACTCAAAGTATCAAAATACTCACAAGAATACGCTCGATAATATAGAGAGAAAACTTCAGTTTCTGGTGTGATTTTCAATTCTAACCTAAGCACCCTATTTATAGGAAAATACTTAGAACACCAAAGCAGAAAATTTAATATAATATTAATATAATTAACAAAATTCAAGCCCACCTTAGACAACTGATCTCAGCTCATTTTTCACATGTTAGTGTAGCCCAAAAAATGTTTTTCTTAATAAACATAATTAAAACTTCCAAAAATCAATTATTCTGGAACTTCAGAAATTCAATAATTCATAATAAATAGCCATTTTATCAGAAAAATTTGAACCACATGTCCTTTCCATAGGAAATTCCATTCTCTACAACTTTGTAAGTTTAAGTTTTTCCAAATTCCAAGCAGAAGTTGACCGAAATCCACAAACGGGCGATTTTACGGGCTATAATCCAATTTCGGTCACAAAGTGGGGCCCACAAACATGTTTAACATATTTTAAACAAATACTCTTCCTCCTCATTTATTCATATATCCACATTCATTGTAAAAATATCACCATTATTATATTATTAAAATATAATAATATATTTAAATAAATTATTTATCGGAAAAGATAAAATAACAATTTTTCAACAATTGTCACATTAAAATTTTCTCCATCTATATCCACATAAAATGAATATTTTTCTTATCATATAAATCAATAATTAATTATTCATAAATAATATTCTGAGAATCGCAATAATCGATAAACCAGTGAGTTCTCAGAAAAGGGGGCTTTCAATAAGGATTTCTCCTTATTTGCTAGCGCAATTCAGGTGACCAAACCTCTCCTTGATGTAATTTTCTAGACATTGCCAATAATGTTATCTAATAATATTATTCAAATAATATGAATTATTGATCGATAATGAAAATATCTTGTGTAGTGACAATTATTGAAACAACAATAATATAAAATATCAACGTAGCAATTATTGAATCAATAAAATAAAATATTGAATAAGAATTCTTCGTAACAATTATTAAGTAGTGCTTTCTTACGTAAGAATCAATAATTGGTGTAATACCGCAGTGCTATCGTGTGTTTTAACCACCGGGTATTTCAACAATATTAACTTGAGTAATAACTACGTAAGTTATTTATAAACAACTTATACTTGTCGTTTTCTTCATCCAATCGCTTTCAGTTATATGGGGCCCACACAAGGGTTGCATGGTCGCATTTAATATTCCCCGACAAAGAAGAATATTCCATGACCAAATGAATATTCTCCGATAAAAATGAATATTTTATAACCACTTGCATATTTGAAATATTTACGCATTTTACCCATAACTAACCACATTAATCAAATCAACCCTTACTATTTCAAAATAATAAATAGAGGAAATTTGATTTTATTTATAATAAATTGGGGTCTTACATATAGTCCCAAGACACCGCGCCATTTAGCGGTCCACCATAGCGCCCAATGGGCTTTCAAGACAAATACATGGCCAATTGCATGCGTGGCGTTGCCTTGATTCTGATACGCTTATATGTTTTTACTTCAAATCTCCATAACTTCTTCATCCTAAGTCAGAATGAGTTGGTTTTCGATTCGTTGAACTCGTTAAACTCGTAGCTACCCATCTACAGAGTAATTATAACACTTCAAACACATTAACTAACCTAAAGATTAATTCAAAACTCATATTCATACTAAATTTTCATGTTTTTGAAGAGTTTAGCGAATTCATTCACCACGAATTCGTTTTCCAACCAAATGGGTTCATTTAACTTGCATTCTTTTCATTTTTCAATATATTATCCACATCTACTATCAATTTACAGATTACAATATTGATTAACCATCAATTTTATCTTCAAAATAAGCCAGAATGTACTTATTACACCTAAAAGTTCAATTCTTCTTCTTTAACACATTCTCATGGATTCAACTACTCTAAAATTGATTGTATAATCTATACAACAGATTAGTGATACTCAAGAATGCAAACATATAATCTTCACACAATTCATCTACCCAATCTCTAACCATAGAGAAAGTATTTTGAGAGAATATAAACTAGAACTTGGAATTGGTTTAAGGATTATACCTCTGTTAAGTTTGATACGAATTAGCTGCTAAGTTACTTCTCCTTCAACTGATTTCTCCCTCTCATTCTCACAGTATACTTATATTAGCTTCACTTAGAAATCTCAGCAAATGATTTTTGAGAAGAAAGGAGCTCTATATATAGAGAAACCATTAACCGAATCATAGCTTTGCCCAATGTTTGAATCCAATAGAAGATGGAAAAAGATGATGGTTAAAGAGAAGTTGTTGGAAAGTTGATACCAACTCCCTCCCCTTCATTATTCTAGCCATCATCTGTGACACTCCCAAATCCAGGTACTTCCATCTCCGCAGGATTTTGTGTTCACTGTACAAATATCATCTATCTATCTACCCATAAATAAAGCAACCCATGCAATAGATAGAATTAAATAAATAAATCTCCCCTTATGGGTTACATCATCTGCATAAAAATACAATCCCAGATCACTCTAACCTTAAACATCTGTGCAAAATCATAAACAAATAACATAAATTCTGAATATCATTACATAACCACATAAATAACCAGTCTTCATTACTTGCTAATCTTACCCTTGCCTTTACTAGTGGAAGGCTCTTCTGATCTTTCGTTCTTAACTGCAATGTTATTATTACGCAAGAGTGACCACGATTTCCCACTAGTGTAACAATATAATAATGAATAATAACATGCGAATAAATCAAGGACTTCTGAAATAGGAAACTCAGCTTTTGAATCAAGAATGAATAACAAGAAACAAAAGAACTTCTGAGGGTCATAAGACATTGAACTATGTCCTAGGTTGTCAAGTGTTTATACTTGAAACCTTTAACAGTCATAAGAATATGGACTCTTATTCTCGTACTTAGGGGGATCAACCCTTAGTACCATACTGTGCACAATATCTTAATGCTAACGCATAAGTAATCCCCTATACAGGGTTTTTCATCTCAGTTTGACATTAGAGTCCGCACCAAAGGAAGTTTGGTTTGGATAATTCATCAAGGGTTTTGAAATTTAGAACGCTCATCAACCATGGACTAGTTGAATCATTAAGGATTCACTAGTCTAACAAAGTTCAACAGTAACTGATAATTTAAAATTGAATAGCATCAAAAGGTATACAATAGAATAATTATTGTATAACAGAATCATACTTTGAAAGATTAATATATTTTAATATAATAAAATGGACTTGATCAATAATAACAAGAATTTGCTCAATGTAAAGAGACAACTTATAAGCTCATATAAAGATAATGAGTAGGGTTAGGAAACTTGCCTCGTGCGTAGATTACACGTTAATTATACTCGTTCCTTGATTTAATCCTACATATCAATTATGTTCACATACCAGTCAATTATAATGTACAAGTTCATTCTTTTTGTCTAACTCGAATTATGACTATACTTAGTCAAATTACTACACTCATTGTCACAATTAACACTTCATGAACAATAAGCTAACTATACATTCAAACATTTAATTCACATATAAATGTGTTGTTGACATGTTAAGAATTTATCTTAACACCTCATTATATATCTAACATGTTTTTATGTTCATTAGATTAAGTTACTAACACATTGCTAGACCTGAACATTTAAAAACTCATTTCTGGACCATCCTGCTAAGTGGCATTTAGCTGGCCACCGTTAAGCTTGTTCTTGGCGTCATGGCTTTGAGACTTAAGCGGCATGAGACGGGACTAAGGCTTGAGTTGGCACATCAATGGCCTTGAAACTCCAGTTTCAATTTCAGTTCACGAAGAACATGAGAATCAAAGTAATTTATCATTACGTGGTCATTAAATTCATTAAATTAAACATACCCATATACTAGAATTCATACATAATCATTACCCAACCTTTATAGAGTAATTTTAACCAATTAAAACACATAATCAAAGAATTAAAACATGTAATTTCACTGTTCTTGATGTTCTTGGAGGTTTTGAACATAAAACATAAGATTTAACACTACGGATTCGTTATAACACCAAATCCATCCGTTCAAGTTTTGTTTTCTTTGTTTTAACATGCATAATTATATACGTGTGTGAATTTTACAAAACAATTTATGTTTTACATATTAAATTCACATATAAGGGCCATATGGCCATATAATATACTCTATAACCATATACTGTATAATTGTTTTATGAAACTGATGATATGGAACCATCTAATACATGATAAAACATGCTATGCTAACATATTATCACCTTTACATCTACAAAATCAATAAAATTTCTAATTACAGAGATTTAACAGAGAAATTGGAAACCATTTTCATGAAAGCTTAATGACGTAAAAATGAGAATTGGATTGGAGAGAATTACCAAGAGCGTAGAGTGAGTAAAGATAACAATCTCTCTTTCAGATACTACTTCAATCACAGAGTTTCTCCCACAATTCCTCTGAATTCTCTCTGAAATCTCTTTGACTCTCAGGTTGAACACTTCATGAAAAATACGTAAAACAAAACAGACTAGTCATTTATGCGCACAGTTGAGGTCAGTTAATCCATACGTGGTTTAACTGCCCCCAACTCCTCATAAGGCCTCGTTTGGCTTGAAACATGAATAACCCTTCTAATTATTTTAATTAATCTCCTATACTATACTTTAATAATGTCACACCTAATTAAATAATAAATCAAATATCTTGTTTAATTTATTTTAAATAACATATAATAATTTTTCATTAATTCACATTGTCACATAATTAAATTTCTCATTTATTAACTATGTCAAATTATTAAATCTCTAATTAATTATTAAATTAATTAAAATACTATTAGGCTTATTAAATATATTTTTAATATAATAAGCTCACATAATTACATACTTGAATAATAAAATTCTCCACATTAATTTAATAAATATAACATATATAATTAAATTAATCTACCACAACTTCATCAATTAATTATTTAATATAATAATTAATTCATCAAAAATATTTATTTAATCCAATAAATATTAAAAATTAAATTACAAAATCTCGATTGTCACATCTTTCCCCTTAAAAGGATTTCGTCCCTCGTAATCACAACTCAAACAATTCGTCCGCTACATTCTCCCCCCTTACAAAGATTCTCCCCGTAATCGCTTACACATAAGTTAAGTAAATAAATGAGAATAATTCTTCATCATATTCTCTTGAGTCCCTAACGTAGCTTCTTCAGCGTTATGGTTCCTCCAAATTACCTTAATGTGAAGGTATGACTTTATTTCTCGTAACTTGTTCTTTTTTTACGACAATTTGAACAGAATTTCTTTCGTAAGATAAGTCGTTATTCGAAATGTAGGGGTTCATATTCAATCACGTGCTTGTAATCGGGTTTGTAGGGTCGTAGGACTGAGACATGGAAAACGTTGTGGACATTCTCTAGAGCTGGAGGTAAGACAACCTCATAAACAACTTCTCCAACCCTTCGCAGAACTTCAAAGGGTCCAATGAATCTTGGGCTTAATTTCCCTTTCTTTCCGAACCTGATCTTTCCCTTCTAGGGAGAGACGTTTAAAAACACATAACTACCCGATTCGAACTCAACATTTTTACGGTGTGGATAGGCGTATTTCTTCTGTCTATCTTGAGCTACCATTAATCTTGTTCGGATCACTTTGACTATTTCTTCTGTTTGTTATACCAATTTCGGGCCTAGTAATTGTCTTTCGCCAACTTCATCCCAGTATAATGGAGTTCTGCACTTTCTGCCGTATAACGCTTCATAAGGCGGCATGCCAATACTAGCGTGGTAACTGTTATTGTAGCCGAACTCTACGAGCGGTAGATGATCATCCCAATTTCCTTTAAAGTCCATTTTACAAGCTCTTAACATGTCTTCTAATGTCTGAATTGTTCTTTCACTCTGTCCATCTGTTTGAGGGTGATATGTCGTGCTCATTCGCAACTGTGTACCCATGCATTCTTGTAGAAGTTTCCAGAAATTTGACGTAAAGCACGGATCTCTATCATAAACAATTGACACCGGGACTCCTTGCCTCAAAATAATCTCTTTCACATATAACCTTGCCAACTGATCTAAGTTGAATCTGATTTTGATCGAAAAGAAGTGTGCGGATTTCGTCAATCGGTTAATAATAACCCATACTGCGTCGTAGCCTTTTTGAGTTATCGGTAGGCCAACCACGAAATCCATCGTAATATGTTCCCATTTCCATTTTGGAATCTCTAAAGGTTGTAGTAACCCACGGCCTACCTCGATGTTCTCGCTTTCACTTTCTCGACATGTCGCACTTTGCACGCGATTTCGCAACCTCTCGTTTCAAATTTGGCCACCAGAAATGTTGTCGAAGATCTTGGTACATCTTGGTACTACCAGGGTGAATCGAATATCGTGAGTTATAAGCCTCGCTCAAAATTTCTTCCTTAATCTTTGGTACTGGCGGTACCCAAATCTTACTCTCAAACCTCAGTATTCCTTCCTTATCCATCTTGAATCTTGATTCGGTTCCTTCGGATATCTTCTTTTTCACCGTTTCACTTCACTTCCAATTCCAGCTTTTCCATTGCTGAAATTAACTCCTCCTGTTCGGTCAACATCATTAGTTTCTCCTGACCCTTTCTACGTAAAGCGTCGGCAACCACATTTGCCTTACCCGGATGGTATAAAATCTCACAATCGTAGTCCTTAATTAACTCCAACCACCTTCTTTGGCGCATGTTCAAGTCTTTATGTGTAAAAATATATTTCAGACTCTTGTGATCCATATATATTTCACACTTCTCCCCATAGAGATAGTGCCTCCAGATTTTCAAAGCAAAAACCACTGCAGCTAACTCCAAGTCATAGGTCGGATACCCCTTCTCATAATCTTTCAATTGTCGTGACGTATATGCAATGACTCTGCCATTCTGCATAAGCACATAGCCAAGTCCTTTATGCGATGCATCACTATAAACCATAAAATTTCATGTATCATCCGGAAGAGATAACACAGGTGCTGAACTCAACCTCTTCTTTAATTCTTGAAAGCTTTCCTCACACTTCTCCGTCCAAACAAATTTCACCGATTTCCTAGTCAAATTCGTCAGCGAAGTTGCGATCTTGGAAAAATCCTGAATGAATCTTCTGTAATAACCTGCCAATCCGAGAAAACTTCTTACTTCCGACGGCGTCTTCGGCTGATCCCAGTTAATCACAACTTCGACTTTGGAGGGATCCACCGAAATTCCGTCCCTATCGATCACATGTCCAAGAAATTGTACTCTTTCAATCCAAAATTCACATTTCAAAAACTTGGCATACAACTTCTCCCTTCTCAATGTCTCTAATGTCACCCTCAAATGCTCTTCATGTTCTTCCTTGGTTTTTGAATACACCAAAATATCATCTATAAATACCACTACGAATTTGTCTAAAAATGGCTTAAACACTCCATTCATTAAGCCCATAAATGCTGCAGGAGCATTTGTTAGACCAAATGACATTACCAAAAATTTGTAGTGACCATATCGTGTTCTGAACGCTGTCTTTGGTACATCTTCTGGTCTCACCTTCAGTTGATGGTAACCACTCCTCAAGTCTATCTTTGAAAAGTATCTTGCTCCCTTTAACTGATCAAACAGGTGGTCGATTCGCGGTAATAGATATTTATTCTTAATCGTGACCTTATTCAGTTCTTGTTAGGTTTGTAATATTCATGAACGCAATCAAATTGCACAAAATTAGCGAAAACGTGGAAAATCAGACTTTTAAAATTTTACAAACCATAAACCCGGATCACCCTTTATGCGTAATTATTAATTAAACAAAAAGATAAAGAACAAGAATCATACCTATGAAGATTTGAGCTTCCTCAGGTACAAGTTCACCTCCAAATCCTTTCGCGTTCAACTTGAATCCATCGGGTTTGGTTCCTTCCTTTGATCAACGTTAGCCACCCAAGTGTTTGGCCTCTAGAGGTGATCCACCAAGGAAGAAAATGATTCAAGAAGATGGGTATTTGGCAAAACTCTAGTTTTTTCTATCTCTCATAAAAAAAGGGTGTACTCTCCCAACTATTAGAATTACGTATTCTATGAAAACGTCAACCACCACACCCATAATAAGACTCCTCTTATTTATAGATGTGGGCAACCCTCCTTAACAATTAAGGAATTGGGTTTTATTTTAATTAATTAACCTCCTAATCTTATTAGGAATAAATGAGAGTACTAATATTAAATTAATTTCTAAACTCCTTTAGAAATTAAAATAATAATAATTGTAATAATATTAATAAGACTCCTCTTATTAGTTAATATTTAATATTTTTAAAATATTAAATAATAAATATTAAGCTATTTAATTTATTCTATCACCATAGATTAAATTAAATACACTTAACTAATATATTATTACGATTATGCCATTAACTTCTTAAATAATTATTCTACCTTTTATGGTGTGACCCTTTAGGTTCTCCATATTAAAGGTTGTGAATAAATTAATTAGAACAATTCTAATCTTATTTAAATAAATAAATTAAAATATTAATTTATTTAAATAAATAATATTTATTCTACAATAGGATAAGCCTCCTTAGCGATTAACGACTTTCCAGATAATATAGATTTCAACAACATATCATAAAAGAACCTTTGAGTAAATAGTTACCGTACAATTCAATCCTTCCACCATACAATGTCCCAATTAAATATAAGACATGGAATTCATTGTCAAGTCTTATTTTATTTAATTATATGTATTTCGACTCTTAAATGCACAACTCAAATAATGCAAATTAGAAACTCCTTTCTAATTTCATTACGCTTTGCTAAGGACTCTTTGGGTTGTCATTTATCGAATCACATAGGACATTTTTCTTCTTTTACTAGAAGTGGTAGATTCTTTATTGATCATACATTATCTCCATGTACAACTTATTATACCCAAGCATACCCTTTGATATACCCTAAGGGTCTTAAGGAATAAGTCAAAGTATAACTCATCATACACTATATCTTTGTGATGATCTCAAGTCCAAGGATCACTTGTACTACTATCACTCTGAGAATTCCTATTGACGGTGCAAGTAAAACTCCATTAGGTATTCCTTAGCGAGCCACGCTCAGATGTACTTATTCTCTAATAAGCACCTACATACTTGCTTTAGTGTCTCCACACAAATGATCATGAGATCAATCATCCTCATCCAATGAGCAAGCAACGTATGTACCAATCTATTCGGATTCACTAAACCCCAATTTAGTAATCCAACGATTGGGAACTATTTTAGTTTTAAGCTTTCTAAGAATTTAGATCTCATTAGAATGATTATCATCATTAATATTCTAAAAGCATTACTTAAAACTATGAGTTTATCACATATTAAAAATAGCATCATGTAGATAATTAAAAGCCTTTAATAAATTAATACTTTTTATTAATAAATAAATAAGATTGTTACGAATTATATGCTTTATCATCAAACATGATTGTCTTGTATGCATACTACTTTCAATCTCCCACTTGCACTAAAGCCAATCGCCATGGTATCTCATACTCTTCTTCTCTAAGTGACGATTATCCTGCTGTTGGATAAGCTTTAGTTAATAGATATGTAATATTGTTCTTGAGAGTCCACTATCTCTATAGTGATTTCCCATCTTTCAATGATTCCTTTAATCAAATGAAAGTGTCACAACACATGTTTAGATCCAGGATGAGACTTAGGAACTATTCCTAGTTCTATAATGAACTTTTCATCCAAACAATCAACTTGCAGCTTCATTTACAGCTATATACTTTGTCTTTATCACTAAACCAGCAACTCTTTGTTGTTTTGAACCTTTCCAATTCACTGCACCACTATTCAAGGTAACCCTTTACCTTAAAGTGGATTTTCTGTCGTCTTGGTCTGTCTGAAAAACTTGAGTCTGTTAAGCCCTCTAATTTTAATTTAGACCCATCATGAATATGATCACATCCTTAGTGCCGGTTAAGTACTTTAAGATGTTTTTCACTGACTCACAGTGAATTTCTCCAGAATATGACTGATCAACATCAGGTCTCGTATATTTCATTGCATACATGATAGTTACTCATGCGATCTCTCTTTTTGGAGTCTTTGGGGACTATTAAGAGAGATACACTCCATGGCTCATCAACATGAGACATCTCTTGGAGTTTGCCATGCTAAACGACTTTAGCATCAAATGAATATACGTTCCTTGAGTTAAGTCGAGCATCCTATTAAATCTATCTATATAGATTTGTATCCCCAATTAAGATACTCTTCCCAAATCATTCATGGAGGAATGTTTAGAGAACTTTATCTTTACTGATTGTAGCAATGGTATGTCATTCCTTATCCGTAGTATATCAACATATAATATTAGAAATGTCACGGCGCTACCACTGACCCTTTTGTACACACTAGGTTCATTCTTATTTGTGATAAAATCAAACTCTTTTGATTTGTTTCATCAAAACGAATGTTCCATTTTTGAGATGCTTGTTTCAATCCTTTTCTCTGAGTGTCTACAACTCTTACCTCATCGTATATAACTGGATCATCATCTTCTATGATGTGTACCTCATCATCATCATCTATGATGAATCCATACCTCCTAGGTATCTTCGGTACTATTCCAGATTTACGATTCGGTTGTGGTACAATAGGTCTATCTACAGGTTCCTCTTATTTGACTTATAATATTTTGTGGTTCTTGAACTCTTCAAGATTCTATTATCCTCCCACTAGCCCCTTCAATGATAAACATCTTTATCTTAGAAGGCATCGTGTTTTTCAAAACACTTTTTGCTAAGTAGGATTATAGAACATATACCCTAAACTTACTTTAGGATGTCCCAAAAATCTGTACTTGTCAAATTTTATCCCAAACTTATCCTTTTGAAACCTTTTTACATAAGTTGGACAACCCCTTATCTTAACATACTTAAGATTAGGAATTCTCCCTGTCCATAACTTTTATGGAGTCTTGGAGCCAGATTTTGAGGTTACCTTTTCGTAGATATGCAGCCATTTCTAGGACATTATCTAAGAAGGATACTGGAATGTCGGTACAATCATTATGGACCGCACCATGTCCAACAAGGTACGATTTTTCCTTTCAGATACATCAATCAATTATTGCGTATCCGAAGGCGTCCATTATGAGAAAACCATTTGAGATGATCTAGAAACTTATTGCACAAGTATTTATTCCTTGATCTAATTAAAGAATTTTAATACTTTGCCAATTTGTTTCACTTCTGAATTCTTTTAACCTTTCAAATAATTCATACTTGTATTTCAGCAAATACACACATTCAACTCTTTCAATGATCATCTCCTTTTCTTATACTAATTTGTTCAATTTGCAAAATATATTTTCACGTAAGTCAAGTACACAAAATCCATTAAGTAATATTCCAGTTCTATATAGAACATTATTATTATAAATAGAACAACAATTGTTCTTAAATATAATACCAAATTTCATTGTCCAACAACAAAATGAAAATAATGTTTCTAACAAGAACTGGAATACAATAACAACTTATTGACTTAATAGACTTGCCTGTAGGCATTGCTAAACTATAAGTTTATATGACTAATGTAGCAACCTTTGCTTCATTTCCCACATATAGAATTACCTATCTTTGTTTAGCTTTCTACTTCTGCTTAGTCCCTTCATAAATCTATATGTATGATAACCAAAGCCGGTATCCAATACCCAAGTAGAATCTTGACTTAAAGAAAAATTTATTTTAAATCATGAACAAAATTGTATTTGTAACCGAAACTTCACTAAGTTTCTTCTGGTTAGCCTCTGCAAGATTCTTCTTGCAATTACTTTTCAGTGTCCAGGCTTATTGTAGTGGAAGCAAACTCATTTGCTATCTGTATCAGTTTTGTTCTTATTATCCTTTGTTTTTGCCTTTTTATTTACCTTCTTAGAATCGTTCTTCTTTTCAGAAGATCCATTTGCCCCTACCAGTAAGACATGGTCTTTCTTGGTTGAAAAGTGACTCTCAACATTTTTTAATATGTTAAGCAAATCAGCGAGGCTGATATCTAGCTTGTTCATATGAAAAATTCACAACAATTGTGAAAGGAGTCCGGGAGTGAGTGCAAGATCAAATCTTAGTTCAACTCTCCATCCATGACAAAACCTAGTGTCCTAATTGTTCAATCAAATTGATCATGTTAAGGATTTTTGTCTGTACTATAGTGTCATTAGTCATCCTAGATCGGAAGAGCTCCTTAGATATCTGATATCTATTAGTCTTACTTTCCTCACCATCAACTACTTGATGTGCAGGAATATAGTAAGAGCATCCATAGTTTCATGTCGACGCAAGCTCGTTCTTTCATGGATGCAGAGCATGATGCATTGAGCCAATGTGCATCATCTTGCCACTTTCTAAAAGTAGCAATCTCTTCCTCAGAGGCATTGTCTGCAACCATTGCAGGGATAGGCGTATTAAGGACATAAGATAGCTTTTCAGCCATAAAAACTATTCTCAATTTCTTTAACCAATCCGTTTAATTTGGTCCGGTTAAATAACATCTAATATGCTTCGCAGTGATAGTAATTTAGACATTGTAAAATTTTGTAAATGAATTTATAATTAACAATATTTTAGCATACATTCTTTTATTAATTACCAAAATAATTTAGGTCTTGTTTTAAATTGGTATCTCCCACTATTTTCTTCAAACTATATTACCCTCACTTATATAGTTCGGCAAAATCTAATTAAAGATTTGCTAGTGAGAATAAGGATCCCATTTCAAATGTATATAGCCTTGTGGTGACACAACAAGCTATATATAAATAAATAGGTAGGCAACTCTTGTCAATTACATCAACTATACAACTCCTTGTATTTTGCCTCTTAGATCATAATGGTCAAGTGTGTGCACATCCGAACTAAAATGATTTAAGTTAAGTCCAACCTAGCACTCCATATATTCAAAAAAGAAAAATATTGTCCTTGTGGTGACACAACAAAACAATATTGTTCAATTTTCTTTATAAGCATCAAATGTGATAAAATTAACATCTCAAAGAATTAAGATAAGCCTTGTGGTGACACAACAAACTTATAATAATTAATTGATACTGTAATATTTTTATCATGCTAGAAGGCGACGTTCGATATTCTAAATATCTTTGAACGCTTAGGACTTAATATAAAAAAAATTGAGGGGTTTGTTATTAACTTGTCTCATCTTGTTTAGCGCGCATGCACATATATATATAAAATACGCGTCATATTAATTATCATGCGAAACATGTTTGCATAATATATATATATATATATATATATATATATATATATATATATATATATATATATAATATAAGCATGCACATATAGAATATTATATTCTACTACGGGTTGATTATGGACTTTTATTCTAGTTTGGTTCACTAGAGCCACCAAGTGAACCAAAAGGTCAAACCTTAGGGGTGCAAGAATTAATATTTAAATATAACTATTACATTTAAATCCTGTGCTCCATTACAAACGGGTCTTCAAGCTCCTTGCTCCTTGATCTCCAATTCTTCAAAATTAATTCTAACTATTCCTATTACAAAACTATTTAAAATAAATAGAAACCTTGATCAAAATGATGTGAGGAGAAGTACATAGGAGGGAGATAGAATTACATTAAGAAAATTTAGAGAAGACGAGGTACGCAGACCCCATTTAATAAAACTCATATATTCATGCATCCAACTAAAATAAAATCTAATCACATTGGTCAATAGTCCATAACCAATCCCATTTATTATCATACACATCACCATATGCATCAATAAATAACATTCATCTCATGAATAATAAACATTCAATATATATATTGCTATCATTTAATGGGCAAATTTAGTTAGTATAAAATCTAATTTTGAATCAAAATAAACTCCTTTATTTTAATTCAAATTTAAATCAAAATAAACTCTTTTATTTTAATTTATCCAATTTTGAATAAAATAAACTATTTTATTTTAATCAAATTTTTTTATTAAAATAAACTCCTTTATTTTAATTAATTATGGAATCCAATTCCCAGTTAAAAAAAACTCCTTTATTAAAGGAAACACAGATTCTTTTTCTATTCACAAATAAACTCCTCTATTTTGAATAATATGAAATCTTATTTCATATCTAAATAAACTCCTTTATTTAAGGAAACATGGAATCCAATTTCAACTCCAATTAGTTATCATGGAATCCAATTCCAACTCTAATTAGTTAGCATGAAATTCAATTTTAAAATTTTATACAACAAAATTATGCCCAATTAAATTATTCTAAACACATATCAATATACATATCAAATCAAAATAATTAATAATTCGCATAAAGGTTTGGCTCTGATACCACTGTAAGGTTTGTAATATTCATGAATGCAATCAAATTGCACAAAATTAGCGAAAACGTGGAAAATCAGAGTTTTAAAATTTTACAAACCATAAACCCGGATCACCCTTTATGCGCAATTATTAATTAAACAAAAAGATAAAGGACAAGAATCATACCTTTGAAGATTCGAGCTTCCTCAGGTACAAGTTCACCTCCAAATCCTTTCGCGTTCAACTTGAATCCACCGGGTTTGGTTCCTTCCTTTGATCAACGTTAGCCACCCAAGTTTTTGGTGTGACGCCCCCAAAATAGGTATACATCACCCATCTTGAGTCGCCAAATAAATGGTACAAAATTCAAATACAACTTAATTATACAACATGATACTGCTTTGTAGAGTAAAATTCAAGAATGCTCAGAAGAATATTTCCATGAAAAGATACTGGATGAAGCGCAAATATCAATGATATTCCACTAATTTCATGGAGTATAGAAGTCAAAACTTTAACCAACTGAGTATAATAGAATATATGAAACTGCAAGTGGATTTTCACCGCCATGCATGCAGAATCCACGATATCTGATTATTTCCACAATTTAATAAGAATTGAATACAAAGGATCATTCACCATGCATGTGGTGAATAATAAAGAACGAAACCAGGTCAGGCAAAATTCGCACCGACAGGATATTCCAACAGAATAATAAAGAATGGAATAACAACAGAAATCACCACGCATGCGATAGATCGCATGCAGAAAAGTTATTCCAATGAATAATAATTAATGGAACCAGTCGTGTGTATACTTGCCAAGCGAGGATATTCCAAATGAATAATAAAGAATGGAATAATGTAAGAATTTCAATATGTATGCAGATTAGATGCATAAAAGTTATTCCAACATAATGATAAAGAATGGAATAATGTAATAATTTCACCAAGTATAGGGAGTCGCAGATACAAAAGTTATTCCAATGTAATAATAAAGAATGGAATAATGAAGTTCTCTTCATGAATATGAAAGAAATAATAACCCTTACCTTATAAGAAACTGAATATAGAAGTGGTGAAGTAGCAGAACACTTTTCTTCTTTCTCTCTATAGTTTCTCTCTCTAAAGTTTTAGTGAATTCGTAAGAAATAATGAAGGAATGAGCTTCTATTTATAGAAGAATGGACTGAATAATAACAAATTCCTGAACGGTCCAGATTGATTTACTTTTAAACGGACGGTTCAGATTGGTTTACAATAAAATATAATATATTCTATTTATAATCTAATAAAACGAATAACTTTATAAAAGTATTATGTTTTATATAAAAAGATTTTACTATGCAAACACTATGCAGCACTATGCAAATACTATGCATAATAAAATATAATATATTCTAATTATTATCTAATAAAATAGATAACTTTATAAAAGTATTCTATTTTATATAAAAAGATTTTACTATGCGAAAAACACTATGCATAAAAAGAATATAATATATTCTATTTATAGTTTAATAAAACGAATAACTTTATAAAAGTATTTTGTTTTATATAAAAAGCTTTTCATTTTATTACATTAATAATACTAATAAAACAAAACTTCATCATCATTATTATAATTCACACTATTAATCGATTGTGTCGCGTCCCGTGAAAGGGGCTTTCAATAAGGATTTCTCCCTATTGGCGGCGCAATTAGGTGACCAAATCTCTCCTTGGCAGAACTTCTAGACATCGTTAATATTGCAAATAATAATATTAATAACTCTGTCATATCAATTATTGATTTAATAATATATAAAATATCTACAATAATTGAATCAAATAACGTGAGATACTATGCAACAATTACTGAAGCAATAATTGAACAAAATTGAGTGACTTCTCACGTAAGCATCAATAATCAATACCGTGTGCTACTCTTATGCAAACCGCAGCGTATTCTGCACTTTAACAGGTGTTTCAACAGTTAAAGGTAAAACTTTCATTTGTTATTTTCATAAAATATTTTTGTCGTTTTCTTAATCAAACAATAATTCCATTCCATGGGGTCCACCAATGATTGTCTTGGTCATCTGAATTTTTCCTGTTAAAATGAATATTCCCGACCAATCGAATATTATATAACAACTTACGTACTTTGCAAAATTTATAAATATTACCCACAACTATAACATTATATCAAATCCACACCATAATATTCAAAAAAAATATTTTGAGAAATTTAAATCTTTATTCATAAAATTTGGGATTTTACAATCTCCCCTCCTTATGAAATTTCGCCCTCGAAATTTACGTACGTTCCTGGTATGTCGAACAGATGAGGATACCTCGACTTCATTTCATAATCCAACTCTTGAGGTATAACCTTGAATACCTTTATCGTCGAAAACATTACACGTTGCATACGTGCATGCCCGATGTCCTCCGATTGCCTCTGAATGCACATCAGTCCCTAAAATAGCCATTTTAGGCCTTGTTACCGACCTCAAATCTCAAAATATAAAGAATGAAAGTTATAGTCTACTCGTTATCTTTCCGAATCATCCTGAATCACCTCAATCGGAGTTTGTATGAAAACGTTATGCCCAATTTACTAAAGGACGTTCGGACAGATTTTGGCTTAACACTTGACCAGCGCCTAGGCTCCCAGATTTGGCCTTGGGCAAGCGCCTAGGCACCCAAGAGCAGAATCTAAGTGCCGATCCTAGCTCCTAGGCGCTCGACCCTTGGCACTTAACTCTAATTTTCCAGATTTTACAACTTTTGGCACACATACTTCAAATCTTCATAACTTCTTCGTCCGTTATCGGAATTAGTCCGTTTTTAAGGCTATGGAAAGCTTGTAACATGCTCTATAAAACCTCCATGATTTCATAAGTTTTCAGCTTCATTAATTATTCCAAAATTTGGCTCCAAAGTCCCCCAAGACTAAGTTTTTACTAACAACGATACGTGAAAAACGTTATGAACACGCGACATACTTGGCGGTAAAACGAGTCTATAGGCCACAGTTCCTACTCGATCGAGGATTTCAAATAGGCCAATTAAATCGAGGGTTGAGATAACGCCTTCTTGAACCTTCTTCTTCACATTCATCATATTCGGGTGTGTAGCTTGAGCAACTTTAACTTTATCGATTAAAGTCGATTCTACTCGTATATTCGTTATCTTCACGTGGGTCCCTGGAGTCTTTAACTCTATCTTCATCATTTGTAAGTTATACGAAAAGGGTTTTTATGTTAACAACATCGTACTCATAAACGCATACGATCTTTTACTTAACGCGTCAGCTACCACGTTCGCTCTTCCACGATGATATTGAATGGTACGATCGTAATCTTCAACAGCTCAAGCCAATGTCCTTAGCGCATCATACGTTTGTTTTGGTTGAAGAATATTTAAGGGTTTTAGAAATGGGTTTTGTACTGGGGTCAATACAAAATTCGATTTCACGCTCTAGGGTAGGCTAAAAAGTCTTCAAGAATACGTTAGGAAATTTATTAACAATAGAAATATCATTCAAAACTGTGACTCTCATCCATGACTTGGATAGTACGTCACATTGATACCTATCAACTTGCCATCGTCATTCACGATGTCGCCTACAGAAAGTCTGGCTTCGGTGCATTCCACACAAGGAAGTCAACAACGAAAGGATCGGGGCTCTTTACTTATGGCTTGATATGACAATGATTGAATTTAGTGGTTTGGTTGCTTGAATTTGCATAACAAGTTGGTTAGGAATATGAAAGCTAACAACCTTATAAAAGGCATGATGAGTAGTTAACCAATCGATTTCTAAAATCACATCAAAGGCAAGTATTTTCAAAGAGATAAGATTGACAGGTAATGTGAAAGTGTCGATTTGAATCAAACAAGATTTATGAACAGTGGAGGTAACGAAGGTTTATACTAACGAAGTTTCAACCAATAAGTCAAAGTCTAACTTCTCTAGGGTCAAATTTAAACATTGAGCGCAAGCAATAGAGATAAAAGAATGGGTAGAACCGGTATCTAATAAGGTATAGACTTCGCAAGAATTTATAATTAACTAACATGTGCTAACTTCGTTCGGGTCACTCGCTTTTTGAGAAGTCACAAAAAATGCTCTTCCTAAAACCACCGACTTTGTTTTGTCCTTATCCGCCTTTGGTGCCTCTAACCTAGCTGAACTTGTCTTTGGTGAATGACAAAATCGGGCTAGGTGACCTTCTCTTCCACAATTATAACATGTTTTAGACGGCATAGCGCAGTTTGGACTGATGTGTCCCTCCCCTACGCATTTGAAGCATATGATAGGTGGTCGTTCTCCTTCCTTAATAACGGGTGCTGGTGCTGACGTCTTTCCATCATTGTTGAATCTCCTCTTTTTAAAATGTCCATTCTTATTGTTTTGGCCATGATTACCACCGAAGTGGTTACCATTTCTGGTATGTTGATTCCCTCCACGCTTATTGTCACCGCTTCAATGACTGCTTTCACTAGTATTATCATTTTGCCGGCTGCTCTCTTTTGGTTGGGTTGACTCATTATTGCGCTCCAATAATGGAGCCCTATTAACAACATCTGAATACAAACACAGTTTCTAAGAGATAAGATATTGATGTATCTCGAGTTTCAAACCTTTTAGAAACATTCGCGTCATTCTCTCCTCATTATCAACCAAATGGGACGCAAACTGGGACAACTCGACGAACTTGGCTTCGTACTGCGACACGGTCATGTTGTTTTGCTCCAGCTTGATGAACTCTACCTCTTTCATGTGACGAATTTTTTCGGGAAAGTACTTGTCGTTGAACAATTCTTGGAACTTCTCCCAAGTCATCTTGAAGCAAAGAAGTTGAAGTACGCTTTTCTGATTCCCATCGATGAATCGCGCCTTTGCACGTAACATGAAGGTGGCAAAGGAAACCTTTTTCTCCTCGGAGCATCCCAAGACATCAAATATCTTGCAGATCTGCTTTATCCACGTCTCGCCTTAAGTGGTTTGGCTCTCCAAAAACTCCGGTGGTCCGGTTCCTTGAAGCGCTAAGCGGTGACTATTCGAGAGTTGCCAGTGTTTCCACCTGCATTTTGGACAGGAGCCGTTCTTGCCTGATGTTGCATGAATTGCATAAAGCCTCTGAACATTCCATCGTTCATCATACGGTCGGTGTTGTTGTTATTTTCCGAGGATTGTCGCCTTCCTGATGCACATTATCCTGATTATTGATCTGTGGAGACTCAACGGTCTCCTGTGCTCCATTGATGTTCTCAACATTCTCGGATGTCATTTTCAAATACTACCACAAAACAAGGGTTAATTAACATATCACATATTATTTCTATACTCTGACCGACCAATTAAATACCAAATAAACTTAGGTAGGTCATACTAGCAAAGGAATTCCCAGTCTCTCCCCTCCTAGTTCTCGTCTCACATCTCAGCCAGGGATTATATCCCTAAGCTTTGATACCAACTGTGATGCCCCCAAAATAGGTATATATCACCCATCTTGAGTCGCCAAATACATGGTACAAAATTCAAATACAACTTAATTATACAACAGTCGTGTAAAATAGGACAAAACATATGCTGTGAGTTTTAATACAAATATTGTCATCTAGACAATATCCACACTCAATTGAGTCCTCATTACATTTATTATCACTCTATTTAACAGAATAGTGAGGACTACTAATGCTATTATCTGTACCGTCACTCCGTTCCCCGACTAGTTCCTGCTACGTTCTCATTTCCTGAAGAGAACAATGAAAGTAAAAGGGTGAGCTCAACTAGCCCAATAAGAAATATTATGACTAAGATAATGTAGAATAAAATTATCATTAGCCTTCAACAGTGTTAAACTGATACAATATAACAAACATCAAGTTTAACTGCAGCGGAACAAGCAATCCATTAAAAGAGTCAAGTAGAGAATAAAATCTACTATCTTTTATGATTTAAAAGGTTTTTCATCACTTTTATCGTTGGGACTCAGCTTAATAAATAATCCACATCATCCCTGCACTACGGCCAAGGATATTCATTAGTATCACAACCACAAATTATCCATGCACTACAGGCCAAGGATATTCGTGTATTCATCAATGATCATGATCATGCCATAAAACAATTCATCTTTGCACCCTTGGCCGAAGAGAATCCATAGCCATAATCATACCAAAAATTGTCCATCAAATCACTACGGGCCAATGACGACTTTTTCCATATTATTTGTAATATTACGGTCATGATTATACCGAATAATCCCTGGTCATAATCATACCAAGTCCATCTATGCACTACAGGCTACAGATGACTTTCAACATAATATAAACATAAGGATGATGACAATGATATAAGAATTCAATAAAACAAATTCAAGAATTAATTTATCCAGGAACTAATAACGTCCAAATTGTCAACATGATACTTCTTTGTAGAGTAAAATTCAAGAATGCTCAGAAAAATATTTCCATGAAAAAATACTGGATGAAGCGCAAATATCAAGGATATTCCACTAATTTCATGGAGTATAGAAGTCAAAACTTTAACCAACTGAGTATAATAGAATATATGAAGCGCAAATGGATTTTCACCGCCCATGCAGTAATCCACGATATCTGAGATCATTTCCATAATTTAATAAGGAATGAATACAAAGGATCATTCACCATGCATGTGGTAATCCACATAGACAAAAGTTATTCCAATAGAATAATAAAGAATGGAATAATGAAGGATTCACCATGTGTGCGATAGATCGCATGCATGTGTTATTCCCAATGTAGAATAATAAAGAATGGAACCGGTCATGCGTAAACTAGCGCATGACGAGGATATTCGACGAATAATAAAGAAGCGGAACCGAAGTCATGCGAAATTTTGCACCGATGGGATATTCCAATGTAATAATAAAGAATGGAATAACAACAGAATTCACCATGCATGCGATAGATCGCATGACGAGTTATTCCAATGAATAATAATTAATGGAACCAGTCGGGCATAATACGCACCTGGCGTGATATTCCAATGTAATAATAAAGAATGGAATAATAGAAGAATTTCACCATGTATGCGGTACTTCGCATATATAGGTTATTCCAACATAATAATAAAGAATGGAATAATAGAAGAATTTCACCAAGTATAGGGGAGTTCGCGTATACAGTTTATTCCAACAGAATAATAAAGAATGGAATAATAGAAGTTCTCTTCATGAATACGAAAGAAATAATACCCTTTACCTTAGAAGAAACTGGATATAGAAGTGGTGAAGTAGAAGAACACTTTTCTTCTTTCTCTCTATAGTTTTTCTCTCTAGAGTTTCAGTGAATTCGTAAGAAATAATGAAGGAATGAGCTTCTATTTATAGAAGAATGGACTGAATAGTAACTAATTCCTGAACGGTCCAGATTGATTTATTTTTAAATGGACGGTTCAGATTGGTTTATAATAAAACACAATATATTCTATTTATAATCTAATAAAACGAATAATTTTATAAAAGTATTATGTTTTATATAAAAAGATTTTACTATGCAAATACTATGCAGGCACTATGCAAACACTATGCATAATAAAATATAATATATCTAATTATTGTCTAATAAAACAGATAACTTTATAAAAGTATTCTATTTTTATATAAAAAGAATTTATTATGCAAAACACTATGCATAATAGAATATAATATATTCTATTTATAGTTTAATAAAACGAATAACTTTATAAAAGTATTACATTTTTATATAAAAAGCTTTTCTATTTTATTACATTAATAATACTAATAAAATAAAACTTCATCATCATTATTATAATTCACACTATTAATCGACCAGGTCGTTCCCAGGAAAGAGGGGGCTTTCCAATAAGGATTTCTCCCTATTGACGGGCAATTAGATGACCAAACCTCTCCTTGGCAAAACTTCTAGACATCGTTAATATTGCAAATAATAATATTAATAACTCTATCATCTCAATTATTGATTTAATAATATATAAAATATCGACAATAATTGAATCAAATAACGTGAGATACTATGCAACAATTACTGAAGCAATAATTGAACAAAACTAAGTGACTTCTCCCATAAGCATCAATAATCAATATAGTGTGCTACTATGCAATCACGCGTATTTCTGTACTTTTAACACCGGGTGTTTCAACAGTTAATGGTAAAACTTTCGTCGTTATTTTTATAAAATATTTTTATCGTTTTCTCAATCCGATAATAATTTCGTTGTGGGGTCCACCAATAATTGTGTCGTCGTACGAATATTCCCTGTTAAAACGAATATTCCCCGACCAATCGAATATTATATAACAACTTGCATACTTTACAAAATTTATAAATATTACCCACAACTATAACATTATATCAAATCCACACCATAATATTCAAAAAAAATATTTCAAGAAATTTAAATCTTTATTCATAAAATTTGGGATTTTACATTTGGCGTCTAGAGGTGATCCACCAAGGAAGAAAATAATTCAAGAAGATGGGTATTTGGCAAAACTCTAGTTTTTTCTATCTCTCATAAAAAAAGGGTGTACTCTCCCAACTATTGGAATTACGTATTCTATGAAAACGTCAACCACCACACCCATAATAAGACTCCTCTTATTTATAGATGTGGGCAACCCTCCTTAACAATTAAGGAATTGGGTTTTATTTTAATTAATTAACCTCCTAATCTTATTAGGAATAAATGAGAGTACTAATATTAAATTAATTTCTAAACTCCTTTAGAAATTAAAATAATAATAATTGTAATAATATTAATAAGACTCCTCTTATTAGTTAATATTTAATATTTTAAAATATTAAATAATAATATTAAGCTATTTAATTTATTCTATCACCATAGATTAAATTAAATACACTTAACATATTATTACGATTATGCCATTAATTTCTTAAATAATTATTCTACCTTTTATGGTGTGACCCTTTAGGTTCTCCATATTAAACCGGTTGTGAATAAATTAATTAGAACAATTCTAATCTTATTTAAATAAATAAATTAAAATATTAATTTATTTAAATAGGGATAAGCCTCCCTTGCGATTAACGACTTTCCAGATAATATAGATTTCAACATTAATCATAAAAGAACCTTTGAGTAAATAGTTACCGTACAATTCAATAATTCCATCATACAATGTCCCAATTAAATATAAGACATGGAATTACTGTCAAGTCTTATTTTATTTAATTATATGTATTTCGACTCTTAACTGCACAACTCTAAATAATGCAAATTAGAAACTCCTTTCTAATTTCATTCTGCCTTGGCCAAGGACTACTGGGTTGTCATTTATCGAATCACATAGGACATTTCTCTTCTTTTACTAGAAGTGGTAGATTCTTTATTGATCATACATTATCTCCATGTACAACTTATTATACCCAAGCATACCCTTTGATATACTCTAAGGGTCTTAAGGAATAAGTCAAAGTATAACTCATCATACACAAGATACTATGATGGTCTCAAGTCCAAGGATCATTTGTACTACTATCACTATAGGAATTCCTATTGACAGACAAGTAAAACTCCATTAGGTATTCCTTAGCGAGCCACATTCAGTGTACTTATTCTCTAATAAGCACCTACATACTTGCTTTAGTGTCTCCACACAAATGATCATGAGATCAATCATCCTCATCCAATGAGCAAGCAACGTATGTACCAATCTATCCGGATTCACTAATCCCCAATTTAGTAATCCAACGATTGGGAACTATTTTAGTTTTAAGCTTTCTAAGAATTTAGATCTCATTAGAATGATCATCATCATTATTCTAAAAGCATTGCTTAAAACTATGGGTTTATCACATATTAAAAAACAAAGATCATGCAGAGATAATTAAAAGCCTTTAATAAATTAATATTTTTATTAATAAATGAATAAGATTGTTACAAAGTATATGCTTTATCATCAAACATGATTGGCTTGTGTGCATACTACTTTCGATTCTCTATAGTCGATGCAGAGCCGCATTGTCCCATCCTTCTTCTTCTTCACGAATAAAGGCTCCCCACGGTGATACACTTGGTTGGATATACTTCTTGTCCGGTAATTCTTGTAGTTGGACCATCGGTTCTTTCATCTCTAGGTGCCATTCGATGACGGTGCCTTCGATATCGGGAGCTTCTCGAGCCAAATCGATCACAAATTCAATCGCTCTATCCGGAGGAAGTCCGGCAAATCATCCAGAAATACGTCTGCGAAATCTCTCACTACTGGTATCTCATCTATTTTCACATTCTCTTTACGACTATCGACTATGTAAGCTAGATATCTTACACAGCCTTGCCTTAATAACCTCCTGGCCTGCATCATCGTCAGACAACTCCCTTGTCTAGGCGACTTGCTACCATAAAACACAACCTTTGACGGAGTCATAAGGTTAATACGCTTCTTCTGGCAGTCAATTACCGCCCCATAATTGGATAACCAGTCCATACCCAAAATAAAGTCGAATTCTCCAAGTCGAATAGGGATAAGATCTACGTTCGTGATATTACCCTTAATATCCACTCTATAGTTCTTATGCACGTACTTAATAGGGATTATTTCTCTATTCGCTATTTCTATGTTCATGGGGTATTCTAACTCGTCCTTAAACAATTCTAAGTTCTTAGAAAAGTCATCGGATATAAATGAACAACTAGCACCCGAATCAAATAATACATAAGCATTAACTTTATTGATCGGAATGATACCTGACACCACATCGCGAGATCTGCCTTTGCATCATGTCTTTGATCGTCATGTTGAATGTTTTGGCGGTCGGTCGGTTGGTTGCGGTTGGTCCTGCGATAGTCAGAGTGCTTCCACCGTTGTTCCCTCTATTCCCTCCTGATCCCATCCCTCCAGATCCCTTCTTAGGACAATCTCTTGCAAGATGATCCTTTGAGCCATAAGTGAAGCAGGCACCCTTCTTTGGGTTAGGACAGTTAGGTGCTATGTGGCCTTCCTGACCACAATTGTAGCACACTCGTTTTCCCTTCATGCAAACTCCCAAATAAGTTTTTGTGCAGGTTAGGCACGCTTCAATCTTCTTCTTCTGCCCTCCTTGTTGACTTCCAACTGACAAGTTATCAGATCACTTCCTCTTCTGATTATGGCTACCCCCCTCCCACCAGTCTTGTTAATTCCTTCATTCTCACTCTTTTTCTTCTTCAGATCCTGATTATATTTAGTTACCGTATTGCTTCCACCTTCAGCGAGTATGGCCTTCTCTAACACTCCAGCAACAGTGTTCAATTGGAACATTGACACCTTGCTATACAACCAGGACTTCAGTCCCTGCTCGAAACGCCTTGCCTTCATCTCATTAGTATGCACTTGGTATGTGGCGAACCTAGCCAACTCGTTGAACCGCCGTAAAATCTACTACAGACATACTCCCTTGTTTCAACTCCAGAAACTGAACTTTCATTTGGTTCTGCTAGCTGGTCGGAAAGTACATCTCAAAGAACATCTCTTTGAACCTCTCCCAGGTTATTACACCTTCACCTCCCCGTACTTTGTTTGCCTGCCACCAATAACTGGCTTCAGACTTCAGGATGAATGTTGCATACACGGTTTTCTGGTCTTCCCTTACTCTAGCGACGTCAAACACCTTCTCCATCTCCATAACCCATGTTTAAGCCTTGATTGGGTTTATAGAACCCTTAAACTCTGGCGGTCCCACCGCTTTGAAATCCTTGAACGAAGTGTTTGGTGGAGCTTGTGGTTGATTGTTAATTGCTCCGGCTAACAGGTTCACCAACTGCTGAACAGGGTTAGCATTGGCGTCGTTGTTGTTATTCATTGGTTCTTCTTGAGCTTGCTGACGGTTTTGTCTTCTTCTAGGCGGCATATTTCTGTTAAGAATATACGCTTATTAGGTCTTTATTCAATCTCTTAAACATTTAAGGCTTAACTAAAATATTTAATCATAATCCACTTAACACATCAATTCAAATAAACTCTGTCATTTATTCAATTCAAAAGTTTTAACATCATACGATAGCATCACTGCTATTTAAATTAACTATCCCGAGATAAAGAATCTACAGGATTTAAAACATTAAAATATTCCTTTGATTATAAACACATCAGAATTTACATCTTTAACTACCAGATAGGTTTCACATAAATAAACTAATCCTATCACTGCCTATTAAGGTGCTGAATAGCCTTGCCACGTTCTTCTTCCATGATGCGGGACATCATCCTGCGATCTAGCATATATGATGGTAGACCTTCAAACTGGATTGGATACTTCATAACTTGATCCTGGGCCGCATCCATTGCATTGTGAAGTGTAGAGTACGTCTCCCCAAGCTTAGCCTTCTTTGCACGATAATCCTCTTCAGCAAGATCAGCACGACATGACTCTCTTACTCAGCCCTCCTCTGCTAAGGCCAATCTTTCTGAGCTCTCTTTCAGATTTTTCTTCAACTTTTCTATTTCTTAGGTCTTCTCCTCAGTTTGACCCTTCTCGTGAACCAAATCCCACTCCACGTTTCCTAAACGTATGTGAAGAGTCACAATTTCCCCATCCTTACGCTTTCGATGGTACTTTCACGCATAATGATCCTATACTTGACTCTGAGCAAGTGTCTTGCAACTCTATGTTACGATCATAAAGTGCATCATACATCTCAGATCAATGGAGTTCGGTGGGAACTCCTCTTCCTCCTCTTCTTCATCAGAATCCTCCTCTGGATCAGTCTCAGGCTCATGCTCCCGACCAACAACAGTGATCAACGGAGATGGCTCTCTCTGTACCAACTGTTCCCTGACGACATGAATGTCTTGGGGCTCCTCCTCCGTAGGTACTCGGGGTTCCTCCTCCCCAGCTCGACTAGCTCCTCTAACATCCGACATCCTGACAACAAAATTTTAAGTTTTAGTTACTAATCCGTGCTAGCGAACACATAATTTAACACATAAGCACATAAAGTCTTTTATTATCTTCAATGAATTTAGACATTCATTTCTTATAACTCGATAAGAGTTTACCACTACTATATTCTCAATCTCCTACAAGGCTACTACCTAAGGTTGTTCCCCCACCTAAGGTTCATAACCTACAGCTTTGATACCAACCTGTGACACCCCCAAATCCGGGTACTTTCATTTTTGCAGGATTTGGTGTTCACTATAAAAATATCATCTATCTGTCTACCCATAAATAAAGCAAACCATGCAATAGATAGAATTAAAAAAAATAAATCTCCCCTTTTACATCATCTGCATAAAAATACAATCCCAGGTCACTCTAACCTTAAACATCTGTGCAAAATCATAAACAAATAACATAAATTCTGAATATCATTACATAACCACATAAATAACCAGTCTTCATTACTTGCTAATCTTGCCCTTGCCTTTACTAGTGGAAGGCTCGTCTGATCTTTTGTTCTTAACTGTAATGTTATTATTACGCAAGAGTGAGCACGATTGCCCACCAGTATAACAATATAACAATGAATAATAACATGCGAATAAATTAAAGACTTCGAAATAGAAACTCGAATTTTTGAATCAAGAATGAATAACAAGAAACAAAAAGAACTTCCGAGGGTCATAAGACCTTGAACTATGTCCTAGGTTGTCAAGTGTTTATACTTGAAACCTTTAATGATCATAAGACTATGGACTCTTCTTCTCGCATTTTAGAGGATCGATACTCTTAGTACCATCATCTTGTGCACAATATCTTAACGCTTAACGCATAAGTAATCCCCTATACATGGTTGTTCATCTCAGTTTGACATTAGAGTCCGCACCAAAGGAAGTTTGGTTTGGATAATTCATCAAGGGTTCTGAAATTTAGAACGCTCATCAACCATGGACTAGTCGAATCATTAAGGATTCACTAGTCTAACAAAGTTAAACAGTAACTGATAATTTAAAATTGAATAGCAATCTCAAAAGGTATATAATAGAATAATTATTGTATAACAGAATCATACTTTGAAAGATTAATACATTTTAATATAATAAAATGGACTTGATCAATAATAACGAGAATTTGCTCGATGTAAAGAGACAACTTATAAGCTCATATAAAGATAACGAGTAGGGTTAGGAAACTTGCCTCGTGCGTAGATTACACGTTAATTATACTCATTCCTTGATTTAATCCTACATATCATTTACGTTCACATACCAGTCAATTATAATGTACAAGTTCATTCTTTTTGTCTAACTCGAATTATGACTATACTTAGTAAAATTACTACACTCATTGTCACAATTAACACTTCATGAACAATAAGCTAACTATACATTCAAACATTCAATTCACACATAAATGTGTTATTGACATATTAAGAATTTATCTTAACACCTCATTATATATCTAACATGTTTTTATGTTCATTAGATTAAGTTACTAACACATTGCTAGACTTGAACATTTAAAAACTCATTTACGGACTATTTCGCTAAGTGGCTGCATGCCTGCACACCGTTAAACTATTCTTTTGAGTCATTGGCGCCATGGCTATGACATGGCTTGAGACTTATTTAACATGGCGGTCTTGTGGCATAAGACATGGGACTAAACTTGAGTTGGCCATGGCTGAAACTCCAGTCAATTTCATTCATGAAGAACACGAGAATCAAAGTAATTTATCATTACATGGTCATTAAATTCATCAAATTAAACATACCCATATACTAGAATTCATACATAATCATTACCCAACCTTTATAGAGTAATTTTAACCAATTAAAACACATAATCACAGAATTAAAACATGTAATTTCACTGTTCTTGATGTTCTTAGAGGTTTTGAACATAAAACATAAGATTTAACACTACGGATTCGTTATAACACCAAATCCATCCGTTCAAGTTTTGTTTTCTTCGTTTTAACATGCATAATTATATACGTGTGTGAATTTTATAAAAAAAATTATGTTTAACATATTAAATTAACGTATAAGGGATATATGGCCATATAATATACTCTATAACCATATACTATATAATTTTTTATGAAACTGATGATATGGAACCATCTAATATATGATAAAACATGCTATGCTAACATATTATCACCTTTACATCCACAAAATCAATAAAATTTCCAATTACAGAGATTTAACAGAGAAATTGGAAACCATTTTCATGAAAGCTTAATGACGTAAAAATGAGAATTGGATTGGAGAGAATTACCCAGAGCGTAGAGTGAGTAAAGATAACAATCTATCTTTCAGATACTACTTCAATCACAGAGTTTCTCCCACAATTCCTCTGAAATCTCTTTGACTCTCAGGTTGAACACTTAGTGAAAAATACGTAAAACAAAACATACTTGTCATTTATGCGCACAATTGAGGTCAGTTAATCCATACGTGGTTTAACTGCCCCCAACTCCTCATAAGGCCTCATTTGGCTTGAAACATGAATAACCCTTCTAATTATTTTAATTAATCTCCTATACTATACTTTAATAATGTCACACCTAATTAAATAATAAATCAAATATCTTGTTTAATTTATTTTAAATAACATATAATAATTTCTCATTAATTCACATAGTCACATAGTTATATTTCTCATTTATTAACTATATTAAATTATTAAATCTCTAATTAATTATTAAATTAATTAAAATACTATTAGGCTTATTAAATATTTCTTTTAATACAATAAGCTCACATAATTACATACTTCGAATAATAAAAATTCTCCACATTAATTTAATAAATATAACACATATAATTAAATTACTCTACCACAACTTCATTAATTAATTATTTAATCTAATAATTAATTCATCAAAAATATTTATTTAATCCAATAAATATTAAAAATTAAATTACAAAATCTCGGTTGTCACATCATCAGTCTCCTTTTGTGAGACCCCGAATTTTATGAAATGAAAGTATTCAATTTTCTTATAATTATTCTATTTAGTAAATGGTTAAATTGATAAAAGGTTAAAGTTAAGGGTGATAAGTGAAAATTTTTCAAAGTATGCAAGTTGTTATAAAATATTCGTTTGGTCAGAGAATATTCATTTTATCGGGGAATATCCGTACGACGGCACAATCATTGGTGGACCCCACAATGGAAGTATTGTCGTAGTTAGAAAATGACAGAATTATCTTTTTATAAAAATAACAGCGAAAGTATTATCGTTAAAACTATTGAACTACTCGGTAGTAAAAAATACGATGTCTGGCGTGGTTGCATAGTAGTACTACGGTATTGATTATTGATGCTTACGTGAGAAGTCACCCGGTTATACTCAATTATTACTCGAGAATTGTTGCATCATATCTCTCATATTATTGATTCGATTATTGTCACAAGATCATCCGTGATAATATGATATATTATTAAATCAATAATTGAGACGGCAAAGTTATTCATATTATTATTTGCAATATTGACAATGTCTAGAAGTTCTGTCAAGGAGAGGTTTGGTCACCTAATTACGCGCCAATAAGGAGAAATCCTTATTGGAAAGCCCCCTCTTTCCTGGGAATGACCTGGTTGTTAAATATTGTGAGTTATAATATTAATGATGAATAAGTTCGTGTTGATTAAAGATAAAGTTGATAGTTCCATTGTGTTGGGATTATTAGTGTTAGTGGAAACCGATATTTATTTCGATAATAATTGATGTCTGGAAGTTATATTGACCAATCGGGTAATTAATCGGATAAATGAGCAATTAATTGCTATTAATTCACATGATTATACCTATTTGTTCACATGTGTGTACTATTGAATCACATTCATTTACTATTAGGGGAGTTGGTGCAAGTTTGATAATACTTGCATGACTAAGTTAAAAATGGAGGTATAGATGAAGGTACTATACTATAATTAATTTTTTCACATGTTTAGAACTATTGAGTCACATGATTTACTATTGATTCACATAATTTACTATTAGGGGAGGTGGTGCAAGTTTGATAATACTTGCAGGACTAAATTAAAAATGAAAGAAAAATTAAAGGTATTGTACTGTAATATTTTGAGCCCCAAAACGTGCAATTATCGAAACTATATTTTCCTATAAATAGAAGCTCATTCCTTCATTATTTTTCACCAATGCACTAAGTCTCACAAGAGCAATTATTATAGAGAGTTATTTTCTTTCAATACTCGTAAGGGTTGCTATTCCATTCTTTATTATTATGTTGGAATAACCTGTCTATGCGAAGTACCGCATACATGGTGAAATTCTTACATTATTCAATTCTTTATTATTCTCTTAGAATAACCTTCATGCTCATGCGATCTATTGCATGTCTGGTGAATTCTGTTGTTATTACAGTCTTTATTATTCTGTTGGAATATCCTGTCTGTGCGGATTACATATGACCTGGTTCCATTCTTTATTATTCTATTGGAATAAACTGTCTGTGTGGTCTATCGCATGCCTGGTGAATTCTGTTGTTATTCCATTCTTTATTATTCTATTGGAATATCCTGTCTGTGCGGATTACGCATGACCAGGTTCCATTCTATATTATTCGGTTGGGAATAACCTGTCTGTGTGGTCTATCACATGCCTAGTAAATTCTTCTGTTATTTCATTCTTTATTATTCTATTAGAATAACCTGTCTATGTGGACCACTGCAGGCATGGTGAATGATCCTTCGTATTCATTCTTTATTAAATTATGGAAATGATCTGTCTGCGTGGATTACCGCATAGCGGGTGAAAATCCATTTGCAGTTTCTTATATTTTATTATACTCGTATGAGATATCATTTCTTTTGTACTCGTCATGGAATATCATTTTCTTTGGTATTTTTTTTACGAGTTACTATTCACAGGTTACTATTCACCTGGTTACTATTCACTAGTATTATTCACTCGTGTATTCGGGGCATTTTTTCGTGTTGGGGTACTATTCACGAGTTACTATTCCCGAGTTATTATTCACCTAAATTACTATTCACCCGAATATTATTCATTTGGGTATTTGGGGTACTTTTCATGTCGGGGTACTATTCCCGAAGTACTATTCATAAGGTACTATTGCGGGGTACTATTTACCCGAAAAATATTTTTTTTTTGTCCAAATTATTTTTGGTACATGAATATTATTCTTGAATTGTACTCCACAAAGCAGTATCATGTTGACAATTTGGATATTTTTAAACTCTGGATAAATTTAAAGTCTTTAAAATTTATCCTTGATTTCGTTTGATTAATGCTTATATCATTGTCATCATCCTCATGCTTATATTATGATAAAAGTCATCTTTGGCTCACGTGCAAAGATGGACTGTTGATTATTGATTTTACAGTTGTATATCTTTGGCTTACGTGCAAACATGGACTGTTGATTATTGGTTTTACAATTGTATATCTTTGGCTTAAGTGCAAAGATGAACTATTAATTGATGAGTATCTTTAGCTTATGTGCATAGATGAACTGTTTATTGGTATGATTATGACCAGGGATTATTCGGTATAATCATGACCCGTAATGTTATAGATGATGTGGTAAAAGTCCTCATTGGCACGTAGTGCATTGTTGGACAGTTATTGGTATGATTATAACCAGGGATTATTTGGTATAATCATGACCATTGATGATTACATGAATATCCTTGGCTGTAGTGCATGGATGATTCGATGATGTGGATTATTTATTAAGCTGAGTCTTAGCGATAACATATTGATTATACACTTTTAATTCGTAAAAGATAGTAGATATCATGCTCTACTTGACTCTTCTAAAATATAGTTGTATGTCTTTCGCCTGTAGTGCAAAGATAAATTGTTAATGAATATCTTTGGCCGTAGTGCAAAGATGAATTTATTAGTATGATTATAAGCAAAAATTGTGATTTGGTATAACAATGATTTTTGATGTTTCAGGTGAAGATAGGTGATGAACATTATCTTCGTCCTGGTTGCGAAGAGGAATTTAGAATCACAATTATGATCATGAGTTATTCATATAATTGTGGACATGAATTGTTGATTGATGTTACAGGGATAAAACATTATTGGTGGACTTTTAACATGGAGAAGATAATAGACCTGATGGTCTATTTGACTCTTCTAATGGATTGCTCATTCCGCTGCAACTATGGTTGAAAAGTTTTATCATCTACCATATATTCTAAATCTATGATTTATTACTGATGAAGGCTATTGATGATGTAAATTATCTTTAGTCGTGATATTCTTTACTGGGCTAGTTGTGCTCACCCTTTTTGCTTCACAATTCCTTTCAGGTAATAGAGTGTATTTGGGTTGAAGTGGGGTAATGAGGAGAATAGAACAGTGGTCTATAGCTGTTGAGGTTCTCCCTAAATAGTATAGAAATAATTTTATTGAGAACTTTAGATAAGTGTGTCTTATTGTATACGTCATTTGATATTTAATTTTTGTGAACCGAATAGGGTGAGGTGAACCCAACTTTGGAAGGGTGTTTTACCACTATCATACAAGATGTCTAATGACATACAACCTCGTGTTATCATAAGACAGGGTTATGCACATCCACTTGCTGATTATATCTACGAGTACTACCTATATGATCTTGGAGTTTGGTTGAAACATAATGTTCAATTGCAGACGGTGGAGATAGTTATATGTCAAGAGAAGACTCACCATTGGAAGGAACATGATAGTAATCTTCTCGTTTTTCTTTGGGGCCTATTGGATCAACCAAGGATAATTCTCTAGACATATGATATCTATCATAACTTAGATTCATGGCCTCCTATGTACGAAGGTTTCCTTGAGCACTTCCCAAAGATTTTATTTTCTAAAATAGTTTTTGACTATACTTTTATGTAAAGTACCATTGTAAGGTTGTGGTCGAGGCACCATGACAGTTACATATATTTGTATTAAAACTCATAGTTTAACTGTGGTCGTATTCGGCACGATAATTCAACAGTTGTATAAATGAAGTTTGTATTTGATTTTTATAGTATGATATCTGGCGACTCAGAATGGGTCGTGTGGACCTATTTTGGGGGCAGTTCAAATGGTATCAAAGCTTAGGGATATGGTCGCTGGCGGAGATATGAGTCTAGAACTAGGAGGAGAGGGATGAGTAATATACTTCGCTAGTGTGTGACTTACCTAAGCAGAAATTGTTTACTTGATAAGTTGACAAATTGTGATATGTCAATTAACCTTTGTTTTGAAGGTATATTTTAGAATGATATCTGAAATACAGGAGATAAGCAATGGGAAAATCATGATACAAAGGAAATAACCGGGAAGGTACAATCCGAAAAGAAAGTAAGGTATTCTCATCTCTTCGAACTACCAGGTACGTAAATTTTGAGGGTGAAATTTCATAAGGAGGGGTGATTGTGAGACCCCAAATTTTATGAAAAGAAAGTATTCAATTTTCTTATAATTATTCTATTTAGTAAATGGTTAAATTGATAAAAGGTTAAAGTTAAGGGTGATATGTGAAAATTTTTCAAAGTATGCAAGTTGTTATAAAATATTCGTTTGGTCAGAGAATATTCATTTTATCGGGGAATATCCGTACGACGGCACAATCATTGGTGGACCCCACAATGGAAGTATTGTCGTAGTTAGAAAATGACAGAATTATCTTTTTATAAAAATAACAAATGAAAGTATTATCGTTAAAACTGTTGAACTACTTTAGAGAGTAAAAATACGTTGATACGGCGTGGGTTGCATAAGTAGCACACGGTATTGATTATTGATGCTTACGTGAGAAGTCACTCGGTTATACTCAATTATTGCTACTGAGAATTGTTGCATCATATCTCTCATATTATTGATTCGATTATTGTCACAAGATCATCGTGATAATATGATATATTATTAAATCAATAATTGAGACGGCAAAGTTATTCATATTATTATTTGCAATATTGACAATGTCTAGAAGTTACATCGAGGAGAGGTTTGGTCACCTAATTACGCGCCAATAAGGAGAAATCCTTATTCGAAAAGCCCCTCTTTCACGGGAACAACTCGGTTGTTAAATATTGTGAGTTATAATATTAATGATGAATAAGTTTGTGTTGATTAAAGATGAAATTGATAGTTCCATTGTGTTGGGATTATTAGTGTTAGTGGAAACCGATATTTATTTCGATAATAATTGATGTGGAAGTTATATTGAATTAATCGGGTAATTAATCGGATAAATGAGCAATTAATTGATATTAATTCACATGATTATACCTATTTGTTCACATGTATGCATTTATTGAATCACATTCATTTACTATTAGGGGAGTTGGTGCAAGTTTGATAATACTTGCATGACTAAGTTAAAAATGGAGGTATAGATAAAGGTACTATACTATAATTAATTTTTTCACATGTTTAGAACTATTGAGTCACATGATTTACTATTGATTCACATGATTTACTATTAGGGGAGGTGGTGCAAGTTTGATAATACTTGCAGGACTAAATCAAAAATGGAAGAAAAGTTGAAGGTATTGTACTGTAATATTTTGAGCCCCAAAACGTGCAATTATCGAAACTATATTTTCCTATAAATAGAAGCTCATTTCTTCATTATTTTTCACCAATTCACTATGTCTCACAAGAGTAATTATTATAGAGAGAAATTATAGAGAGAAAGAAGAAGAGAATTTTGCTACCTCACTATTCCAGTATCCAGTTTCTTCTAAGGTAAGGGGTATTATTCTTTCGTATTCGTGAAGAGTGTTATTTTCTTTCAATACTCGTAAGGGTTGTTATTCCATTCTTTATTATTACATTGGAATAACTCATCTGCATGCGCGATCTATTGCATGCACGGTGAATTACATTGGTATTACGGTCTTTATTATTACATTGTAATATCCTATGCATGCGATTACGTATGACCTAGTTCCATTCTTTATTATTACATTGGAATAACTTTATGCATGCGGTCTATCGTATGCCCGGTGAATTCTATTGTTATTCCATTCTTTATTATTACATTTGGAATATCCTATCCGTGCGGATTACGTATGACTGGTTCCATTCTTTATTTATACGTTAGAATATCACATATCAGACGGATTACACATGACCGAGTTCCATTCTATATTATTCAATTGGGAATAACTCACATGCATGCGATTATATCGCATGCTGGTGAATTCTTACATTATTCCATTCTTTATTATTCTATTGGAATAACACATGCATACATGTGGATCTATGCGGGCATGGTGAATGATCCTTCGTATTCATTCTTTATTAAATTATGAAAATGATCTGTCTACGTGGATTACCGCATGGCGGGTGAAAATCCATTTGCAGTTTCATATATTTTATTATACTCGTATGAGATATCATTTCTTTTGTACTCGTCATGGAATATCATTTTCTTTGGTATTTTTTTTACGAGTTACTATTCAAAGGTTACTATTCACCCAATTACTATTCACTAATATTATTCACTCATGTATTTGGGACACTTTTCGTGTCGGGGTACTATTCACGAGTTACTATTCATGGGTTACTATTCACCCAAATTACTATTCACCCGAATATTATTCATTCGGGTATTTGGGGTACTTTTCATAGGTACTATTCCCGAAGTACTATTCATAGGGTACTATTGCGGGGTACTATTTACCCAAAAAATATATTTCTTTTTTGTCCAAATTATATTTGGTACATGAATATTATCCTTGAATTGTACTCCACAAAGCAGTATCATGTTGACAATTTGGATATTTTTAAACTCTGGATAAATTTAAAGTCTTTAATATTTATCCTTGATTTCGTTTGATTAATGTTTATATCATTGTCATCATCCTCATGCTTATATTATGATAAAAGTCATCTTTGGCTCACGTGCAAAGATGGACTGTTGATTATTGATTTCTGATTGTATATCTTTGGCTTACGTGCAAACATGGACTGTTGATTATTGGTTTTACAATTGTATATCTTTGGCTTAAGTGCAAAGATGAACTATTAATTGATGAGTATCTTTGGCTTATGTGCATAGATGAACTGTTTATTGGTATGATTATGACCAGGGATCATTCGGTATAATCATGACCCGTAATGTTATAGATGATGTGGTAAAAGTCCTCATTGCACGTAGTGCATTGATGGGCGATTATTGGTATGATTATAACCGAGGATTATTCGGTATAATCATGACCATTGATGATTACATGAATATCCTTGCCGTAGTAGTGCGGGGATGATTCGATGATGTGGATTATTTATTAAAGTCGAGTCTCGGTGATAACATATTGATTATACACTTTTAATTCGTAAAAGATAGTAGATATCATACTCTACTTGACTCTTCTAAAATACTGGTTGTATGTCTTTGGCCCCTGTAGTAAAAGATGAATTGTTAATGAATATCTTTGGTAGTAGTGCAAATATGAATTTATTAGTATGATTATGAAAGCAGAAATTGTGATTTGGTATAACAATGATTTTTGATGTTTTGGTGAAGATAGGTGATGAACATTATCTTCGTCTTCAAAAAGTAAGAGAATTTAGAATCACAATTATAATTATGAGTTATTCATATGATTGTGGGATGAGGAATTGTTGATTGATGTTACTGAGGATAAAACATTATTGGTGGACTTTTAACATGGAGAATATAATAGACACGATGGTCTATTTGACTCTTCTAATGGATTGTTCGTTCCGCTACAACTATGGTTGAAAAGTTTTATCATCTACCATATGTTCTAAATCTCTGATTTATTACTGATGAATGCTATCGATGATGTAAATTATCTTTAGTCATAATATTCTTTACTGGGCTAGTTGTGTTCACCCTTTTTGCTTCATAATTCCTTTCAGGTAATAAGAGTGTAGCTGGGTCGAGCGGGGGTAACAGGAGAATAGAACGGTGGTGTATAGCTGTTGAGGTTCTCCCTAAATAGTATGAAAATAATTTTATTGAGAACTTTAAATAAGTGTGTCGTATTGTATACGTCATTTGATATTTAATTTTTGTGAACCGAATAGGGTGAGGTGAACCCAACTTTGGAAGGGTGTTTTGCCACTATCATACAAGATGTCTAATGACATACAACCTCGTGTTATCATAAGACAGGGTTGTGCACATCCACTTGCTGATTATATCTACGAGCACTACCTATATGATCTTGGAGTTTGGTTGAAACATAATGTTCAATTACAGACGGTGGAGATAGTTATATGTCAAGAGAAGACTCACCATTGGAAGGAACATGATAGTAATATTCTCGTTTTTCTTTGGGGTCTATTGGATCAACCAAGGATAATTCTCTGGACATATGATATCTATCATAACTTAGATTCATGGCCTCCTATGTACGAAGGTTTTCTTGAGCACTTCCCAAAGATTTTAATTTTTAAAACAGTTTTTGACTATACTTTTATGTAAAGTACCATTGTAAGGTTGTGGTTGAGGCACCATGAGAGTTACATACATTTGTATTAAAACTCACAGTTTAACTGTGGTCGTATTCTGCACGACAGTTCAACAGTTGTATAAATGAAGTTTGTATTTGATTTTTATAGTATGATACCTGGCGACTCAGAATGGCTCGTGTGGACCTATTTTGGGGGTGTCACACCTTGTTTATACGCAATAGAGGGAGATAGGCCAATGGTCTATTCACGTGTATGGGAGAAAGGAGACTCTCTTATTGGGACAAAGGCTTATAACTCAGCACTTTAGCAATTTGGCTCATATAGTAAATTTTCCTAGCTCAATATTGCTACATTAAATTAAGTTATGGGCACTTATATACACATATATATGTACCTACCCACATATAGGAAGTATACTTATATTTTAAATATACACCAATATAATCTTATTATATTAATAACTTACTTATTTATTTTATGTCAAATAAATAAATTATTCATCTTATTGATTAATTAACACTAATATTAATTAATCCATTCCTCATTGATTAATATAATTATTGATCTCTATAACGATTAATTATCTATTACATTATAGTAAATAAATATAAATCTTATTATATTTATAAACACGTTGTTTATTATTATTATATCTCTAACAATAATAATCATATATTAATTAATCACCATTAACAATTAATTAATATTCTACAATAACAATTAATAATTAATATTAATTAATTGTTCACTTAATAATTCCTTCATCGATTAATATCATTATTAATATTTCCCATCACCATGCCACAGAAGGCTAATTTATCTCATTTACTGGAGTTACATATAACTCAAGCTCATTATTTTTATAATAAAATATTAGGGGTCTAGGCCACGTTTGGTTTTTTCCCAATTCAACATTATTTTAATATTTATTTAATATAATATTTATGTCACACTTTATCATAATGCTAAATTATTTAGCTTACTTAAATAATTACATACTCATAATATGTACAACCTTTACACTTAGAATAATTAATATTTACTCTATTAATTATTTAAATTATACACTATACGTATAATTATTTGATTGTCCCAAGACAACTTCTTCCATCTTTATAATCAGTCATACCTTAAGTGTTAATCTAATCCCTCCATCTCTAACCAATATTCATTTATAATTATATCGGTATTTTCTTTTATTAATCACTTATCTTTCAAATATTACAATACTATGTAATATATTTAAAATATCAATTTAATAATTAACATATTTATTTCCTCCTCTTATGCTAAACACATATATTAATTCTCCGTCTTTTGTAAGTGAATTAATCCTTTCTATTCAAAATAATACCACGACAAGTAATATTTACAAAGGCAACTACTATAATCACATATTCTGCACGTGTATTAACTCACTATTTACTTAAGTGATTCTTCAAACCCTTACTATATCACCATAGTCAATTAAGGCTTTAATATTCAAATTATATTATTCCATAATATAACTTCCAATTTAATATAAATTAACCAATATTTAAACTTGTTACTTAATTCTCGTAATTAACTAATTTATGCTTTACTATCTCAATCTATCCATGGATAGCTTAAGCGCTAATTAAAACTCATATTACATCATACCAGTTACTAGTACATATATACAAGTCTAAACCTAGCACACATCGAGTCTTTAATAGTATTCAATATAGTACACTGAGTGGTTTCCCACAAACAACCAACAAATTAGTTTTCGTCTAAATCTACACTGTTTTCACAGTGAGTTAGATCGGTCAATAATTCGTATATACCTCCGCTCTCTGAAGGAATCGTTTAGCCCAGCTCCTATACATCTACCATTAAAGGATACGGTTGCACTACTTTAGACTTGATACGTACTCGTACAAATACTCAAGAAATTGGTGATTATCAAGGATATTTTAATGTCACCAACTTACTATTATAAAATAATTTCCCATAAATTATTTAACATCAATAGATAAATCTTTATCCATCTTCTTAATTCATCTCTACAATTTATAACAAATATATAATAAGGATATATATTTATTAAACACAACAATCACTTATTACATAGCTCATTTTACCCTATGTAACTTAATACCACATATCACGTATCACATTATATATTTTTATTTGAACCCTTCACATGCCTTCAGAATTTTGTCTATTAAATTCTTATTTTAATATTTTTTGAAAATTCAGGTTCTTACAGATAACATCCCTTGGAACGGATCAACGTCCTCCCGAACGGATCAACATCCTCTTGAATGGATAACATCATTCGAGACGGATCAACATCCTCCCGAACGGTTAACATCCTTCGGGACGGATCAACGTTCTCCCGAATGGTTAACATCCTTCAGGACGGATCAACATTCTATCGAACGGTAAACATCATTTGGGACGGATCATCGTCCTCCCAAATGGATAACATTCTTCGGGACGAATCAACATCCTTCGGGACGGATCAACATCCACTCAAACGGATCAACATTCTCTCGAACGAATAAATATCCTTCGAGACGGATCAACGTCCTCCCGAACGGATAACATCCTTCGAGACAGATCAAGGTCGATACAAAATTCAATTTCACGCTCTGGGGGTAGGCCAGGAAGTTCTTCATGGAATACTTCAGGAAATTTATTAACAATAGAAATATCATTCAAATCTGAAGTATTTTTATTTAAATCTGTGACATGGTCTAAGAAAGCATGACATCCATTTTTCAATAAACGAATAGCTTTATGGCTTGATATGACAGTGATTGATTTTAGTGGTTTGGTTGCTTGAATTCGCATAATAGGTTGGTTAGGAATATGAAAGCTAACAACCTTACGAAAATATGATGAATAGTTAACCAATCAAATGCAAGTATTTTCAAAGAAATAAGATCGACAGGTAATGTGCGGTTACCGATTTGAATCAAACAAGACTTATAAACCGTGGATGTAATGAAGGTTTCTCCCAACGGAGTTTCAACAGATAAGTCAAAGTCTAATTTCTCTGGAGTCAAATTTAAATGTTGAGCGCAAGTAGGAGAAATAAAGGAATGGGTAAAACCGGTATCAAATAAAGTATAAACATAGCTAGAGTTTATGATTAGCTTACCCGTGATCACCTCGTTCGGATTCCTCGCTTTTTGGGAGGTTACGACAAACGCTTTACCTTGAACTACCAGTTTTATCTTGTTTGGGACACCCTTTGATGCCTCCATCCCAACTGGACTTGACTTTGGTGCACGATAAAATCGGGCTAGGTGACCTTCTTTTCCACAATTATAACATGCTTTGGACTGCATCGTGCAGTTTGGACTTATGTGTCCTTCCCCTCCACATTTGTAACATACGACCAGCGGGCGTTCTCCTTCCTTAACAACAAGTGCTGGTGCTGACGTCTTTCCATCATTATTGAATCTTCTCTTCTTGAAATGTCCACTCTTATTGTCATGACCATGATTACCATCGAAGTGATTACCATTTCTGGCATGTTGATTCCCTCAACTCTTGTTGTCACCACTTCGATGACTGCTACCACTAGTATTATCGACTTATCGGCTGCTCTCTCTTGGTTGGGTTGACTCATTATTGCGCTCCAATAACTGAGCCCTATTCACAACATACGAATACAAACACAGTTTATGAGAGATAAGGTATTGACGTATCTCGAGTTTAAAACCTCTTAGAAACATCCGCGTCATTCTCTCCTCATTGTCAACCAAGTGGAACGCAAACCGAGACAACTCGGCAAACTTAGCTTCGTACTGCACCACGGTCATTTTGTTTTGCTCAATCTTGATGAACTCTACCTCCTTCATGTGACGAATACTTTCATGAAAGTACTTGTCGTTGAACAGTTCTTGGAACTTCTCCCAAGACATCTTCGGTCATGGGCGGCTTGAGTACGCTTCTGATTCTCATCGATGTCTGCCTCCTTTCATAACATAAAGGTGGCAAAGGGAACCTTTTGCTCCTCAAAGCATCCCAAGACATCAAATATATTATTGATCTGCTTTATCCACGTCTCCACCTTAAGTGGTTTTGGCTCTCCAAAAAACTTCGGTGGTCCCAGCTCCTTGAACTACTTAGCGATGACCGTCCGAGAGTTGTCAGTGTTTCCACCTGCATTTTGGACAGGAGTCACTCTTGCCTGATGTTGCATGAAATGCATAAAGCCTCTGAACATCCCATCGTTCACCATTTCATCGGTGTTATTATTTACATGAGGATTATTGTCTTCCTGTTACACATTATCCTGGGTATTGATCGTTGGTGACTCAACGATCTCATGTGCTTCATTGCTTCAATATTTTCAGATGTCATTTTTAAATACTACCACAAAACAAGGGTTAATTAACATATCATATATTATCACTATACTCTAACCAACCAATTAAATACCAAATAAACTTAGGTAGGTCATACTAGCGAAGGAATTCCCCGTCTCTCCCCTCCTAGTTCTTGTCTCACATCTCAGCCAGGGATCATATCCTAAGCTTTGATACTGTTGTGGCGCCCCAAAATAGGTATACATCACCCATCTTGAGTCGCCAAATACATGGTACAGAATACAAATACAAACTTAATTATACAAACGTCGTGTAATATACGATAAAACATAGCTGAGAATTTAAACAGGAATATTGCCTTCTAGACAATATCCACTCTCAAATAGAGTCCTCATTACATTTATTGTCATACTATTTTATAGAATAGTGAGGACTACTATAACACCATCTCGGACCATCACTCTTCTCCCCGACTAGTCTCGATTACGTTTTCATTTCCTGAAGAGAACAATGAAAGCAAAAGGGTGAGCTCAACTAGCCCAGTAAGAAATATTATGACTAAGATAATGCAGAATAAATTATCATTAGCCTTCAACAATGTTAAACTGATAAAATACAATAGACATCAAGTTTAACTGTAGCAGAATAAGCAATCCATTAGAAGAGTCAAGTAGAGCATGATATCTACTATCTTCTATGATTTAAAATGTTTTCATAAATTTTTATCGCTGAGACTCAAATTAATAAATAAACCACATCATCGAATCATCCCTGCACTACGGGCCAAGGATATTCATTAAATCATCAATGGTCATGACAATACCGAATAATCCCTGGTCATAATCATACTAAAAAATGTCCATCAATGCACTACAGGCCACTGATAACTTTTACCACATCATTTATAACATTACAGGTCATGATTATACCGAATGATCCCTGGTCATAATCATACCGAGTTCATCTATGCACGTAAGCCAAAGATGACTTTCATCACAATATAAGCATGAGGATGATGACAATGATATAATAATTCAATAAAACAAGTTCAAGAATAAATTTTAAAGATTTATAAGTTAATTTATCCTGAAATCAATAACGTCCAAATTGTCAACATGATACTGCTTTGTGGAGTAAAATTCAAGAATGCTCAGAAGAATATTTCTATGAAAAGATACTGGATGAAGCACAAATATCCAGGATATTCTACTAATTTCATGGAGTATAGAAGTCAAAACTTTAACCAACTGAGTATAATAGAATATATGAAACTGCAAATGGATTTTTGCCCGCCATGCTCTAATCCACGTAGACAGATCATTTCCATAATTTAATAAGGAATGAATACGAAGGATCATTCACCATGCATCGCAGTAACCCACATAGACAAAGTTATTCCAATGTAATAATAAAGAATGGAATAATGTAAGAATTCACCGTGCATGCGATGACAAGCCGCAGATAAGTTATTCCCAGAATAATAATAAAGAATGGAACGGTGTCATGCAGAATCCATGAGAGGCAGGATATTTCAATGTAATAATAAAGAATGGAACCGGTCATGCGTAATCAAGATGCATGCATGTGATATTCCAATAGAATAATAAAGAATGGAATAACAAATGAAATTCACCGGACATATGATTGATAATGACAAGACATGATAAAGTTATTCCAATGTAATAATAAAGAATGGAATAATGTAAGAATTTCACCATGTATGTTGTACTTCACATAGACAGGTTATTCCAACATAATAATAAAGAATGGAATAACAACCCTTACGAGTATTGAAAGAAAATAACTCTCTTCATGAATACGAAAGAATAATACCCCTTACCTTAGAAAAAACTGGATACTGGAATAATGAGGTAGCAGACTTCTCTTCTTCTTTCTCTCTACATTTTTTCTCTATAATAATTGCTTTATAGCTTTAGTGAATTGATGAGAAATGAAGGAAGAATGAGCTTCTATTTATAGGAAAATATAGTTTCGATAATTGCACGTTTTGGGGTTCGAAATATTATAGTACAATACCTTCAACTTTTCTTTCATTTTTAATTTAGTCCTGCAAGTATTATCAAACTTGCACCACCTCCCCTAATAATAAATCATGTGAATTAATAGTTCATTAATGTGACTCAATAGTATAATCATGTGAAAAAACTAATTACAGTATAGTACCTTCAACTATACCTCCATCTTTAATTTAGTCATGCAAGTATTATCAATCTTGCACCAACTCCCCTAATAGTACATGAATATGAATAAATAGTACAAACATGTGAATAAATAGTTATATGCATGTGAATTAATAGCAATTAATTGCTCATTTATCCGATTAATTACCCGATAACTTCTAGACATCAATTATTATCGAAATAAATGTCGATTTCCACTAACACTAATAATTCCCACACAATGGAACTATCAACTTCATCTTTAATCAACACGAACTTATTCATCATTAATATTATAATTCACAATATTTAACAACCAGGTCGTTCCCAGGAAAGACGGGGCTTTCCAATAAGGATTTCTCCCTATTGGTGCGTAATTAGGTGACCAAACCTCTCTTTGACAGAACTTCTAGACATTGTCAATATTACAAAAAATAATATGAATAACTTTGTCGTCTCAATTATTAATTTTATAACATATAAAATATTATGCAGATGATACTGTGACAATAACTGAATCAATAATATGAGAGATATGATGCATCAATTACTATAGAAATAATTGAGTATAATGAGTGACTTCTCACGTAAGCATCAATAATCAATACCGTGTGCTACTATGCAACCACGCGTATTACTGTACTTTACTACCGGTTAGTTTAACGGTAAAACTTCCGCCGTTATTTTTATAAAAAGATAATTCTGTCATTTTCTAACTACGACAATACTTCCGTTGTGGGGTCCACCAATGATTGTGCCGTCATACGAATATTCCCTATTAAAATGAATATTCCCCGACCAATCGAATATTATATAACCACTTGCTTACTTTGCAAAATTTGTAAATATTACCCACAACTATTATATCATATCCACACCATAATATTCAAAAAATATATTTCGAGAGAAATTAATCTTTATTCATAAAAGTTGGGGTCTTACAACCTCCCCTTCTTATGAAATTTCATCCTCAAAATTAGGGTATGTACCTGGTATATCGAAGAGGTGAGGATATCTTGATTTCATCTTAGATTCTAACTCCCAGGTCATTTCTTCCACATCGTGGTTTCTCCACAAAACTTTAACTTTAGGTATAACCTTGGAGCGTAGAATATGATCCTTCTTATCCAAGATTTTAACAGGTAACTCTTCATACATTAAATCTTCCTCTATCTCGTCTGGTTCTAATTCAATAATGTGGTTCGGGTCTTTCACATATTTATGTAACATAGATATGTGGAAAACGTTATGAACACGAGACATACTTAGCGGTAAGGCGAGTCTATAGGCCACAGTTCCTACTCGTTCGAGGATTATAAATGGGCCAATGAATCGAGGATTGAGCTTTCCTATCTTTCCAAATCTCGTAACTCCTTTCCATGGAGCAACACATAACAACACATGATCTCCAATATTAAATTCCACGTCTTTTCGATGAAGATCAGCATAACTCTTTTGTCGATCTTGTGAGGTTTTTATACGTTGTCGGATCGTTTGAATCTTTTTCGTAGTCATACGTACCAACTCTGGTCCCAATAACGTTGCTTCACCCACCTCATCCCAGTATACTGGAGAACAACACTTTCTTCCATACAACACCTCAAATGGAGCCATGTCAATACTTGTTTGATAACTATTGTTGTAGGAAAACTCCACCAATGGTAAGAACTTGTCCCAAGTTCCCTTGAAGTCAAGGACACAGAGTCTTAATAAATCTTCAAGAGTTTGAATAGTCCTTTCCGACTGCCTGTCCGTTTGAGGATGATATGCCGAACTAAATCATAAATCTGTGTCCATAGCTTTTTGCAAACTAACCTAAAATCTTGAAGTGAATTTTGGGTCTCGATCAGAAACTATGGATATTGGCATACCATGCAATCTTACAATCTCATTTATGTACATACTAGCAAGACGTTCAAGTGTATAAGTTTCTCGTATCGGTAAGAAATGAGCAGACTTGGTCAATTTATCAACAATGACCCAAATCGCATCTATGCCTTGAGAAACCTTGGGAAGACTAGTAACAAAATCCATGGTAATGTGCTCCCACTTCCATTCTGGAATTTCAAGTGGTTGCAATGGACCTTTTGGCACTTGATGCTCCGCCTTGACTCGTTGACAATTTAGACACCTTGAGATAAACCCCGCTACCTCTCTCTTCACATTTCTCCCCTAAAATGTATGTCGAAGATCACGATACATTTTGATACTCCCAGGATGGATTGTAAACGGTGTGTTGTGCGCCTCCATTATATTTTATACTTCAAGTCAGAATCGTTAGGAACACAAAGTCTGGAGTTGACTCGAAGTATTCCTTCTTCTTCGATTCTTGCTTTCGGAATAACATCTTCTTGAACTTTCTTCTTCATGCGCATCAGCTCCAGGTCTGTAGCTTGAGCAGCTTTAACTTTATCGATTAAAGTCGGTTCTACTCGTATATTCGCCATCATCATATGGGTCCCTAGAGTCTTTAACTCTATCTCCATCCTTTGTAAGTCATAAAAAATGGGCCTTTGCGTTGACAATATCGCACTCGTACCCGCATATGATCTTCTACTCAATGCGTCAGCTATTAAGTTCGCTTTTCCAGGATGGTATTGAATGGTATGATCATAATCTTTCAACAGCTCAAGCCAACGTCGTTGCCGCATGTTGAGTTCCTTTTGAGTGAAGAAATATTTGAGACTTTTATGATCCGTATAGATCTCCACCTTCTCTCCATACGTAATGCCTCCAAATCTTAAGCATAAAACGACAAGCGCCAACTCTAGATCATGAGTAGGATAATTCCTCTCATATTCCTTTGAGTTGTCGTGAGGCATAGGCTATGACTTTCCCATGTTGCATGAGAACACATCCTAACCCTTTGTCGAAACATCATCATCAGAGATGACAAATCCCTCCGAGCCAGATGGTATTGTCGTAACAAAATAAATGAGTCTCCTTTTGAGTTCTTGAAAACTCTTCTCACATTGCTCGCTCCAACCGAATTTTGTATCTTTTCGAGTCAGCTGCGTTAATGGAGTAGCGATTCGAGAAAACCCTTCTAGGAATCTCCGATAATAACCAACTAAGTCAAGAAATCTACGTACTTCGGTCACTGACTTAAGTTGCTCCCAGCTTTGAATTGCTTCAATCTTTGCCAGGTCAACAGATATTCTGTGATTTGATATCACGTACCCAAGGAATGCAACTTCCTCAAGCCAGAACTCGTATTTCTTCAACTTGACATATAGCTTGTTTTCAAGAAGCTTTTGGAGTATCAGCCTCAAGTGTTGCTCATGGTCTTCACGAGTTTTGGAGTATATGAGGATGTCATCAATAAAGACGACCACAAAGTGATCCAAATATTCCTTGAATACTCGGTTCATCATGTCCATGAAGGCAGCAGGAGCATTAGTCAATCCAAAAGACATGACTAGGAATTCATAATGCCCGTACCGAGTTCTAAAAGCAATCTTTGGAATGTCATCAATTTTAATCTTCAACTGATGATATCCAGAATGAAGATCAATCTTTAAAAAGAATTTGGCTCCTTGCAACTGGTCAAACAGGTCATCAATGCGAGGCAATGGGTACCTATTTTTGATGGTGACATGATTCAACTCCCGATAATTAATACAAAGTTACATACTTCCAACTTTCTTCTTCACAAATAGAACAGGCGCACCCCAAGGAGACGTACTAGGACGAATGAAACCGATGTCTAACAATTCCTATAGTTTGGGTTTTTAACTCCTGAAGTTCAATAGGAGCCATTCGATATGGGGCTTTGGAAATGGGTTTTGTACCGAATTACAGGTCGATACAAAATTCAATTTCACGCTCTGGGGGTAGGCCAGAAGTTCTTCGTGGAATACGTCAAGAAATTTATTAACAATAGAAATATCATTCAAATCGATGTATTTTTATTTAAATCAGGACATGGGCTAAGAAAGCTTGACATCCATTTTTTAATAAACGAATAGCTTTATGGCTTGATATGACAGTGATTGATTTTAGTGGTTTGGTTTCTTGAATTCGCATAATAGGTTGGTTAGGAATATGAAAGCTAACAACCTTACGAAAATAATCGATTTTAACATGATGAGTAGTTAACCAATCAATCCCTAAAATCACATCAAATGCAAGTATTTTTAAAGAAATAAGATCGACAGGTAACGTGCGGTTACCGATTTGAATCAAACAAGACTTATAAACCGTAGATGTAATGAAGGTTTCTCCCATCGGAGTTTCAATAGATAAGTCAAAGTCTAATTTCTCCGGAGTCAAATTTAAATATTGAGCGCAAGTAGGAGAAATAAAGGAATGGGTAGAACCAGTATCAAATAAAGTATAAACTTCGCTAGAGTTTATGATTAGCTTACCCGTGATCACCTCGCTCGGATTTCTCGCTTTTGGGAGGTTACGACAAACGATGTCCTTGAACTACCGGTTTTGTCTTATCAGGACACCTTTGATGCCTCCATCCCAAATTTGGACTTGACTTTGTGTGCCTGACAAAATCGGGCTAGGTGACCTTCTTTTCCACAATTATAACATGCTTTGGATCGCATCGCGCGGTTTGGACTTATATGTCCTTCCCTCCATATTTGTAACATATACGACCGGTGGTCGTTCTCCTTCCTTAACAACAAAGTCTTTGGTGGCCGACGTCTTTCCATCATTATTGAATCTCCTCTTCTTGAAATTTCCACTCTTATTGTCATGGCCATGATTACACCGAAGTGATTACCATTTCTGGCATGTTGATTCCCTCCACGCTTGTTGTCACCGCTTCGATGACTGCTACCACTAGTATTATCGACTTGTCGACTACTCTCTCTTGGTTGGGTTGACTCATTATCGCGCTCCAATAACTGAGCCCTATTCACAACATCCAAATACAAACACAGTTTATGAGAGATAAGGTATTGATGTATCTCGGGTTTCAAACCTCTTAGAAACATCCGCGTCATTCTCTCCTCATTGTCAACCAAGTGGGACGCAAACTGAGATAACTCGACAAACTTAACTTCGTACTGCGCCACGGTCATATTATTTTGCTCAAGCTTGATGAACTCTACCTCCTTCATGTGACGAATACTTTCAGGAAAGTACTTATCGTTGAACAGTTCTTGGAACTTCTCCCAAGACATCTTTAGTGCGGTAGCGTGAGTACGCTTTATAGATTCCCACCAGTAATCTGCCTCCGCTCGCAACATGAAGGTGGAAAAGGGAACCTTTTGCTCCTCGGAGCATCCCAAGACATCAAATATATTGTTGATCTGCTTTATCCACGTCTCTGCCTTAAGTGGTTTTGACTCTCCAAAAAACTCCGGTGGTCCCAGCTCCTTGAACTGCTTAGCGGTGACCGTCCGAGAGTTGTCAGTGTTTTCACTTGCATTTTGGACAGGAGTCACTCTCGCCTGATGTTGCATGAATTGCATAAAGCCTCCGAACATCCCATCATTCACCATTTCATCGGTGTTATTTTTTATATGAGGATTATTGTCTTCCTGTTGCACATTACCCTGGGTATTGATCGTTGGTGACTCAACGGTCTCATGTGCTTCATTGCTTATCTCAACATTTTCGGATACCATTTTCAAATAATGCCACAAAACAAGGGTTAATTAACATATCACATATTATCCATATACTCTGACCGACCAATTAAATACCAAATAAACTTAGGTAGGTCATACTAGCGAAGGAATTCCCCGTCTCTCCCCTCCTAGTTCTTGTCTCACATCTCAGCTAGGGATTATATCCCTAAGCTTTGATACCAACTGTGACGCCCCCAAAATAGGTATACATCACCCATCTTGAGTCGCCAAATACATGGTACAGAATACAAATGCAAACTTAATTATACAAACGTCGTGTAATATACGACAAAACATAGCTGAGAGTTTAAATAGGAATATTGCCTTCTAGACAATATCCACTCTCAAATAGAGTCCTCATTACATTTATTGTCACACTATTTTATAGAATAGTGAGGACTACTATAACACCATCTCGGACCATCACTCCGTTCCCCAACTAGTCCCAGTTACGTTGTCATTTCCTGAAGAGAACAATGAAAGCAAAAGGGTGAGCTCAACTAGCCCAACAAGAAATATTATGATTAAGATAATGCAGAATAAATTATCATTAGCCTTCAACAATGTTAAACTAATAAAATACAATAGACATCAAGTTTAACTGCAGCGGAATAAGCAATCCATTAGAAGAGTCAAGTAGAGCATGATATCTACTATCTTCTATAATTTAAAATGTTTTCATAAATTTTTATCGCTGAGACTCAGCTTAATATAAATAAACAACATCATCGAATCATCCCTGCACTACGGGCCAAGGATATTCATTTAATCATCAATGGTCATGACTATACCAAATAATCCCTGGTTATAATCATACCAAAAACTGTCCATCAATGCACTACAAGCCACTGAGGACTTTTACCACATCATTTATAACATTATAGGTCATGATTATACCGAATGATCCCTGGTCATAATCATATCGAGTTCATCTATGCACGTAAGTCAAAGATAACTTTTATCACAATATAAGCATGAGGATGATGACAATGATATAATAATTCAATAAAACAAGTTCAAGAATAAATTTTAAAGATTTATAAGTTAATTTATCCTGAAATCAATAACGTCCAAATTGTCAACATGATACTGCTTTATGGAGTAAAATTCAAGAATGCTCAGAAGAATATTTCCATGAAAAGATACTGGATGAAGCGCAAATATCCAGGATATTATACTAATTTCATGGAGTATAGAAGTCAAAACTTTAACCAACTGAGTATAATAGAATATATGAAACTGCAAATGGATTTTCGTCCGCCATGCGGTAATCCACGTAGACAGATCATTTCCACAATTTAATAAGGAATGAATACGAAGGATCATTCACCATGCATGCAGTAATCCACATAGACAAAGTTATTCCAGCGAGAATAATAAAGAATGGAATAAAGAAGAATTCACGTGCATGCGATAGATCCGCATGCAGAAAAGTTATTCCCAATGTAATAATAAAGAATGGAAACCGGTCATGCGTAATCCGAGAGCATGTGATATTTCAATGAGAATAATAAAGAATGGAACCCGGTCATGCGTAATTCACACAGACAGGATATTCCAATAGAATAATAAAGAATGGAATAACAACAGAATTCACCAGGCATGCGATTGACCGCACAGACAGGTTATTCCAGCAGAATAATAAAGAATGGAATAACAGTAGAATTTCACCATGTATGCGGTACTTCGCATATACAGGTTATTCTAACATAATAATAAATAATGGAATAACAACCCTTACGAGTATTGAAAGAAAATAATTCTCTTCATGAATACGAAAGAATAATACCCCTTACCTTAGAAAAAACTGGATACTTGAATAATGAGGTAGCAGACTTCTCTTCTTCTTTCTCTCTATAATTTCTCTCTATAATAATTGCTCTATAGCTTTAGTGAATTGGTGAGAAATGAAGGAAGAATGAGCTTCTATTTATAGGAAAATATAGTTTCGATAATTGCACGTTTTGGGGCTCAAAATATTATAGTACAATACCTTCAACTTTTCTTTCATTTTTAATTTAGTCCTGCAAGTATTATCAAACTTGCACCACCTCCCCTAATAGTAAATCATGTGAATTAATAGTTCATTCATGTGACTCAATAGTATAATCATGTGAAAAAACTAATTATAGTATAGTACCTTCAACTATACCTCCATCTTTAATTTAGTCATGCAAGTATTATCAATCTTGCACCAACTCCCCTAATAGTACATGAATGTGAATCAATAGTACACACATGTGAACAAATAGTTATATGCATGTGAATTAATAGCAATTAATTTCTCATTTATCCGATTAATTACCCGATAACTTACAGACATCAATTATTATCGAAATAAATGTCGATTTTCACTAACACTAATAATTCTCACACAATGGAACTATCAACTTCATCTTTAATCAACACGAATTTATTCATCATTAATATTATAATTCACAATATTTAACAACCAAGTCATTCCCAGGAAAGAGGGGGCTTTCCAATAAGGATTTCTTCCTATTGGTGCGCAATTAGGTGACCAAACCTCTCCTTGACAGAACTTTTAGACATTATTAATATTGCAAATAATAATATGAATAACTTTGTCGTCTCAATTAGTGATTTAATAATATATAAAATATTATGCAGATGATACTGTGACAATAACTGAATCAATAATATGAGAGATATGATGCATCAATTATCGTAGTAATAATTGAGTATAATCGAGTGACTTCTCACGTAAGCATCAATAATCAATACTGAGTGTGCTACTATGCAAACCACGCCAGACATCAGATTACTTTTACTACCGGGTAGTTCAACGGTTTAACTAAGTAAAACTTCCGCCGTTATTTTTATAAAAAGATAATTTTGTCGTTTTCAAACAACGACAATACTTCCGTTGTGGGGTCCACCAATGATTGTGTCGTCGTATAAATATTTCCTGTTAAAACGAATATTCTCCGACCAATCGAATATTATATAACCACTTGCTTACTTAGCAAAATTTGTAAATATTACCCACAACTATTATATCATATCCACACCATAATATTCAAAAAATATATTTCGAGAGAAATTAATCTTTATTCATAAAAGTTGGGGTCTTACAACTGACTATAATCCCATTAAGATATCTTAACTAATGACGAATCCTATTTCTATATGGGGGAAGGGCTTGGAGAAGGTGGTGTGATCACTATAAATACTTGATTATGCCCTCATTATCAGGTGCAACTTTATTTTACAGTACTAGAGCATTAAACCTACCATATTAAACCTTATTCAACATGTACTTATTCTCACATCAGAGCAATCCCGGTGATTCAAATACGTCCAGTTTCTCCGTGTGACTTCGTTTTTGTCCGATTGGACAGCGTAATTGATGATTGGTAGCGTGGGACGAATATTAGCGTTAATAATAATAATAAATTAGAGAACTTACTAGGGTGAAATTGATGCCAACTTCACCCTAACCCGGATAGATCCGTAAAGGGGAATATAATTATGAAAAGAAAGACGAAAAAATATATCTTACACTATACTTTCACCTCCATCGCTTTTTGTCCCATATTTTATGATAAGTATAGTTTGAGGTCAAGTTGGTTGAGGTGAACTATGTTTTCTCATTGAATAACTCTAGCGGAGACATGAATCTTTAGGCAGATTATTGAATGAGACAATTTTTTTTCTTGTGACTCTTAAAAAATGTATAGTATTTATTCCATTAGGAATTTTTATAAAATATAGTATTTTAGGTGTAATTTGGATACATATACAAAAACAGGGTTACACATGTATATGTATAGTGTTTTTATAAAATATAGTGTTTTGTATATGTATCCAAATTACACCTAAAATACTATATTTTATAAAAATTCCTAATGGAATAAATACTATACATTTTTTAAGAGTCACAAGAAAAAAAAACAGCTCCGGTCCCATAATCCTGTCTAATAATCCTGTCTGTGTAGCAAAACTCTTTGTCATTTTATTCCAGCACTGTTTATGAGCTTGTTTTTCGAAATGAAAAGAAAAGAAGATAATTTAAAATTTATGAGGAAAAACTTAATTTTTTTATCATAATCTTTTAAAAA